>CM060951.1:114366998-115048004 GCA_030765055.1 Mantis religiosa | reverse complement strand
AACCCGATAGGCATGTTGTAATGCTTGTCTTGATCTCACATCTACAATGTTGACATGTAGCAAGAGGGCAAGGAATCCTGGGCACGCTGGAGCTTGGCAAATTTATTATGTCTTGTAGGGAGACTTATCAGAATGTGGGGGCTTTATTATCGTTGTCAGGACCATTCGGGTCGAATTCCGAAGTTTAGTGCCTCAACAGCGAGTCAAAACCTACAACCTGTACAACACTACTGCTGTAAATATAACGACGAGTAAAACTAAAAACCTCCAAAGCTGATGTTTATCAAACGATTCTTCCGTGCTGAATTTCATGTTTACTCAAGAGTTATAACGATTGAAAAAGTTAGATATGTTTTAAAACATTGGGATAATTAGAATGGGAGAACAGAAACTTGACTGATTTAGAACCTAGTAACATTTTAAAACCCATTTCAAGAAGTTTTATGTGAATCTTTTCAACATACATATGTCGAACCAGGCTATTCTGGTTGTTTATGGCACTCTTTATTTCTTACCCTTACTTCAGTCGGTTTATACTTCAAAATTATTTTGCATGTTCTATCATCCATCGTTTTATTAATTTACCGTTTCCAATGCAAAACATTTTCAGTTTAGGTAATCAGAAAAAAATTCCAAATTTTCACATAGCCAAAGAAACTACAATATCAGGAAAAATATCAGCGGATGGTAGCCTTACACAATAGAAACTCATTTCCCATCATCTGTACTGCCAACATCTAAAAACCAAAACCAAACACGGGATTGCCATGAAGTTTGTGTCATGTGTACGAAAACTTCAAACTACCTACAAAAAGATAAAAAAAAAAAAAAGTACGCTAATACTATGTGCCAAATGTACAGCCCTGCTTCCAAAGACATCCCCTTGTTTTACCGAGGTGATACAAGGAAAAACTTGCATTATAAAAATCTTAGTACTTGCAAAATATTGTAATGTTAAATGATGGACATGCCTTATTCAAAGTGCTACTACCTGTGAGTATGCACTTATGAATGGGGTAGATTTTTTATGAAGAATAAACACCGCTAATGGACTGTTTTAAAGGGCAGCGATTCCAGAGTTGTTAGTGGGCTCTTATGGACAATCCTTTATACTTTATTCTAGCCGTATCCTTTGAAAACCTATAAAGGACATTTCACTGTATTGGTGACTTTAATTAAACTTTCTTCAATACGAAACTGCTTTCAAGCAAAATAATATTCAAGTTTATCAACTCTTCTTTACAGGAAGTACTTAACTGCAAACAATCTACACAATGTGATTTGCTCTTACTTTAAACTATAACATTTCCACACTTGCAGGCATTAGGTAATGACTCATTTTGAAACAATGCGGGACCCTCAAGTTCAAAGCCCCGACGCGTTTATATGTGTGAATTCGGTAGTAAGTATGATAAGCCACCTGTGGCGAGCAAGCGTCCTTTCACTGTTGCGTAAGCCACTCACGAAGCGGGTTCCACGCCACGCCCCCTGGCCAACTCTGTGGCGAAGTTGCTGCGTGCCGTGGAATCTCGAGATGAGGCCATCACGCCAACGAAAGATCTTCTTTTACTGTACCACTAGGCAAGGGCTGCAAACTATGTGTGACTTTATTTGTTTCTTAAAATAAAAAATTTGAAAAAGCTAAAATCGTTAAAAGGGCAATACAATAAACGAAAGGTGATTTGTGTTGACACTTATTCTGTAGACGTATCAATCATCCGGGCTTATCCTATCTGAACTCTCTCACAGACCCACAAACTAATTCATCAACACATGCATCTTTCTAACATATTTTCCGAACAAGTAAAGAAGAGTTTTGGGGTTTAATTTTTGTTGTGAATTATTCTTCCGTTAGTACTGTTATCATCAGTTGTGTTTGACCCCGCGACGTCAATAAACAGGCCATCGTTTTACCCCATGACCAATGATATCAAGAGCCGGCCCTCGTAGCCATGGTCGTTAGAGCGTATGTCTCTAACGTTTCGTCGTGTAGAGGATCACGGGTTCGAGTCCCGCCTATAGCATGGGTGTATTGTGCATATGTGTGTATGTGCACAACTAGAGAAAAACATATCCCTTCGATGGCCCAAGGAGTTCTTCCTCAAAGAAGAAAGAAAAAAAAAAAAAAAAAAAAAAAAAAAAAAAAAAAAGCCGATGTCAAGGTTACATGCAGCTCAGAGCACAACTGAGCCAGAAGTGGCCCGCACACAGAACTATGTCAAATTATCAGAAAGGTCTAACGGTATGACATTATTTTAAACAATTTAAATAAGAAAATCTATATATAGTTTTTTTTTTTTCTATTTATGGCTAACACAATGTTCACTTCATACACGAACCTATATATATAGGTACATATTATGATGTATCTTATTTTAAATTCAAGCGAATTATGAAGGAAGTCATTTTATAAGATAAACATACTGTAAGCTAAGTTTTACCTGTGGACGTGGGGCGGTTTGGGCTCGACTTGTAACCCGGTTGAGCTCTTCCAATGCTCAACATCTTACACTTAGGTAGCGATGATGCAGAGGGATTACAGGTTGGGAGATTTGGGCACACCACGGGGTTTTCCTTAGAGTTGCTCGGCTGTATGACTTCTGTCTTAGGGTTCAGGGTGTGGGTGCGTCCTGAGAAAAAATATCGTCGACTATCTGTTCATTAAAACCTGTAATGCGTCGACTCGTCACCACTTCTATGCCGCTAGCTGGACGTTTCTCTACGAAATACTTCATATCTACACGTAGTAAATGACCTGTAGGTATGATGCTGACTGTCGGACTCCTCTCGAGCGAATGTGTTACAATTATCCGCAAACACCGAACGTTAGTACAGCGATGTACTTGTTACTAAAATTACTTAAGTCACTTTGTCTTATACCACATGACGGTAACAGTTCAACTAATTTTCCTTCACGTTGGCTTTAATGCACAGAAATACCTATGCCTGGTATAGGTTACGACGCTGTAAGTACTGGTGCCATGAAAGTGAAACAACAAACTTGAGTGCTGCTACATCCACAAATTTCAGCACTCTCTAAACAAGAGAATGACACAAGTCAAAAGTGGTTTTATTTTGCTCATAAGATACCTTTTTTTTTTTTCTTTTTTTTTGACGATGAATGACATAGATGAAGTGATGCTCAAATGAATCCGGGGTCCATGGAGCTTAGAGCTATCCGACATTCGTCTATCAGGATAAGGGAAAACCCCGGAAATAACCTTATCCAGGCAACTCGCTCTGACCGAGATTCGAACTCGGGACCTCTTGAACGTGAGGCAGGCACGCTACCATCTACGCTACCGAGGCGGGTTTTCATAGGATACTGTACTGGGCTTTCAGCTTTCCTTCTGTAAACATTCCTAAGTGCAAACTAAAAACACTTTTAACACTACAACGATGCTGCACAAATAATGAAACAAAACTCCTCAGGTGGCACTACAGATTACATAAATACATATATGCATTCTTACTGTAACATTTACAATTAAGTTAGCTACGATGTTGTAGAGGAAAGAGACCGGATGTTCCGAATTAAGATGAACTTCTTATTACCACGTTTACTGTACTTGTAAATAAAGAATACAACGGAACTGCAGGGATAACTTCTTGCCTTTCATTCTGCGACCTGGATTGGAGTCCCAGTTGTTCAAGCTGCATAGAAGACCTCTTTAATTTGGGCCTCTCCTCAGTCCTAGGGCTAAGCTTTATGTTGCTCTTGCATTTTAGGTCCCCTAACTTTTATTTCTTTATCATCTGATCCGTCCTTTCCGATTAAAGGAGCGGTTAGCTTAAAGAGGACTAAATGCTTCTTGTTGGTAACATCAAGCTGGTCAGATTAGCGGAAGATGATATTATGGATGATTTTTCAGCGGCTGCCTGAAGGCTCCGGGATATGTATCCGTCAATTACGATCCTTCACGACGTGATTCCGACATTAAAGCGCATGAGTGCTTAATCTTGTTAAGTGGAAGTCATGCCGTCTCAGCCAATCACAACATTACCACACTCACCTGCTTTATTGCAACCACACGAATATTTACTATCATCTTCTTGGAACAAATGCCGATTAACTCACGCACATATTGCACTTCAGCAAAATGGAATATTAAGAAAAACTGAAATATTCAAATTGATAAAACAACAACCTTTTTATTAAACGCTCTCTATAAACAAAATTGCTATGGAATCCTTTACCGACATACCAATCAAAATTTAAATGATAGCGAGGAAGCTTCAGTAAATAAGTCAATATTCACATCTTCGTTTACATCAAATATTGTTTGCCTTACACCAATCTTCAAATTTCACAAACTATTTCTAATACTGCTACTGAGATTTGTTGGCAATAGCTCGATCCTTGGTTCGGATTTAAATTTCCTCGTGATTTTCACCCACACATGTAGTCACACGCTTGTTGTTTAGAAACGAGTGCTGAGGTTGCCATCAGGCTAGCCCCGTAGCTCAGTCGGTAGAGCGCCCGCCTGCTTGCCTTGCGAGGGGTCTCGGGTTCGATTACCGGCTGGGGGTGGGGATTTTTCTCCAACCAAGATTATTCTCCATCTTCCCCAGTCTGGTAGTATAAATGAGAGTGCGAATGCGTGCGTGATTTAATTATTATAACCCAACGAATACGATCTATAACACCTTCGACATGTTCCAAAGGAGAACGGCCGCCGATATGACCATTGGAATTAAGGCGGGGTATAAATTAAATATTGTCGTGGTCAACGTTTCCCAGTTACCTACTTGATACGAACGATCATAGTGCAGGATTCAAGCGCATTGAGAATATAATCACTGTGCATTTATATTTATTTTACTTTATATAATTTGGAGATCTTTTAATAAAAATTGTGTCCTCGTTTTCGAAAATGGTTTAGCTAACTTGTTAAAAAATCCTTTTATGTTAGACTAATTACATTTCCATAATATATTTAATATTAAGGTTGTCAGTTATTACTAACCTAAGAGTTTTTAATCATGTTAGTGCACAGTTATAATTAAGGTAGCCTTGCAACTTGTACTATTAAAACTTACTTTATTGTAACTTAAGTGCTGAAAATCCTTGCTTTAAGGAAAATCTGTTACATTGATGGTCTGCAATTACTGCTTATATATCTTTTTTGTTTCTTCTTTACAAAGCGCATTAAGACCAAAATTTGAAGTATGTGAATAAAAAAATTAAATTAAAAGATTGCACCTCTCTATTTAAACAACGTCACCTTTCAATTAAATAATTTTAAACACAAACAAGGAACTTCTGAAGGTTACAGCAAAAATCTCGTATCGAATAGTGATAATGAAATGAGGAAGCCATGAGAGCTTACAGAAATAGCAGATGTGCTTGAAAATATTCGTGTTGCATCTTTGCAATATGCTGTAGTTGGTAGTGGAAGTTTGGTATTGATCTCACGTCTTGTTTGAAGTACACTGTTCATGGACACAGCGCGAGTGACATCAAAAAAGTATTTTCTAAAACAGTTTAGGTATATATCTATATTTTAAGGAGTATAATGCTTCACCTACTATTTACTGTACATTAATAGACCAATGCTATTTGAACGTCAATCTCTATTTCGAAATATAGATAAACACTACAACTTAAAATTGAAGTATATACCTCAGGGTAACCAAAAATCAAAATAAATGTTGAAATCGGATTACCTTTTGCCGTTCTTGTATTTTTTAGGGAGAGGACTGTGTTTGGTTTTCCTTCGCCAACTTGACCTCCCAGTTATAGTACCATATCGTTCATTCCTATCTTCTAAAATGCATCTTTTCCTTAAGCTTTACACCTAGACCTTTCTGCTGGTGTGCCTCATGGATCAATGCTGCGACCATCAGTGTCATTTCATCTGTATACCTGAGACATGCCAGCTTTACCTACAGTAGCTAAGACTTGTATGTCGATGACACAGCTCTCATCTCGATCACCATATCCTAGCTGCCTCTGTGATAGTCTTGGTTCAATACCTGGTGTATCGCACTGAACACCACACTAGTGAAGTCATGATCGTTTAACTCTCGCCAACTGATTCAGCCATCTCCTGTTACACTTCAAGGTGTGCAAGTAACCTGGAGAGCTGTAGATCTGGAATTGAGTACTTAGGAGTCCACGGAGTTCACCTTGACTGCCGGACCGCTTCGAAAGCTACCCTTGCCTAATCTCGATTATCCACATATCAATTAATGAACCACAAATCTTCTCTCGCAAAAGTAATCTCACGTCTTACTCTACACTTTCTTCAAACGTCCGTTAATATCCTACATCTGCCCAGTGTGGGGTGGCATAGCTCTACAATCTATTCCCAACAAACTCCTCCGCCAGCACGGCAGTGGACACACCTTGGTTTGTGCACAATTCCAAACTTCATCGTGCACTTGAACTACATCCTAAGCATCACTTAATCCAGACCAAGCTGTTCTTCCGCAATACTCCCGAACGTTCCTGGAGCTGTGATGTTTTCCCTCAGCCAACAGCAGTCTCCTCTCCACCACAGGACATTCTGCTACCCAGAGGAAAATTCCTTTGCGGAGGATTACTTCAACACAATCGTCCTGTGTTCAGGAGGGACCTAATTCAGATCGACCTCACTCCTGACTTTCTGAACTCCCATTGATTTGATTTTATTCTCAATTTTGTTTTATACTGTACTCTATATGTATTCTGAAATTACCTCCGTTTCATTTTTAAGACATGTCTATAGAGCGTTTGTACGCTTAGCGACTTTTGTATTAAAATACATAAAAAATTAAAAAAAAAAACAAGGTATTTCACTTTCATCGTTAGAACACATTATACGTCTATTAGTTATTCAAGCTATTTCGATAGCATTAAAAGCGTTAATATACAAGATAAATATTGGTTCAAATTCAACGTTTTTCTCCATTTCATTTCTTGAAAATAGTGCAAAATTCAAAAAGTGGAATTTTTTATTTTGCACCTTACTGGTGCAAACTTCTGGTATATAGATGCCGATCTCCACAGGTTAAAAACAATTTTAAATGAACTACAAAGAAAAGGTCTAAAAACAATGCTTTTGCTGACATTCAAAGATATTTACAATTTCATTTAAGCCACAAAAGTACTTTAATTCTTTAAATGTAAATTTTAAATTATTTAGCACCGTTCTGAGCATTAGGCCCAATTAGGTAAGTAGATACGAATCATTAAGAAGAGAGGAGGAACTATTGAACCTGATCCAACAAAGTAGCCACATTACTCATCCAACAAAAACAGTTGCATGACGTAATATCCCCCACAGCCATTAATTCTAGCAACCAATAATTCTTTCACAGTTAAAACTGTTTTGTGCGGAGGAAAATTCAATCGCACAGAGTAAACCCAGGTTCAATTTAAGAACAAAATGTTAACCGCAACTAAATGACGGTAAGTTACATATAAATCGACATAATTTACACACATAACAAAACGGTAACCGGAATATTTTTTGTAATTTTAGAATGTTTTTGATAACTCATAACTACCTATATAACAGGTTATCTGAAGGAATAAAAATAAAGCATAAGAAATAAAAAATAAAACATTTAAAACCTCTATTTCTGAATCTGTTAATAAACAGATATATAAATTTTTCACGCAAGAATGACCAAGTGTTGATTGTAATACAAATTAGGCAGATGGCCTACCTATTTTAATTTCCACTTAAAGGACAACACCAATGGGATATAAAATAAAAATAAAAATATTTGTCTAGTCAGATATTCCTGTAAAACTTTGCGAAATTAGGATGATTATTTCAGAAATAATGCAAATATTTCGTTAATATTACTGCTATAGGTTAATAGAGGAAAAATTTAATTCTGATCCATTGGAAACATAAAAATGGAATAGGCAGAAGTTCATATTGAACGCTTTATCGAATTTTAATTTGCATTAACACCATAGAGAAAGCATCCTATTGCCGGTTTTAAAAACATCACATTACCTTTAAGTTGCACAAAAATGAAGGTGTTGAAGGAAAACTGAATGGAAGATATGAGTGAACAATGAGATAGCGAGAAAAAGGAAGGGATACAGAACGGAAAAAGGGAGAGGAAATAGAGGTTCTGCCAGTGTGGTTACAGAAAGGTACAGTGTGGTTACAGAATTAATCTGTATAACGCACAATAAATGTTTATGCAGTCAAATATTATTTAACAGTACTGTATACCGAAATTTCGAAAACCGAAAAGAGCAACGTTTTGCAAAAAGATGGAAAAAATTCTTACAATCTGCATCAAATTGCTGTTTCGCCTTTCTGGTCATTTACATACTTTAACATAACATTTAAATAGACCCCCGTAATTCTGCTACATTCTTACAACTTTATAAGCTTCCATGACACAATGTTGTTCGAGTTCTTTAAACTTTTTGTGTAATTTCCTTGAAGGAGAATGAAGAGATATGAAACCCTTTTCTTGATATCAAATTTAATTGTCGATTTAGGATTTGAATAACTTAATACAAGTCAATTCTAGAATATCAAGGAATTAGATACCACACTTTTTCACTGTAAAGAACCGTCTAGGTCCATCGAAATATACGCACAAATGTTCATGACGCATATGGTCTTACAAATTTTGTGTAGCTTTTCTTTGTTTCACTATCTTGACCAATGCAATATGTGATTGGAAAAAGGGAGTAAGGCAATGGAGCAGCACTCAACCAAAACGCGGAAATCAAATTTTGAGCCCAATTGTGTAGTGCTAACGTCCAATATTCAAGCTCTTAAGCCGTTTTAACATAAAAATCGCTGCATATCTACTTGGGATGCATATTCGTGCTTCGTACATTCGTCTCGTTTTAAGGTCAATTGCCCTTCGTGTAGTAATTAACTTTTCTTTTTCTTTTTGAATAGCAACCTTCCTCTCATCGGTAGGCGGTATTTGGAGCTACAGATCCGCGTTCGATGCCACTACAGGTCATTGGAACTTTCCACAACATGGGACATTTCACAAGCAATTCAAATATTAGCCAGAAAAATCCAGGAATCACTTAAAAATCAGGTTGAGGATTTGTTAAATCGCTTTCTCAAAATTTGAATTCTACAACATACATACCAATGAATACCAATGAAGTAATTCAACAACAAATTTCTACAATCAGACCTGAGGCAGGGAGACTTCGGAGGTCACATAGAGAGAGAGAGAGAGAGAGAGAGAGAGAGAAACAAAACCTAAGATTGGGATACATGTATGTTGACTATAACGATAACAACAATAATATAACACGCTTATATCAGTTCACATTAACTGATCTATTAAGATTTTGAAGCCAAATACAAGCCAAATTTACATATACTCATCCAAATGGTAATAAGAGCGAAATTAGTCGAAGCTTTGCTGGATTATGTATTACTTGTTATCCATATATTGTTGCAGTAAACTAATATTTTTTGTAGAGAACTAGTTACTACACCTAATTTTGTGACGTGTTTTCTATAGTACTTTATGTTCAGAACATATTAGGATTACTACGGAGGGGATTCGGCACCGAAACATGTGGTTTACTATACCTAAGCCCCAAATGGGGCATCCCCGGAAGGAAGGATGTGGCCAGAGGAGAGAGCGGGCAGCCGACACAGGGAGTCACGACAGCGCCGAGACAACTCCCACACTAACTTTTACCCTGAAAGAGACCCCCTGATGAGAGATGATATGACAATGGAGATTAAATTTGGGACAGGAAATTCGGGGTATGTAATTAATCTACTCAGCATTCGCCTTGCAACCCGGAAAACGCCAGAATAAACTATGGGTCAGGTAGGTCGGCCACGGAAGTCGAACCCGGGCCTCCCGAATGTGGGTCACAGACGAAACCGCCAGAGCCCCAGAATATTTTAGTACATGTTGCATATTTCGTATACATATTTAATGAAATGTGCTTAATGCGGAAAAGATAAGATATAGAGGATCATCAATAAAGTGTGTTTTATATTTTGAGTCAGTATTTTATGTTTTGGCAGAATATAAAGTACGAGTAAAGCATCATTACTATAATAACAGATAAAAGTACTTTTCTTATTCTATCAAATCCTAACTGATTTATTCTGTATTAATTAAACTGGGCTAATGAATTTAAATTTTCCTTAAACGACAAAAAAGTATATAGGGACAGCTTGAAATTTTAAGTTATTTTCTCAAAACATCATACTGTATGATGAACAATCATGCACACTACTTGTAATGCATAAAAGCTATTTACAGACAATAAAAATACAAAATACTACCATTTATTTTATGATATCTTTAAGGCCAACAAATATAAAAGTATAAAAAAATGCATATCTCCGTGCAAAATAAATACAGACACCTGAAGAAAAGTAGTCTATTTATGTACCAAAACAGAAGCTTCAATATCTTGTTGGACTTCCTCTACGTTTTATGACCTCTCTCACAAGATTGGATAAGTTCCTTACAAGATTAATAGTATATCAGCTGAAACTTTGGCCCATTCTTTACTGGGTTTCCTTTTCAATTTTCTCTACACTCCTCCAAAATATAAACGCGCGAACTGAACAAATACTACGTGAATATTCATGTATACAAATTTAACAAAGCATTTATATGAGGATATTGCTATAAATATGATTTTTGAGACTAATTATTCAAATATCCAATTAATTTCAGAATACAAGCTGCGTGTTGCGAAATGTAACACTATAGATACATTTACTTTAAATCTGTGGAAAAGCATCTGCAATAACAGAACGGACTACTGTTCTATGAAGTATTGCAACGGAAGTCGACGTCATTTCCAAACGCACACTCTAATACCAACATTGTAACTGTAAGGTATAATCTCAAATATATATAATTTGTGATATAGTTGAATAAATAATTCCTGTATGAGGATTCACTTTTTTGCTGATGACGAACCAAACATGAACTCGAAATGCTTAGTTTGTAGAACTCCCGTTATGATTTCGTCACTCGATCTAGGCGGTTGCCTTATGCGTGGGCTAGTGGTTTCTTACCTGCGCTGGGAAGTCATAGCAGCAGAAAGAAAAAATGACAAGATTTATTAATATTCCTTTGGAAACGATGGCACTATTCCAAGAACCTGTTGCCGTGTTTACTTCTCAGAGCTAAGGGTCAAGAGCAAGATGGAATTCTGAATTGGCTAATGCGCACCCAGCAGGCCACGCGCATAGGTAAACTATAGGTAAGTTTATGAGTTGTTCTTATCAAGGAGTTAGCAGTTATTTACTGCAGCAACGTTGATTTATATCCTGCATCACAAGAAGGAAGTTAACAAGTCATAGCTTGCAGTTCCTGGTAACAGTTGCTTAATGGGCATGACATGCTTATGAAGTGTGAAACAATAAAGAAAAATCTCTGGTGTCTTCCTCATTCCATTACAACCATTCCTATTTTAGATTATTTTATTGTAACCTTTAATCTCTCATCTAATTTAAAGTCTAGTCTAGTAAAAATTACGGCGATTATTGCTATGATCCCATTCCCCTTTTTACTGGTCTTCTGCTTCTCCTCTTCCTGCAATACCCCACGAATACTGTCATCAGCGCTTGCCCTTATACAGCTGCTAAGCTTCTCTCAAACATTTTTCAATTTCGAAGAGCGGCAGCAAAAACTGGCGTTACATCGCAGCATCCAAGAAGGCAAGAGGTTAACTTTAAAACACAATTAAAGATATACACACAATGCAATCTTCTCATTTAATATTGTAATATATTTATGCTTTATTTGAACTTGATCGTTCCATGTACATTTTGAAGCGGTATTATCTGCTTCACTGATGCATCACCAAGTTGGAACATGTTGCGTACTTTAGCGGAGAGAAGTCAGGAGAAATGATGCTGCGCCAAGTTGTAGCGCTGATCTTGCTTCAATCTCGAGCTGAATCCTGTATCAGGGTATGCGTGGGTGTGCAATAGAAGTAAGGATGACACCAAAATCTAAGTTTGAAACGTTTAATAACATTGACGCCTCATTCAGCTATGTCTTGCCCCATCGGCGACCAGTCCAGAAGTATCTAAGATTCTACCCAGAATGTCCTAGTCAGCTACCAAAATTCTACTGATCACCTCTCCTTTTACTAATGACTCTAAGACCCTCATTATACTTCTAATACGATGTTGCCACTCAATTTCTACATTACTGAAATTTTCTGCTGTTCAACCTAAACTCTACAAATTTCTAAGAAATGCTCACACATATTCCACGAATTCCAAGCTAGCCTGCCATACCTGATCTGGCAACGTTGGATAGTAACTTTTATCTAACTAATGTAACCTACCTTTTTCTCTGAATGTGCTTCAAACCAGCCCTCGCTAATTACCTTATTTTATGATATCCTATCCGGAACCAAATTGTATTCGTAATTACGTGCAAAGTCTACAGCATCTGAACATTTAACACAAATGCACTAAATATCCAATAGTAATTTCATTGTAAGTCTTAATTTTACTGATTCATAACTTCTGTATCAAGTTTATAAAATTATGTTCTAATAAACAACTATAGCATTTTAAGAGTATTTACATTTGTGGTTATTAGCACATTGACTCAGCGTTATCAGAGATTGTTAGAGGCACTCTCGGTCCCAATTCTCGGACAATGAAGAGTCTACAGTAATGCAATGCAGTAATGCTTTCTTGTAAGAAGCTGCATTTAAATACCAAGTTTTAGATTTATCAAACTTCTCATTTCCAAGTTCTAAAGTGGGAGGGAGAGAGACCTTTTCAAAACACTATTATTTCGTTCAAAGCCCTTCGAAACATGTGTTTCCAGTGAAATCTCGTATCGAATGTTTTGAGTATCCTACATCAATAGATATCAAAGAAAGCAAACATTAATACCTATAGCTGAAAGCCAACTCTTCCTCAAAGGTTACTGCGAGAAAATAAGTTTTTTTTTCCCTCCCTTTCTCATCAGTGATGACGTTAGGAGGCGCTTGGGTTCCCTCAGAGCGAGGGAGCCGAAACATCTGACCTGAGATGAAATCAGGGTTGAGGAGTCGGCCCAACGCCTGAGATGAATGATTGATGGAGCAATTTTTTTTGTGGAATGATGGTGGGGGAAATCGGAGGATCCGGAGGAAACCCACCCCAGCGCTATGTTGTCCACCACAAATCCCACTTTGCGGTCGCCTGGGATCGAACCCGTGCTGCCTAGGTGAGAGCCAAGAGGTCTAAGCACTCAGCCATGGCGCGGCCATGAGAAAATAAGCGTGACTGTATAACTGTGTCTGTACACTGTTACGTCAGTGTGCAGTGCATCCAAGCTTACCTACATACTGCAGTTTCTAGAATGCCAAATCCACAATCTATTCCTAGCAGAGTTGACGGTTACCAAGTAAACAACATGATGGGCCAATGGACCACATGCATCAGTTCAAACCGTGAGGTTCCTGGTGCGCTCAGAAGTAACACCGTGAACACAGTATAAATACGAAAACATCGCCAAGTCACGAGCTGCTACTTTAGCACAACCGTAAAATTTGAATTTCCTTAGTAAACTCTGCACAGCGACATCTGTTACTTTTATGACTACAAGATAATTAATAATGAGTTTCGTAGTGATACACGGTGGCTGTATCCAAATTAATGTTTCAGCGTCCCCATCGGCAACCTCAACACAAATTTATTACATTGCTAGGCCGTTACCTGCCTTTCGTTTATAATTAATTCCATGCATACTGAGAAGTTTCTTAGTGCTCTAGTAAACACACAGATACCCGTAAGTTTATGTTAAGGCGATTAATTCCTTTTCTTTCCCGATAGCTAAACACGTAAAAACCTGCCTGTTAATGAAATGCGGTTACATCAGTGTCTACAAAGAATATTTCACACTTTTTACTCGGTTCTATCCACTACAAGCTACAACATTATACTCATCATACCTTGTTGTTAGTGACTGCGTTTACTGAGAGCTTTGTAGATATTCCAAGAGCATTTTCTTTATTTCGAAAAAATTAAAAAAATTACATAGCAATTGGTATGCTGAATACAGTGGCTGATAAAGTGCTGACACCTCACTGAATTAAAAAAAAAAAAGTACTCCTCACGCCGCAGTGTGCGTCCAGCATCGTATCTGAAATTACAGATCAATCAACATAGGCTATTGCAATTTTTGCAACAATTCGTGGTAATGTGGACGCACCGGTAAGGTTAAGCATAAACTAAACATAAAAATAAGAGGGCTGTTCAATAAAGAACGATCAACTTTTTTTTTTTTTTTGAAACGTACCTTTACTCATCCTCATAATTTTGATGGTCTTTCTAAAATAGTCTCCCCGGAATGCGATGCACTTGTCCCAGCGTTTCTGCCAATCTTCAAAGATGTGCTGGAAAACATTTTTGAGAGATCCTTCAAAATCACCTCCGCAGCCTTCACCACTGCTTCTGATGATGAATGTCTCCCACGAAGGCGTTTCTTCAAGTTAGGGAATAGAAAAATGTCACATGGGGCTAAATCCGGACTATATGGAGGGTGAGGGATGTACTTTACGTTCATTTTTGCAAGATATTCAGCAACAACATTGGCAACATGCGGCTGCGCATTATCGTGGTGCAGCATCCAGCCTGTTTCACGGAAATGTGATCTTTTGCGCCTGATATGGACTTGCAATGTTTTCAGGACATGCCTGTAGTATTGTCCAGTTACTGTTGTGTGTGCAGGTACAACATGCTTATAAACCATGCTGATGAGATGACCATAACTTTCCCAGCAGAAGCAACCGCTCTTGATTGTTTGGGGGTTGGTGATAAAGGAGATTTCCACACTGAGCTTTGCTGATTGCTCTCAGGATCAAAATGATGTAGCCAAGTTTCATCAGCAGTGACTACGTTTGATAGAAACTCCGGATCTTCCTCTAACATCAACTTTAACTGCATGTTATCCCCACTGCAGCGGTAGGCGATACTGAACATGTCTGAACTTTCCTGGTTCTCACAGGCGGAAACCAGGAGTACCAACAGCCCTCGTAGATATGTATTGTAATGGAACCACTCACAATGAATGACAAAGAGATAAAAATAAACATAGAATTAAAGGTAGATCTAAGCTTTCAAGTTTAATGCCTAGGTCAAGCACAAGAAAGCGATTTTCTCACCATGTGATTATTCTGCCAATAAGAGTTTCTGTTGCTATATGTTGCCGAGTAAGACCACGACTCATAAATTACTAAAATATCTATAAAAAGCGTGGAAAATCAATGTAGATGTTTTCTGTCCTCTAACTCTTGTTCATTTTATACAACACAGGTAACATAACCTCTTGTCGATGCTAGCTTCTAGAAACCGCGACATTAGCTCAGCTCGATCTATTACAATTGGCTAATGCTTGTATCCGCCTTTGTAGAAGAATGACAGCATATCGTACTGAGCTTATGTCGTTATCTTAATGCTCAATTTTCAATATGTATGAGGTGCAACAATGTAAAACATTTTATTTAAAACTTTAATTATTATTGAAACTTCAAATCTCCGAAGTCTGTTTTTCCCCCCTTTATAAAATTGTCTCTAGATCTGTTACGTCGGTAGTGGTGCTGACGGGGTATACACAGCCCGAAGGTTTTTGCTGCGTGTCCACGCAAAATTGGGTTTAACTGCAGAGTATTTTTGTGGAAACAGCTTGCAGGTAACAAGAAAGAGGCTATGCGTGTTACCGCCAGGCTGGCTTCCAATTCAACCTGTAATACGTGTTGTCCACCAACGCAAAGTCCCTGAGAGGAATGTGCCACCCTTACACAGTACAAGGACAGCGAATGTGTGTGACAGAGAACGCATGCTACAGAAGGAGCAGAACCATTAAAAAGGCATGCGCCCTATTCACTCTGAACACTGAAACCGACAAGATTTATTCACAAAAGTAGAAGCAGTCAGAATGTTTTTGAACTGAAATGACAGGTGTCACAAACCTGTCGATGAAGGGTGAAGGAACCTTCTACAAACCCCTGCGTCTCATTCCCCGCAGACTTTCTTTGCTGTGGTAAACAACAATACCGCTGACAACTTTCTGAAAAATAGCAGTTTACTCTTTCCTGTGCAGTATTATAGCTTATTAATTATTTATAATGCGGACATGTGTAAGTAACGACAATCGCTCTGACGGATTATGAGGATTTTAACATTCCATTTCATGATAATTTGTCCTTTCTTGTTTTCTTCTACATTTACTGAACATCAAACAATTCTTATTCTGATACTCTGGATAATTATGTTAAAGCTACTTCAGTATTGATTTTGGAAATAATGAATAGATAGGGAGAGAACCATTTAACAAGGAAACGCTGGTGATGCTGCATTCTCCAAGTGTGATTAAAAACTTACACCACCCAAGCGAATTTTAAAAGGTAACAATTCATATTACTAAACCTGTGAAAAGGTAAATTCGCTATTTCGTTTTGATAAACTTCACATATCTAGCATAAAATAAATCACGTGGAACACAGAACATTTTATTATTTTTGATATGCTAACATAAAACACTCTTTATACCGAACAGATTATTGCAGCGGTCTTAAAATGTCGTTTTTAACGAGAAAACCAGCATATAGCATAATTAAATGTAATTCGTGTATTAGAAAAAAGTTTGCAAACTTTAATAAATTTTACAATTCTACCAAGTTAATTATATATGTTTTACCTATTTAATTACTTATTATTTAAACTTCTCATGAAATTTTTATGCATTTAAATTGTAATAACCTATAAATAACTAAAAAAAATGAATTTCATACTGTTTGGAAATTAATTGTTCTTTCACACTGGCCGCGTGTAGGCTAAATTGTGGAAACGTAGAGTCAGACTGAAAAATTCAATGCCATAGCATTAGTTAAAAGATATAAGGACACTTGTATGAATATTTGGATAGGCCGATGTATAGCAAGAAAGATCAATAAAAGGATAAAAGAGTCTTAAGTTCTAATCCACTGTTCCTTTCCTTCTTTTCCACCTTCCTTTCTTCCCCCAACCCCCTTCTACGAGATTCACTAGTGCATTGCTTAATTGCTTCTTCCTTCTTTTAGAACTGCTTATTACCATTATGAAGAGAATGAAAAAGCACTAGAAATGACTTATTTTCTTCTTTCTACTATAAAAAATGGGAAATAGATATTTACTGACGTTTTAAAGAACACTAAATTGTTGAGTGTAAAATAACTTTTTTTTTATTGCTTTCAGTTAACTCTTTTCGGTGTTTAATTAAATGACAGTTGACAGAGTATCGGATATTAAGCCAAATGAGACACCTGCATCGAATGCCAAACAAGAAGTATCACCGCTATTTTTAAAATCGCGAACCACGCCGCAAAGTGGGCGGATCGGTTCTGAGGAGAACTTCTGTATTTCTATGAATGTTAATGGCCTCTATACGATGCTGTAGGTTATCAACCCAGGTTAGGAAGCATTATCAATGCTCAGCACCCATACAGTTTTCGAAATGTGGTAGATAATGCACAAAATGTGGCTTATTGCATTTAGAAACAGCAGCTGAATAAAAAAAGGACACACACACACACACACACACACACACACACACACACACACACACACACACACACACACACACACACACACACACACACACACACACACACACACACACACACACACACACACACACACACACACACACACACACACACACACACACACACACACACACACACACACACACACACACACACACACACACACACACACACACACACACACACACACACACACACACACACACACACACACACACACACACACACACACACACACACACACACACACACACACACACACACACACACACACACACACACACACACACACACACACACACACACACACACACACACACACACACACACACACACACACACACACACACACACACACACACACACACACACACACACACACACACACACACACACACACACACACACACACACACACACACACACACACACACACACACACACACACACACACACACACACACACACACACACACACACACACACACACACACACACACACACACACACACACACACACACACACACACACACACACACACACACACACACACACACACACACACACACACACACACACACACACACACACACACACACACACACACACACACACACACACACACACACACACACACACACACACACACACACACACACACACACACACACACACACACACACACACACACACACACACACACACACACACACACACACACACACACACACACACACACACACACACACACACACACACACACACACACACACACACACACACACACACACACACACACACACACACACACACACACACACACACACACACACACACACACACACACACACACACACACACACACACACACACACACACACACACACACACACACACACACACACACACACACACACACACACACACACACACACACACACACACACACACACACACACACACACACACACACACACACACACACACACACACACACACACACACACACACACACACACACACACACACACACACACACACACACACACACACACACACACACACACACACACACACACACACACACACACACACACACACACAGAGAGAGAGAGTTTTCAGTTTGAATCAAAATACTTTAAATTATAAACCTAAGCAATTGGGAGTTAACAGCAAGTAATCGAAGTAGACGATATGATTCTGATATTGAGATCGATAATGTGCCTTAGAGATCAAAAGAGAAATGGAAGAAATCAGAGAACTTCAGGCAGATATGAATATATTAGAGGAAATGCTTATTAACAGACGAAAGCACATCATCATGTGTAAAGATGTCTTCCTATCGTTTGCCATTTACAAACTTATTATAACTAAAGAGGAAGGCGGATATAGGACGGCTGAGGCAATGGGGAGACACGTCACGGTTTAAAAATCCAACCCTTGTATTGGAGATGAACCAAGAAAACTAATTCGCAATTTGGCATTTAAGTCGTAGGATAATATTTATAATTCACAGCGACTGCATTAATACAATAGTACTTTTACACGTGCCCACACTGGGGCACGAAAACTGAATATTGCTATTATTAAACTACCCAGTGGCGTCAAATGCGTCTATTGTTTTGAGTCCTTGACGGAAGGCAGTTTTAACTTCAAGGTTATGCCTCCGCCTCCGTTTATCTGATAATTAAGCCTATATTATTTACTCAATGGAGATACTGTGTGGTCCGCCCCTTCAATAAAACTCGATGCAGTGAACATCCTGTCTGCGTGCGAACTCTGCACAAAAACCCCTCTCAAATTCTCGTCGATCCGGGTATTGGATATGTGCACACTTTCAAAGATCTCTTTCACGTTTGCTGTAGGAGGCCTGATGGGTAACACAATAAAGTGGTCCTCCATTCATTCATTTTCAAATTAAGTTTATTTAGATTAAGGATCAACTCCGTAGCAGACACCCACGTGACATAATTCAGAAATAATATTTTTGCAAGTGATTGCTTATTGCCACATTGGTGCCATAGGTTGAGCATGAACTTCTTTATACTGAGAGTTTATTGAAAAGAATAAGAATAGCACTATCCTAAATTGGAATGATTAACAAATTATATGTAATTACTTGCATATATTTGCGTTTAAAATTTATTAAATCATAAAGCTTACAAAAATGTGCAAATTTTAATTTTTCCGGCTTTTTTCCCCTCTTGCGGGCACTTATCACTGCGATGTCGGGGGGATGTAACGTAACTGCATTCGATTTTCTCTTCTCACATACAATCTTCGTTGTACGTTATGTTTAAAGCGGTCTTGTAGCTCAGGCGTGGTGCAAAGTTTACCTCGTACCAGACAACTGATTCTAGAATAGTCAGCCGGTAAAACTTAAAACTTCGTTTTTTAAAAATCACTTTTGGGAGAGAAAATCGATTTTGTTTTCGATATATTTTCTCTATAAACGATAACAGCTTGAAGTGTAAAACAATGTGAAAATGGCCTCTTGTTAGTTAAGATATTGAAAAGAAGTCTTTTCCAATGAATGTCATAATAAGAAAGATACGCTGGTTTTACATTATTTTCACATTTTGGTGAATATTTTAACCATAAAATTACCAAAAAACGCAAATTACAATTTTCTTACACACGCGTTACAGTTCATTTTATGTACTCTATTGTTTTAAATAGATTTAAGAAATATACACGGCTTAAACCACAAACTTTCAATCACATAGGCAGAAAATGCTCTTTAAAATTTGTTCACGGTAGTTAAATAAATTAGTAAAATGAAAGAAAAACAGACCAGAAAGCTGCGAAGGTTAGAGAAACGCTTAAAAACGGTTAAACTGTTGCATCCCCTTTTATGAGGGCTGTACAATAAACAATGATCAAAAATTTATATGGTCATAATTTTTCGCACTAAAATTCAATCTTATTATATTCTGTTAGCTTAAAGTGAAAAACACGCCGTAGTAGTTTCATTGTTGGTACTCCTGGTTCCAGGCAAGTTCAGACATGTTCAGTATCACCTACCGCTGCAAAGGAGGTAACATGCAGTTAAAGTTGATGTTAGAGGAAGATCCGGAGTTTCTTTTAAACGTAATCACTGCTGATGAAACTTGGCTACCTCATTTTGATCCTGAGAGCAAACAGCAAAGCTCAATGTGGAAAACTCCATCACCAACCCCCCAATAAGCAAAAGTGGTTGCTTCTGCTGGGAAAGTTATGGTCATCTCATTCTTTGATATTCATGGAATGGTATATCAGCATGTTGTACCTGCGCGCACACACACACACACACACACACACACACACACACACACACACACACACACACACACACACACACACACACACACCAGTAACTGGACAATACTATAGGCATGTCCTGAAAACATTGCAAGTCCATATCAGGCGCAAAAGACCACATTTCCGTGAAGCAGGCTGGATGCTGCACCACGATAATGCGCAGCCGCATATTGCCAATGTTGTTGCTGAATATCTTGCAAAAATCAACGTGAAGTGCATCCCTCACCCTCCCTATTGTCCGGATTTAGCCCCAAGTGACTTTTTTCTATTCCCTAACTTGAAGAAACGCCTCATGGGAGGCATTATTCATCATCAAAAGCAGTGGTGAAGGCTGTGGAGGCGATTTTGAAGGATCTTTCAAAAATGGGTTTTAGCATGTCTGAAGACTGGCAGAAACGCTGGGGACAAGTGCATCGCATTCAGGGTAGACTATTTTGAGAAGGGCTATGAAAATTATGAGGATGAGTAAAGGTACGTTGTCAAAACAAAATTGTGATCATTTTTTATTAAACAGCCCTCGTACTTTTCTGACTGACTGTTATAACTAATTAACGTATCTCGACAGATAAAACAAGAACTTCCGGAAAATTAAGGTAGACCTTGCAACTTATTTATTACTGTTACTCCTGCCATAATCATATACTTTTAGAAGAATTCATATGTACAATGTATCCTTATTGTAAATCTTTACCAAGGTTCGAGGGGCCGCGGCGTGGCTGAGTGGTTAACCGCTTGGCTCTCAAGGATTCGGTTCCAGCAGTGATATTTGTGGTAGGACAAAACGGCACTGAGAGCGGGATCTCCGGATTCCCCCGCCATCTCACTCCACCGATGCCTTATCATCACCATCATGTATCATCAATGTCACCGCCTGCGGTGCCGTATGTAGTAAAACAGGCGTTAAACACTACGCACACATACCAAGATTTGAGACATCCAGATGATATAAAACTGTTTATTTTTGTATCACGGAAATAATTTTCTGTATATGTAGTTCTGTTTTAAAGGCTTCTCATCCAACTTATATTTTATTTTTAATTAACAATCAGATAGGGGCTTACCATTTCCGCAGTCGGCCAAGATATTGTGTAACAGAAGTTCTAGGCACTTACCTGTAAGGAAAAAGAATCACACATGAGATACTGATACACAATTTAACACCGATTAAACTACAAGAACGTCCTTTTAAATGATTAACAAAGGGTTAAATGATAAAGGCCATAGAGATAGTTTAAATAAAATTATAAAAAAATTACACAATGCTTAGAAAAACCGAAGCTTATCAAACAAAAACTTAAATGTTACATAGTTTAGCAGAAGAAATGGAGTTTGACCTGAGAGAGCGGCCAAGAATTAAATTTTGCCACTTCTGTAGTGATCATATTTGGCCAATTATATCGGGTGATTTAAAACTAAACCCATAACGTTTAATACTTGTAAGAACAGTAAACCTATCTTTTTTTAGCGAAGAAGTTTAACTGAAATATTATGTTTGGCATTTAACACACTTGTCGTCTTGAGCAATGCTATTTATACAGAGTTAGGGAACTATCATAATCATAATGATAGTCATTCAACTCAGAAGACTTCAAACCGTATTAAATCTCGATATGGTTTTTTGGCAAAATAAAGTACTTCCTCTAATTATGAGTAGATGCTAAAGAAAGTAAATCAATTTGAATTAATCTAAAGTAAATTAATTCAAATATGCCTTGTTGCTGTTACGGTAACCAGCTACTGTGTTTATTTATTTTATTATTTTCCTAAGCTGCCAATTTCTCAACAAAATGACGACGAACTTTCATTCTAATCATCCTGAAGAATCAGATATTTCTTTTTACCCATGGCGCGACAGCCCTTAGAGGGCCAACGCCTACCAACCCGACTGCCGGTCTCACGCCCACTTACGCACGGCAGAGGTGGATGATCATCCAACCGATACGGAGAGGAGATGTGGTCAGCATCTCGGCATCTCCCAGCCGGAATGTTGGTTTCCGTGACCCGGACCGCTTACCTATACGGGCACCCGTCCTATACTCGGGACCTAAAATCCCCACCCCATAGTTGGGATCGAACCCGGGCCGCTTTCCGTGACCAGGGATCAAGGCATGCTGCCTCAGCCCGCTACGCCACGGCGCAGGACAAGAATCAGATATTAATACACACTAAACATTAACGTTCATATTCTTCAACTTCTTAAGTGGTTTCACAAAGAAGTTTGTACATTTATCTTTGTTTGTATAGCATATGGTAATGAAACCCACAAATAAAATGGGCAAATTAAACTAAAGCTATAGACTTAAATGTGTTTATCCCCTGTATAGCGTTATGGCATCTCCTCTTTCTCCTACATGGTTAATAGTCCAATCATTTATTACAAATGGAAATTAAATCCTTTTCCACTTCTATCATATTTGACTGAAAAGTAGACTGCTACCAGAAACCAGTTCATTATGCATTTTCATAATAAATTTCCTTTGAGGTGTTTGTGATGTTTAGTCGTCCATCTTCCCTTGTACCTGAATGGCGTACATCAGGCATTGTGGGACATTTGCCAAGGGTGTCTCCCACACCCATTCCGATGTGCACATCTTACGTAAGACACGTGATCGGAGGCTTCAGCAGTCGTTCTGTCAACGGAAACATCACGGTGGGTCTACACGCGCCGCCAGTAAGTTTTATATTTGTCTCTTCGTAGAATTCTACAGACTTACAGTGAAAGGTCAACCGTCTAGTGAACACGGTTTATTTACGACTTTTTGCTTGGCAGGTATCAAACAAACATTTTTTGTCTTTTACCAGCATGCGTTTAATTCGTCTACAAGAGAAAACATTGGCAAATGTGTCCCTCTATTCTGAATCACAACTTACTGTTCTCTTCCACAATCTCTGTCCATCGGTGATGATCCAAGACAAGCAGTTCATTTGATACAGATGAAGCTGGGAGTTATCTTTGTCAGCATAATCCGGTCAGATTGATAAAATACATGGATATAAGAATAACAGTGCTCATTCAATAAAGTGTAGCTTAGGAACGTTTACATGCTCCTCATTAAACTAAACAATATTCTGAAAACCTTATTTATGCAGATTTCTCATGATTCTAATAAGTACTGTAGTATTTTTAAAATAAACATATTTATACTATCATTTTGCGTTTTAGATTTACTAGCAAAACTTTGAACAATCTCTTCTGGAATACTAACATAGATCAGAACATTCCTCCAGACTTATAAAAACATTAAGTTTCGAGTAAACTTTTATAAGTTCTAACATCCAGAAAGTACTTTTTTATTTCATATTACGAATCACAAAATCTTTTTTATGGAAATATTAAAAATATTAACCTCCACCCACACACGAAAATGAAATCCTCTTATCTAGAATATCCCACTATTGGCTAGACCCAGAGTTATTCCAAAAATGTTTTATAGTCAACAGTTTTAAAGCATTTCACAAAAAAAGTGCACATTTTAATCGCTGACTCCTGAGAAGCACAAAATATGCTTAAGAGCACATAAATGAAACATGATACTTCAGTATGAAATATTTACCAATGCATATGTATGATGATCAATGAAAATAAAAAAAGGGGGAAATTGATGTACTGCACTCACGTGTCTTTCTCTACTCTGGTAGAACTACTCTTACAGATGCTTATTTCTTACCTACTACTTGTTAATCGAGGTAAACGTTATCTCCACTGCTAATTTTATTTTTGGTGCATAGAGGATATGGGAATATGGTACTTAAGCGATAGTCGATTCCTAAGACATTGCCTTCTCTTTGCATAGAAATGTTTTACTTGAAGAAAGAAAGAAAGAAACAAACAAACAAAGAAAAAAAAGGGAGAAAGAGAAAAGGTGAGAAAGAGAGAGAAAGAAACAAGGAAAGAGAGGAAGAGAAAAAGAAGGAAGGAAACAAAGAAAAAGAGAAAGCAAGAAACAAAGAAACAGAAGCAGATAAAGAAAAAATAAAAAGAAACAGAAAGAAAGGAGGGAAGGAAGGAGGAAGGAAAGAAAGGAAAGAAGGAGGGATAGAGGGGGAGGGAGGGAGGGAGGGAAGGGAGGAAAGAAAGAAAGAAAGAAAGAAAGAAAGAAAGAAAGAAAGAAAGAAAGAAAGAAAGAAAGAAAGAAAGAAAGAAACGTGGGAAGGAGGAAGGGAATGAGGAAGGGACAAAAGAGAAAGAAAGGAAAGGAAGGAAAGGAAGGAAAGGAAGGAAAGGAAGGAAAGGAAGGAAAGGAAGGAAAGGAAGGAAAGGAAGGAAAGGAAGGAAAGGAAGGAAAGGAAGGAAAGGAAGGAAAGAAAGGAAAGAAAGGAAAGAAAGGAAAGAAAGGAAAGAAAGGAAAGAAAGGAAAGAAAGGAAAGAAAGGAAAGAAAGGAAAGAAAGGAAAGAAAGGAAAGAAAGGAAAGAAAGGAAAGAAAGGAAAGAAAGAAAGAAAGAAAGAAAGAAAGAAAGAAAGAAAGAAAGAAAGAAAGAAAGAAAGAAAGAAAGAAAGAAAGAAAGAAAGAAAGAAAGAAAGAAAGAAAGAAAGAAAGAAAGAAAGAAAGAAAGAAAGAAAGAAAGAAAGAAAGAAAGAAAGAAAGAAAGAAAGAAAAACAAAGTGCGTTTTAACGAGATTATTTTTTTGGTGTAGTAAAATCTTACGGTTTTCGGGCTACGCATCCAGAATGAGGAAGGGCTTCTCAGAAAATTCAAGGTGACATTTCAATTACCATGAAAATATTTTAAGCGTATATTTTAATCAAAATTGTTTGAGTCATTTTTGAGAAAATGTAAATTTTGAGACATTTTCCATGTAAAGAAAATACTGAGGTAGGAGGATTTTCTTCAATATCTTCCTGTCACATCCTTGGAAAATGCTGAAGTTAAATACCAAGTTTGGTATCTAAGCGACTTTTGGGTCATTCACAGATCCACGCACACACGCACGCATACACACCTTTTCAATAGTTCAGAGAAACTGGCATTTGTCATCTTCAACTAAAAGTTGCCTCTGTTCACAAAATATTCTTGTACAGGCTTATAATCAAACATTTACTATTAAAGTCAGCTTTAAATTTTAATCGTAAGAACATATGCAATATATCTGTGAACTAATATTGTGGTTCACAGTTTTCTTTAAAATTCATGGACCCTGTATTCAAATATATTCTGAAACACTTGATAAGCAAAGGTTCATTTATTTATACATACTTTCACGGACGGCTATAATCCTATAAAAATGGATTCCGGGGTTTCGTCGTAGTTCAAATGATAAACCATGGTCTAAAGTTTCTTTCGTTACACCGACGGTCATCATTAGTCTGGTGATAGAGAATCGAACTTTATTCTTCTCATTATGCAGGAGCTACGTACGACCATGATCAAAATGCCAAAAATTCATATTTTGTTGGATTCACTTATTTAGTCTTGTGCTCGTTCTGCGGTCTCATATACTACGGCCTGTATAAACAAGATGGGCTTAATTTTCAACTGCCGTGTTTAAGTCTACAATTCGAAAAAAAATATTTCCCAAATGTAAAACTCACTCCAGAGAAGTGGGTCCCTTCTTCATGCAGTTAACGCATTTAGACATCCGCTTTAAATTTACAATGTCTATAGAAAGATTTACGATAATTACACATTAAGGTTTCTTGAAGACGTGTCCCAAATATTAAGTAAAGCAATTCCCTGTAACAACCTCTTAAATCTCCCAAAGGAATTTGCTTTTTGTTTTTATGAAGTGCCAACTGCCAGCACACGAATTGAAGCTAACGGCATCGCGAAAAACCAATCAGTGCTAACGGATTGCGGTTCGGAGACAATGTGTACAAAAACGTGTTCACCGTATGTAAATATTTCACGGAAACAATCACGATGTGCTCCGTACCTTTTCTGGAACGCAATTTTAATTTCTAACAAGCGTTGCATAGCATGGGAAACCCATAGAATCTGTACATATTGGCGATTCAATGCTAAGGCTGATTAAATGCAAAACGCATTCTTCCAATTTTGTTGGTTAAGCATGTTTCGTGAGTCTTCAAAGCGAAATTACTGAAAATGAGGCAGAAATAACACATGATCGTAAATGTAAAGTTTACAGAATTGAGCTCATGCTGTTTCAAGACGGACTATCGTGTAAATAGTGGTATTCCAAGGAAAGCAGAAGTGTCAAACCCTATTATCTATGTATGTCTTAATTTGTTGATGCTTGTAACAATGATTGGAGCCAAATTAGCGGCTTTGGGTTAGGAACACTTTATTGGCAATCGGTTCGACTTTTATTAAGACATACGGGACTGAGAATTTGACTTAAAATGACAAAGTTATCAATTTTTATATTTTAGATACAATCACAATTAAGAATAAGTGACCTTATGTGGCACACTTTTGTGTTCAATGTTGCAATGATCAGTGAGTAGCCATGCAACCATTTACAAATTATTTTTAAAATCCTGTAACGTAAATGAAATATATCTAAGTAAATGTGTGATTTAAAAACAACCAGTCTTATTCTTTGAAGCATAAAAACAAATCAAAATTGATTTTATATTTCAATTGTAAAAATTATATTGTAAAGACTCATGAAAATTCTATAAATATTTTGCATTGTACTTCTAATATCCACACCGAACGGGATGCATCAGTTGGTTTAGTTTGTGTATCACATTCGGGAGGTCCAGGTTCGCTTCCCTTGGCCGGCCTACGTCACTCGTGGGTTTTTCGGGGTTTTCCCGGATCGCCGGGCGGAGACTGGTTAGGTTAATTACATCCCCTGAATTTCCTGTCTCTCTACTTCATCTCTCATTCACATCATCTCTCATCTGGTGTCTCTTTCAGGGTAGAAGTGTGACTCCTGGGGTCGGTCGGCCGCCCTCTTCTCCCCTCACCTCATCCTTCCTCCTGGGGATGTCCCACTTGGGGTTAGGTACAATAAACTACAGGTTTCGGTATCGAATTCGATCCGTAGTAATCCTAATGTAATATTTATCACATCAATTCCAAAGTTTGTACCTAACTATCATAAGATACATTTACGGTAAATTTTAAACTATATATGAGTCAAAGTTAAAATAAAAAAATAAAAATAAAAAAAGCTGTTAGTGCCAGAATATCGTACTCGTCCTCTTTTCATTATCTTTTCTGTCTTCCACATTGAATCACACACATTCAGGTTCTCAATTAATAACCCTCAATACCCTCATTGAAGAAAACTTCCAGCCCAAAACCAGGAAAACAACCCCGGATCTCTGGATTTGGAGGCCAGCGTGTTCATATCAACAGATCATGGTAATTCGATATTTAACAACTGTGATTTCCAGTAATTATATTTATTCACTCTTCTTAATAAATAAAAATATCCTTAATAAATTGTGATATATGAAAATGATTTAGCTCGGCTCAATTACTGTGCCGCCTCTATTTCGCACCTTCTTGTTTTCAACCTACAGTCTTATAAAATTGCGTGAAATTACTGCTAACATAGAGAAGAGACTGCATGCAAAGGCCGTGCACATTCCTCGGTGTAGTCAAACGAGAGAAAATTAAAATCTTCAAGCACCAGGCGCATTGCTTTATAGGCTCATTAAACGCGGAGTCTTACAGACAATAGGCAAGTTCTATTTGATTCCTTTGTCTGGGAATACGGCCAACACCGATAATGGCTATGGCGTTCTAATTCGAAAAAAATACCCTCATGCGTTTTTAGTACCTTCCTCCATCGCATTGTTTTCTCTAGACATTCAAGTCTTTGAAAATGCTCCAGTCGAGGCATAATGGAACATCTGTGCGTCTTCCAGGTAAATGTACTATTGTAATGGACTGCATTGTACTGTTTGAAGTACTAAGAACTCGTCCAGTTTTTATTCAAAATCGAGTTACACTGCCGTCGGGACTCTTAAAAGGGGTTTTGTCTGATTTCTCTTTTAAGACTGCTGCTGCATAAAAGCCCCCTTAGCATTCATATAAACAAACAACTTAATAGAAGCAGCCGTGGAATAACAGACACGGTTCTGAATGCACGCTGTGAATCTACGAGTCTTGCAATTAGAATATGTCTGCGACAGTGCACAAGAAAATAATGGGAAGCCTAAGCAATGCAGACATCTTGTGGATACAATAATGATGCTTTGTCAGCAAGGAAAACAAAGAAATGAAATATCTTTTGAATAATAAATAATCCGAGCTATAATTAGAGCAACATTAAATGAACAAAGAAGGAAATGTACTTTATTTGGACATAGATTGGAGCAGTTATGGAAATGCTAATGGTTAATTGTTACCGCCTTAAAAGGGAGGGTGGGGAAGTAAAAAAAAAAAACTAATAGTGTTTAACGCCCGTGTTTATTACAGGAGTGTTTATACACGCAAGGAAATTATATTTGGGAAAAGAAATTTCGGAGGGAAAATTTCAACCTAGTATTTATCAATTTTGAGGACTTAGAAATACGTGGAAAAAATCTTAGCTAGGAAAGGCGGTTCTGGTGCGATTCGAACCGCGGACATCCACAATGCGACCCTCACATCACCACGGAGCTATCTCTCTCGGTAAGAGAGAAAATTAATGATAAATAATAATAATAATAAATAATAATTAATAACTAATAATAAATAATAATTAATAATTAATAATTAATAATCATTAATAATAATTAATAAATAATAACAATAATAACAATGATAATAATAATGATAATAATAATGATAATAATAATGATAATGATAATAATAATGATAATAATAATGATAATGATAATAATAATAATGATAATAATAATGATAATAATAATAATAATGATAATAATAATAATAATAATAATAATGATAATAATAATAATAATAATAATGATAATAATAATAATAATAATAATGATAATAATAATAATAATAATAATAATAATAATAATAATAATAATAATAATAATAATAATAATAATAATAATAATAATAATAATAATAATAATAATAATAATAATAATAATAATAATAATAATAATAATAATAATAATAATAATAATAATAATAATAATAATAATAATAATAATAATAATAATAATAATAATAATAATAATAATAATTGTTAGTTGAGTGGTCTGCATTTTGGCATTTCAGAGGTTCTGGTTTATTTGTAGGCAGGTTCAAGGATTTTCTCTATCTGATTCTGGAAATCTGAATGCATTTAACAAAAAAAGATCAAACAATGAATAACGTGGAAATACTTCTTAATGCGGCAGAAAAAATATTTGAAAGAAACTCTGCGTTTTAAATATATCTACATCTCTTAAGGTTTACCAGTTATAAACAATTCTTTCAGGATAAAAGGAACTTCCTACGTTATTCAGAAGAAATAAATAATGGTAACAAGTCAAGATGTACATTTTATCGGCCATGCAATTGAAATGTATGGCATTTAAAACAAATCGTAAGTATCCCACTCATTTTATTTTCTCTATTTTTTTACAAACTGTTCTTATAAATGCTTATTCTTCTGCTTCATGTTATTCGAGACAAAAATTTATATAAATATCTTACAGCTATTTTCTTTTGTATACAGGTGCAAGAGAAACGTGAGAATACATTAGACTTTACTCCCAACCCTTTAAAAATAGGACGCACTGTGATGGCCTTAAAATTTCGTTCTCTTTACAAGGCCATGGAATAAAAGAATGAAATGTATCAGATATAAATTGCGTTTCAAAGAGATCAACATTTTTGGTATAGTAAGATTTATATCTCTTACGGTTTACGAGTTATGTAGAAGTCATTCAGAATGAAGAGGATTTCTGAGGACGCTCCCCAAGAAGACGATATATACATTTGCCATGAAACATACAGTATCACTATTTTCATCAAAATCTTTAGAGCAATTTTTCTGAAAGTCAAATTTTTCGAAATATGTTTAATATAGTCTGGGGTGGGACGATTTTCTTGAAAATCATTTTAGAAGATATTGAACTTAAATACCAATTTTTTATATATAATGGGCTTTTCGTCTTCGAGTTTATGCACACACAAAGTTCTTATAACACTTTTTTTTTTTGGACTGACGGTGTCCCAAAACATGAAATCCTCGATATCGTATTTTGGGGAGTGGAATGTGATACTTCCTCTATTTACTATACGGAGATGAGAAAGTAAACACTATTGGATACTCATTTTTGAGGGGTGGGGGAAGCCAATAAAACTAGCATTAAAAGCGTAGTCTTGTGTAAGACTTCTTGAAAATCTTGCGTCGTATCTTTGATCGTAAGTGCCAAGTTTGGCACTTATTTGTTTTTATATAATGAAGAATTGAAGGTGATTTTTTTTAATGCTCAGGTTCTTAAGATAAGAACTTCCGATAAAACCTTGTAGATAGTAGAATTCTTCTACTAAATTTAAAGTAGAAAATTGGTAACCTTGGTTCAGACACAAAGTAATCTGGCAATTCTGTCAAAAACATGGAAATAATAATTTGCATCAGAGCAAACGTCCTCTGAGAGGCGTCGCTACGCAAACCTGCATTGGAAACTTCCCTGTCTGCGCTAAATCATAACCCTATGGCATATTTATAAATAGGTTGTCCTGCGCTGTGGAGTAGCTGGCTAGAGCACTGTGCTTTGGTTCCCCTGCCACAGGAGGCGCTTGAGATAGATCTCACCCCTGGAGGGAGTAGATTTTAAGTTCAGGGTATAGGACTGGTGCTCGCTCAGCATCGTGAGGAAATAGAGGAGCTACGATAGGTAGCGAACCCTGGACAAGAAAGCCAACTTTCCGGCTGGAGGTGTCGTGATGATGACCACATATCTTCCGCGTATCGGTTGGATCATCGTTCACCTCTACCTTGCGTATGTGGGCGTGAGACCGGCATTAGGGTTAACCTTTTATGTATAGATTAGAAGTGCAAACAAATCTGATGTGGTGCATTCACACGACTTTCCCTATTCTTGCACGAACTATTCCTGATGGAATATGTATAAATGTTTATTAGACAGTTCCTTGTAAGCACAATAGGAATAATGTAATACTCGCAAACTTTGCTTAAGTGATAGTCAATCTTTCAAGTGCTGGTCGCCATGTGATGGTTTTGAAATTCAGTTCTCTTTACCTAAGATAGACGGGGTAAGAAAACTTCCCACTTCAGAAAAATATTTCAAATTTAAACCAATAACAAGCGTGTCTATTCTCTATGCTTAACATTAACAGAATCGCTGACTTTATCCCAAGCTTCATTATAAGGTTTGACCCGTAGCACACAACACTTAGCTACTAAACGATAAACTTAGAACATAGACATGAAGTAATATCCTGAAACCAAGCGGGATGGCTCAGGCGGTTTCGTCTCCATTATTTCATATCATCTCTCATCTAATGGTCTGTTTCAGGGTAGAAAGTGTCGGCGGGTGTCTCGGCGCTGCGTGGCAGGATGATATGCTCCTGGAAAGCAGATCCTCCTTCGGTAGGACGGTTTCTGGTCTTCGGGCCGACCTGGTGGGCCGTCACCGGACCACTGCGGGTGGGATACTGGTTGTGTTGGCCTGCAGGGGAAGTTCCCAACTGATAAATAGTAGGGACCCTGCCCTCTGCACTATTGTGATCCTTGTGCCGGTTGCCCTCTATCTGCTCTCGCCTCTCTCCTCCATCTCCTCTTCTTTTCCCAGTGGTAGAATACAATACTTCATATACTTCATGTCAGTACACAGTACAGATTATTAAAAAAATGGGTCAATGTCTCCCCACAAGATCAAATTTACCTCTTAGGCGGGCAGAAGCGGATATCGCGGTCAATGATTACACTGTTGTTCAAACTTGTGAGAAACGACTAAATCAGGATTGGCAGAAGAACTTTAAAGAAGCACGTTCCGAGAAATAATACGTCGTCCCATTTTTCTTCATTCATTACTCTTCTGTTGCACAAGCACATAAGATGTTATTATTGCGAGGTAAAAACAAATAACACGGGAATGACATAGCAAGAGTTTCCGTTATTGAGAAAAGAAACCGCAGGTAGGGTTAGCAGACCGTTAAAAGGGAATCGAGTGATAACGCCAATGTGTAGTCATGCTCTACATCGTCGTACCCTACTTACAGTCACTGCGGGTGGCTCCATTGTCCCTGCAATCACAGAACACCTGTAGGCTGTTTCTCAGATCAAGGTCAATAGTGGGGGATGTAAACAAAAAACGTTGGCCAGGGACAAATTCTGCTTCACCACCACTTCTAATATGTATCAGACTGCACCTTCTGCTAACCGTCATTCGTTATTTCAACTTATTTAATAGTTTTCAGTTACATTATATATCATAACTAGGTATTAATAATATGGAGCAAACTAAATTTACATACATTAAAATGCATATGTCACTTTTTCAAACATCTCTTTCAGAAGCATACTGATATTTTTGGCTTCTTTTTGTACTTAATATAGTTATAATGATTGCCTGAACATTGTGAATACGCAGTTTCATATTTAAATGACATAGGATTAGCTAGCTACCTATATTACATTTAAAGGAGTTTTTAGTCCCCCCCCCCCCCCCCCCACACACACACACACATTAAATAAACTCCAAAATAACCACAAATAATGTTTGGCTGAAAATACTTTTAAAGCTTTAGGTGCCATATAGCACTATCGTTATCCGTGAGAATGGCTGATGATATGAATCCAAAAACACTGTATTTGCTAAAAAGAAAGTCTATTCTACATTTTCCTTATTGCTTAAACATAGCTTTTTCACCTACATGAGAGAATAATAAACATCTTCTTACATTTTTAAACGTTCAAATCAAGGTATGGTAAGGAACTCCTAAGAATAAAAGATGCACATTGACTGAGGAAAAATATTTTTCCTTAAATAGATGCAACAATATTAAGGGGGATAAGAGGTTTTCAATACTCTATTACTCCAAAAAATAAGCTGAATAACAATAAGCGTATTTTAGATTGTGTATTTCATACTACCAATCAAATTTATATGAATCATCAAAACATTAAACCCATGAACAAAAACGTGTATATATCACTGCAAAGAATTTACGCACTGATGTCCCAGATTACAAACCACTCACATTCCTCTTACAATCTGCTGGCGTTTGCACATATCACTCCTCAGTCCGCGTTTACCTGCTCATCAGTGACTCATGACCGCTGCTGCTACAGTATATTCTTCGTACCGTCTGCCCACCACAAGAAGGTAAGGCAGAGGAATGTCTAACGTAATCACTTTTGCTGTGTTTATGCTCGCCTTCCGGATATGATAAGGATGCTTTATTCATGTAAAATAGTCTTTTCACATAGCTCACCCATCCATAATACATATCACTACAGTTGCAGTTACTGAAACGAATGTTTGATCTGGCAGCATTAGTGACTCACATGCACTCTCATACACTCATTTCGTAGTAAACTGATCCACTAACAGAGCAGATAAGCTGTTCAAGCCCCTCTGCCTCTTCATGCCGCATTTGCGTTACTGTAGTGGGCAGACAGTAATGAAGTAGTGGTTTGAGTATAGGTAACTTGAAACAAATTACTGAATACATGATACATTATATGCTTGATCACATATAACAGTAAGCTATGAATTATTTGTATTAATTGTATTAAAATGTATGAAATTCTTTGTCAATGTGTGATTTAAACATAAAATCAGATTAAGATTTGCAAACGTGAAAATGCTTTTAAAAAGTTTACTGGCTAGTGTGCACCTTCGTTTCATAATCCGCATGTGTTATGCATCACAGATGCGCAGAGTTGATAATAGATGACTTTTTGAACAACCTTCGCACATTAGGCCAAGTAGTTTAACAGTTTTAATTTACCTCTCCCACTTTCTCAAACAGTTACCCAGTTTACTTCCAAAATTGCCCGCCTCGGTAGCGTGGATGGTAGCATGTCTGTCTCAACTTCAAGAGGTTCCGAGTTCGAATCTCGGTCAGGGTGAGCTACCTGGTTAAGGTTTTCTTCCGGGGTTTCCCTTATCCTAAAAGACGAATGTCGGGTAACTAAGCTTCATGGACCCTGGGCTCATTTGAGCATCATTTCACCCATTCCATTCATCGTCCGATATGACTTAATGTTGGAGGACGTAAACAATAAAAACTTCCATAATTAAAGTCAAATTCTAATCAGTATAAAAAACAAAAATGAAGAAAAAATTATTTACCACTATATTAATATGCACAATGTTATAACTATGATTAAAAATAGTTCAAAACTATGACGTGTGGTTTTCCATTATCAGAGTGCACCTTCTCTGCCCCGTTTGTTAATTTAACATAAAGCTTTATAAGGCATTGCATAGCAGGAATCTAAATCTTAGACTTGGTTTCGCCGATTGTAAATAATTTGTTCATTTCAATATTTTTCCCTTAAAATACTTAGATACATACATCAACATGTGTATACCTACAATACAGAAGTATTCCAAACAAAATTGTCTGCATTCATTTATGTTTTTATTCAGAAGATGTATATTAATTATTTAATATACCTATTTTTGGACAGTGCCATATTTTATCAGAAAATTAATTTTAGAAACTATAAATGAAATAAAACTGAACTATCTATTAAGATTGAAATTTCATACGAACATTGGAAATATGTATGCAGTTACGTTTTCATAATTAAATCATTTACACTTGTGGCAAGAAAATATATTTTACTAAATATTAAACATGTGAACAGAGAGACATAATAAAAAGTTACAGATAGAACTGGTCAAAATTATGAGTCTTTGCACTGTCTTTATGACAATCTTTTACTATATATCAGCATCTCTGCAATACTGTAGAAAAAGTTAAAATAAAAATTTGAAAACTGACAGCAATAAACGTCAGTATTACGTCATGGTTGTTCAGATTTAACACTCCTTTACACTTCTCTAAAAGCTGCAATTTAAATTCTACATGTATGGTACATGTATTGCCGAGTTTCTGGTGAAATTAATTTTCTACCCGTTCGTTACGGGTGCGATAGACAACGCAACTACAAAATATCTTGTCAACAATGTTGTACACATATACCTAAGTTATTCCAAAAAGTAACTTCAACCAATTTCGTGCTGTCTGCAGATACGCTTGCAGTAATAAATCACACAACAATGCTGCCTACATCTCTTGCTTCGCCCGAGTCGACCATAAAAAACAGTTGACGGCGGCGAAAAAGATTAAAAAATAGACCTGATCTCGCAGCTCTACAATAATTATCGTCGTGTTATAAAACAGGCGTTCCATAAAACTATATCTGTAATTACTTTTGGCAAGTGCAACCGCGGGCGGCAAACTTTTTACAGACGATTAAATGTGTCTAGCCCTGGTTAACATAAAGGCTATAGCGTATTCGACCGTACTTTTCATCATCGGCATTTTAAATGTTAGTGTTAACCGTTTTATTCAACCACGGTCAGCTAAGAGGTAAATGAAAACTCGCCTTATATCAGAAATTAAATTTGGCCGTTCGAAATAGGTCTAGACAAATTTAGTAGAAAATACAAATTTATAACGTTTGATTAGGATTATTGGATTAGATTATGTTACTGCAGGAATTAGACCTGCAATCAGACTTGATCTATTATACTTATGCACCAAGTGGGGCGTATCCGGGAGGAAGAATGTGGTGAGAGGAGAATAGGGTGGCCAAGCCAAGGAGTCACGATAGTGCACAGGGCAATGCCCCTATTGACCAGTTGGAAACTTTCCTGGCAGGCAAGCCCGGAGACCGGAAACCGGAAACCTCCTACCGGAGAGCGTTGAGACTACCACCGAAACGTCTACCCTAAAAGACACCACAAGATGAGCGATGATGTAAAATGTTAATGGAGATGAAACAGAGGACAGGAAATTCACCTATCCAGCATTCACCTGGCATCCGGGAAAACCTCGAAAAATCTATGAGTCAGGTAGGCCCGCCACAGAAATTGAACCCGAACCTCCCGAATGCCGACCATGGACGTAACGCTTTATTAACATTTTATTGTGTGTGTCATTACGCCATTGTTGAAGTTCTCTTCCTAGGTATATAGATAGAAAAATGATAATTCAAATTACATTAGAAATTTGGTTTTCTAACCAAATGGCAACTCTTTTAAGAACTGAGCGCTGTTTTCATAGTTTATCCAATAATCCGGATCGAGTCAAGTGCCAATTAATCCGGATAACTGGAGTTCTACTATAGTTTTAACGGTACCACCGCACGCACAAAGCGCCACTAAACGCAATGATTTCATACCGAGATGTTAGGTTCCATAACAAGGCACACAGTTTGCCAAAAGCAAACAAGAAAGTGGCGTGTTATATTAACTCGCGACTTAATTGCTCCCCTCTGAGAGCAGAACATTGTTTACAAACGTGAATTGTGAAGGACAACTGGATCACTCCCACATATCCGATATCGCCATGAGTCATCAGCTGCCTACACCTGTCTGCATCACAGCACTCTTGCTTTTCCCCTGCAGTTACTTGCTCTTGCTTTCCTTTACGTACACGTTTCTTGTCGGTCTTATTAGGAGCGTTCGCTAGAGTAGAGGTTGCCACATTAACTGTCAAAGAATGAATCGCTGTGTAAGCCACCTAAGTTTAACAGTGAACTCATAGGCATGAAGCGCACAGATAGATTCGCTTTCATATAAGTACCGAACTAAAGTCTATAGTGTGTGACTCGTAAGCAATAAACACCTGTTATGTGAAGTATTTTGTGTGTGTATGTGTGTGAATAGTGCATATTCAATGAGTAGAATGAAACTGGCTTTTTATGGTATGCGCTGCCTCAAAATCGGAATTTAAATCTTCATCATAGCAGACCTATATTTTGATTTGATGCATTTCACGTTTGAACATTTCTTACATATACATTGATGCATATTTTAGATTTACCCCGTTTTTCATATGTGGAAACATATAACCAATCTACCAAATTAACTTCTATTTGCCCTTCATTACACCTATACCATTAAAATTTTGATTTCTTACTTTTTATTAGGTTGTCTCATAAATAAAGTCAGTTTTTTTTTATTTTGGTGTTTTGGAAAATTTATTGGGCTTCTTTGGTTTGGCAATGCTATTTACAGGATGTCATGGCTAGTGTTGCGTACGTTGCGAGCATGAGTCAGTCTTCAGTCGTTAATAAACAATCATAAAATGGAGATAAAAAAGTGAAACTTGAGAGTTCTAAAACACTCTCCGTAGGGGAGGGGATCCGTCCCCCTTTAGCTGCCGAGGTGCGGGCGCTGCGGACCCTTAGCATTCGTGGTACCTGTGACGTTACTGGAGGAACCTCGGGCCAAACTGCCGAGCCCCTCCCGTAGGGGAGTTGTTCGGATTGGGTTGGACTCGAGGGGGCAGTGTGTTCCCGACACCCACGTGGAATTGGGTACCTCCAGCCAGGCTACGGTGCCCGGAGGGGGTAGAGGGTTGCCTCATAAGTCCCGGGTATTAGCCTGCAGAGCTACTAGAAGGTGTGCTAGATCACCAGGCGGCCCCACCGAGGTTTTCGGTAGTCTTTCCTGCGGGGTTGACGCGCGTAAGTGGCGTATCCCCTTCCATCCCGTCTTGACGTTGTGCTCAGCGGGGGGGGGGGGCTTTTTAAGAAATCAGGTACTGCCCTATGGAAAGAACCCCGGAGTATCCATCGCTACCAGGTAGGAGGCGCGGGTCCTTGGTCCTACGGGTCCAGGACTAATGGGAGTAGAACCTCTACGCTCAGCAGTCCTAAAACACAACTGCAAACAAGAATATAAAGCTGTTGCCGCAGCTCGAAGAATATGCAAAGTGGAAGCAGAAGGTATCGTTAGTGAGGGTTTTTTTGTGGTAATTTACGTCCTCCAACGTTAAGTCATATCAGACGATGAATGGACTGGTTGAAATAATGCTCAAATGAGCCCAGGGTCCATGGAGCTTAGAGTTACCCAACATTCGTCTTTCAGGATAAGGGAAAACCCCGGAAAAACCATATCCAGATAACTCACCCTGACCGAGATTCGAACTCGTGACCTCTTGAACGTGAGGCAGACATCCCACCATCTACGCTACCGAGGCGGGCGTTAGTGAGTGTGTGGTACAACGATGGTTCCAATGTTTCAACAATAGAGACGAAAACCACTTTCTGGAATACCTAAGATATGATTTTTGAGGATACATACCAAGATTTGCGAACAAATGCGAAAAAAAGTACCCATAGGCTTTTAGAAGAACTTGGTGCATCAAAAGATACATCGCTATATTAAGACACTTGGAAAATCACTTCAGAAGCAGTAAACTTGTACCTCATGAACTGGCATCTCAACATGCTGAACGTAGAGTGAATATCTGTTCTCAGCTTATCCGTAATCCCATGTAATGTGTCAGGAGAATTGTCACTTGTGATGAAAAATGGGTACATTAACGAAGCTCTGTTGCCTCGAAACAGTGGCTTAATCCCCGCCAATCTGCCAAAGCATAGTTGTAATTATCAGTTCGGCCCCAAAGTAATGTGTGTCTGGTGGAATTTTGAAGGCGTGATTCACTGGGAGTTTGTCCCTTGGGGATCTTTACTGATGGGGATCTTTATTCTCAACAACTGGAAACGAGATCATGAAATTTTGAGACGGAGATATCCAGCATTTGTTAACCGAAATAAAGTTCTACTGCAACAGGCAATGCGACAGCCGGTATACTGCACAATCATGGAAAAAACTCAGGAATTGGGAGGAATCGAACTGCTACTACACCCAGCATACAGTCCTGATCTCGTACCATCAGATTATCATCTTTTTCGATCCATGGCCCATTTTCTACGTGGAAGAAATTTTGACAACATTGAAGCCGTGCAAGTGGGTGTCACCGAATTTTTCGCATCAAAAACCAGAGAGTGGTGCCATCGTGGGATAATAAAGCTAGTTGAACGATGACTCAAGACCATAAAATCTAATGGTCTATACTTTGAAATTTAGTTAATTGCTTGTCAGAATACATTACAACTGATTTTTTCTTAAAAAAAAACGACATTACTTATGAGACAGTATCTGTAATTGTTTAAACTAAGTGGCATGCTATTGTGTTCTAATTATATTCTAATGTGAACACCTGGAACTTAAAAATATGTTTTGGTTTCCTTAGTGCGAAATTTATACCTGCACAGTTAATCTCTGTTCTCCCCTTGTTCCTTTATCCTTGGGTATTATTCTCTTTTTTTTTTTTTTTCCGCTTTTTGGTATATTTTCTGCCGTATCCTTTCTCTCCCTAAATATTCATTCCAGTACATTTGTTTTTCTATCGTCGGATGTCTGCATGTCTTTCTCACGACATTGTTTTGAAGCCAGTACCTTAACTAATTTTCTAGAAAGGCAGAAGTCATGTAGCAGACAGCTTTCGTCACGCAGAGTCCGTTTTATTACCTGGGAGTTTGTAAAGCCTCTCTCGTGTATTGAATGTCGGCTCAGGTTAGATTAACCATTCATTTTTAATATACGGACATAAAAAACCTGCAGCAACGTTCACGGTCCTTACAGGTGCACAAACACTGGGAGTCATTTCAACAAATAAAAACCTCTTAACAAAAGAAAGCTTTCGCGTAGACAGTCGAAGGTTAATAAGACTATGTCGTAAAAACATCCAGAGAATTCCTATTCACGTTTTGCACACGTGAGGGCAACGGCCTGGAAAGTGACACCGAGCATTCTTTGTTTTCTTTTGGCTTTTATGATCTTTTGACATCCTCAACTTTCCCACGGAGATCAGCATTTAAGTTATATCTTCTCTTAAGTATACCCATCTGTGAAAACCTAAAATGTACAATTTTACTTCGATTGGCTTGAAACTTTAACACAATTTATTATTGTAGTACACACACCAATTTTCAGACCTTTCTGAAAAAACACTTCTTGTGATATTAATATATTTATAGTGCTTTGTTGTCATTTAATTAAACTGTTCCACACGGTGCAATTTTAGTTCAAGAAAAAATAATAGTTTGTAGTTATACTCATAAATACATTAATTTAAAATTAGTTAATTTATGGCATAAAATTTTAATCTGCCCCTTGATTCAGGGGAAAAAATTATTCAATTCTCATTTTAATATTTTTAATACTTGCTTGTGAAATATAATATTTATTATTTAACTGCACAAACACTGGTGTCACCAATTCCCTTTGGTACTGTTTTTATCTAACTTTTAAAATTTTCAAGCTTCCATTTTGAAAACTACATCGTGTGGAGCAATTTATATTTTTAAAAGTGCTGAAAATGAAAAACACGAGAAAACCACGTAAATAGGTGATTTAGAGCACCACACCCACTTAAGTCAGCCATCTAAGTCACGTGACACAGTTTAAAGGGCTGCATGACATCAAAAAGTAATAGGAAATTGAAGTACAAGGATTACTACATTTAATTAGGCAAAAAATAGTTTGTCATTTTTTGCTTTCTAACCAATTTTCACAGATGGGTATCTTTAACTGCAACTATAACAACTGTTAAAGGAACTGTGGAAAAAAAAAAAAAAAAAATCTGATGTGTGCACTCACATTGCTTTGACTACTCATTTGTACAAAATATTAAAATTATATTATCGCTTCGTGTTTTTTTTTTTTTTTCCAGATGTAGAAATGTATTTATTACATACATTGCTGGACGTAAGCATTCTCACACAACCTTACTATATATATAGATCTTGCCTTATCAAAGGCTGCCACTTTTTGTTCTTTCCATTATTTGGTTCATTTGCCTATAATGTCCACAGTTATATAAATCCAAAGCATTTTTAAAAGCCAGAGTCCAAAATGCTGATACGAGTTCTTTTTTACGCAGACGTGAGTGTCACAAACTGGAAGTAATATGTAAACAGAGAACCACAGTGAGCTATGCTCACTAACTACATACTACATACGCTGGGATAACAGCAAGCAAACACATAAGATACGTAGAAAAGGGAAACAAATAACTTCAGAAGGGAGAACGATAATAACGTTACATAATGAGGGTACATTATGTGCTGAAATTGCAAAGATTAAGAGGAACCCGTTGTACCGTGTGCCGTGCTGTTAAAATTATATAAAAAATGATGATAAAAACTGAATTATGTTGGAAAACACGTAAACTTAGAGAAAGGGAAGAGAGACTGGTTGTAAGGGCTATTCAGAAAACGCCTAAAATAAGTTCATCAGAATTGCTGCAAAGTCAACAGGTGTATAAGAAGCAACTTCATCCAGACTTCAGATGAATTTTTCATCGAGACGGATGCAATGCTTGAGTTCCAAGAAAGTATGGAAAATAGAGAGGGGAGGCTGCAATTTGCAAATTAATACGTAAATAAGTAATTTGTTGAACAGATTGCGGGCCGAGTTAGAGTAATAATAAATCATTATAGTTCCAGGAAAACACACATAAGAGAATGATTGTTAAAAAGTGGGAGAAAACTCAAAAAACTCTAACAAGAAAGCTTATAAAATTAATGCAGACTGAAGATTGTTACCAGAAGGAAGCGAATGCATACACGCTATTAGAAGTATGCAACTAAAATAAAATAGAACATAAGTTATAGTGTTAATGATAGATATTGGAAATTAATTGTTCTTTCACACCGGCCGTGTGTAGGCTAAAGTATGGAAAGAGAGTCAGACTGAAATATTCAATGCCATAGCCGGGATTTGAACCACGGATCTTCTGGTTGCCGTCCAGCCGCTCTATCCCTTGAGCTACTATGTTCAACGTGACGGCATGACATTAAATTCTCCAACTGACTCTGTTTATGAGAACTAAGTGGTTTACCGGGAAAAAGTGTTTATGAGAACTCCTAAGTGGTTTACCGGGAAAAACACGAGTCAGTTGGAGAATTTAATGTCATGTCGTCACGTTGGCCATAGTAGCTCAAGGGTTAGAGCGGCTGGACGGCAACCAGAAGATCCATGGTTCAAATCCCGGCTATGGCATTGAATTTTTCAGTCTGACTATCTTTCCATGATAGATATTGTTCACTGTCGCAGATTAGTTAAGACTTATTTTATTTTCGAATAAATATGCATATATATGTATTATAAAAAAATAATGTATAAACATTATATGCAGACACTTACAAACTAATATACATATAGAATCCTTTCTAATAAAATCGATCTCTTGTATTTACAAATATTATAATTATAACTAACCGTTAAATGTATAGGCTGATGTGTAATAAAATAATATGTAGGCTTAAGTGACGTCAAATGCTTTAAGAGCTCGTCGCTATGGAAAAGCGTTCATTCCATTTTCTTTGCCTCAGGACTTAAAACTCAGAAAAAACAGCTTCCATTTGAGAAAAGAGTAAGCATTGGAAAACTCAAATAACAGGCAACATCTCTAAAAAGGTTCATCTCGCCTCATCCCCTCAAAAAGAAATTGAACGGATGTTCTTTCTACATCTGTTTAAAAAAAAAAAAAAAAAAAAAAAAAAAAGACTCCTCAGGACTTTTCATAAAAGACATTTCATTTGCCGTGGAAATATCTTAATTCTTAGTTTTAATTTATTTCTTTAAGATTAACTTAGATTGTGCATAAACGGATCACACTCACTTATTTAGCACATACTGTGAACAATTAAAACATTGCGTAAACATCAGATTCTGGAATAAATTAAAAGAAAAAACATTTTTCTCAAAAATAATTTTTAGGATATTCTTTAAAAAGGATTCGAGCTACGACATGGCAACTAAAATGCATATGTTGAATTTTATTTTTATCCTTAAGAAGTGAAAATATGAAGTCATACAGCATCCACAAAAAGATGCTACAGAAAAAACAAATTATCGGAAAAATTGCAATTTATATACATTTTAATCGCCTTTGAAATACCTACTTGCTGGTGCGCAAATAATGAAGAATTCTCCATAATGAAGAACTACGTACATTATTGCATGAAGTAAATAATGAAGGGGCAATGGGTACATGAAATTATGTGACATGCTCTTAATTTTTTTGTTCCATTTAACTGCAGCGGTCATATCGGCGGCCGTTCTCCTTTGGAACATATCGCCTACTGGCGATGGTGTTATGTACATGTCGTAGACGTTGGGTTGCCAGTACTTTGGATTTTTAATCAACCACACATTCGCACTCTCATTCATACTTCGAGACTCTGGGGAAGCTGGGGAACCATCTTGATTGAAGAAAAGTTCCCAACTCGATTCAAGGAGGGAATCGAACCCGGAACCCATCGCACAGCAGGCAGGTGCTCTATCGACTGAGCTACGAGTCCATCCTATTCTTTTTATTTATTTCTTTGTTTTAATTTGTTCAACCTCAACTATATATTTTTCGAAAAGAATAATGTCCTAGCTGAGATCTTCAGAGAAAAAGCTGAACTGAAACTGAACAGGTAGCTGCGAGTTAACCAATAAAAACGTTTTGGGCTGTTGAACTTCGAAAGCTTTGAAAAAGAGTATAAGTTACAGTTCTGATGTAAAGATTGTTGCACATTGTTGACGAAATCAAATTAAATTCGGTTCTCAAATATGACACAAGAACGAAAACATGCCTAACAAATCAATGCTATGAAAATCAAAACTGTCGCTTTTTATTCCATCCGAAATAGAACGATTCTACAGCGTTGGATGAGCCTCGAGAGATAACGAAATCTGCCAGTCAGAAAGCATGCTGTAGACTCCAAATTAATTGACAAAATCCAGGAAACTGGTTACAAGCTGACATTCCTGATTGGCTAAAGACGCAGTCAATCGACGGAAGGAATACTAAAAGCGTGTGGCAGGCCGAACCACGCCTGACCTTGGAAACTGCTCCACCTGTCAAGACCATGGCACGTTTTCCTGACAAGTGTTAACAAGCAGAGGGAAAGATTGGGGAGTGTTCGCAGCCTGTCGATCCCTCTTCTGAAATAATTTCCTCTTTATTCGGATTCTATGCTTTACCATATGAATATTTCATATCCAATTTTGATAAATATTTGCGCATTACTGAAAACCTATTTTTTTTATTTCCATAAAGCCGAGACGTCATGCAAGTGTTAAGAAACAGAAATACATAGAGATACATCACTGAAATTCTGTAAAACTTTGAAGAGCTTTCATTACCACACATGGACTTCTTTCTAAAATATACATTTATATTCAGGAATCCTAATGTATATCTTGTGAAACCTCGATATAAACATACACAGATCTTTATCTGAAATGTTCATTTTATTCAGGGGACCTCAAAGCATGTATTTCCTATGAAATTCCGAAATCAGCTTTTGCGGTGCAATAGAGTACCTTCTCCACCTACTATATCTAGATGCTAGAGAAACTATAACATAGTTCCTTTGTATATTACAAATGGCAACACAATTTCAAGAGAGAGCATTGCAATTCAATTTAATCATGCTGCTCAAAAGGTGACCCTGCTTTATCTTTGTTAACAGAAACCTCTCAGTTAACGCACTGATTACTCCTCGTGGACATAACTCTTGTCATTTGTGATTGCTGCGCATTCCATTGGTTGAAGTGATGCCTTCACTGGTGCTTAGCACACGTCCGAGAAGCACGCCAGTACCCTTTCACTCTTCCGAGAATAATAGTCAAGTGTATTATCTGAGATGTTTGTATCAACAAAGATAAAGCCTTTTGAGTAGCACGACAATACACAGTCGTGTATCACTGCAGTCTATTCTGAGCTAAATTCATATATAAATTGGTAATACAAATGTTAATTCGAGACAAACGCCTTCCCTTCTGAATAATATAGTATTGTATAAAAAAGCTGCTGTATTATTGTTTTGCTAGAGAAGTCCCAGAAGTTCCAAATATTCCAGATCAGGAAAAATAATCAACATGGTAATTGCACAGGATTTTCTCTGTACATTCTTCAACTAACTGTTTTTCCAAAGGTCATTCTTCCACCTATTATATTTTTCTTTTTCTCTTGGTTTAGGACACAGTGCTGTTCATTTATGGTCCTCTACTCCTTAAGTCATTTTAGGCGTCGGGTGAGGTAGCCACAATTATGGAACAGAGAGAGAAATATCGGGATAGGTGATCAGTCCGGTTTCCGGAATGAGAGTGAAGGAAGTAGAGGAACGGAACGAGGGCGAAGTGGATGAAAGAAAAGATGATAATGAAGAAATTGGTGAAATGATGGCGGGGGAAATCGGAGGGCCCGAAGAAAACCCGCCCAGCGCGGTGTTGGCCAACAAATCTCACTTTGCGGGATCGAACCCGAGCCGACTAACCGCTCGGCCACGGCGCGGCCCCTACTTCACGTTAATCGAGATAAACATTTGGGGAAATTGTTTTATTGCATGTTTCCTTGTTGATCGCTATATAGTAGCTTTGAAATTCCGTTCTCTTTTAATGAACCACGGGAGGGGGAAAAGGACTTTCCATTTGAGAAAAGTATTACCAAATTCAAATCAATAACAAGGAATATCTCGAAAATGGTCATCTAATAAAAATTAAATGCACCAAGACAAGGTGCACCAAGATTTTGTCTTTCTGACGGTTTACCGGTTATTCAAAACTCATTTAGAATAAAGAGGAACTCAGCATCTATACTGAGTTAAGATAAACATGTTTGTCATGAAACTATCTTAAACATATGGCATTTTAATCAACATTGTTAAACATTTAAGACAATTTACATTTTAAAAATTGGCCATGTACAGAATAGTTTGTGGCGTAGGATTTTTGAAAGCTGTTGGAGGATGATAAGACTTTTCGTTAGAATTACGCTGTTCATAGGTACACGAACTTTTTTCCTAAATGTTTTATTCGGAGAACTCAAACTGGGTCTAGGTATAGACATTTTGGGTGGAATTTAATACCTTCTCTCCCACTCTGTACGTGATGGAGACAGTTAAAAAGCTTTCCAATTCTATAAAGGACAAACAGTTTCACATGGGGGAGTCAGCATATGTCGTTATTTACGGTGAAATGCTCCACGCTTCAGTGATCAGTCTCATTAAGGATGTGGGACTAGACTAAGCAGACCGAAACATTGCAGACCTCTGAAGAGCCAATTACGTGCTTATTGAAGATGAGGTTATAAACACAGAATATCTCGGATACAAAAGTTGCGACAGGTGCTCTACTTTTGATCCCCAGATTATGTTCTACAGAGTCATAAAATCATTGAGACGTGGCATTCATACCATATGAGGCTAAAACAATAAGTTTTGAAATTACTTACTCGTACTCCGGCAATCGTTGATTTTATTACAAGCTTCTAGAATTCAAAGATCTCCAAACGTAATTATGTTATAGAAATTCTAAATCCTCTATTTCCTCTCTCTCATTTTCACTCTTTTAGTCTCCTCCGATTCACAATATCGTTATTTTCATTTTCATCTCGCTCCACCTTTTTCTTCTCTCTCCCAATCTCACTTTCACTTTTGGTTTTTCTCTCCTTTCCAAACTCCTCCATTCTCTCCTATTCGTTACGTATGTCCCACTCTCTTTACTATGTGCATGCGTTGTTTTGAAAACTGGCAAAGTTCCTTCTCTTTTCACCTAAGGTTTTTATAAAAATTAAATTAAAATATGGTGAAAGGCTTAACGACACATTAGTACTTCTTATGATCGACAAAAGACAAAACTGTCAGAAAAATTACGGTTACAAACGTTGCTGTACGATGGGGCATTTATATTTTGAACATAATAAATAAAAAACAAAGTAATTCCTGATTAAAAACTGCTTTATTATTTTTCAAAATATTCTCCTTTATGATCAATACACTTTTGCATCCGTCAGAACCATTTGTCAAAGCTTTTATTTCAGTCTTCTTGTAACACCTCCAAAACATGGTTTTTGAAGACATCAGTGACTTCTTCTGCCGACGAAAATCGTTGTCCACGCAATTTATTCTTGGTATTCGGGAACAAAAGAAGTCGCTGGGTGCCAAATCAAAACTGTATGGCGGATGACACATCAATTCGATTGTTCAGCCTTCAAATACTCTGTTAGACGAGATGTGTGTGCGCTCGCAATTTCTTGAGCTGTGTACCATTTGGTATTTACCCCTTTACGTTGCTCTAAAGGCACTGTTGTACATGGCCAGTTTTGCTGAAAAAACAGGCGACCATTTTCTTCGAAGTGCTTCGAATGCGAACAGCTTTTGTTGGATTTTCTTCTTCTTGAAACACCCATACAGTCGACTGCTGTTTACGTTCCGGCTCATACGCATAAATCCACGATTCTACATCTGTTACAATCTTATACACGTCTTTTGAGGCACCGCCATTGTATTTCTTGAGCATACTTTTACACCAATCAACACGAGCATCTTTTTGAGATGGCTTCAAATTATGTGAGATCCAACGAAAGAAAACCTTTTTATAGCTATATCATCATGCAATGCTGGTGGAACTAATGCCTCGGGTTGACCCAATCTCACAATATGTCCCATGACAATCTTGCATGTTTAGTTTTTGGACAGCATCACTGTTTTCTAACACAACAAATGATTTTGGACGACCTTCACGAACTTCTTCATTGAGTGAATGGCGCCCACGATTAAATTCGTAATACCAGCGTTTCGCAGTGGCAAAGAATGGAGCTTCGTCGCCAAATGTGGAAGTTAGTTGATCGATGCACTCTTGTCTTGATAATCCACGTCGAAAGTCGTAATAAATCATTGCACAGACATTTTCACGAATTAATTCCATGTTTTTGTTGAGACACAATTTTCAAGTTAATGTAAACAAAGCAAATGACACTATTGACAAAATGTCTGAGGTTGATTATGGTCAACAATGTCAAATTTTCCATTGGAAACGTCACATGGCCCCTAGAACATTCAGGGTTGCCAAGGCTCAAAATATGAAAGTACCCCCCGTACAACATATTTCAAAGTAAGTGAAGGGATGGTAATAGTATTTTGAAGAATAGAGTATCTAACAATCAGATGTATGTAAACATATATTTACCTAACGTGAAATTAAAATAACATGTATAAAGGATTAACAGAGAAATAAAATACAGAAAGTAAATTCCATATGTTTAAAAGTTAACAGTCTTAAAAGCATTACAGAAAATATGAACTGGTACAGGCTAAACCAAAACATACAAAAAGAGAACTCTGACTTAAAAGGATAATAATATGAAGAATATATAGAAAATTTACGTAAGAGAAACAGATGCTGAATGAAATTATAGAACATACCTGAATACTCATTCTGTCATTGCAATTCATTGTACTTAATGAAATACATTTCAGCACACAAACAAACTGCAGAGTCTGCATCTTTATGTTTTTGCATAGTTTATATTACCAGTAGGAAATTAATTCATATTCCTACACGCAAAAAAAAAAAAAAAAAATCTATATTAACATCTCGAAAAAAATGGGATTTTCATTTTATATCCATTTATATCTTTCAAGTCTATAGACAATACACGGCAAGCGGATAGGAATTAATAGATCCGTCAACATCTTGTGGTTATTTTCTTCCAAGCGACTGCTCAACCTTGTTTCAAATAAGCAAACATATACAACATATTATTAAGATATTGATATTCTTATAACGTTAAATATTATATGTTAATATTATTAACATCAACATATTTTTAATTTATCTTATAGATTTTCCTTTCAAAAATATACATCAATTGCAACACACTTAGAATGTTTATAGAATTCTGGTATTTTAGTAACTAATTCAAAATTTTACATTTTGAGCCAATTTCGAAATTTGAAATTACAATAATCAGTGATTTACAGGTCGTGAAAAAAGAATATACATACAAGCCTTTATGAAAGCATTTCGTGCTATTTCACATTTGCGAAAAACCATCAGTAGTAAAAAAAAAAAAAAAAAAAAAAAAAAAAAAAAAAAAAAAACTATATATTTTACTTTGCACTAAGTGACCTCTCTTTTTGGGAAGCTAATTAAACTAAACTAAATAAGGTTTATGGTCTATTTTATAAGTAGGAGTAGGTGCACTAAACACAAAGTCTCATAAATTGGGGTTTGGACTTTTTTGACTGAAAATATCAAACAAGAAACAAACAAAAACTTTCATTTTTACACTGCTATTTTTGGCTTTAGCATTTTACACATTAAACTATTCACTGAAAACAAAAAGATCACCAGATGAGTACTGGTTATGGCGTTATACGTAGCTTCTATGTGCTGGTTAGATTACAAAATAGAGGAAATGTGCGTTCACCTAAAAATTCGAAACGGAGATATCACTGGATTTTTTTAAAAGAATGTCTCTTTTGATGTTTGTCCCTTTATGAATCTGAAAGCTGCATTTCCATGCGAAACACAGACATAGCATTTTCCAGCAATATTATATCGCTGTTTCTTCATATTAGCAGCATGCCGTTACAGAAAACTCCCTTCCAATTGCACTACATAAGTATTACCACCCAAGCAGCCTAAAATAACCAACTCCAAACTAATAACGGACTTAGCCGTTAATTACGCTCGAATCACGTACGGCGTTACGAAAGTTTTAAAATTATTTTTACACTGTGTGCATTTTCCCTTTGTTATTTTCAAACCCGGCTCTCCTGCTTATGATTACAGGTTAAACCGTTAATGAGAATTTATTCTTTTGCCTTTTATGGCTACCAAGTCTTTCAAAAGCACAATTGCGTGTTGTGTGTCAAGGCAGTAAAAAATAAAAGTGATTCCAGGCGTTTATGAGAGTCGAACCTACACTCCAAGGCTGAAAAACTCACGCTTGAATTATTTGTTGTTTGTGCAGGGTTCCCATAACCTCTTGGTTAATTGCAACCTTGACATTTCAGTACAATGCGAAGTGTTGCCCGTTTATCACATAGATAATCGGTAAACAAATAATGTCTTGAAAAAATGAGAAAAAGTGTTAGGCTCTTATGCACCCTACAGGTATCGCACTCCTGCAACAACAAGCTCGATTAACCTCATAATATATTTACTGTAGCATTTGGGATGAATCTGACCAAAAATTTAAGAAAAAGAAACTAATGTGTTGCTCTCAGAGGACTTTCTCTACTCATTCATTTATAAAATATTCTTTTAAACTCCATTCTTCCACCGGCATTCTTCTTGCTAATCGAGGTAAACTTTTGTAGCGACTGTTTCACTCACATTTTCTTGCCGGTTCAAGAAGAATATATGAACACCGAAGACTAAGTTATTGCAAATCTTTTAAGAGCGATTGCTATGTGATGGCCTCAAAATAACAGAAAGAAAAGACAAAAACATAACGACTTTCTATTTCAGAAAGGTATAAGTATTTGAAAATTTAAACCAATAACAAACAATATTACTGCCAACGCCATAAAAAGTTACAAATTGTGTGATTAACGGGATCTATAGTTTTTATACAGTAATATTTTATCTATTCTTAAGGTTTACCATCTATGCAAGTCATTCGTAATGAAGAATAGGGGCTATTCCCAGAAAATTCATGAAGATGTATTTGTCGTGAAAGGAAATATATAGCAGCTGAATCAACATTATTATAGCAACTTTTTTGAAATTCAAACATTTCCAGAAATGTGGAAACGTAGAGTCAGAATGAAAAATCCAATGCCATAGCTGGGATTTGAACCACGGATCTTCTGGTTTCCGTTCAGCCGCTCTACCACTGAGCTACTATGGCCAACGTGCCGATATGACATTAAATTCTCCAACTAACTCGTATTTTCCCGGTAAACCACTTAGGAGTTCTCATAAACACATGAGACAACTACCTTAATGGCAACTTACTATATTGTAAGTACTTTAAGGCCCGGGCTTTATAGTTAACCACTATTAGGTCAATTAATTTCCATTTCCAGAAATGTTTATATAAAGGGGCCTTTGGAACGGGAGAATTTTTCTGCTAAACTTGGAGAGGCACCATTGAAAGATGCTGCCTAACCTGTTTACAAACATATACACGCACAACTCCTTTTCTAAAAGTGCTTTTGGTAGGGACTCTGTGAGTCTGAAAATGTTAATTTCCAGATAAAAATGTTGGACAGAATAAAATTAATACTTTCTCTACTTATTGTAAATACGTAGTAGAGAAGGTAAAAATCTAATATTTTACATGGACATTTCTCTAGCCTCTAGCATTTATTTGGCAGTTACGAACTGTTCTTAAGGAACTACTTCATTTTAATCGTTTTTTAAATTACAAGTTACACTTTTAAAGCTATTATTTTTTACTTAAGTTAGGCATTATAGATGCTAGTAATTATTCATCCAAAATGGAATAAATACTAAAATATACTTGTAAACCTTCAGATAATTCTATTCTATGTATAGATTTGTGAACTGCATTTTTTCTTTTTTTACTTTCCTTACTGTAGAAAGGAAAATGATTTTGGAAAACATTCTTGGAATATCCTTTGAATTCATCTTCCTTCTGAATTACTTTTACATAACTGGTAAATCGTAAACGACAAAACTTCACTCCACAAAAAGCGTAGATCTGTTAAAGCGTACATTAAGAAATGTTATAACCACAAATTGTATAACTGGATATAACAATAATATAATTTATGGTTTTAACATTTCTTAAAATATCCTGATGATGGGAGAGATGTACGCTCCCGAAACGCCGATTTCTAATCGTCTTTCCACCTGACTTGTTTCCCGAAAATATTCGTCGCCAGGAAAGCTTCAGGGCTTATTTCACATTTATTTTGTTAACTATTTCGGGGATATTCCTTCTTACTACCTTGATTTCACATGTAACTTTCCTCAAGTGGGTAGTCGTTATGCGTCTCTCTCCCTCTCTCTTCCTGCCATGCAAAGAGAACGGAATTTCAAAGCCATTACGTACAAACCTATTCTTAAAAGATTTGACTATCGCTTAGAACCTACTAATACATGAGGTAATTAGAAGAAAAAGTTCTTGTAAGTATAGTTTGTACAAGAAAAGTAAACAGTTTTTACAATAATTTGCAAACCCTGTGTTATGTTTCTAAATCGTCTCTGTATAATCATTTTCCGTTGCGGGACAGTTTACCCGACCTAGGATACAGGTCACCTCGAAATTACACGGAAATACTATTGTCCCCTTAGCGTTCAAATTACGCGAAAAGCAACGCCTCTAATATCTCTCGTTATGATCATCTATAATGCCAAGGCTTCGTGAAACAAACTATAGCTGCTCTAATAAGGAAACACAAACTAATCGCTGCTGCTGCCGTTATTTCCTGCGGCGGAAGAAGTAACCTCGCCATTAAAGGATCGCCTATTATCCTCATTATAGCAAGCAAGTACCTACTCTTAACTGGCCGTTCGTCCAAAATCTGGAGTTCGATCCCTGTATACAATGTTAAAGTTTACTGCATGACCCTCACTCTTACGTTGTTGTTTCTTTGACAATCTTTCTCAAAGAAACAAAGCACTACTGGACTTCTAACTTAAAATATCAAAGAATAATGATCATTTTCAATACATTATTTTAGGAAACATTTCACACACATACGTACGTATTTATGAAAAGGTTTAATATTTTTAAAGCATTTGTTTGTATAGAAAAGGCCGTGAAAAACTGACGATTTTAACACACAAAATTGGCAATATATACGTAAAATATATACACCAGGACAAAATAGCTTCCGGGAGCAATACTTCCTAATACTTCGACATTATTAAACGGCCAAAGTAGCCACCACCACCAACCCAGATGAAACTGCAAACGTTAAATAGAAGTGGTGACTCCCCAGATGCTCTGTATTCCACTGAACGGTCACGAATATTCTTGTAGCTGTGGATGACGTCCCAGAAAAACTACTTCGTGAGCTGGTAATATATTACTTAGCAGTAAAGTTCTGACACAGACATGAGGATGCCTATGGATGTTTTGGATCTTTTAAAATAATTTGATTTCCATGGTGACCCCAAAAGTCACCAGGCGCTGCATGAATATCTCTTTCTACGACAGCGCTTTTCGATCAACTTCCCGTTCATGCAGTCATAGTGAAAAGTTGAATTTCCTGCGTTCTATTCTGACCTAATCTGCCTTGCCTGGTTTGTCCATTTTACTGTTAGTAAACTAGCAGTGGCTATGACCCCATGTTATCGAGAGGTCGGCTCTGGGCAGTCGGAACCGTAAACATAACCAATGTGCCCTGCCACTATAATCGCTATTGCAAGTTAACCGGAATCTGCTAGAAGTTTGGTGTTCTAGAACTTTGTATACTTTCCATTTACGATAAGTGCGCTATTCAGCTGAGTCAGACAATCTCAAGAAGAGAGTGAACCAGGCAGCGAGACCGTTTCTGGAGTGACGGAAAGGGCTGCTCTCCGAATCTGACTAGATCCCGGATTTTGATGACTTAAAGAATATTAAAACTTAATTTAAATGACTTGCAAATTACTTATAATCGTAAAAAACGTCAAAATGCAGAAAAAATACCGTTGAAGTGGTTTAATTTCACTCAAATGTTACGAGCCATGTATATTTTCTACATAGCTTCCTCTGGCACCATCAGAAAAAGATGCAAAGTCGGGCCCTAGTAAATACTTTTAATGACTTTGTTAGTACTGTTACTGCAACGGAGTGGAAACGTCTTGTGTTCGACTCCCGAAGGAGTGAACCGCCCGGAAGATAAAGCTACAGATAAATTAGTTTAGCAAAGTGACAGAATGAACCTATGCGAAATCTCAGTTAAAAATTGAATTAGATTAATACTGAGCGTGGAGACTGAGTGAAATGATTGAATATATTTGATATATTATGGTATACCTGAAGTATACGATATTTTACTACTAAATATTAACTGGATCTTTACTTTTTATCTGTTAGTATTAATTTACGATGTAACTTAACTCATGTAGAGGCTAATATGAGCCACAAGGTAGTGATTTTTCCAATAACAATAAATACGTGTGGAGAATTGATAGTCAGTTAGCCTTTAAGAATGAAGCTGGTTATCTTGCTACTGGAAATACCATGTTCAATAGGATTTAGTACCTAATTTTATTTGCGTGTCCGTACTATTTTTGCGGTTGCCAAAAATAGCAAAGCCTACGCAAAATGTGTGACTCTCAATCGGGAGATGCAACATTCAAACCTCTGAGGCCGAGCAACCTGTTTCCCCCCTGTTTTTCTCATGCTGATTTGAATAATTGAGGCACAAATTTTCGTATTATACCTTTTATCACTACATGTCGTTCCTTCTTAATCACCGCCATATCTGAAATTTGGCTGATGTCCCTCCTGGATATGCTATGATCCAAAGTTTGCTTGCTGCTAGTCAGGCTACTGACCCAAATAAAAGGTGTGGATGGAAATAAAGAGTCGCAAACTTTCAAAGGCTGCGACTTAGGTGACATGTAGGAAAGACCTAAACATGCAACATTGAATGGTACTTCGGAAACGACTGACTTTACTAAAAACAGTTATACAAATTGTGTACTTCAATAAATTCTACATTTTTCCCGCTGGAAGTGTTAGTCTTCAGTTAAGTAAAGGAAAGATCAGAACGACAATTGTTGATGATCATCATAATAGTAATAGTAATAATAATAATAATAATAATAATAATAATAATAATAATAATAATAATAATAATAACTCAATGTTCCAATATTCTGATTTTCCAATGACAATCAATGGATAACTAGGTAAAATTTTTCTTTTAAACAAAAAAAAAAAAAAAAAAAAAAAACTTTCTTTTCCATCATTTATATTTGTCAAATCAATTGACAATACAGGGCTAGTGGTGAATGGATTAAAATGTTTAGCAAATGTTTTTGCATTTCTTGCATGCGATGGTCCAAAGTTTTGTCGCATTTAGCATTTCATAAACCGGTTTTTCATTGTTTATATATACTTTCAATTGAGATAAAACCCATGAACTGCAATATGTTTCAAATTTATATCATATTTACATATTTAAATATAACTTGAGTTCACTTCACATTTTCCAATAACGTTATAACGTAATTAAAGGACATGAAAACAGAAGAGTATGCGGTCTTATGAATACTTCGCTCTATGTCGCATAATAGCGAACGTTTGTTCGGTGTAAGTAATTTTATGTTTAACTTGAAATCATTTCTAGACAAGAACATATCCCAAAAAATTGCCATCCTTAATCATTACCCATTTGCATATCTCTATCCAAGATGTGTTCTTGTCTATAAATGATATCAAATTAGAAAAACAATGAGCACTAAGATACGTACAATAGCAGCTGTACGGAAAGCTTAACGGAAGCACGGAGATTAAAATTAGAAATCGTCGTCACGGTATAGCCACAAGCTCTTGCGAAGAGGGGGAAAAAAGAGAATCACATACTTTCAACCAACCACTTTTGATCAGATGAGTGACTACTTACGTTTGAGAAAATGTTAACAGAGAATGAATACCTACAAAGTGGATAACGTTACAATTTATATATTATATTTCACATGCACTACCCATAAAAATAGCCTCTGATTTTTTTCTAGTAAGTTTACTCTGTCCCCGGAAGTTTGTAGTTACCATGAATTCACACAAAATGTAGAAAACTTCACATTATTATTCGTGCAAAACTTAAATAAATTTGAAACAAGATTGTTATGTGCAGTTTTCTAGAGATGAAAAAGAGGTTAATATGTTGCACTCATATGACTTTCTCTACTCTTGTAGTACAAACCATTCTTATACACACTTATTCCTTTATACAGGATGTTAATGAACTACACCGCAATACTTTCAGCAATTGAAGAGTGATTAATATAAACAAGTTGATAATTGCATGCATGGTTTACGGCTAATCATAACATAGTTAATTGTGTTAAATCTAACTGACATCAGATGCTGATAAATTTGATATTTAAACAGTTGGCCGAAATTATTGGATTAGGATGTCTTTAAAACTAGTTCCCGAGCATAGATATATCGATTCTTAGTAGCTCGTTTTTAACATTCAAGATTTAATGCCTCTAAGTCCCTCAAATCCCGAACAAATCAGCTGCCAGTGCGACACTGAGCAGCGGTTACCTACTATTAGGTAATAACTTTATGCGTCATGTAGCCTACTCTAGGGGTGTTTCTGAAGCTGTTTTGGTGGCCGAACCCGTAGCGCCGAAAACTGCTCATTTAAAGGTGGTTGTTCGCTTCCTGTCATTGGGTTGATTTTTTTATACGCCAGTTCTAATAGGCAGAAATGGCGTGATTCATAAATGATTAGCTGGTACAATAACACTACTATGATTTCCTTGACTCGGGACACTGCGTTGAAAACGCAGGTCTCCATTTCGAGCAGTTCCTATAAACTTAAACAGTTGCATTTACTTTTTATTTCATGTAAGTTCGTTCAACCTTTGAACTACCTGCCATTTAGATATACAACATGAACGATGTGAACGTATAAAGCAGGATTAACCTTTGTTAGAAAGATCTGTAATTAATTGCACTGACAAGGTAAAATTACTCCATAAAATGCATACACTTAAACAAGAATTAAAAGTATAATATAAAGTATTAACCGGGCTTGTGGGCCGTGGTCTACTGGGCTCCTTCTTCATCTTCCCAGTAGACCATGGCCCACAAGCCCGGTTAATACTTTATATTATACTGACACCGGCCGTGAAAGCTTATGCATTTTAAAGAATTAAAGCTTTCACACGATATTTAAAAAACCACAAAAAAAATAAACAAAACAAAACAAAACGAGTTTTGGTCCCCAAACCCCATAAAGGTTATTTTGAAATGGGGATTTTCTTTAAAATCTTCGTTAGGCATTCTTATATGTACAGTGTAGGACTGAAATATGAAAATTTTCCGTTTTCCCCGTTATGCTGCTCACTAGGCAGATACAGGGGGGGGGGGAGGCTCAGGGGTTTTTAAACTGTATTTTCAGGGAAATTTTCCAATCGAAATAGGTATGCAGCAGATAAATAAATGTACATAATGAGTAAAATAACACAACTATGCACATTTTGAATACAAACAAGCTGAAGGACGGCCAAATGATAATGGTGTGAATATCAATGGCCCTTTTTCCCCTTGCCTTTAGGAAAAACCCTTATGGCCATCTAAGGGAAATCTTGCATCTCCATCTATGCCTTACAGCATACCATCATTGACATTTTTGTAAACACGGTTTTCCGTTTTTAATTATTATTTTTAAACTTAGATCCTCCAACGTTAAGTCATAATGGCATTAATGAAATGATGTTCAAATGAGCCCAGCATCTATAGAGCTTAGAGTTAACCAACGTTCATCTTTGAGATGAACCTGGAAAGAACTTACACACATAACTCGCACTAATGAAGATTCGAACTCGAGACCTCTTGTACGTGAGGCAGACACACTACCACCTACCCTATAAAGACCTGTTAACGCAATGTTTCTAAAACTAAAATCTTTAAATGGTTAAATCTTATATAGATCCCTTAACTGGAACGAGGAACTATAATACCCAAAGTACACAATATTTCCACAAAATGCACTATATGGATATTAATCACTAAACATTAACACTTATGCCTTCAGAGACAGTGTTATCAATCATAACTCATCATTATTTCAGATTCACAGACTTCGTTCGAATTATTAGATCAATTCGTTTTACTATATAAATGAGAACCTTGCAGTGAATGTTTTGCTACCCACGATAGCATAAGATAGCTGGAGAAGCGGGAATCAAACTAGTATTTACTACGGCGCAAAACCCGATATGTATCTGCTTCTTTGTCACAAGATATTTCGTGTTTGGTCGTAAAAGTCAAGGCCGTATGAAAACCGAGGATCTAACGTAATTAAAGTGCAAACCACAACTCTCGAGGCCAAAATGTGGATGAACTCTTACTGCCGTACAACTGCTGCTACACCAGCGCTCAACATAAAAGTGGAAAGATGAAAAATCGGCCTCTCGAGTGGTGCATTTATTTATTCTTCCGGAGAACAATTAGGCAGGCACCGTAGCTCAGTCGGTAGATCACCTGCCTGCTGTACGAGGGGTCCCGGGTTTGATTCCTGGCAGGGGGGGGTGGAGATATTTCTCAAACGAAGATGATTCTCCATCTTCCCCAGAGTCTGGAAGTATGGATGAGAGTGCGAATGTGTGCATGATTAATGGTTAATAAACCAAAGTGCCAGGAACACAACGTATACGAGTCAACACCATCGCCAATAGGCGATATGATCTAAAGGAGAACGACCGCCGATATGACCATTGCAGTAGAGGCATAAATGGAACAAAGAAAATGCTAGAGATGTTCTCAGCTTCAAAAGGTAATCTACTACGTACAGTGACTATTACAGTAGTATAGTAGGCTATAAAACTAATTATAATACTCAAAAACTTATTTTAATTTGTTTTAGAAGTAAGCTGAACCCGTTTTCTAATTCTTACGAAAGCAAAAATGAATATAAAATATCAAAGTTTAATGCGCTACTTACTGTATGCTTAATTGACTCATAAATTATAAGTTTTGGATGAACACTGATTAATATTAACACATATATAAGTATATACTAAACACGAGGTGTAACATACACAGATCACTTCCCAGGAAGAAGGAATAAAGGGAAGGAAAAAACTATAGCAATCAGAGAGGCTTGTAGGCTTGAAGATCCGTTCCTCTTATGGCACTCCCTGGACATGATTGCTCTCCAGTGTCTATGGACAATACCACCTCTTTTGAGCAAGCATCCGCGCCATATGTCCGGTGCTGCCACGAAATCTAGGACACCAGAAAGACGAGAAGCAAACGGGATAAAGGGAAATAACGAAAACGAATCGTGATAATTTAAAAATCAGTGCATGGTGGCATTTGCAAACTGATCACGGAAACCCCAAGGTCAGATTTGCGGTCGACGGGAATCAAACCCGGGACCTTCCAAGTACTAGCCTTCGTACGTAATCAAGGTACCATCTAGCTCAGTTAACCTGACATGACACATGACTTTCACTATTCGCTCTTCTGCAGACTGCTTATTCTGACAAAAGTCTATTTTGTTTCTTATTTATAGAAATAATATTTAATGCACATTTTTATATTTCATTTTGATATACGAACGATACATTAGATTAACGCAATAGGCTTTCCTTTTCTTTATTTTTATTTTTAACGTAAGTTTCTATGTAGGAGCTTTGAAATTCCATGCTCTTTACAAGACCACGAGATAAAACGAATAACTTAAACTCATGGCACAATAGCCCAAAGTGGGCCTGGGCCTGAGTTTGCCAACCCGACTGACGTCTCACGCCCACATACGCAAGGCAGAGGTGGGCGATCATCCAACCGATACGGGGAGGAGATGTGGTCATCATCTCGGCACCCCCAGCCGGAAAGTTGGCTTTCTAGACCAGGATTCACTAATCAGCGTAGCTCATCAATTTCCTCACGATGCTGAGTGGGCACCAGTCCTACACACGGGACTTAAAATCCGCAAATCTAGGAGTGGAATGAATCCCGGGTGCTTTCCGGACGCAGGGAACCAAAGCACACACTCTCGCCTACTACGCCACAGCGCAGGACGAATAGCAGCTTACCATTTGCAAAATGTATAGAGCTGCCGTAAATTCTATGCTTAAACGAGATCTATGTTCGTTGTGTAGCATGATTTTATATATCCTTTCAGGAAACTCCCCCGCATCAAACACTATGCATAGAAGAATTTCATATCATTTTGTCTAAAATAGTATTAACAAATATGTCAAAGTGCTATATATTTAGAAAATATGAGCTTCATTTTCAACGAATAACCTCAGAAGTCCAATTTATTCGGAATACATTTTTAATATCTGGTAAATGAAATGATTACCCTACTGCTAAGTAAAGGTATTCAAGCACAAACACCGAGCTTTAAAATTACCCCTAATATCTATGTAATTAATGTTATGTACTATACTATTGTTATAAATTATAAAATACACATTCTACTGAAGGATAAATCCATCGACTGTCATCGTTTCATCGAAACACTCGGTAAATGTACATCTATTATAAGCCATAAGGTTCTACCGCAATACCAGTACTTTGGAACAAACCCACCTTGAAAGTGATTACTGTTAAATGTTTACGGCTCTTGCTGTTGTAGCTAACGGCGCCCAACAGTGGTCCTATTGTGAGTTATTTAATTACTTTCCTTGAATACCGTTAGACATTATTTCCCTGATCGTTGACACACCAAACAGGCATGCGAGCACAGAAAGCCACCTAGGATATCTATTTACTTTAATCGCCGTTCTATTGTTTCCAAATTCGCGCGATTATCCGTTAATTTCACAGACTCCCGTTAGGCGCGATTAACAATGGCGGCGTGGGTGCCATGTTCCGCTATACGCCTCACAAAACCTAGTCGTGCAGAAAGCAAGTTTCATTCAGATCGTCTCTTGTTTTCCTTTCCGTTCCGGTGATGTTCGTTTCTAGGAAACACTTCCCTCTACAAGAGAATAATACGCCATAGCATTCCGATTCCTGTGCCGTTTTCGAGGCCCAGTTTTTTTATCGGTATATCAAGGTTAACGCCCTAAGTAGATTGGGTCAGTATGGAGCCTTTCTCCGGCTCAAAATCTTCGATCAAATGTTCGGTTCCTATGGCTTATGCACACTTTAAAAGAGAGAAAACGCTTTCTGCCAGAAAAATATTTGATATATATATATATATATATATATATATATATATATATATATATATATATATATATATATATATATATATATATAAAGTGGCAACATGAATAGCCCATTCAAATGCCTTAGGCGAATATAAATCTTAAAGCGGAATAAACTCAAATTTATTAATTACATGCCATTTTGTTAAATGTTGTTTTTGTGCATACACTTTCAATATAACATCCAAAACATCTTAATTACTCGTTTTTTGTTTTCGAAAACCAGATACATATGAACTCTTTGACATAGAATTGTTGTCCCATTACGGGCTCCATAAAATATTTTTTCACCTCCTTGTAGGCTTGCGCAAATTTTTACTTCCTTTTGGATCAAAATCTCAAAGCACAATGCTCTACACAGATACTTAAGTGATACATCCATATTTTTGTATTCATCTACACTTTATCACTAAAGGCCAGAGAGATATACAGTCACATGCTATACAAGTTAGCTGGACACAGTATGAATGACGTCAGATGCACAGCACGACCATCAAATGTGCACAAGTGCACGTAGTACTCTGCAAACTAGTGAAGCATTGCCTTGCAAGTGTATGCAGACGAAAGGTCAATGTACAATATAGTGTGACTTTTGTTTTCTCTGACAGTGAGGCGATTGTCATGGTCAGACTATGCCTACCTGCAGTTGTTTACATACATCAGTGATAACAGTACAGTCCATGTGCAGTATGCTTATGGAAAAACGCAACTCCTCCGGCCTTTATATGTCACTGAAATATTGGGGGAGCTGTTACTTGTGACGTTCCTTTCTATAGGGTAAGGGCGCAATATTTCGGATACCATTTTTATTTTTGGGTATTCTGCATGTTATAGTACATCAATAGATACGAAATTCTGTGAAAATGTTCTTAATTCATATTAGCTTACAGTACCTTAGTCCAAAAATGTCTTTAAAGTAAGTTTACATAAGACATAATGAAAACCATTAAAGAGCATTTGGATCAGGTTACAAAAATGGTGCCTAAGTATCCATTTCGGATACTTTTGCGGAGTGCGATAAGCCAGTTGAGAGTGTCTAATGCCTTTCTTTCTAAGTTCAAAATAGCGATCATCCATAGCCGTACAGTATGCAGCCAGTTCGGTTTCCAGCTTCTCACCTCTTTTCCGATTTCTATAGTCAATAAACTATCAATATCTTTCTGTTTGTGGTTTACATAATTCTCTAGTGTGGAGCGAGGTATGCCATGCCATTTGGAAGCTTTTAAAAATCCAATTTTCTTCTCCTTGACGGCCTTTACTGCTTCTCTCATTGCTTCTTCTGACCACCTACTTCTGTGCTCTGCTGCCATCTGATGAACAAAAAGTCTTTTAGAGCGGTAAAATATTGTACATTCCTAATTTCGGATATCCGAAATTACCATGCCCTGTGGTATCCGAAATAAAGAATTCCGTCATATTGGATAAATAACCGCTTGGGTTAAACAATATATAAGTGATTTCAAATGTTAATGCATAAAAGAAAACTATCATATACAAACATATTACAGGCAGTAATTACGTGATTTAGGACCTTACCTTAAGCTCAAGAAATCGCTCTGAAAAGTGGTCTTCAAACACTCTGATCGTGAACAAAACACTTACGAAAGCTATAATGGCTAGAGGTTCACTATGTTCACCTGGTACTTCCTCCTAAGTGTTCACATGATTTCCGAGGGAGTGACTGCATTAGCTCACGGAGCAGTAAATCTACCATCCGAAATTAGGCACCTATCGAAAACATGGTGCCCTTATATTACTCCAGAAAGTTCAACTTTATTTCCTTCCGCCTTGGCTTTAATTCTTAGAAAGTCAATGCTTTGTAGGAAATTAATTGTTCTTGTAGGACGCACCTCAATGCTTTATAATTTCAACTTTTAATTATCTTCTCATTAATTCATTTCTTAATTCACTTTCTCTTGATTTTCTTATTTCTAATCTTGTTTCATATCTTACCTTTTACTGCAGGCAATGATCACTTTTTAAGCCTTCCCTCTAAAATACGTTAACCATTTCTTTTTCTTTCATTGTCACACTTCATTACAGTTCAGCAGTTGATATACTGCGGCAGCTTCTCTATACTTTATTTAATATGTTCTCTACAGTTTATTTGTATTTCGTAGCTTATTGAGCATTTGTCTTCAAATGGACTTCAAATGGACAAATACACTTTTATGTTTTCTCTGCAGACTTTTAAGATTGATTTTTGTTTTAAATAATTCATAGTGGTTTCTGTACTCTATTTTCATAAAATCTTGGCTATCTGCGAGCACAGGACATTTTCACGAATGGTTACACTTAGCTTTTATACTAAGAAATATCGGCTGGCTTCACGTTTTACCTGCGTGTTAAATGAAATGTTCGGGAGCATTCCTTTTCCGCCCAAGTTTACGGCACTAAATTTGGTCATTGTCGGGTAGTTCGGATGTTTCAGTATTGTACCACAATTATTCCATCCGCTGGCTAGACATTGATTCTGCGCATACATTTGTTTACATCGCGATTGCTGTGCGGGTGGATGACCTATTCTACATTCCGCCTCCTCGACCTGAATGAATGAAGGCCAGAGATAATACGTTCCAAGTGAGTCACAGTAAACGTTTGCGTGTAGTGGAAAACTCGGATGGGAAGATAATTAGACCTTTTACTGCAGCGATAACACTACCCATGATGCATCGCGCATGACCTTCATAAGAGTTATGTATTCTCTTACTAGCTCCAACAAAAATATTCCTTGATCCTCACTGAAGTTATGTAACAAAGCTCCAGAAGCATTAAATTTGAGGCACGAAGCAAAAGTAAATGAAAGCCACGTAATGAAAAGCAATAAAATACACTTAAAAGCATTTCAGGAAACTAAATTGCATCATATTATTGTTATCGTTATTAATTTTGGAAAATAATAACCTTGAGTTTTCTAAAAAAAAAATTACAATTACGTATCTGTACAGACAGAAACAGACCACCTAAAAATATTTTTTCTCCCTCTTTTTAATCAGGTAGTCTAGAAACGGGTATTTCAGGTGAAATGTCGGTATTGAATGTTTGGGTAGAATACAATACTTAATTTAAGTGCACTCATAATGGCGAAAGTGAAATCCCGATGTGTATATAGTTGCTTGGCCGTTAACGGGTAATCCAACTGAATCCTCTTAGTTAATTAATATTTATTGTAAATACATTGACAGCTACTGCAATCATAATGGTAAAGAAAAAGCTACCTTTGTATATTACTCTGTGGTGGAATTTTTAAAAATAAAAATACCATATATAGATCCTTGCCAAACTGTATTAGCGTGTTTGTGTACAGTTGTGTTTATATGCACAAAATATCAGAATTTGCAGCTCGACTAACGTTATTTTTGCATTAAATCCAGATGCTCTCCTATATCCTCCTTCCCTTTCTCACTCTCTCAATTTAATCTCTCTCTCTCTCTCTCTCTCTCTCTCTCTCTCTCTCTCTCTCTCTCTCTCTCTCTCTCTCTCTCTCTCTCTCTCTCTCTCTCTCTCTCTCTCTTCCAGTATCCTCCCGTTCCTTTTCCGTCACTTCGCTCCCTTAAATTGGTAAATGGGATTTAAGGTACTGTTTACCACAGCAAAGAAAGTCCCCGGTGAATGCGACGCAGGGGGTTGGAGAAGATTCCAACACCTTACATCGACATGTTTATGGCACCAAGGTCAGTTCCGTTACAGACCATTTCAAAAACATTCTGACATCTTCTACTTATGTGAATAAATCTTCACGGTTTTAGTGTATAGAGTGAATAGGACGCATGTTTTTTAACGCTTCTACTACTTGTGTAGCATGCGTTCTCTGTCACACACATTCACTGTCCTTGTCGCACTGTGTAAGGGTGGCACATTCCTCTCAGGGACATTCTTAGGTTTGGTATACTGTATGTGATATGAAGGTTTGGCCGCGCCATGGATGAGCGGTTAGACCGTTTGGCTCTCGCCAAGATGGCCCAAGTTCGATCCCAGATGACCACCAAATGCGATTGTGGTGGACAACATGGCGCTGGGGAGTGTTTTCTCCGGATGCTCCATCATCATCTTTCCTGTCATCGGGCCCAAATGACCTTGTTGTCGACGGGCCCTAAAACACCACAGACTCACTCACTCTTTCCTGTCATTCATCGCGTCCTCATACTATCATCCACTTCCTTCACCCTCCCGTTAGGCATCGGGCTGATCACATTTCCTGGTTCTCTTCTAAAGCTTCGGTTCCTCAAGTCCGACATTAAGGGTAGAAGAAAAAGAGTCCCCTAACATCACTATAAGTGGTAATACTACAGGGATAATGTAGAGAAGAATATCAAGGTTTGTAGCTATCCATGCGGTCATCCGGTATAACACCCAACATTTAAGAATATTGTTTCAAGCTTCAGTGCAGACTATATTATATGCACAATATTTTTCAATATAGGCGTTTTGATCTTTTATAATGTTTATGTTCTCACATGTCTTCCATCCTTTAATTTGGTTGCAACCATTTACAAAGGATGTCCTTTGCGGCGATAGAGATCAAAAGGTAGACCATCTTCTATGGTAGTGTACATTATTAAACGGCGAAAAACAAAGAGTAAAATTGGTGAATAAATAATTATGCGCTTTGTTAAAAGCATACATTATGAACGGTTATAGCCACAAGGATACAACAATGTTAATAACGATGATGTTGAAGCTAATAATAAGAAATAATAATAAGAAGAAATAATAATAATAATAATAATAATAATAATAATAATAATAATAATAATAATAATAATAATAATAATAATAATAATAATAATAATAATAATAATAATAATAATAATAATAATAATAATAATAATAATAATAATAATAATAATAATAATAATAAATGCTTAAAATATATGAACTTGTAAAGCTGATAACGTTTTGTAAATATATAAACAATTCTTAATTTTTTTTTCAAAGTAACGTTTAAAATAATCCAATTAGAAACTTACCAAACAGTTTCAAAATAGTGACGTTTCATTATTTAATCAGCAGCTTGGAGCATATAATTATGGAAAACAACTTAAATTTAACAATAATAAGAATTAGATCATATTGTAACGGTTGTGCATGAAAAAGCTTAAAAATAGGTTTCCCTATCCCATCTCTAATACTCGCTCCTGCAATCAAACAGAACAACCCAGGTAAGCTGCACGGCATTGAGGAAAACGGTCTGCTTATGTGTAAGAAGCTTGCCTGCCCAGTAGGCGGGTGCAGGTAGTAAACATTGTAGAAATCTGCATCTCTGAAATATATTTATAATAGACTCGCCTTTAGTCGGGCAAGTTGTCAGAAATTAAACATGCATCCTTCTTGTGTCACTACGGTGTTAGCGTGGAAGAAAGGCAAGAAGCTAAACCAAAAAACTATAAGAGACTTTCCTAAAAAGTAATTTTCTCATTTTGCACTGTCATCTTAACTTTTTATGAAACTGTATGCGATACTCAATATACATTTTAAGGAATTAGTTGCAATAAACAATTACTGTAAATTTTAAAGGCATTTTAAATAATTTACAACTTATATATCCCTAATACATGCAGTTTCCTATATGGGTAGTCTCGGATTCCATTAGCTAGATAATCGCGAGCTTGCTGTTATGTTTAATCAAGTACTATCAGATCTACATGCAGGTCTCATCGATACATTTTGGCCAGAGTACCTAGCAATTTTCTGAGAATCTGAGCTACATGCCAGCTGAAAATGCCAAGAGAAAATGTTTTAAACTTGAACAGCTGCGTAAACTTTTATTTTTGTTTTGAATGTTACTGGAATCCTTGTGCATTCTGATTCATACAAGCAGAACTCTCGCAGTCTCAAATTATTTTGTACACCGAGAAACAGACCACAAGAGTAGCAGAGCAAACATGGAACGAAATGCAATTAGATTTACTTAATAGCTTAAGGCCTCATTCTCCGCTCTGGAATTCAGTTCAGAGATCCAGAAAGTGCTTACCGTCTCTTTGATCAGGTCCGACATGCTTCCTAATTCTCGGCACTTACCTGCAAAGAAAGAAAACAACACGTCAGCATGACAAAAGCACATTAGCACTGCAGGTGCCATATCTCTCCGATCAAAAAATGTTGCATAGAGAAAAATTATTGCGCCACTTCCACACAGGAAGCTGTGCACGACCTTCCGTGTTTAGGCGCCCGTGACTCGGCGAATCAACTTTTTATCGTTAAGACCTCTATTGTCTAACATTTTAAATGTTTTTTTTTCAATCAGTATTTACCTATAATCTCTTACCCATTAAAAGAACTGTATTAATTAAACTTCCTTTTGTGTGTTAAAAAGCTTTATATCTAATGCTTACGTTTCAGTCCAGTTTTGGACTTCTAATGTGTTCCAGAATCATAATTTACCTTATGTGAAACTTTAGTAATATGGTTTGCAGAAAAAACCATGCTGGATATATATGTTATAGTGGCGTGGACTCGACTTCATTGGAAACTCATAGTTGGACTTCACCATTTTTGAAACTTAACATAACAGACGCTGTCAGTTTCGATAGATTGGTAATGAGATGCGATTATAATGAAACAGTACAGAAAAACATATACATTAGATATATATTCATTCAGAAATGTGTCGGTATCAAATTAATATAAACGAACACCTTCACAATTTTAAACGTTTCACATTTTAGAAGAAAATATAACATTAATGGTTTCAAATAACTGGAGCATAATGATGCATGTTTCACACGTATGCATTGGTGTGTTCACACTCGAAAACATTCCTGTATCATCTTAAGTCACCCAGTTTTTCACCCACTCAGCACCAAGGTGTTTTGAAAGTAGGCTGTGAACAACCTTTTTCCTATTCTTGTTTAATAGTCATAGTTTTATAGTCATCCCTATTGACAATCGTTTTGTATTCACAGTGGGCCACAATTTCTAAGTGTTTCTTAGCAATACATTTCTACAGTCCAAAAGAACTTCTGCACCTCACTAGAATATAGTCATTTGTGTGTGTGTGTGTGTGTGTGTGTGTGTGTGTGTGTGTGTGTGTGTGTGTGTGTGTGTGTGTGTGTGTGTGTGTGTGTGTGTGTGTGTGTGTGTGTGTGTGTGTGTGTGTGTGTGTGTGTGTGTGTGTGTGTAACTTCTTAAGAAATAATTTGAAATGCAGAGCTGAGGTTGGTTTCACGACACTCGTGGCTTCTCATTTCCAGTCATACACAACACATTTCAAGTTTCCGACAGAATCTTCAGTAGCCCATGCCTTTAGAAGATATTGTTTTAAGTTTTAAATTATTTACGCAGGATCTTTATAGTTTCAAATAAAATTGCAAATTTAACAAAGGTCACCTAGAGAATTATAAACACATGTGGGTATTTTACTGACACGCTCGTGTTTCAATATCGATGTCCAATGTTTGCGTGAAACCTTCAGTTTCATTTATGGTACCGGTTTATTACAATCAATACTTTCTTTATCCCAGAGATACCCGCATCACTACCAAGTTCACAATTCAATCGTATCTCAATTTAATCGAATCTGTCACCGAAACATTTTCACTCACGCAACATTATGATAATCAATTCCTGAAACCACCAGTACCGGTTAACAACTGTTTTGTATCAGCTTGTATCTCAACCATCTCATGACTATCTTTGGGTTAGTGAAATGTGATAGCTTATAGTATCCATTAACGAAATTTATGTAAGCTTCAGTGGCCAGAAACCGAGCCCCTCACAAGATAAAATACAAAAATAAAAGCAAGCCACCAACCGGCTCCCTGTTACGGAAACATTACCTTGCTATTTGGGAACAAATGCTGTGCCTTGTGTTTGCTCGACGTTGCGGCAGGATCGGAATCTCGGACCAGATGCATATTCCGACCTGCTGTTCTCGGCTTTTAATGCAGCATACCAAGCGTTTGGGACATAATGGAACGCAAATACTAACAACGAAGTTAACTGTGAGATTATTCCCACGCATTTAGTTTGTCAGAATGATGAACAACTTCGGTTCATAAGAATCTGCAGGTAATTTAGGAAGACGCAAATACCTTACTAATGAAAAGTGAAATTCTCGTAATTAGTAATTTATCGGCTCAAACTGGGAAGGATGGATGGATTGATAGATGGAAAAAGCAGTGCTTTTCTACTATATTCAGAGCTGTCTTAGAGTAGAGTTCTCGATATTAGGGCTATTGAAATAACTGTAATTCAGAATTCACAAATTCATATCAAAGATAAGAAGGTTTAAATCAATATTAAAATGGTGTCATAAATCCTTAATAATTCAAACAATGCAGGTTAGTACATATATCGAAGGATATAGTTATCATTGTTTTGCTTTAAGATAACGAACCAATTTTCAAGCAATTATGGCTACACGCCAATTCATTCCACCCGTTTTTCACCGTCCCCACTCCTCTCTTCTGCATAGTGAGAGAGGAACAGTGCACCGTCAGGCAAGAGAATGTTGAGACAAAGCAAAAGTGGGGATTTAAGGTGTGTGCCTTGAGTGGACTGGCCATAATGCAACCACCTATAATGTGCCAGGAATACCTGTTTCGATTCTCAGAATTAAGCATTTCAATTTATCGCTTTACTTTTATGGAAGCGGAGTAACAACGAACTCTACAAATGTAAATGAAGAATGCCACCGTTTCCAGTAGGATTCGATTCATAATTAACTTTAGCCAATCAAAGACATCATAATATATTCTTCACGTGGAATAATCACCTGATAGGAGCTGGTTTTGCATTATGGTGTGAAATTCTTATTTGCGAAGTCAGACTAATTATAAAATGAACTATACCGATCTGATTTACTGCTTTCAATGGAATAAAACGAAAGGACTTTCCCAATGGGTTCAACACCAATGTGAGATTTTCCTCAAGTAAGATGGTCCAACATCAGTTGCATTCAGAGTCAAGGTTCTTAAGGACCAAGTGCAGTTTGAGAAGTAATGACTTGTGGTCCAACGAGCTGCGGTGAAACATTGTCAATCACTGCCAGGCACCCGATTGCAGTCATTGTTGTCCTTAATGGACTGGAAGTTGGCATGTGCTGAACCTTTAGGCGGTTGCGCAATATAATTTACAAATTATGAAAATTGCATTTTCAACTAACATATTGCAACATGCAATTGCTCTTACGAGTAGAATAAAACTTGATTGTCAATAAAAGTAATACTACCCTGCTGCTCTTTCTTTCATATTACGGCAAAATTATAATTTTGTATTCTCTGCACAATGTGGTTTGTGCTAAATAACAACTTTTTCTACCAGTTATTTTTTTTCATACATGTGTTCATTATTCAATGTGACTACTTTCTTTGTGACTTTACTATTTACGTAAATAAGGAGTGTCGTACTCCATGCATACATTTGACGGGCACATTTCACCAGAAACTTATCTAAAAAGCACTTTAAGGAGAATGTACACATGCGAGCGTATGAACAGCCCCCCCCCCCCCAAAAAAAAATATGTTAAAAACATAAATTGATGTTTTTAACCTTGCAGGGTGTGACACAAAATTTCTTGTGTCCCAAACCATAATTTACTTTGAAATATTTTCTTATATTTTTTTCCCCCAAAAATGCCTCTAACGACCATGATTAAAATGTCATGTATAATACACTGACAAAATAAGGAATATATGTTGAATGTTCTGCGAATAACCATTAAGTCCCTTTTATTGTGTATGAATTTTGTATGTGTAACTCATGAACTTCAAGAGCTATAATTACTTACTACATAAAAGTTTAGATCTTTTTAAAAAAACAAACACAGTTTATATATCGATATTATAACATTCGTTAGAGCTTTAACAATAAAATTTTTGACATTTAATTGCTACTGGTTTAGAACATCCAATATTCTGTCACCATTCTTTTATTTCTCGTCACGTCATGAAAAATGTGGCTTCTTAAAACCCTGAATATGTATTTAATTTCCTACATCGCCTTGTACGCACAACGAAGTCATTTCTGCAAACATTTGTATTTCGATTAACATTAAACCTGTAAGTGGATAGTTATACAGAAGTTGTTTGACACATATTGCATATTCTAACGAGTTCTGTATTTTTCTGGAGTGTTTTTTTTATTTTTATTTTTATTTTTTTATTTCTTAAGATTTGCTAGTTTCATAAAATGTAGTACAAATTGAAAACTGAAATTGAGATTTTATTTATGGACACTCAAAGTTCTAGTTCCACTCTATATTAGGTATATTAGGTTCTTTTACATGTAGTACATCTACAACATGGGACCCTTTTGAAGCAACCCAGGCTAAGGGTTTGAACACAGGGCCTCGGCAATCAGAAATTAGCGTGTTACAGTTAGACCACGGAGGACACCTTATAACATTTGAAGACTTCGAAGGTTCAGATAAAATTCAAAATGTACTTTATCATTGCAATAACAATAGGCCAGACATATAAAAATAACCGAAATAATTAAAGCTTTTCTTAGGGAGCAAAAAGAAAAATATGAGGAAATTCTTCACCCTTCCTACTTGAAAGATGGATTTTGCAAAATTTTGTATCCATCCAAGTCTTTGTTTTTAATCATATTATTTACTTGAGCTCAGAGCATCACAAAGCAGGAATTTCTACTGAAATTTCGATATCAAATTTTCGGATGGATTACAATACCTTAGAGTAAAAGAAAAATACATTTAATGCATTTTACGAGTATCTACAATCGAAAACAAAGTAATTCGGCAGATATTTTGACAATTTCTCCAGAATTTCAGTGTGACATGCCAACCAGGACAAAACCATTGTAACCCTGCACCCCGGATGTGGCAACGCTTGCGGAGCACAACAGGTGGCATCTGCATAGAGTTCGGAGTCTTACGTAAGTGGGAAGATGCCGAGAAGTCGCGGGAAAGTTCATGCGCTCAAACCTCGTGCCCTTTCCATGGATAAAAAATATTAGAAGAAACACGATTTCTATACCTCGGGCTACGGTGGACTCTTCAACACCCAGCGCTTCAGGTTTTTCACGGAGTACTTCGCGTGCCGTCTTCTGCAACGGCGGTTCTTTCAGTCTCCGGGCAGCGTTATCTTCACACGTAATTTAGACTCTCACGAGAAGAATGCTATATGTGCACTGTTTTATTTTCAAACAGTACTGGTCAACTCACGGTGTGACTTGTCCCGTATCATAAACTTAGTTTGACTGGAGGTTTAGTTGAACCAAACCAAGTGTTAACTGCAGGTGCTGTTTCATAACCTTTTGATTAAGAAAACCAGCAGTGCAATAATTATGTTGGTATACCTGAAGGCTGAGTAAAGTACACGAACGCTAACGAGGGATATAAATGAATGACTACGGGAAGGAGGGGAAACCCTCAAACCTTGGGATGTTTTGTGTTAATCGTCCTCAGGAAGAAAGACTGAGGTAAAGGAAGCGCAAGAGGCCGACAGGGACGAGCAGAAGTACCTAAGGATGAGCTCTAAACGCGGACTGCTCGTAGAGGGCTTCTCTCTGGCAGAAGCGGGTACAACTCTACAAATCTAAGGCGGCTCAGAGAAGGCTGCAAACTATAAGACCGAGAAAACTTCACAACGGGGAAGTCTCTGCACTATCTGTTCGACCCGACCGTCACGACAGAACCCTTAAGCCTACCTGAAAATGTGTAGCGAAATAAGAAATGTCAGAAAGGAATTCGTCGTAAAAGAAAAAGCATTCCAGCATTCATCTAGGCTAGAAAAATATCACGAAAAGCTCAGTCGCCCGACCCAGGAATCCAACCAGGAATTACGAATTAATTTTATTTGACTTATACCACAACTAAATACAGAACTGCAAGATTAGAAAGAGTCGATAGATAATAAAGCGAAAATGGCTAAAATTAAGGAAAATATAGCGAAGAGATATGCAAACCTTTTCAGGGTAGAGTAATAAACGATTGCCGAAATGGGGCATTTTCTTGTAGATACAAATAACATACAACAAACCAGGCGGCAGAATTTTTCTTTCCAAGCATGTATTGGTATTTTAGTAGAAAGTCAATAAATAATATGGATGGCTTTTCAGTTCATACTTGCTCGTTGTGTGTATTTGTAATAAAGTTACGGCTGTCTGCTTCCTAAGTCTGAATATGTTTGACGGCTCAGGGTCATTCTCCATCTGCGAGTGTTAAGACCTATTTAGGAAAATTATGGGAGTCTTAGATATCTATCATCTGAATCACTGAGCAATTCCTCAAATAGTTCAAGTGCAGTTGGGACTATCATCCTGCAAGATAGTATTATGTTGTGGTTAAACGGAAGTTCAAATGAAGATTAAAGGCTACAATATATAATAAAACATTAAAAACACTGTAGCTTAAACATATACAAGAGTTTAAACTTCATTTATAATACCGGCCGCTACAAACACTTTCTGTAAATATTCTAATGCTTGGATCCTAGTCTGCCTAAAATAGGATCTTTAAGGAAATCCACCACTAAAGTTGGTGGAAATCTCGGTAAATTGGAATTGCGCGTCCGGTATGGAATCAATAAAGGAAATCGCCGTATATATTAGTTTATAATTAGAGCCCGGATTTGTAAGCACAATCAAATAATGAAATAAAACAGCATAAGGCACGAAAAATGAAACAAATAAGCACCAAAAATAAGAAAACAAAATATTAAAATGTATTAATAGATATATTGTTAGGATTCTTAAGCAAGATTGTTAAAGTTAAAGCCTTTAATCGAATTAAAACTGACCGAGAAGGTAAAGACAAATTTGGAAGGACTTCGTGAAATTTTTTTGGTGACTTTACAAACATTTTCTTTATGGTAGGGACAAGAACATCCAGGTCTTCATATTGGCCCTAACTCTGAGCAAGACACGTCAGATGAAAACTAACTTAACGGAAAGGGCTTTTACTCCAGTTCCTATTTCAACAATATATGGAGCAACATCACTGAGGAATAACAATACACTGTCATACCGTGCCCCTTCTAACCACAAGATAGCTAACGATTCATTGAAAATTTTTGCAATAATGGAATAATCTACTCGGTCAAGTATTTCTATTTGCTTTTATAGTACCAACTACCTATAGGACTAAATACACATCGTCCCGCTACATCTGTAGTCTCATCAACAGACATCCATATTTTTGTGCATTAGTTGCGAAAATGGCAAATCGCCTCTTGAAAACACTATTGCAAATAGTTTTTCGCAATGTAAATTCATCCGGCACCATCTGTTTCTGCAGTTTTCAAAAAATTCCCGAAGCTGTTCATTATTGAATTTCCACAATGGAATGTCCAAACTCCCTAATGCTAAACACGTCATTGAAAAATGTAGTACTTTAACTCGATTGTTAGCCTACGGTGCTTTTTTTTTTTTTTTTTTTTTTTTTCCAATTTACGTCCTCCAACGTCAAGTCATATCGGACGATGAATGAAATGGATGAAATGATGCTCAAATGAGTCCGGGGTCCATGGAGCGTAGAATTACCCGACATTCGTATTTACAGGATAAGGGAAAACCCCGGAAAAAACATCCAGGTAACTCACCCTGACCGAGATTCGAACTCAGAACCTCTTGAACGTGAGGCAGACATGCTACCACCACGCTACCAGGGCGGGCTACAGTGCCTGTAATTAGTTGCTGACTTATTCTTAACCCTCTCCTTATGTCGTGTCGTATCGTGTTAATATGCTATACAATGTCAGTTTTTTTTCTTTGTAGAAACTTTTTTTCGCACACCAAACAAAATAAGATCCTACCGTCTTCGCTAAAAATATCACTCCCAAACTACATAGTTTACCTATTTGAGCAACAAAGCCGATTGAGATGTTTTTTGTGGGTGGCATTTCTTAACTGATTACATGACCGATCCTATACACCCCGTCACACGAGCACGCGTTGCTCTACTTAAGGAGAAATACTGACTGCATTAGCAAGTTGTGCCCTTACAGCTTGGGAAGCGGGGAATTCACCAAGCAAGTGTAAATAACATTCGGCGGCGCATCCCAAGTTTCTCTCGTAATTTCAAATGCTTAGAAATCCGGGCCCTGTTTTAATATATACACTTCATGCTTATATATAATAAACACTGTTTCATTAAAGCATAATTTATAAATTCATTACATTTAAGTATTCAAATTTGCCATTCATACATTGTGATTAGTTCGATGTTACTGAAGAATAATTAATTTTACTATGTCATTATGGGGGCACAATTCAAATTCTGTGAGAAAGTTATTAACTTATTACAGTACATTATTATCTATTTACCACAGTTACAGTTTTCCCATCTTTGTACTGTGGTGATAGTGTCTGCCTCACATTCAAGAGATTCCGAGTTCTAATCTCGGTTAGAGTGAATTACTAAATACGGGTTTTCCGGGGCTTTCCATTATCCTCAAAGATTAATGTGGCGCTACTAAGCTCTATGGAAGCTCGGCTCATGGGAGCATCATTTCACCAATTTCATTCACTGCCCGATAGACCTACGTTGGAGACGTTAAAAGTAGTTGCACCTTGCTTATTAAGTTGAATACAGACAAATGAATAATCAGTGACGTCCTTGAGAAAGTATTTTCTTGCTCCCAGCTCACAACGAGACATTTATCGCAATGGTAGCTAATATTTCGGGAATGTTTCTCACACAATCTATAAAAACGCATAGGCCCCAGCTGGACTTAAAATTCAGGTTTTAAGATCTGATAAAACGGCGTTTGTTACACTACTGCTGACTTCCGTAATTTTAATTAAAATAAATTGCGTAAAGAACTGGAAAATACATTGAGAGAATACACAGTTAATTCTGTAAATATCTTTATTTTGCTTTGAATTTGTGATGAGTATGCAGTGCTTTTAATTTGCCGCACCGGTTAAATGACACACATCTGCAACTTGTACTGCCGACATGTGGAGGTCGAGTCCTAGACCTATTTGTCTTCTGTGCGAAGGTAAACCATTTCTACACAGACTAGATTACGTCATCGTCACGCGTGTCAAAACCCACACACATGTGCTCTAGTTGTGTTTACTTCAACGCTACTTCCTCTCCACTTTAACGTCTCAAAGAAACCGCGTACTCCGTTGAAGTTTTCTTTATCGTCGTTCCATCCTTCTGCCTTAATTTATGGGCTACTTTGTTTTTCCAGGAGAGTGTGTAGGAGTTAGAGTGCAATTTGCTCATTTGCCTTAACGTCAAAGGAACCTCCTTCGTGAGAAATGAGTAAAGGCGTCAAATATGAGGTCAAATCTGTCGGGAAGGTGCACCTACCTCCGAGGCCGGAATGCCCTATATCATAATCATATATCATGCTCGGATAAATTTCCCGAATGCTATTTAATCTGAGATTTCCTCTTAACTTCAGAAGAAAATAGGGAGTAACATTTAAATCTTACGCCATTGATAGAATGAATGGTGGAGGAAACCAAAGAACCGGGAGAAAACCCACGCAGACTTCCGTTTTGCCCACTACAAATACCTCATACGTTCCCTGGAATCGAATCCAGGGTAAATCCTTGACGAGAGATGAGAAGTGTAACCACTCGGCAGCGGTGCCGCCGGTGAATTGTAGATTCATTGATTTCATCGTCTCTAGGCATGAGCTGTTCTGAGGGACAAAAATCCAGATAACTACACTAACAATTATAAACGATAGCAGAAATACGCATTTTCTGATTTTATGCATTGTAGGCACCAATATTTTCTCAGTAACACCACAGTCGACATTTGTGGTGTGAGAGTAGCGTGTCCTCTCACATTCAAAAGGTCTTGAGTTAGAACCTATTAGGGTAAGTTATAAAGATGGGACTTTTGGAGAGTATTCCCTCATTTTGAGACGGTAAATGTCAGATAACTTTAAGCTCTACGTATACCGAACTCATTCAGCATCATGTTACCCTACCCCAGAGGCGTAAGGAAGTGAATTTTGCCCCTCTCCATCATGTGTATTAACTTCGATTGATAGGTCGGTCCTAGGCGCTGCCAAGGTAGTAGGTTTAAATCCGGCTCATGCCGACAGCCGCATGTCACTAGATTTTCTGGTCTATAAAAGAATTCCTTTACTAATTAGTATATAATTCGTACTATATAAACGTTAGCAACACTTAAATATAACTTTCTTTAAAATACTCCCTTTCGAAACGAATTCTTGAAATAAAAACGCTATGTATATACCACATTTGCTGATAGTCAAACAGTATTACCTCACAGCTACTACTTTGCAAGCAGTTCATATATTAGATGAGAAATGGAAGGCTATTTAAGTTAACATTTATACATTTTTAGAACAATAATAAACCCTTTTCTGTACGTTAACATAAAAAAAAACTGAATTACAAGAACAATACATACATGCAAGCCAATCTCTGAACTGCACATGTAATCAATTAACCCTTATACATTAATAGAATTATATAGGCGTTTGGACCAAGGAAATTATTCCCTAATGCTTTAGAATGCTTGAAGTTAATACTCGCTTACCATAGAGAAGAAAAAATTGCCTTACCAACCAATTCAGTGAGGGAAATGTCTCCGCGGTACCATGCAAATTTCGCATTCGAGAGGTTTCTGGAGGCCACCCCCCCCCCTCATATGATTTTGGTCTTGGTTTCCCCGATCGGTAGGCGAATTCTGCTTTCCCACCCTCCATCTAACACCATCCTTCCATAACTTCCGATTTATTTTCTTCTTCTTTTATATTTCTTTTATCTTATCTCTCAGGTGTGCTTCTAGGTTTTATGGGATATGGCTTGCTCAAAGAAGAGTATTCTCCGTGATCATGGCCGCGCCGTGGCTCAGTGATTAGACCGCTTGGCTCTCACCAAGGCGGCCCGGGTTCGATCCCAGGCGACCGCAAAATGAGAATTGTGGTGGACAACACGGCGCTGGGGCGGGTTTTCTCCGGGACCTCCGGTTTCCCCCGCCTTCTCATTCCACCGGTGCTCCATCTTCATCTCATGTACCATCAGTGTCACCGCCTGCAGTGCCGTATGTAGTAAAAGCGGGCGTTAAACTCTACACATTTTATTTCATTTCCGTGATCACTACAGCTTGATTGTTGATAGTTCGTTCATTGCTCTTTCAGGGTAGTTCCAGCAGTAGGATGGGTCTCTGAGCCTGGAATTGTTTGGGACTACCTCGGTCTCTGTATATGCAGCTTCTTTAGAGTCTGTGTGGGATAAGATGTCACGGATTTCTAGAAAAAGAAAGCAATACTCACCCTCTCGCTCGCACGCAGCGTTGTAACCTTTCAGGACGGAAGGTGGAAGGGGTGTACTCCAGGAATCTGCACACTTGAGGAAGCTGTGGCGGAAGAAAACTGACAGCAAGGAAAGGTTTTGACCGGAAGAAACATCCCTTTTCCATTGTAGTGAATGAGAGGTAACTCAAGTCATTCCTCCACTATTGCTCCCTCTAACAACTTAACCAACATGGACATAGTTCCTTCACTTCAAACCTTCCTCCTGGAGAGCGCAGTATCCAGGGATCTACAGCAAAGAAATTCCCAGGGGAATGAGGCGCAAGGGAGATTAGATACTGTTCCAATACCCTGCCTGTAGTTGTTTATGACACTTGGGTCACTTCAGTTACAGCATATTCAAAAACATTCTAACGCCTTCTATTTCTGTGAATAAATCTTCTCGGTTTTATTATACTGAGTGAATAAGACGCATGTTGTTTCAATGGTTCTACTCTTCGTGTAGCATGCATTCTCTGTCACACACATTCACTGTCCTTGTCGCAAAGTGTAAGGTTGGCAAATTCCTGTCAGGGACTTTCTTTGCGTTGGCGAACAGTAGCTCTTCCTGTGCGTAGCATATTCCTTCCGCTGAATAACCATAACCATGCCAACTAGTTCACGAATTGGATTTTGGACGTATTACTCACTACTGTATACGACTCCACTATGCAAGCTTAGCTGGTTTTATGCATGTGTTTTTGCTTTCGCACTATTTTAAAAACACGCAAGGAAAACGCCATTAACGTAATAACAATTGCCATAAAGAAAGGGATGAAAAACTAAGAAACAGATCTAGAAAGCGTGGGATTGGGGTTTTAAAAAACGGTCATATAAACATATTTACTCCTTATGTAATCAATTCGAGGTCATGTTTACTGCGCTTATGTAGGAACAAATCACTCTACGGTCATTCGTATATTCAACTGCATTAAAGAGTCTGCAATAGAGGATGCAACAGCGCCCATGGTGGTGCATTCGAATTAGTTAGGTTACAGGGATAGATGACATAAATGCAACAGTAACAAAAATTCTTTTGGTACTGCAAATATGGTTAAACATATTTGAAGCATCTTAATATTTCTATCAACTATTATCTTCCTAAAGTTTGCCCCGTTTAATCATTCTTTCGGCATTGTTCTTATTTCCTCACTATTCTTGTAACGCTATCATCAATTAGTAGTTGTGCACACTCCGCTCTTTAACATAGCCACGTTTCATCTGTTTCTTCCTTGATAATAAACGTTAACGTTTCTGTAAAGTACACTGTCATACCCCAAACGAAACGAATCTTTTCCCGAATTCTATCTTTAGGAAATTTATGTTTCCTGTTCCATTTAAAAATCTTCGTTTGCACTGCTGTCCTCTTTTTACTTTCTTGCCAATAGTTTTTGTTAATTGTTTTCAGTGATGGTCTCCGTCCGTCCACTGACAAACTTAGAAATTTAACTTTCATTAGAGATGCTGGTACCGATAAAACATAAAAATGGAGTTACTTAATTATAATTAAAATGTACATGTACACGGTTTATATATTGTGGATTTATAAAGTCTTTTAATAAGTATATTCCTAAAAGCTTATTCACTAGCACTGAGAAACTTCATTCTCAAATATGTCAATTATGTTCTTGCTTCCGGCTCTCAATTAAGAACTCGGAGTGTAGGGTAAATAAGGCAACGGGAAAGGCGAAACAACTGTTAAGGAAGGACTAAAGGGAATTCTAGATTGTACTGAGACTTGCATGATTGTAAGAAAAAAGCCCATTCTTTTGTTTCTTCCCCACAGCTTCCTAATTATCTCCAAAATGGTGCTACGTCACACAATTGTGGTACGTTATACCAATAGAGTTTACTGATTCCAGTCAAAAGGTTCGCTTGCAGAAAGTGATTATGTACGATTGTTATTTTTGGATTTAGGTTGCCTATATTATATCAGTTTAAAACTGCTTGTATAATTAGTGAATCATTCGTTTTGGGGAACGATAAATGACAATTGCATAAATTATAACCAGGCAAAAAGTTCATTAAATTACCATGTCACGCAGATACCATTAAAGGTGTGAAAGTTATTAGTCATACATCACAGAATGTAATTAAAGTTATCACCATATACTGCTAGTTGTATAATGAACTTTTTCTTTTGAAGTTAGCATGCACCACTAACGTGTACATCGCTGTTGTTTCCCACCCTTACTCAATATGCGTCACTAAATCAACGCCAATTACCTTACAAACTCCAAAAGAATGAAAAACGTGCACTTCATAATTTGGGGAAAACAAAAGCATGTGGGCAATTTGGAGCCCTCCCATGTGTTGTTAATTTTGTGGAGTGATTTATGTATTGTGCAATATGATGGTCGTGAGGTCGAAAGGGAAGAACCTTGTTACATTCTACCCGCCTATTATTTACTCCACACGTCCTATTTTGGGCGGCAAGGTGCTTCAGGTCTGTGAATCACACGCAACGACTCGCGTGCCCAATTCCGGACGCTGGTGACAAAGCAGTCCTTCACGGTGCATGAGTCTCAATGCAAAATAATGCAATAGGGAGCTATTAACTACCATGCAAGGCCATCACTTCCTGCAGTCTATTCAGAATTAACTAGCATTTTCTGGAAACTTTGGATGACGTAACTCTCTTTATCAATGTCTCTATCCCTTTAACGGCGTACCACAAACAAAATACAGATGACAGGTAGGAAGCTTCGGTGACTTTCCTACCTGACAAGCACTGGTATAACTTGTGTCGGTCTTAAAATGCATAAGGCTGTCGAAATTTTGCTGTCAGCAGCTCCGATTCAATGCTTCTGGCTAGGATTGAAATTTCTCGGAAAAAAAAAACCCTAACTTTCAGTCAAAAGCTTGTTTAGAAACGAGCGATCAGAATAAGCACTGCCATCTACATCTGCATCATCATCTCCTTTGACATGTTCGTCAGGTTCATAGCATAGGGTTCGTGCGACTTTGAGAATATTTCAGTAAATGACTGTTGTATATTGTACGTATGTTACTTTATTTTTTCTTCTTCTTTTTCTTTAACTTCACTAGTTTTGCCACTATCGTGGTGTTAGGGGATTCTTCTTCGTCAATCCCTTATGCCTTTAGGCCTCGGGTTGAGGAATAGTAACTCTCGATCGGATACAGAACGCAGGATGGGTAAACAAGAGTAGACGATAGAATGAGGGTGAAATGAATGAAAGGAAAGATAATGGAGCAATTGGTGGAATGATGGCGGGGGAAACCGGAGATACGGAGAAAACTCGCTCCTGCATCGTACTGTCCACCATGAATCTCACATGGGGCGCCTGGAATCGAACCCAGGCCACTTTGGTGAGAATCAAGCCGTTTAACCGCTCGGCCATGGCGCGGCCGTAATTTATTTTATTAATGTTATTTAATATAATTTAAGAGAGCTTTTAAAAACATTACTGTATTGGCTTATCTCTCGTCCGAAATACTTAGTTCCGCTAAAGCATTATTTTGAGTATTTCTAATGTTTGATTAAATGTTGAATATCTATTAACACATGTGTGTGATGTTTTCTCAAGTTTTCTTTCACCTACAGAAGGAGGAACATTTGCTAGGATGATTAAACAGGTGTAACATCAATGACTGTATTTATTTATCCATGGTATATTTAAACAATTATGAATGATGATGTTTCTGACATATCATGGACAATGGAAAGGTACCCATCGCTGAGTTTCAAATTTGTGAATAGGAATTAGATTCCGAGATTGAGGAATTGAATTAACTACATAGAACATTATCTAACTCTGATGAACACTTCTTTGTGCTCTTTTACTTACCAAGTTTGAAAACTTTGAACATCAGCATCGAAAGCTTTTATGACGTTTCAGAGACAAGATAAGCCACGCATACAAGTTCTAAAATGTACCTGTACTTGTCACAGAGGACATCTATACTGCATGATCATATTTCTTATACATTCCACACCTGAGAGATCGAAATGCAGTCTCGTAGGTATAAGTGGTGGTACAACAGACCAGGATTCGTTACTCTCGATGAATCCAGGTAACGCAGTTTGACTTCTGGCAGCAAACAAGCTAACAAGAAATAATAATTAGCTCCATATGGTTAATATTCTTAAGAGTAATACCTTTGTCAATAATATGTGTAGTCCTTCCTGGTCTGGGGATAACACGCTGACCTCTGATTCCTGAGATCACGGGTTCAACCCGACGGAGGGCGATGGATTTTTTTCGGGCGTAAAAAGCGTGGCTTGCTTCGGAAGGTAAGTAAAAGAGGATAACACGTAAAAAACCTCAAACCTGATGAAGAGGCCTCTGAGCAAAATTAAAAGCCTTCTTTCGCCCAATAGAATAGCGCGCTGAGAACTAAAGCTTTAATTTTCCAAATATATAATTTATTTGTTTGTTTTTTACTTTCTCTATCACGCACAAAATATGTAGAGAACACATTGCATTCCATGAAAAAATGAAACGAAATTTCACTGAAAATATAGTTGTTAGAGTTCACTGATAAATAAATAAAAGATTTACAGAAATAAAGTTTTCTGTGTGTGTGTGTGAGAGAGAGAGAGAGAGAGAGAGAGAGAGAGAGAGAGAGAGAGTGAGAGGGAGGGAGGGAGAGAGAGGGAGGGAGAGAGAGAGAACAGCATAACAAAAACGAAACGTAGGTTAAATAGAAACTTGGTATTTAATTTCAGCATCTTGCAACGATGTGGCAGATTTTCAAGAGAGCCTCCTCTGGTTATTCAAAGTGCATTTGTGACCAGCAATGTTTAATATTTTAATGGGCTGTGCCAGTGTAATTTGTGTTTGAAAGTGAACGATATTTTGCATTTTTCCTGCACAACATTATGAGATAAAATAAAATAATAATAAAAAGAATGCAGAACTATCTAAGAACATGTGTGCAACAAGGCAAGGTTTGATATTATCAGTCTGAAAGCGGATAAACTTTGCCTTGCAGCTGCTATTAAAATAATAAAACAAAAGAAAAGCGACAACCACGGGAACACCTGCTATGGACTGCACAGTGCGGAGGAAATATAAATCAGATACTGTACTGCTTGCATTACATCACTACAATTATAAAATTAAGCTAACACGCAAAAAGAGACATGCAACAAACGTCTTACTGCCCTACTTTATAAACCAGTACCGAGAATATAAACAGTAGGATGTTTCCTCGGGCATCCATTGCACAAACAGATCGCAGTTCACTACTGAAAGATAATTTGCAAATGAGGGACTGCTGGAGGAAAATCAGCCGCCCACTTTCAGCTCAAAAGTTTTTTCTATGATTTAATAATTTCGTCTTACTTCTAATTAGGTGTTCAAGACAAAGCAACGATAACATCAACAATTCCTTTTTTCTTTTTGTAGTGTTTAACGCCCGTTCTTATTACATACATTACAGGCATGGACAATGATGATATATGAAACGAAATTATAGGTATATTTGAGAAAGAAGTTTTCAGAAGGAAACATCCCAGGGCTAAGTTTTAGGTAGCTTACCGGCGTTTACCAGTTTTGTAAACTGAGATAAACTTGAAAAAATCCTAGTCCTAGCGGGATTTGAGCCGCCTACCTCACGAATACGATCCTCACATGTTGCTGCAGGGCCATCTAGCTCGGTCACTTCAATTCTAATTTACAAATAAGAACTAAATGTTTATTTTATACACATACAGCAAGGCTTACCCTTGCTGAAAGTAAATTATTTTGTTTCGATTGGTTAATGTGTCCTGGATTAGCATCAGTATGAAGTAAATAAATAAAATAAAAAGGATATTTTCATTTTAAAATGGCTACCGAAATACATTTCTCATTTGTTTCGTTTGCATAGCTCTCATTAATTTCTGTGGTCTTCTTATTAGGAACTCTTACTTAAGGAACAACTGGAGCTACTGAATTCGTTGAACTGTAGATTTCTATCATTAACCCTTATTTTAATTTTTGTAAAAAAAAGAATCATATTCCACATCCATACTTTTTGAATGGTAGGATTGAAACTACTCGACCAAATAATTATATATATATATATATATATATATATATATATATATGTGTGTGTGTGTGTGTGTGTGTGTGTATGTGTGTGTGTGTGTGTGTGTGTGTGTGTGTGTGTGTGTGTGTGTCCTATTTATTGCATTAATTACTCCCTCGCATGCTCTCTCCCACATTTATCCCCTCTCTCCCTCTCACCTACGTCATTACCACTTCCACCTTGATTCCATGTGATTTTTTTAAACTTGACAATTAAAACGGCCTTTTATGGGATGTTTATTAATTAATTAAAACATCACTAATTAAAAGATTTGTCCTGCGCCGTGGCGTAGCGGGCTAAGGCAGCATGCCTTGGTCCATGGCCACGGAAAGCGGCCCGGGTTCGATCCCACCCATATGGTGGGGATTTTAGGTCCCGGGTATAGGACCGGTGCCCACTCAGCATCATGAGGAAAGTGAGTAGCTTACGCTAGGTAAGCGGACGTGGTCACGGAAACCAACATTCCGGCTGGGGGATGCCCCGTATCGGTTGGATGATCGTCTACCTCTGCCGTGCGTAAGTGGGCGTGAGGCCGGCAGTCGGGTTGGTAGGCCTTGGCCCTTTAAGGGCTGTCGCGCCATGGGTTATTTAATTAAAAGATTTGGAAATATACTACCTTGTAGCTCTTCCTCAAGCTTGCAATTTAATCGACACTACTGTTTCTCAACATAATCGTTACAGGCAAGTCATTATTATAATAAAGTTTTGGTATAGTGTTTTTAAATATCCCGCCTATCAAATATGTTAATACATGTTTAAATATTAGGCTTTGACGATTTAACCTTTTTCAACAAAGTGAACAATAAGGAGATTATTTGATTTACCACTGTGTCCCATTAGAACTTCGCCCACCCCTATCTCTTGGAGAAAGTAATTATAATGCTCTATACAGGGTATAACAAAAAGGCATGACAAAACTTTGGGAAAACATTTCTTGCGTATAGATAACAAAATGTTATATGAACATAGGTCCGAAAATTATTTCCATTTCTTACAATTCTGCTTACACGCTGAGAAGCGTAATACGTAGCTGTTCTGCGGTCATAATTCCACAACAGAACAGCGGTTTAATTGTACAGTAGTAAACATTCGTTTTTACATATGATTAAAATGGGTGGGTTGATACATTTCACCACTGTTGTCTTTGTGCAATAGTAAGTACGTAGTCCACTTGTTAAGCACCGGTCTCAGTTCATGCACGATAGAGCTCCTCATTTTAGGCTTTCGGCCGGTCGATTTATGAATAGCAGGTTTCCTGGTAGGTGGATAGAAAGAGGTGAGCTAATTCCATGGCCTCCACGCTCGCCTGGCTTAAAGTCACTATATTTTTATTTGAGAGAACATTTGAAATCTCTCGTTTATGCAACTCCAGTTCCAGATGCAGAGACTTCTTGCTCCTATTGGGGAAGGCTGCCAGACAAAGAAATTCTCCAGACCTAACTCAGCGCTTTAGAGAGCCTATGAGACGGCGGTTGATGATAAATTGGAGGTAATGGACGCCATTTTGAACATTTACTGTTATTTCCTGTTTTTCCATGTTTCTGTCATTGGGTGTTGTTGAATGAGGTTCAGCTGTAGAAAAAGTGTTCTAAAAGGAAATAAACAATTGTTTGTTCATTTAAAATTTTCATTTAACATTTTTTGTCCTCTAACTGCGAGAAATGTTTTCTCAAATTTTTGACATATCTTTCTGTTACACCTGTATACTAAGTGGTGCCTAATTAATATGTTGCATACTAGGTTTCACAATAATGATCACTGTTGCATTGAAATGTAAAATGTAAAACAATACATTACTTAATAGGCTTTTCGTCTTTTTCTGTTAATACAGAGACACCCGTAAGGGAGGGCAAAGGGACACGTGTCGAGATCCAGTAGTGGACGTCACTTTATCATAATATATCGTTTGAGGTCATTCTTCCCTACCCATATGTCACTAACTTGCCATTATTATACAAGTATATGGGACTTAACCAAGGAAGAGGGGAGGAGCGCCATCGTGCCTTGTCAGGTAGGACAAAATTTATATGGGCGGTCCCGATGAAGAGAATCTCTTTCGTGCTTCTATAAGAGACAATTACAGACCTCCTATTTTTCGGAATAGACGACCCACACCACAACTACGTGCTGGCAACTTCGAGTTCGAATCTCCTTAGGGCAAGGTGTCTTGGCTGAAGTTTCAAGGCCGTATGTCAGCCTTAAAAAACTATACACACAAATAAAAGCCCGCCAGTTATACTCAATATGGTTATTTCTATTTTTAAACAAATGCCAGGATTTAGATAGATTGCAAATATTCGATATTCGTGAAAGCTCCTCTCTGAAAGCTATTATGAAACCATACCTACAGCTTCAGAAAATGACGGCTTAGAAAAGTAACGAAAATTCCAAACAGATTACCCTTCTCACGTACGTAAAAGGCTTCTAGAACTTTAAATTAATTTTAAAAGACCACTGTGAACTCGTACACTAACATACTATTAAGTCTGGTTAGATTAACTAATTTCAACGTTTAGAAAATCAATTGTTGTCCTTTCATTTAATAAAATCCCACTCCTTTCAAATTTTTGAGTTAAAATGTTGAAGTTCAAATGCTGAAAATGTTTAAGATATTTATATGGCAAGCTAGATTTTCTGTAATCATCGAGTGAAGTTCTTATCATTCTCAAACATTTTTAAATATCTGGGAAATCGTACCCAGACAAAAACTTACTTTAGGGAAAAGTGAAATTAACTGAAGGCACTCTTTTCGCATGCTGTCATCACTAAAAAATACTGACTTGTGATGGAAACAACTGAGTGTTTTCTCTGCATCTGTAACACCTCACACAACCAAATTTCAAACCTTTGTTGATTAACGAAAGTAGATGTAAGAATGCCTTTCTGCTCGTATGATGTAGAAAAGACTCTGTAATGAAAAGAGAGCTGTATGGCTGTTATCAATCCAACCAACTTCAAAACAAGCTAACATTTTGTAGCAGAATGAACGGAATATACAAATTATACAAGAAAAACTTGTGCAATGGGTATTTTTGTATGTAGTTATTTTAGTAACTTTTGAAAAAAGTCGATGTTTTACAGGTGATATTAGCAATGACAAACATGATGCACGTAATTAGGTATTAAGTTTATTCAACCTAAATATCAGATGCACACAAATCAGTTTTAGTCACAACTTCTATACAAGGGTTCAACACCTGCAATACAAGCTAATAGAAGCTTGTCCGAGAGGACAAGAGGCGTTGCATATGAAAATAAATTTACTCGTTGTAAACCTGTTGGTTAAGTGTTTTAGGTCATATTTAGTATGCCATACAATTTATGACACTAGAACAGGTATCTTCCCGATTTTACCGTTACACTTCAATATTTTTTTATTTCCATTATTCACAGTCTGGAGTCTAGAGACGGTTAATTAATGGCATCTTATTAATGCTCATTAGTCATTCTCTGTACCTGATGCGTCATTATATGCTCTTCCTTCTGAACAAGTTTAATTTCCGCTTCTACTCACCTCTTTTCATGGAAAGGAAAAAATTATTTTTAGTTTTCATAAAAAAAAAAAAGTTTCTGTTACCAGAGGTTGTAATCCACGCTGTCCACTCTTAGGGCATTATCATGATCTAACATAATCATATGTAGAGATGCAGTTAGTAAAACTCAGCTCTACTACCTTGTGACATAACCTGAACATGGAACGAGCTAGAATTCAAGATATAACCTAGGACTAGTTCCGGAAAACTATTGACTTCTGCAGCATTTCTTTTCAGAAAGCAACGTGTCGCTTGCATTCCAGCGGATGCAGGAATGTTTGCTGGTTATCGCAATTAACGTAAAAAAGTGTTTGATGCGTTAATTCAGAGATGTCAATGTGGTTATTCTCCTACTCCCCCCCCCCCCCCCTTTCATTGATGAGACTAGCACCTTGAACGGGGATGAGTTAAACCTCCTTTCATTAGCACCACCGGTTACATTTACACGATTCTCTCTATTGCTATAATTTTATATAGTCTCTACGGACTATTCTTAAAAGCACATTTTCTACTTCAGTTAATCGAGATAAATATTTACAAAACTAGTTTCATTACAAATTTAATTTAGGGTAGAGGATATTACTCATTATAATAATCAGAAGCTTAAAAGTAGTTCATAATATTCCGGCCTTGAAATCCCATGGACCATGATAATATGATAATAGCGATGGCACATTAAAAATGGATTGCAACATTCAACCAAATAACGATTTCTCGGAAATGGATGATGCCACAAAAACTTATTTCAAATAAAATTGAGTTTCAAGCAGATTAATATGTGCAGTGCATTTTTGTCTGTTGTGGTTTACAAATATTCAAAGTTATACAATATCCCTTGAAACTAAGGCGTCTTTGCAGGGCATTTGCAGAAAATTCAAGACTTACATTTCAATTTTCATGCAAATATCCTGAACGTATGATATTTTAATCAAAATAGAGCTATAACAATAACAAGTTACATACAAAGAATATTGGCGTATTGGATGAAGGATGTTTTTGAAAATCTGTCAAATACTTAGATATTGTAAAGATACTGAACTTAAAAGGTTTCGTAATCTCGGACTTCTCAATTTTGAAGTATGGTGCGCGCGCGTACACACACACACACACACACACACACACACACACACACACACACACACACACACACACACACACAGGACATTTTTGGGGGCTTCAGGGGATCTTAAAACATATTTCTAGTGAAACTCACATATTTTTAGCACAAATACCAACTTCCTCTACTTAAAATGAGCACGCAGTAGGTAAACTGTGCGAAACTCAAAACTATTTATGTAATAGTTGCAATTTTGAACAGCGAAACGAACTTCATAGTTGGAAGCATTTTAAGACAAATTTACTTACCCATATCGGGTAAGCCTTTAGGTGTACATATAGGTACACATTATAGTTACTGTATTTCTTATCTATATGAGTTTGATGTTTCAGGTCTAATAATTGTACAAAATTAAGTTATAGCCCTTGAAACCAATTTTCAACTGAATATGTCACAGCTTAAGGATTTTGAAACTCCACTACATGAAAAAAAAAACTACTACCATGAAAATAACGATTTGTATGATTGACTAAAATGTCTGCTAAATACGAGAGTGCAACTGAAATTTAAAACTTTGTCAATATTTACGATCTTATTATTGTTACGGTTTCACCTATCTTTGCAGATCTAGGATGAAGCACTACACCCTAATAGTGAGGTCTCCAACCAGTACGTTGTCCTTTGTAGTCCATGGGTAACATGCTAGATCTGGTTCCCAATTTTGTGAATTCGGAATGGATGGACGGGCAATGGATTTGTTTTCGGTTGTAAAGATATTTCGGAAGGGAAGTAAAGCTGGTGGTTTCTATCGTATATTTACGGCAAGGAGAAGAACTTCAAACCTGATAAAGAGCCCTCGGAGCAGAATTAAGCCATCTTTCACGGTCAATATAGAACCATAACAGTTAAAGATCATCCGTAAATAGCAACTCAAATTTAAGCAGCGACATTTTAAGGGAATCATGGAAGACTTTTGGTAATTTCAAACTTCCTTTACTCTCTCTCTCTCTCTCTCTCTCTCTCTCTCTCTCTCTCTCTCTCTCTCTCTCTCTCTCTCTCTCTCTCTCTCTCTCTCTCTCTCTCTCTCTCTCTCTGGACTTTCTAACCTTAGATCTATATTTTGTATAAGCTTTTGGCCTTACTATAAAGAGGCATTAAGTACGTCACATTTAAATACGTACACACATTAAAATACCCTTTACAAGGCAATTTTATCGTTACTTTCAAATCTTCCTCCATTAATGAAGATAGTCTGAACAACCTGAGAGGAATTTCATTACAGCTATTTTACGATGCGAGAAAACCATTTATACATTTCAAACTACCATTTAACTTAATTGTATTTCGCCTTATTTGTTAAAGAGCTTTCTGCACAGTTTTCCTAACTGAAAGTTTTTAAGCAACGTCTCAATGTCATAGAATGCACAAGTAAGTATAATAATTATATTTGCCACAGTCGAGTGCCGAATGTTAGTGACTCCTCAAGAGCAAAAAAGGAAGAACTGGGTGTTGTCGATGTCGGCTTTATTTGCTCTCAAGTCTCTGTTATGGCCGTTCTCGCTACCCTGAGGCTGTACACGGCGTCTCCTTCCTGGTCTGTTGCCGTTCGAATCAATGGGAGGAAGCATGTACAATGTCACTTGGTAGTCTTACTTTAAAAACGCCTTTCCAGAATTCTATTAACTCAAAGCAGCATTAAGAAACTTAATCAGTCGTTACAACGTTTCCGTGCATTTGAACATATTTAACCACATTCTCACCAGTAGTTTCATTTTTGTTTTACCTGTAGATGTACCTATGTATTATTGATATTGTAAACTTCAAAAGCGCGTCAAGTACTTCTTACTTTTTCTACTATATACCCATCTCAATATAGAGAATTCATTGGAAATGCATGCAACTAAATAAAACGGAGAAAGAGAGATAGAAATAATATGAACATAACTAAAAGACAAAAAGTCGAATATATATCACACTTCGAAGATGCTGCAGAGGATTTCCCAACTAAACTTTATGTAGAAAAGCTTATGTTATTTTTTCTCAGAGGTGGCCGACGATTTTAACATATATGTTTAAAATGTTTAAATGACTAACAGCAAAATAAAACCAACAACGATAGTATAAATAATAATATCCTAATAGCTACGAAACCTCTACACTCTGAAATAATTTTATGGATCCTAAATCGTAAGGGATGAACAAAAACTTACCTCGGATATATTTCCGTGGCATCAATCGTCGATATAGTTTGAATTTTTTCAATACTTGTATTTTTAAGAGTTAAATTACAATTCGTTTGTTTCTCATTATGTAATGCAAAGGGAATGGAAGTTTTAAACATTTGATTTCGTTTCCTGCGCGCCCTTTGAACCAACAACAAAATGCATAATCAAATTAACAAAGGATACAGAAAAATAAGCCTTTCTACATAATTCCTATATAAAACTAGAGGGAAAGGGCAACGCTAATCTGCTGCACCCATCAGATTTTATTAAGATTTTTTGTCCTTCAATATATCGATCATTTAGTGTAAATCCTTCTACTGTGGTAACTATTTAACATCGTTTTAATATCTGGATTATATCGCGAGTTATCTTACGGTATTTTTTCATAAAATTATAAAAGAACGCTACACGTTAATAAAACATTAGCTCTTAACACCTAGCACACATGGCTAAGTATCTTCTATATTTTTGGTATATTGTGAAGAAGATTGCTCGCAATATTTCTTGAACTCTGCTATGTCTTTGTCAAACCTAAGGGAGGTATTAGCAGAAATGTTGACGTTTGAAGCAATTCTTTTGACATAGTCGACAAATTAGTTAAACGTTACAATTACAGTCTGCACATAAGCGCTCTTAAGAGAATCAATTAAAAACTTGAAAATGTCATTCCTCTATGGCTTTCAACCAGCCATACATTACTTTCCCATTATTACTGCATTTACATTCCTGAAAACAGTCAGGGCTACTTTATTAATTATTTGAATCTAGTAACCACAACTAATGTTTACTACACAATGGAAAAGGCGGAAAAGTAAAAAGTTTACTCTAATAATCTGATGTATCTGTATTATATTTTTGCGTCATTTGTTCTGTGGATGCCCTATGGGTCATGGTAAGAATAACCAATCCGACGAAAAGACAAAAACTATCCATCAGATTGCCCGGTATATAAATTAAATCCAGAAACATCTCTATTACAGCCACGAGTGTACATATTCCAAAACAAAGTCTAGGAAAGTGAATCGTAAGATTTCATTTTGCATTGACCACTGTTTCAAGTTTAGTTTCCAGTTGAGCAAAGGAGCAATAGTACTGCAAACCTCTCCCCTCCCCCCCCCCAAAAAAAAAATTCAAACAGTAAAATACCATAAAATATTTCAACGAACGCCCCTGATACCATCTTAGCAGTTAAAGAGGACTATAGAAACAAAAATACAATGGGAACCGGAATCGCAAGAATCATGACAAACAAAACATAAAAAAGTATGATTTCATTGTTAGCTAAAACGATAGCAATATTTATTTAGGATTTTGAGACTAATAGCTTCCTACTTATGAAATGCAGTGTCAGTAACGCATGCATATGAATCATAAATGAGTGCGAGCACATACCTAATATTTATGAAACGTCTATTTGACTAACCTAATCAATAATACGGATTAAGACATCAGTGTAATTGTATCCACAATATGTAGTTTAAAGAGAAAGTAGAAATAGACTGGCTGCACGACATTTGTACTATATTTGGATGAACAGCCGCCCGGCGCCAATTACCTGAGTCATACAGAGCATAAGAACAACTCACATATCATTAAATATCATTAGGGAATACTTGCTTGTAAGATAAATGTGTTGAACATGTTAAACTAGACGAGCGAAAATTCTAAGATGGAGTTGCATCGCCTTTTCAGGCGCTAAAACTTTACAAGGAACGAGCTTTGAAGGTAAACATAATTAATATTTGTATAACCTCACCCTTAAGGTCAATGCAGTGTTATTCCAATGATACGCCAAAGGCATTGTCCCTTCCCTAAAACATTTTTCGAGAGTCTGCAAAGCATTCCCCTATCGCTATAATTGGTAACATAATCAGTGGGTATACGTCTTAGAACTTAGAGGAATATTAGAGGGAACCGAATCTGGCGAGTAAGGTGAATGCTCTAAATAATAATTCAAAATAATCAATGCTATACACACAAACTCTCACACTTTCGTTAGACACGAGACAGTTTTCTCCCTGCTGCAAACAACAGCTTTGAGAATGGTTCAAAGGCTGGGGCATTGAGTAAAATATATTTATTTAGGATTTAGCAATATTTAGCAATACTTATTTAGGATTTTGAGACTAATAGCTTCCTACTTATGATATGCACAGTGTCAGTAACAGAGAGTGGGAGTAGACCCCTTACGTTCAGTTACGCAATCTTATGAATCATATATGAGTACGAAGCACATATCTAATATTTATGAAACGTCTATTTCACTAACCTAACCAATAATACGGATTAAGAACATTAAACTCATATAAGTTTTAAAATAACTCTAATCTCATTTGTAAAGTGCTCCATTATCTAATACCGATATTTATTTATTTATTTATTTATTTATTTATTTATTTATTTATTTATTTATTTTAAGTCATGTTACTGGTGTGCCTTTTGGAATTTCTTCACGTAGGTATCTTTTAAGATTAATGTGGAACTTCGAAGTTCGCTAGACCATTTCAAGGTAAACATGACGATGAGTTCTGGTAAAGGATATTATCTAACTTTTTTGTATTTTATAAGTAACTTGCAAGGTGTTTGCTTTAGTATTAAAAAGAAACAATAACGTTCAAATGAATCTTACAACGAACTTTACTTGTTTTAGTTCGTTCGTTCCTGACTCACATATACCTATAATGGTATATATGTATATACTACCATATACCTATATGGTAGCATGTCTGCCTCACGTTCAAGAGGTCCCGAGTTCGAATCTCGGTCAGGGTGAGTTACCTAGATAAGGTTTTTCCGGGGTTTTCCCTTATCCTTCAAGACGAATGTCGGGTAACTAAGCTCCATGGACCCTGGACTCATTTGAGCATCATTTCACCCAATTCATTCACCGTCCGATATAACTTAACGTTGGGGCGGACGTAAATTAAAAAAAAAAAAAATACCTATAATGAATCTAACAGAATCTTACGCGCTAGGCCTCAAATGAACTTTCCTTGTTCCCTTTATATAGATGCTCAATTATCGAACAGTTTTAAGTCAGAAAGATCTGACAACCAGCTGGCATTTTTAACAACTGGGTCGACAGTGAACTGTATAAACGTGCGGATCATAACAGCTAACTTAACAACTTTATGACCATATATTGTAGAGCTTTTCACTGTCTACATATTGCAAATGTAGCACAAATAATAGAAATTCCTTAGGAATTTCGAAGAAAAAAGAATTAGTCAGGCCCTATCAACAAAGGATATCAACAATATTCTTTGTGTACTCGTGGGAGTGTAATGCAAATGTTACAGTTTATATTACACCTAACATATTTCTGATCTATTATTAGATGTCTTAAAAGGATGTCCTAAATGTTGAACAGAGAATAAGGTTTTAAGCTATGCTTTTCTATGCAGAAACTGGGAGCCATGTTCTGTAAATCTGACCACGTAAGCATTTTATGTAACTTGCTACTAACTAGGTCCAAAGTTTTTACATATAAAATGTTAATACGAGCGCTAAATTATGGCTTATTACCACATTCAAATGCTAACAAGAAGAAAACCGTCTTATGTTGAACAGCCAACGGCGTGCCATTCAGGTTTTCCGTTTTTAATAAGTTTTAATGTCCCGTGCCGGCCAGTGTAACCAGGTGAGGGCATAACGAATGCAGCACCACTTTTGGTGGAAAAACATCTGAGCTTAATAGTAATGTTCGTTCTAATTCTTGGGAACCCGAAGAGTCAAGTTTTGAACACAAAACCAATTTTCTTGCCTGGCTAGATACCTGCATGTGACATTTCATGTAGTGCACACACGAAACCATTTAAAAACTTTGACATTGTGGTTTCACCAATTACAATTGTGGTATTTAACTGAAAAAGTTACAGAAGCCGCAATGCAGGACAATGTTAGGCTATAAGCAGCTGACAAAGATCAAGAGTTTTGGAAACTTGTGTACTGTAAACGGGTAAGAGAACAGATATTGAATAACAAAAAGAAAAAAAGGGCTAATATTAGCAACTCGAAAATTTAACATAACCTGTAACTTCGTTGGGAAATGTGTGTGTTATGAGGTTTGGAAATTGCAATCTTGTCCTGGCCTATGCTGTAGCAATAGGAAGGTTTTGTTCGTGCATATTGTGTATTGTGCAGTGTTTGAGTTGTCAGCTGAGTGTCAGTGAAAAGAATTTGTACGTAGATTCAAGATCTCACAACGGAACTGTTTTCTTCAAAGCTACGTTCATTATACCAATGTGGTCCACGAAGGAAACACTTTTAAATCGATTAGATGAAACATGAACAATTGTTATGTTCATGAGAATTTATGAGAAAGCACTTCTGTTACTCCCCAATCAATTTCCGTATTTTAGCCGTTGACACATAATGCTCGGCCAGTTTCATATACCTCTGACCCTCCATGCCTGGAGTAGTCTATGTAGCAGAGTTGGTTAGGCGCGGGCCTGCTGCTCCCAAGGTCATGGGTTGAAATCCAGCCCATACCGATGGCTCTTAAGCGAGGTAAAAAGTGACGAAATTACAATACACTGCGGGAGCTGGCAATTAACAAAGAAAATTATTTAATTTAATTTTCCATATTTACATTTTACGCAAATACAACGTCTGAAGGTTTTGTGCCTGTAAATTATGCTCCGCGACAGGTAGGGGAGACCGGGAAAAGTTGCCCCGAAATTCTTAGAAAGAATAACACAGTACAGTAATTATTTTATACTTGTTACGTACTTTCAATTGAATAATAGTGTTTAAATGGTTATACTGTAGAACATTATCATAATAAATTAGTACAACTCAAAATCAGTAGCTTTCCTTAACAAGTCTCAAATATTCCTCCTTCAGAATTTGAGCAGTTCTCGTGCCACCATGCCTGGCATTTGCCACACTGTATCCAGTCTTCTAATGGAGGATCAACAAAGTTCTCATCACAAGCAGGACACTGCACTGTACTTTCTTTGGAAGTTTGAGCTGACGACATGAGTGTCAGAAGTTCGAGCTTCATCCTTTTTGTACAGGAATTAATTTTTTTCAAAAAACACTTCTTCTGAAATTTGAGCCTCTCATGCTTTAATTGTTCTTGTGCGACTTTCTGAATCAACATTTCTTTCATAGGTGAGCTTGTTAAGACGCTTGCACATTGCCCGTGACTGTTGCTTTTTTTCATTGATGCGCATTAAGCAATAGTTAGGGAATCGTGTAGTATGAAAATCACAAAACAAAATAAAAATGCATTAACACATAAAAAGAAAACACTGAAAAGCTGTAAGAGCAAGATGACGAGATCGTTAACTTACCCCAGTCAGCTTGCCCCATAGGGATTATAATATAGTTTAATATATTATAATTATATTATAATATAATTTAATATATTATAATATATAATATATCATTATATAATTATAATATAATTTTAATATAATTAATATAAAATTTTTATAATATAATTATATTATAATATTTGATTATAATGATAGGATTAACAGGAAATAAGTATTAATAAATAGTGACTGCGAAAAGCTTATTATATAAGATAGTCATGAATAGCAAAGAATAACCAGACATCTAGCTGTAAGACAATGAGATCTTTTGGAGAAGGTCTTGAAAATTACAACACTTCAGAGAAAGAAAAAAAAAAACACGAACTACATCTAAAAGACCACAAAATGGCAGCAGCGGTCTCACTGTACAAGTTATTAGTGCCTAGTAAACTGGAGCATTAGTAGTATCCGTTAAGGTGATGCTACCTCCTAATACAAACTTTAACTCGTTCATCTTGGCCGGCTCGTCAACTTGCCCCGGTTTCCCCTATCTTGATTTCAGCCACTCACTTGTAAGCTCTAGAGGGTACAAGGAGGGTAAATAGGGAAAGAAGAAATAAATAGCTTGTTTTAAAGACTTTCACATTTTTTGTACAACAAATTTTGGTCCTGCAATGAAAATGACTTATCAACTTATTCCAATAAAATTAAAAATACACGCTACATTTGTTACATACATGTATTAAATACATGGTATTTCGATTCAAATGTTAAAAGCCTTTTTTGGAGAAAATAATTTTAAAAAAATATTAATGTAAAGCATAGTTCATGGTAGGATTTCCTTGAAAATCTTAGTGTCTCATCTTCGATAAATACTGAAATTAAGCAACCTTAAAATTTATCCAACATTTTGTATTTGAGTTACGCTATTTCCATACACATATATATTTTTGTAAAAGATACCATGCTCATTCGGGGACATCAATAAATGTATTTTCATTGTATTTCGTGGATTAGAATACTTTGATTACTTTAAGCACAATTAACAGTTTTAATAGCTAATTTAAACATCGTGGTGAGGTCAATTAATGAATGTTGAGGCTGAAGCAAGAGCCTTTCTCAAGGGAGAAAATCAGTCTAAGTATAAGCCAATACTTATGGGTATACAAAATTCCAGACAAACCGAGAACGGTGACTAATCTGTGATACGAAGCTGGACATGTATATATCTGGATAAAGTATACGCTTCACCACCATCGTGTTTATTTACTGTTGTTAAACCTACACGGTGGCCCGAAGGTGTGAAGTTCAAAGCCCTAAACCGGACCGCTGCAGCAAGAAACCAAGTGATTTGTCGCTATTCAGCACCGCCTCCTGTCAAATCTCTTCTTCTAGCATTCCAAAGCCTCCCTCGGGCTGGTAAATCCGCGATCCGTTACTTGCATAATGCTGCCGTCATGCTTCGCTACCTGCACAACTTTTTATGAATGAAATTCTTGTAAAAATTATACAAAATCAGCCGCTATCTTCAGCTACTTTCAACTATTTTATGCTGACATCTCTATTACCATGACTATCGTACACTGCCTCAGAGAAAGTGTATGTCATCACCAGAATTTGGTTTCCTTGCTTCTACGCTATAATGTTAATATATTTGTAGTAAAACCACTTTCAAAAAATCATTGTTAATCCAGATGAATTCACATTTACACACTTCATTGTACATAGGACACATTAGGTGAAACAGTATGTTTTAAAGAGTGTGTTACTATGCAACGACTTTGAAGGCACTGAAAGCACTGCCAGTCGAGAGAAGTATAATTTGAAAACTGAAACAAAGAATACTACGGGAATAGTTAACTGCAGAAAGAAAAATGGCTTTTAAGAAGATTTACCCTTTCTTTTGTAGTACGATTTCTTTTTGTCCAATAGTCACCTACGATCGGCGGAATCGATGCGCTGATCGACGTTCGCCCCCTTCCTGCACTCCTCTATGGCGTTGACTGCGATTGAAGGACGCAGTGACCGGCGATAAGAGCATCCTTTGTATAAGATAGACACCCTAGCGATTATTACCAAATTAATGTTATCACCAATTATACAAAACACACTCAGAATGAAAATAATTGTAAGAAAATTAAAGTGTATGTTCAATATGTTACGAAATATCTATTTTTTAAATATAACAATTTTCATAAAATATTTCATATAAAGGGCAGATTGAGCTGGGAGATTTTCCTCTCAATCTTCCCATCGTAACTTTTGAAGATGCTGAATTTAAATACTTGTAGTACTACCAAATTTGGTATTTAATTGGCTTTTCTTTTTGAGCTATGCTGTTCACACAAGCGCGCTTATTTTGAATTCAAAGTATCTCAAATTTTTGGGTAGAACAGAGAAAGAGAGAAAGTTGAAAGAAATCGAATAGAGAAAGTAAAAATGTGTGGAATTTAATTTTCAAGGAAATTTAGTAATTACAAATAGTAAGTTTTACCAACAACAGCCATTATAACTAATTGCATGGTATTCATAATTACTACTGTATGCCTACTGCTAACAAAAATATTTTAATAGATCTGTGTATGGATTAAGTTGAAGCATATGCTAGGTTTGCACAGGTACAGCTCCAAGGCTCCAAGCAAACACCCAGAAAATTAGTAATTAACACAAACGTTTCTGTCGAATGATTCACTCCTACGTTTCCCTTCGAGATTTCAAATAACTTACATCAGGTATAGGCATTTCTAATCAATAAAGCTAAGATAAAATGAAATAAAATTTAACTAATATTGGACTTCATACAGTGACGTCTCCGGTAACGATCTTGGGGTGTGTAGACTGCACTTTTGCTCACGTTGTTTACGCTCTTTGTATCTAAGTGATACATTAACTTGCAACTAATGCTTAAGAATTACGAAGCCAGTGTTTAACAAACTGATAAATTGAATTCTAAATTGTAAAGTTAAAATATTCCTTCTTACAACCTTGTTGAATAAACTGCGTAGGCTTTCACGGCCGGTGTCACTACATAGGAAGTGATTTATTATGGCTTGTGGATCATGGCCCAATGGACGCTCTCCTTCCAAAGGCTTCGTTCAAGTTGAGTCGAATATCTTCAGTGGCGTCGCCGATTACCAACCAGAGTACTCTACGAGCTCAAAAAAGTGGATTTGGGTCCACCTTGGATTCAGGTAATCATTTATTTGTGGAGCAATTTATTCCGTATACCAATGGGACTAAGTCATTTATATGTTAAATATCTTAGAAAAGAGTGCATAAGGCACTTTGAACTTTTTCACTCGGAGTAATTCTCACGCTGCGCTCAACATTTCAAGTTCACCAGTTAACTTCTGTAGACTTCTGGGGTTTCAAAGATGCATTGCGCATCTCTCTACTTGCAACTTGTTCTCTGGGCTGCGTTCATCATCTATACAAGCTGTAATAAATTACATAGATCCTCTCTGGTGAACGCATTTCTGCTGTGAGCTGCAGGAAAGTAAAACAGAAGAAAGGCGAGACAGTGAGTAACGATGACCAACAAATAATTGCAAGACATATGAGAAATCAGCCGCAGGACGCCGCAAGGACGTGTGTTTTTATCAGCTGCCTTTGATCGTTAAACGGATAAGCTATGGCCACTTCTTTGACAGGCTGTTTCACAAGATAGCACGCGCGTGGGAGACAGTAGTCTCCGTTAGCTTCGACCCACGCCAAACAAACACCGGTGAACCCCGTTTTTGCATACCGGCCGCTACCTGCCGGGCCCTTATACTTTCGCGTAGGAGTTCAGTGCTCCTGCCACTTCCCAAATGTCCAGATCAATTCTGCAGATATGCCGAGGCTCAACCAAAAGGCTCTAATGAACTTTGTATTCAAATCAACTCAACTACTACACAAATTGTCTAATAAGCAGACCAAGATGCCACACCATGATTTTGGCGAACAATGCCTTCTCATTTTCAATAATAATGATCGCGTCTACAACGACCAGAACAGCTCTCAACACTAATTTTTTGATTAATGCAAAGAATTTCAGAATTACGTACCTAGACATAATTTAAATTATTGAAGTTTTGTAACAATACGAGTTGGTTCTTGCAGATAAGAGTAATTAGTTTACTGAAACTGGACAAAATATCTGAATCCAAAAGCGAACAGAGCACAAAACCATTAAGATCCAATATTCTATTCACAACAGTTTCTCTGTACACTTTTCTACAAACAGTTCTTATAAAAGCTTTTCTGCATCTTTTTAAATCGAAGAGGATACAGTAGAATTAGCGAAATTCACATCTATAAAAGCTGGTTGGTATATAATAGCTTTGAAACCTTACACCATCTGCATGAAGTCAAAAAAAATGAACATCGACGAAGTATTTGAAATAGTAAATTACTTAAAAATCAAAAAACGTTGAACAAACCGCATGCTTTGACGAAATACTACATTTTGTACGCAGTAAGATTTTGTTTTGGTATCTGCTTAGGTGTTAAAAATATCCTTCCGAATGAAGGGGCTTTTTAGGCTATTTACAATAAATTCAACATTCCATTTGCATGAAATTATCTTAAAACATATGGTAATTTAATGGAAATCATTACATGCGCTATTAACAAAATAAAACTGAGAATGCTCCATGTGAAACGTAAAAGTTTGGTGTTGCATCCTTGGAAGATAAAGTTAAACACTAAAGTTAACTGCCTTGACTTCTCGTTTCTGAGTTACGCTCTTCCCGGAGAGAGACGCACATGAACAGAAAACCTTTTTCTTAATTTTTTGTTTGATCTTAGGGCGAGTTCAGAGGAACCCAAAACTTTGTTGCTTTAAGCAACTATCTTGCCTTATTTATCGTTTGTTCACATGTTGGTGCAAATGCCGAAAGAAGACAATATGGAATACAAATTTCCAAAATTTCTAACTTCATGCATTCTCAAAATCAAAAATACCTGTCAGTTCATAAGGAATTCTTTGAAATGGAAATCCAACAAACACAACATTTAAGTAATGCAACTAACATAGTTATATAACATCGTTGTGAAGTGCATTTGCACAGAACAGTAAATAAAAATACTTAGGTTCTAGGAACTCTGATAGAGCATGAAATTGCCGTTTGAAAGTTTTCTCGAGCTTCAAAGAGCTCGACCACTCTATTAAGTTTACCCACTATCGACTGCTTCCATGTGCAATATGGCTCGCAAAACTAAATGTTTGCCAAAATAAAATACTGCAGCATCCTAGTGTTTATGATGTCGAAAATGCTTCACACATAAGGTGCTCTATGTTGGTATGTTGTAAAGTCTGAAGGTTTAAGGGAAAATAAATAGCAAAAGGTGCTCCAAAATACGTTTTTAATATTTTATGCTGCTTTATTAATTGCTTCCTCATTAATTGTAAGTGCAATCACAAAGCTTATTCTTTTTAAATATTTTATAAAGATGGTACTTCTGTAGTGCTTTGGATCCTGTACTTCACAGAAGAAAAACTAAAAAAAAGAAGAAGAAAAAAGAAAGCATTGCAGCAGAAAAATAATTTTTTGCCATATTTGGGGGGGAGGTTTTCATTCTACAAATCTCCACTTCTAAATATGACAATACCTGTGTGTGCGCGCGCGCGTGTGTGTGTGTGTGTGTGTGTGTGCGCGCGCGCGCGCGCGAATACATACCTATTTTTTTCCGCCTGCTTGGAAATTTTTCTCCCTATAGCTTCTGCTATAAATGATCTTTTTATAAAAAATGTGGTGAATTAAATTTTAGGATAATGAAACAACCTCGATGCCTTGCCTTTATCAAGCTACTTTGAGTGTTAATGTTATGTTCCTATTTTAATAAGTGCTGGAAACTTTTAATCAAATGATGCATAATTCAGAAAATAGTGCTACCCATGTACTTTAATAAACGTGTACAGAAGTAGATCAGAGGTCTGCACCCATCTGATATTATAAATGTTTTAGATAACTGCCATTAATTGGCGGGATATGCCCTAAATTTCATGTAAATTGAGGGTTGCGGAATGAAAGCATCACAGAACACCTTTTTCAGTGAAACCTTATATCAAGCATCTGTACTTTTACACTTGTATTTGCTATGCATGGGGCTTTGGATCATCTTATCACTGCACGCAATCTAATTTACCACACCCTATAAATAAGGGAGTAATTTGCCATTAAAGGCCCTCAGCTACTGGCGCCCCTATTCTCAGGAGAGCCGTAAAATCCGCCTTACGATCTGGTAGCTGAGAAATAAGAATAGGGGAGAGGGGAAAAGGTCGGAAGGATAGCCGACCTGCCAACCTGAACAGGTACCTATAGTTGAGGTAAACAACCAAACAGGTGCACTACGCCCTTTCTCATCCCATTCATGCCTATACATAATGCAAAAGGTTGTGCTTCCCTTCTATTTTCTACCGAAACTACAAAACAAGATGGTAAATGGACGCACAGTGTTAAATTTCAAACTTGTTTGCAATATGGAAGTGTATTTCTTAAGCAATTAAAGTCCATTTTGACAATTTCTGTTTTTTATAGCGATTTTTCACATTTTCAAGTCAGCTCGTTGAACACCACCTGTGAAAGTAAAAGTTTTGTCAGGGCGTTTTAGCGTTACAGTAAAATCTACTACCTGGCTGGAAACTAATTTCAAATATGGGATCCAAAACTAGATATATTTGGTTTCCAAAATCTGAATAACTTTAGAAAAAATCTGTGAACTGCCAGGCAGTACTGAGTTTCATATCTGAGAAAGTAAAGGGATATTCTTGCAACAAATTATTAAGCTCCTAACAACATTAACACGTCTACAACTTCAGTCTTAATGACAGAGGGCACAATATATCCAACAAAACTATCAGATCTTCACGAAGTCTTCCTATTGAGATTAGTGCCACCTTGCACAGTAACACAGCATTACCGTTAACAGTCAAAACCAAGAGTAATCTCAGCAAATATTTCAACAGAAGAGCGTTAATAGTGAAGGGAAGCAAGTCAAAATTAATTACATACACTGCAAAATGTTCAAGGCGAGTGCCAAAATATCTTGCTGCATAGCTGTGCGGTCAAACTTCACTATAGCATACCTTCCGGGAACATTCTCATCGCCCACCTTGATGGTCGGGTCTGGGCCAATCCTAGCACGAAGCCAGATTCCCCAAATGTGAAAAATAACCTGACTCCCAGATGCAGGAGTTCTCATAAAGTTACTGCTGTATAAAGCGCGTTCAGATTGCACTTGAACAGCTCTCGCATAGGAATGTCCTAGCATGGCTCAATCATTAACTTCTATCATCGCGTTCAGACTTCAAAATGAGAATTTTGAAAACCTCTTTGTGTGCAGTGTATATATACACATACTACACTATGTATGTGCATATAAGACTTTCTTTGAAAGCATGCAAGTTGAGCAACTAATTTAAGCGCATTTCAAGTAAGATTTTCCGTTATTGTAATCGCTGCACATAACGTGAGGATCTTCCATGTATGATCGGGTTTTGGTCTAAACTGAGTAAAGCTGCGTAGCTAAAATACTTGTTTCAAAAATAAATGACCAACTTCGCAGTTGCCGAGTTCATGTGCAATTTCATTTCATCTACGTTTAATTCGGTTTACAGCTGAAATGTTTATAAAAACATTTTAAATGCTGAACTTATTCGGTGGTGGGGGAATAACTGAATTTATTTGTTACCATTCTTTGTGCACGTCCACCATTTAACAGACACACAGCATTCAAGCACGTAATTTATGAACATTTTTTCTGGAGAAAAAAATGCAAGCAGAAAAATATATGCTTCAATTTCGCTGGAAAAAAAATAAGCTTAAGGAAAAGATGTTGGCGTGAAATCTTCCAGCCATTTACGTTCAATGTTTTTCGGAAAGCCTAACCACCATCTCTGTCTACTAAATTCTTGGTAGCTAAACATGGAAACATTTAGATATAAATAAAAGACCTGACAATCGAATGAGCCTCTTATAAGAGTACAAATACATTGTCCATATTGACAGGTTACATTATATAGATAAAAGCGTTGCTTCAAAATGCGTAATTAGTCTACAATGAAGGATAAAGCAATCACCGGGGCATGAAAAACTTACCGGTCAGATGAGGCACCTTGAGGAATGCAGTTACAGTGTTAATATTGGCATGTTACTTGATAGAGATAAGCGCAATTGCACAATTAATTTAAGATAAAGCAGTAACCAGGGATCTTGAAGGTTACTCGCTGATCAAGACGAGTTTTACCGGACATATTTATCATTACTTTACCTTGAGGCTTGCTTTGATAGACGCGAAGTTACAGTGTCCATGCAAGCACGTGATGTTTACTTGTGGTCTACCAAGTTCCAAACACGTGATGCCGTCCGCAATGTATGTATCACTTGTAAGAATGCAAGGCTATTCTGAATTATTGGGAAGAAATGGCTTTCTGAATTGAGCAAAATCTGCTGCATCCTTTCACCATTCACATTCCATCTGGAGATTTAAGTTTTTAATCTCTTCACATCTCAAAAAAAATGTTTTCCCATTATTCTATATATATTAATTGTTACATATTGACTTGGTAGCAAAATGTGAGGTTTTGGTGCCAAAAATTATTATAACATTATTCTTTTTTCTTGTTAAGTGCAAGTTTCTAATCATAATCTAATGTTTCGTTACGCTCTCACAAATGAATGTCCAGCGGTTCCTTGGACGGCCAAGGCGGTAACGAGACATGGCTTTGGGAAGTCTATGTGAACTCATTTAAGGCAAATGATTCATCCAGTTGTGACACTCTTGTATGCCTACTTGATGACAGGTTCTAAACGCAGTTCTTTCCTTACATCTTATTTCGTCCTTGAAGGATGTTAATAAAAAAGATCTTATTATGTTTGTATTCCGAAGTTCAGGTTGCCATAGCTCTTACTAACGTATTATATAAGCTATTCTGGTATTTCTGCACCAATGATTAAAGTTATTATATTCGACACTAAATCATTTCAGATTAGGCTAAAAAAGACAGAGCTTAACATATCTTAGATTCTGCGTGCCAACTTGTAGAAACGTTCTCTATGCATCCAGATCCATTTAATGACAGTATAAGTGACCTCTCAAGAACCGAAAAAGGGGGCTTTTGGAAATCTAAAACATCAAATATAATTTTTAATGGGAAAAAATAAGAAATGCATTTTTGACGGTTTTAAACTGCTTTCACCGTTCCCTCTTATTTTACTTATTTGTTTATAGAGACAAAAGCTGATTTTCTTCCATCTTCAAAATATGACTACCAGCCAGGAAATATGGCCGCGCCGTGGCTCAGTGGTTAGACTGCTTGGCTCTCACCAAGGCGGCCCGGGTTCGTTCCCAGGCGACCGCAACGTGAGATTTGTGATGGACAACACGGCGCTGGGGCGGGTTTTCTCCGGGACCTCCGGTTTCCCCCGCCATCTCATTCCACCGGTGCTCCATCTTCATCTCATGTATTATCAGTGTCACCGCCTGCGGTGCCGTATGCAGTAAAAGCGGGCGTTAAACACTACACATTTCATTTAATTTCATTTCAGCCAGGAAATAATTACAGAAACTTCGAAAGTTATATGCCAACAATGTTTCTCTTCAAATACGGCTAAATACAATGCAAAATACAGGCACCCAACCACTCACAAAGACTAGAAGTGAAACGTAACCGCATTACGCATTGGCTACAGAAGTTGGTGGCCCTGCCGTAATTGGTCGTGTTGCTTTGTTAACTTAAATACAGATTGAAATCTCAGCCTTTCCTTTTAAAAGTATGCAGTATTAAAAATTCTTCAAATGGTTCTATGGAAGCGAAAAAAAAATATTGGACTAGGCGTTAAGAATTATTTTTATATTTTGGCCGTTGTTATAAGTTTAATGCATATAGGCATTAAAACAGCATCAATTACTTTTGAGATCTTTTTAGGCAGTATTAAGCGTAAAGCATTCCTTTTTATATAATTGGCAAAATATTCCCTTAAAGGAACTCAATGGGGTCTATTAAGCATTCTAAGCTTTTGGTCAACATATATTTATTTCTAAGTGTCAATTATTGCATATCACTAGCTCCTGGATTGGAATGTCGACGATGAAGCGCCAGATGGTTTAGAAAGCAGGTTGCGGGAATTGAGCTGAATCACGCTTCCTAGGGATGCCAATGGGCGGAATACCCCTTTATTCACAGTAATGCGACGTGAGAATATGATGGCTGAGGTCAGGAGGCGCGAGTTAAATTAACACTTAGCCTTCAAAGTGCTGTCTCTAATGGTTGGGAATGTTGTCATCAGTACATAAAACAACTTGTCGCTTGTCAATTGCTCGGTACACGGCACTTTTGGCCAACCTAATGAACAAGTGAAAACGTGAGACCATGGAGCAAACATTTCCTTACGTAGTTTTATGTACTTGGGAATGAATAACAAAATACACTTCCCTGACATGTCTTTTTCATCAACTCTGCCATCATTTTAGTTGCTTATCATTTAGTTATGTTTGAAGCTGTGGTTACCGGAAGAAAAGAAAGCATGTTGTACTTCAGAATTGACGTTATTCTTATGTTAAATTGCTTCAAATATTTAGGATATGCCATTAGTAGCAACGTGATCTGTTATCAAGAGGGAAACATTTAATATAAAAATTTAATTGTTAAATTTGCATGACTTTCTCTGGTAATTATTGCGTATTTTTAGTTTAGTACTTATCGAGCTTTTCGTTTTCAGTAATGCTGTTCACACATACGAAGCATTTATTAGGGGCGTCAAATTCCGATAAAATATGGACGCTGAAATTTTTGGATGAAATACAATCCTACTACAAGTAGGTGCTACAGAAAGTAGGTAACGAGAAAAATATTTTAACAAGGAAAAGGAATATACGAGAAGCTTGAGATCCTTTAAATTTAAAATTTTCCAGCCATGTTGCTACGAAAAATTTAGTAACTAATTACATCGATAAGAAAAAGCTTCGTCAAAAGAAAAAACACCTTGAGAAATACACACGTCTTAACTATTTCTTTGAAATTTTAAAAAGTTTTAATTAACACCCATATTTAAAAAGCCATTATTGTTGCTAAAACCGATTCCCAAAGTTGAAGTTGGCTTCTTGCATATTATGGAACGCTGTAGTATAATTTTTCATACATTCTTAGAAATCGAAATCCAGGTTTCACAAACAACTAGAGCTTAAAATATTATGACTAATACGTGCGAGCTAGAGGTGCCTGATCTGGGTCAGGAATAAAGAAATAAGAAGAAAAAAAGACCTTCGTACTTGATGTTTGCCTCAGAAGGCCACTTCCTGCAATGCTGAGGGCATGCTCTAATCTTGTCTTGTCGAACCGGGCCAACAAGAGCGGAGTGGGCAAACCAGAACAGGCAAGGCTTCAAACCCGATGATTTGCTGTCCACCTGTACACCGATATCGACAATATCAGCAAGATAAGTTTAATGCGCTTCATCTCCCGCAAAGTTCAGGTCATTATTTTAATAGCATGCGTGGGCTGTAGTTACCTCGTGAGCTGATCTTCCTCCCTCTAGATCAAACTGTCGCTTTCTCCAGCTGTGTGCTGAGTTACGACAAAGCCGTTAAAACAAAATTGCTGAAAATGTTACATCTACCTTGTAAACGGATAGAAACAATCTGATATGAATCAACAACACGATTCAGGCATTACAGTTTCTAGAATTCCTATAGATTTCTTCATTAATCTATGCCATTATATTTTCTACCAAAAGAGAACGGAAATGAGCTTTAAACAATCGCAGCTGTCTATCGCTACTTCCCCAGAGAAGGTATGGTTAAACTGTAAGTCAGGTTACCCCCACCCTCCCCTTCTCATTTGTTGTTGGTTAACACAAGCATCTTGTAATGCAGAAGTGGAGCACTATTGCACACATCCTATTTAAACATTTTCTGGGAATGGCCTGTGAAGTGCACTTCATTCAAGAATAATTTTGTCCAACTAGTAAACGATATGAGATATACAAAAATGTGCTACGCAGAAACTGTTCATCTCCTTAAAAGCGCAATTTATTTCAAATACCTGTTTTGGTAGTATCAATTCCTTTCAATTATCGATTTCTACTGGTTTGAAGTTTAATCTTATAAAATGCATCAATTTCCTTTTTCTGCCATCATAGAATTTCCAGGCCAGCATATAGTCACTCGCTTTTCAACATCAGACTATCCCCTTTTGTTGAAGCGAATATTTTGGAAGGATTACGATGATATGATCTCCGAGTGGATTATCTTGAAGCTCCAGGTTGGGAAGCTATCTTGTAGCTAAATTTTGGAAGGTGTTTGTAGATTAATTTCTCACCTTTGGTGACGACCTTGAAAAAATATAGAAATTTCTCCTGCAAATCTGGATAAGTATGCGCATCTGTAATTGTTGAGCAATGAGATCCTTTTCTTTCCCAAGATCGCGGTATCGGGACTGATAAAGATATATCATCATTATTATTTTTTTCTTAAGAATGAATAATACTTTTCTTTTTTAAAGGTGGAAATTTAATTCTTCATAAACAATTGTAAATTCTTTGAAACAATTACAAATATTATTAATGTAGTCTTTTTACAAACAGCGGTTGATGCCACGATGAACTATTTCTTTTCTTACGCACACGCTACTTATGCATCTTTGATGCATACACAAAATTGTCTCTGCACACACTCGGATAGACAAATACACGTCTTACCCCTAAGACTTTCAGAAGCAGAAGAACAAAATCTTTTAAAACATTCAACAACTTATCATGTTACGTTGTCATGGTTACACCATTACCTACTTTACATTACTTCATTTTGTTATAAATACTAATCTTTTTGACTATTCTTAACAAAACATGAAGTATTAAAATAACTGCTACAGTGTTCACAGTAAAATCTGCAATTCGATTAACATAAATTACATGGGAAAACACGTTTTCGTTAAAAATAGTTTATAGAAATATAAAAATGTTATTACGTGTTACATTCATATGGCTTTCTATATCGCTTCAACAAGATACTCTTACAAGACCTTATTCTTCTAACCCATGGCGTAACAGCCTTAGTGGGTCAAAGCCTGCCAATCCGACTGCCGGCCTCACGCCCACATACGCAAGAAAGAGGTGAGCAGTCATCTAATCGATACGAGAAGGAGATGTGCTCAGCATCTCGGCATCCGCAGCCGGAAAGTTGGCTTTCGCAACCAGGATTCGCTATCTCTCGTTACCCGCCTCGGTACCGCATATGGCATTTATCATCCGATATGACAACGTTTGAGGAGGTAAATTAAAAAAAAAAAATTAGCACACCTCCTCACTTTCCTCGCCAGCTTGCTTTACTTAATTTTGTCCATTTTTTATTTTTTAAAAAGTTGATGAAATTGATCCATAATTTAAATTGATTCATTCTATTCTTTGTGGGCAACAGTCCTATACTCGGGACTTAAAATCCGCACCTCACAGGGGTGGGATCGATACCGGGCGCCTGCCGCGGCGGGAAACCAAAGCATATCGTCTTAGCCCACTACGCCACGGCGCAGGACTATGCTTCTATCTACCACAAGTTAATCGATAGTCATTTGCAAAAGTGGTTTTTATTACATATTTGCTTGTAAATACAATGGGAGTAGAATACAGTAGTGTAAGCGATAATCAAATCTTTTAAGATTAGATCGCTATGTGATGCCTTTGAAAATCCATTCACTTTGCATGACCAAGACATGAAAAAAAAAAAAAAACCAATGACTCCTATTTGAGAAAAGATGTGCATTTGAAAATAAAAAAAAAGAGTAACTCATAAATGATTATTTCCACACATCATAAATTGTGTGTTTTAACAAGATCTACATTTCTTGTGTAGTAAGAATGGTCTATATCTTACGATTTACAATTATATAAATGTAATTCAGAATGAAGATAATTTCACAGGCTACACTCAAAAAATTCAAGTTGTTATGAAAATATTTTAAAATACAATAGGTACTTTAATCCAATTTGTAAAGCTTTTTTTAATAAAAAAAATCGATGTAGTTTCGGCTGAAGAGTTTTCAAAATCTTCATGTAGCATTCTTTTATTGATACTAGAACCTTACGTTTTTATTCAGGAACCTCATAACCTATATTGTCAGAGAAATCTCGATATCAATTTTTTTGGGTGGAATGCAACACTTTATAACTAGTATGTACGTGGTAGAGAAAGTAACCAGTGAGTAGAAAAAGTTTTATAAATGCAGAATGCTCATTTCTGAAAATATCCTTAGACAATGCATTTTAAACTGCTATTCAATACCTAGTTCTCATCCATCATTATATTTACACAGATTAATTTGGTTGTCAGTAAAACTCGTAAAACTTAAGTACCTATTTACGATTTATTACAAGCACTGCTTGACTACACAGGTCAACACTAGACCTCGTTGGCAGTAGTAAAGTTTTTACGACCTACAGCTTGCACTGTGACGTAGCAGCATTTCATTTTTCTTAAACCTCCAAGTCACTCAAAAACAACAGCTGTGTTTGCAGGAACAAGGCGCCAAGATATTTTTTTCAATCTTACTTGAACCACGTTCATCTGTAGTCACGGGTCTCTCAGCAACCAAACAACCAAGGCAGCTGTACAAAGTCATGATCTCAGACGAAATGAACTTTTTAATTATTCGGTTAACAATACTTCTCGTTATGGAATGTAATAAACACACAGGTTGACAGGGAGCTATTCATTAAAGTGAACGAATTGCTATTTACATCACGTATTGTATGAAGACGATATCTGATTGAAGACTGTACCTACCTGAATATTTTACAAGACCAGATGTTGGTTTCAGGTAACGCATTTGTGAAATATGGCACTGTAATGCTTATGAATCATCAGTTTAGTTTTTTTCCTCATTAAATCCATCAGAAATGAAGGATTTATTGCAAAAACTTTATTCAGCAGAATTCGTGATTAATTAGCTTTACGTTACTTAGTGCCATCCTCCATGGTACAAGAGTACCAGTTTTCTAGTTCGTGAGTTCAAACCAAGCAGAGGGCGTTGTACGACTTCCTTCGGAAGGGAAGTAAATCAGTGGTCCCGTATTGTACACTTATTAGTTATTACACATAAAATAACATCAAACTTGGTAAAATTAAACGGTTTATCACGCCCAATATGAAACGAACATTGAGAAAATCACAGTAATATAATATTACGTCATGTGCGAGAAGTGCTATGTTTTATTTAGCAGTTTACGTCATACGGAGGTTGCTAATGTTTTCTTTCAGGTAATAATGAACTTTTTATTCCCATCCACAAACATTATTTTTGTACATAATTAAGACACATCCGCTCTGATAATAGATTATAACTTTCAGCAAAGAGACTTCAGTGGTTTAAGTTTATAAAGCATAATAGTTGTGAAAGACGGTTCTACGGTAACGTGTAAAGAGGAGGTCGCGGGTGCGAATCTCTTTGGGCCAGTAACCTTGGCGCTTTTCGCGGTTTTCCGCGGTCGGTAAACGTATACTAGAGTAGCTACTATGAATGTTTGCCCATAGTTCTTTCATCTGTTTCATTTAGCGTTGCAGGACTAGGTGCCGGCGGCTGAGGCGCTGCGGCGGAACGGCGTACAGCTTCCTCCCTAACACGTTCATTCCGGATACCCCAGGCTCAAGAAGCAAAGGCGTCAAGATTGGTGTCTTTCCGAAACCGTTTGTAACACTGTCCTTGCTAGAGCACATCGTCGTACTTCAGGTCTCCCCTTCAACCCTTCCTCCAAGGGGTCACAAAAGGCTTGTATTGACCTACATGCGTCGCTGAACACCAGTGCCTGAGGATCGCTCTGACTAATCGTAGCCATAAAGCATACAGAAATATGTGATGCGTCACAATGAATCGACTTTCTCTATTCCTTTCAACTTCGCAAAAAACCTTGCGCAATATTATACCAAAGTAAACAATCTGAACCTTGTTGCATCGAAGAAGCAGAACGCAAATATCTGCATGTCGTGTATCAGTTTTTGTTACTATGAACCAATACGAAAAAAAAAAAAAAAAAGGAGAATTGCATTCGAGTTCAACTTGGAGTGGTCAGCAAGCTGACTTTACATTGGGAGATCCCGGATTCGTTTCTCGACCATAGAGACGAGCATTTTTCTTTAATTATGAATACTCCCTATTTTCCAAAGAGTCTGAAGGTGTGGATGTATGTGAATAGCACGCGAAAATAAATTAAAAAGACAAAAACCTGCTGTAACCTCAACTAAAAGTTTAAAGAGTAAAACCACCATCAATGTTTCCGTCGAGGTCCTCGATATGCCCACAGTTCAAGAAATTAGAAAAAAAGAAAAAAGAAAAAAAGAAAAGAAACCTCCACGTAGTGTGCAACACCTGACCAATTAGAATAATAAGATCACACATTTCTCTCAAAACTACTTAAAATATCTACTACACACCTACAATTTGTGATACAGCAACATTTTACACAATTTTGAGAATACTTATAAAAAAGGCAGGATTTATCAATTTTCCCTATGGTTACCCTTAATAAACTTACCAAAACTTCTTCAAATGTGCCGAAGAAAGGAATAAAACAGTAATTAAAATGTATATTTCGGTCGTCGTGGTTTTAGCTGCTGTCAGAACCCAAGGGATTTGAACTGCGACATAATGTACCTATGTTCGTTTAGTACTAGGGAATCCTAAAGAGTCTTGACATTTCCTAATAAGAAAATGAGAGGGAATCATTTAATTTTGCCATAAATTATAATTACACCTCCTTGAGTTTAAATTAGACAGGTTTAATGCCCCTTGGAGAAACTTTAAGTACGAACTTGCGTGAAGTACAGCATTGCACAAACAATTATTATCTTGATGACATCGGCTCACCACGAAAGCACGATCTGAAACAACCGCAAATGAATTACCTTGCGGTGAAGCTCTAAGATACTCAACGTCTATGCATGTACATTATTTACAACCTTTAATCTGACGAGTGAAACACATACGGGACTGTCAGAAGCGAATTCTGAGGGTAAGATCACCTCAACATTTTTATGAGTTTCCGTCATCTCGCTGATGAATTGCACCACTAGGTAGTCTAGCTCGCTATTTAAATCAGGCCAACTACTGCAAATGTTATATACTGAGTAAGAAATGGAACAATTCATTTATTTCGTTTCGAACGCAAAAGAAACACTTGCTCTCAAAAATTTGTTAGAAACTAAACGCCAAACGTTGTTTAAAATAATACAAAATTCAGAACGTGCGCAAACTATGATTTTAAAACGAATAACCACAAAACTGATATTGTATTTGAGAGGTGTCTGAAGAGATTAGATACTCATTTGTTTCAGTGTGGGTGAATGTTTCCAGTAATAACAAAACAATCGATCTTAGCACCGAGACGTCAGCTAATAACTGTAATCCTGTTCATGCTCGATCACACGGAACATGAAGACATGCAATACGCCTTATCTGAAGGTAAGCGTGTTCGACACAGCGATCATCCCGGAACCAGATCGTAAGTGTGATAGGCTCGGTGCAGATGTCATATCCATCTTTTTAATGAGTGTTCTGCAAGATGGCAAGCTCTTTTACACTCTTTTTGGTCCTGTTAAAGGCTGATAGGTCACGACATGTGCTACTAAGCACAAAAATGTAAGAAACTAAAACCCTGTTATAACCATCATTACGATGGAGAAACCTAGGCAGTGGGATTAAGGTCTCTCAGTTTTCCATTTTCTAGACAAAATGTTAAATTCTAATATGTATATCATGAAATCCAGTATTTTGCGTGTCCAATGAACAGCTATATGCATATAAAAATAAAAATTAATAGATACTAAACTTTGTGTATAAAAACATATTTTTCAGAGGATGCATGTGGCTGCTGATTTTGTAACTGATCCCTTAACTCCTCCAAATAGGCAATTATGAAAAATTACATGAATATAGATACGTCTCTAAACAGCAGAACTTCACAACGTAAAGTTGAACAGACATAAGACTGTATATTTAAACGCAATCTCTCAAGGAGAAAGAGTAAGTTTCCCACTATATTCTCTCCACATAGATGTTCATTTGCAATTTGCTGTTAAATTGTTGTTGTTTAAAATATAAGAGTAATTGAAAGGAATAAATATCTATTTTGAATGTTATGTAAACAATTTGTAAAGTCGTCTTCACGCTTACTGAATTTTATCTAAATAAATAGGAAATTATGAGAGTTCAAACCACATTATTATAGTGGAAATAACTTGTCTACAACATATTTTTCTAGCGCTTGCTATTTCGTACTTCGTTATTGTTTAAGTGTTTTTTTTTTATGTTAACAACTTTACTCATAGGCATATTTAGTGTGTGTGTATGTATATATTTTCAACACTTATTGGCCTTAACGGAGCTGGGTGGTAGAATCGCTTAAGTGAATGGTATTATACATTGCTTTATTATTATTATTATTATTATTATTATTATTATTATTATTATTATTATTATTATTATTATTATTATTATTATTATTATTATTATTATTATTATTATTATTATTATTATTATTATTATTATTATTATATAAGGGCGCTCAACTAAGGCGGTCATCAGCGCCCTTTAAAAAACTATGGCAAAAGCCAGATATAAAACTTTCTAAAAACTATACAAGTGTAACAAAACCTATTAAAATACACGTACATAAAAAACATCAATCAAAACCTACTAAAAATTTCGTTCATTAAATCCTAAACTCTAAACTAGACAAGAATCTAAAAACCTTCTCCACGGGTCTCCACGCACGGCCTACACGTGGATGGGCCTGTTGACCGTCTCCCTCAACCACGAAGAGGAGCCCACACGAGGGAGACTGTTGGCTCAGGACCCCGCGTGCGCCAAACCCGTACCTACCGAAGTAGGCCCCTGGGGGGGGGGGGGGTTATACATTGCGGATACATATATTAGTGTTAGACATTACCATTTTTTGCTCTCTCAACCACAAACCTAATAAGAAGAGAAGAATTCGCAACCAAGATTTTACAAGATGTACTGTTTAGAAGCCTTCTGGACTAAATATTATTTTTAGAACAAAATGGCCCATGTTGGGTTTTATTTATGAAGTTTAATTCAAAAATGAAATTTTGATACACACGAAAAGTGGTACTTGAGTTCAATATCTTCTAAAGATGCGAAGCAATTTTCAAGAAAATCCTCACCACCCATATTAATCTTTATATGAACCAAATTGAGATCATTTTGACTTTCGCAAAAAACGGCTCTGCCAACTTGAATTCAAACCCTATATTTTTAAGATATTTACATGAAAATAAAATGTATACCTTAGTTGTATTATTTAAATATCCTTCTCAAACCATTTTATATAATTTCATATAATGGGTATAAAATATAAGAGACAAAAAAAGTCACTACAAAACGCAGATCTCGTTAAAATACAAGATTTGTCAATTTTCTGTGGCATTAACCTTTCCGAGATCATCTTCGTTATTTTGCAGGGTTTTTTTTTTTTGGGGGGGGGGGGGGGGGAAGTTCGTGGTCAATTTCAGAGCCTTTATATAGCAACCTGCTTTTTAAAGACACTGCTTCATTTTTATGTATTAAACAACGAAATGATGATAAAAACATTTTTGTAGAAAAAAACGAAGCAGGATACGCTTTCCTAAGAAACGTTTATAAAAGAGGGGATAAGAAACACAGTATAAATGTATCGTCTTGTTTTCTCCAATATAGTGTATATATAATACCTGATCCTTTTGACGCGGTGGTATTTTTAATTAAGCTATGCTACTTCCACAGGCCTATTTAAAGGACACAAGATGCAAATAGCAACTGAATATAAATTGCTGCCAGCATTCCTTCTTTTTGACGTGTCGACCGGAAGATCTCTTGCAATGACGTGTTTGTGGTTTGCAGCTCTATTGCCAACTCCTACCTTTGCAAGTCAGAAATACCCACTAACAAGAATAATGTCCCTGCTAACCACACATCGTGTCGAGATCTGAGCCTTAGTACCATCATAATGCGAGAACGCTGTCAAACTTCGCCATCGCGGTGATAATGGAGGTAACTTGTTTGCATCACTTTTTAAGACTAGTTCCGATCTTTAGAAACCTTTACTTCCTATTATAGTTTTGTAGCTTTCTTGAAAGAATTCTAGGATTTCTTAAGTCCATCTGCCAATAAAAGCACTTGCAAACAAATGAATAAAATTGTGTCTGTTAGTTCATAATTCATGTACCGTGATTGCAGCATTACCTCACTGCATATAGCGAAAGCGTTAATTTTATAATTATCATGCCGTTTTAAAGCAAAATTTTATATTCTCTCAACTTATCGCTTTGTTTAAATGTGCGTATAATAACCAAACTATACAAACGTGTAGAACAAATCCAAAATCCTAAGTTTTAAAGCTTTTACGAGTGTGCGCGCGTGCCTTTTAACGTAAAAATGACGGACGGCGTTTAAGAACCTTGCTTAGATACCGCAATATATTTCAGAAACTTTTCATGAAGAGTAGGTCTCGATTGGCGCAAAATGGAAAACAGTAGATAATTTTTGGTTCATTACTTTTTTTTATTAAAAATTCTACGAAACGTCTTCCTGACAAGTTCCGTTATTTTAAACTTTCCATGATGAACGTAGGGCCGCGCCGTGGTCGGTAGGCTCGGGTTCGATCCTAGGCCATCGCATGTGATTGTGGTCCACAACACAGCGCAGGGGCGGGTTTTCTCAGGGATCACCGGTTTCCCCCGTTGTCATTTCACGAATTGCCCGATTATTACCTTCCCTTTCAGTCATTTTGCCCTCGTTCTATATCATTTACTTCCTCACTCTCATCGGCTGATCATTCATCCTGGATAACCCTCTGATCCAAAATCTCTGCTCCTCAATAGGCATCCTCCCAAGCGCACACTTGTGTGTCTTGGGGGTGTAAGTCCTCCAAATGAGTAGGATAAAATGTTAAAGAAGAAGATAAGATGAACATTAGAGGTACTTATCTTTTTTTATTGCTATCCGTGTACGTAAATCGATACCACGAGAAAAAGTAAAGGTCCGGTCGCATTGGAAGTTTTTAAAGCAAGCACAAGATGTGTAATATTACATTTTAGTAAATGTTCGTTTTCTTTAACACTGCAGTACCTAGGTTGATTTATTAGAATTTCCAAAACATCACTTGACATGTAGGCTGCACGTGGATGAGCAGAGAAAAATGCGAGGAGACTGGAGGGGAAGAGAAGAAGGGAGCGGGTTAAAAAGGGATGATGGAGAGGCGTAATACAAGGAAAGAAAAAGAAAGATGATGGAAGAGCACTTAAGCCAGTACTAGGAGCAAAGTTGGGTATTTTGCTATAATAATCAGTGCATAATCAAATAGAACTTCTGTGCTGCTTTACAAGTCCAGTTTCTCTATCCTCCAGCCAAATGATTAATTTTGCTGAACACAAATGCGTATCATCATATTTACAAACTCAAGAGTTCACGGCCTTGCACAGTTTTTATTACGCACTGAGAGAATGTAATTGTGTTTTTGTAACGTTACGTTTCGGACCCCGTAATTTTTAGACAAGTCCTTGAATCGGCCTTATTACGAGGTAGCGGGATTAGAAATGAATGCGTATCTTAAGTAGAATTTAACTTAGGTATACAGAGTGGGGGATTTCATGTTTGGCATAATCCTTCATTATTATTAGCAGCCCAATTCCGTAGCTCTGGTGTGAGATTTAGCTGCTCTCTTTTAAACATTATACATGGTAAAGCTACGTGTAACCTTGAATCATAATTTAATATACTTATATCTTCAGAAATGATCATGTATTTCGTATTTAATATACGAACGTGTGCTTTAAAATCACACTCAAATGAATAGTTAACATATTACAAATGGTATGTGTTACTAGTAAACCACAGATTTTAGGGCTAAATGACCATCTTTCATAAGTACTGATAAACTAGTTAGCTACCTTCACGTTTATACCTAAAAATGAGTATATGGAAGGGATTTTGTGGTACGAATGTCAAATATTTTTACCAGAGACCTATTTTAAGGTTTGGGGACCTAAAACTGTCTAAATTGCAGTTTTCAGTCTTTATATGCTCATGTATTAGCAAACAAATTTATAATTTAACATTTATAAAATATTTTAGATATATTCATTCACTAAAAGTAATTCAATTTTTATATTTGGAATTCCTGATGCTCATTTGATGCTACTTTAACTGGAAAATGTTAATACATTTTGAATCCTAAATAAAATGGTTTTAGATACTGTATTTTTATGTGCCTGAAACCTATTTTTTGTGTTTTGATAATTTTAAGGCCCTTTAGGAGCCTGAAAGTTTATTTTAAGAGTTTAAAATATGAGTTCTATACATTTATCAAACTAACGAATTACATAAAAAAGGCACCTCTTGTGCAAGTTTATACAAAACTGGAGAGCTTATAATACACTCGTTAAAAGAGAATCGGCTAGAACATATATTTTACAGCATCTCTTCATTCATCGGAAGTTATTAATAATTGTTTTCCAAAATAATTTTATAGCAGGACTTCCATGCTGTAATGTTGAATTTTCTGCATTAGTGCTGGTAACCCACGTGTGCATATTTTACTCCACTTATGTGCATGAGCTGCAATAAATTACCTAACTTTTAGTATACATATTAATGCATACAAAGAATATAATCATATTTTAAATTTTATGGCTTACCATTTAAACCTTAACATGGTCTAATCCCTTATGTCTTTTGAGAAAAGCCTGGCGTGTGTATGCAGGCGTGAGGCCGGTATTCGGGCTAACAGGCCCAGGCCCGATTTGGGCTGTTATGCCGTGGGTTATTTGTTATTCTTTAACCAGGTTGATGTTAAAATGTTTATTACACATGCACATTAGCATTATACGTATGCAACAACAAACATAGAAAACACAGAAATGAGTACAAATCAAATAACAATAATATCAAGTAGATGTTTAGACACCCAAATTTCTGATATTTTTTCTGCATTCCATTTTGATGCATATTATGTAACAATGTTCATTTCTTACAAATGTACACCAAAATTAGAATTCGTAAACACGAAGGTTGTGGTTATTTCGTTTAATGTACATATTTGTAATTTATGAAACAATTTGCATCTTATAACTATGCAACCTCTTCTATAATTGGTCCAACTTACTATAGAAGTCACATATACATTTTTGAACAGTTCCATTTACTATAACAGTTCCCCGTCTGTAACTTCATGGCCTTATTGAAAGCCTTTCCTTTAGAACATATTGCCTATAGGCAATGGTGCTTTGTTGTATACAGTAAATTTTGGATCTTTTGCATAATAGATCACACACACGTTTACCTCCCATTCAAACTTCCAGACTCTGGGAGATTTGGAAATAATCTTGATTAGAGAAATATTCCCCTCCCCAGCCGAAAATCGAACCCGACTGAGCTACGGGCGCAGCCCAACATCACATGATTTCTAAGAACATCAGACCTTATTTATAATTTGTAGAAACCTTCTATTCCTATGAGCAGGCGCGCATGTGCATGTGAAGTTAATCCAACAAATGCACTCAAATAAACGACGACTGAATGATCTAAACACAGCCTAAATTGAATATGACATTACAAGGCAAACTTTGTACAACCCTACCGAAAAAGCAACGTCGCGGCAGCCTTCAGTATGCCACATCTCTGTATGGGAGGAGAATATTACACCAGCTCTTACTACAGACAGAAAATCCGGGTTCATGTCCCTTCGCGCGTAAATATTGCTGTCAAGACAATTACATGACAGCTTAGCTGCGAGAAGCTGTGGTCAAATGTAATGGATCCACTCGTTACGTCTCAGCGGCGCTCCTCTCGAGGAAACAGTTGAATGGCGTTTAGTTTCCTAAACTGCCACACGGTTCTCCATGCTAACCTTACACCAGCTTTCTACTAGTGTTTCTTTTAATCTCTTTAATTCAATGACGTTATTTATTCACTTGTAAATTTAAGATGCTTTAACCACAAAGGTCATATAGGACGTTAAATGAATTAAATTATGTTTCGATGGGCCAGGGTTAAGAGAGCCTACGGTTATAAACATTTGTTTTCTGGGGATAAGTAATCATCGAGGAAGAAACAAAGAAAAGAAATTACTGAGATTTGAAATCACAATCTCTTGCAGCTGAGGCAGACACCACCATCACTGCTGTTGCATTTCATCAATTTGTACGCTACTGTTGCAAGATTGCCTTGTGTAGAAATGCTTTTACTCTCACTAAAAGCAAAGTGTGAAACTTTGCTTTTATTTACATCCTCCTACTGGATTTTATTTCTTCGTACAATAAATGTATATTTTTTAACTGGTTATTTGTTATTGTAATCTTTATTTCTTTTCAAAAACCAATGGTAAAGGTATCACCATACCACGGCGTGTTCATGACCGTTGATTTTTTTAAATACCTAGTTAAATGTTGGTGGTTTTATAACAGACGTTTAAATATGAGCACAACAACATTCAGGATGTCGTTCGTATGCAGTAAGCAGAGAAGTTAATTGTAAGCTTCGTAAAGAAATTGCCTTATTTTCACACCGCTAAATTTAACTGTTTCATCCGAGTTAATGAAATTTTGGTGAAATTTTGGTGAGATATAATTTATTTATTCAACCTATTTTCATTTGTTTCTTAGAATCAGTACACCTTTCGCTGGAAATATATTGCATCTTGATAAAGGGGATTAAGTGTGTGCGTGAACAGTATACATAAAAATGAAAAATCTATAAACAAACAAACTTGATGTTTAAGTAAACTATCTGCAAAGGATGCGACACTAAGGTTTTCACGGAATTGTCCCCAATAACTTTTACCCAAAAAAGTATACAATTCTAATGGTTCGATTACAGTGTCATGTTTTACATCAGTAATAACATGTAGATAGTGAATAGCCGAAATGTGTGTAGTGTTTAACGCCCGCTTTTACTACATACGGCACCACAGGCGGTGACACTGATGATACATAAGATGAACATGGAGCACCGGTGGAATGAGATGGCGGGGGAAACCGGAGATCCCGGAGAAAACCCGCCCCAGCGCCGTGTTATCCACCACAAACCTCACTTTGCGGTCGCCTGGGATCGAACCCGGGCCGAATTGGTGAGAGCCAAGCGGTCTAACCACTGAGCCACGGCGCGGCCCGCGAATAGCCGATTAAGTCCTTTCAATATAATTGATTTTTATAATTAGAAACCCTCAGAAACAAAAATGTTAAATAAACAATGCAAATTTTCCTAGGTGCTAGATGTTTTCGAAAATTACACATATTTTCCCAAAATAAATATGTCAACTCAAGGTATTATTCTCCTTTCTCCCCCTTTTTACAGAAGCTGTTTTTATGACAGTGGAGTATTGATTTATTCCTTCAAAATTAGGTCTTATGAACTTATTTTTCCGTGTTTTTTGTAAATATCTGATCATTTAATCTGCATATTTGGCCAGATACGTGAATTTTGGACAAATGCGTGATACAATGAGCTGAGATTCGAGAAAGCAAACCCGTACTTTAAGTCAGCCAAGCATTGGAAGAGGCTTTAACTGGCTGCTCTTAGGCAAAGTTTGCAAACTGCATTCTGGTAAATTTTAAAATACTACATTAACGTGTCTTCCTAGTAAGAAGAACTTGTTCCTTAGTTATCATTTCTAGACAAAATTGTGTCGTGAATAATGTAACATGGATAGATGAATCACCTTTTAATGAATATTTTAATATAATTATGTATACAAATTTTGTAATGGATAATGTAAGCTGTGTCACTGACCAACATCAGGTTTTTATTATTTGAAGTTCTCGCAACATTTTATCACATTACACACATTTTTACATCGACATTAAGTGTAAAATGGCACGCATGATTAACACTAGTTAGAGTAAATACGTTACATTCAAGTGTTTGGAAATCCGTCTGATACCCCTTTATAGCTTGAAATTAAGACCCATCTTTAATGTAGTAAAGTTCACAAATATATTTTTCTCAAAAGAGGATTTTAAAACCGAGAACCCTATTCAAAGGCAAACGTTACATTAGTGGATTTTTACGAATCAGTTCAAAATATGTATCTGCAAGCCTGGGCACTGCCAACGCCAAGTGTGAGAAACTGGCGGACTAAAGGCGCCTGGAGCATAACAAAAAGACATTTATTTTAAGCATTCCACGCCCGCCTTGACGTGAGAAAAACGGATCTCCGGGAGACATATGTCACCCACAGCACAGCAGACCGGCATTTTGGCAGCGTTCCCACGACATTTCAGCCATCTTCAAAACTTTCACTTACGCAACCAGTGAATGCAAACTATAAACTATATGCAAGTTATCATACAATATCATGCAATTTACCCTCGCTTTCACCAATTCTGGCCTGGGAATTTCGCTAGAAAAAAAGCGTGAGCTGTAAAATCGTCAGCTGAAACACGGAAAGAGTTTCTATTCTTTTCACATCTTGATACATCACAGGAAAAGGGCGGTTTATGCCATTTAACTACCGTTAACTACTTTCTTAACGCCAGCATTGGTATGGAAAATGTGAAATTATACGCAAAACTTATGAGTCCCCTTTAGGTATAGCCTGCTGTAGGAATTTTGGGAAACTGTGCTGTATGAAGCTAGGAAATAAAATTTGTGTTTGTTAACGACGCAGTCAATTGCCAAGATCCTATCAGCACAGCCAGTGTGTCAGAATTTCATCCCGCAGAAGTTCTTTTAGAAGCCAGTAAATCTACAGAGATGGGGCTGTAGCTTTTAAACAAGATGCTGTGAACTTCATATTTACTCTTGCCTGTATCATTACAACGCACTTGCAAAATAGACCAGATAGTATAAGTTTCACTTTCAATTTGTTTGTATTTTCTCCGCTACTGATAGTAAATAAGGAAGTACTGTACTCCACACTAAAGTTTGATATCGACTTTTTAGCGGAAATATATTTTGAGTCTCCTTAACTCCCAAAAACATTGTAGTAAAAGTTTCACGCTCCTGTGAACACATAACTCAAAAACTGAGTTGATTAAACATAAACTGGTACACCAGTTCAGCATCTATACAACACGAAGACTTTTAAGAAAGCACCTCATTCTAAACTATCTTTATGGCACAATGTTAGGCAATTTTGATTTTCGCAAAAATAGCTCTAAATATGTTGATATCTTAAGAGATTTTACATTTACATACAGTGCACATCTTGAATTTTCTAGGAAAAGCCTCTAGAAGTCCTCTTCATTCTGAATGACTTTTGGATGATTTGGTAAACCAAAAGAAATAGATAGAATCTTAATATACAAAGAATGCGTATTTCGCTAAAGAAATATGAATTAAAACTTTTTAAATTAACTGCTTGCTGTTGGTTTGAATTTTATTATACACTTTCTCCAGATGGGAAAGTATTATTTTTCCGCACCTCCTCCCATGGTGATGCAAAGAAAGAGAACTTAAAAATCCTGCAAAAACCGAAGAAAAGATATATACTGGGCAAAAAGCCAGTCTTACTTAATCGATTAATACCTAATTTATCGTTTTTCCCAAACTTATTTATACTTTATACCTCTGAAAAAGCTGCCTTAAAGTACTATAGAAATTGCTCAGATGTTTAAAATATTTACTCATTTCCATGGAATGTTTAACATGCACCACTTATTAGTTTCACTATACACCAAATGCTTAATCAGCATATTTGTAAAGTTTTGTAAACTTCAATGAAGGGTTTAGAACGTGCAAAATAATAATAATAATAATAATAATAATAATAATAATAATAATAATAATAATAATAATAATAATAATAATAACAACAACAACAACAACAACAACAATAATAATAATAATAATAATAATAATAATAATAATAATAATAATAATAATAATAATAATAATAATAAATCACATTCGAGAAAAATATGCTTGTGTTTAATCCTCTCAATCCTGTGTGGAAGCGTCCCTTCTTCTCTTTCCAGAAAAACAGCAGAATGAAAAGAAGGGAAAGAGGAAAAAAAATGTTAAACAGGTTACTAATCCTCAAACGTTTTTGCCCTTTCTTATCGTGTCTTCTCAGTGCCTTCAATAGAGTAAAGGATTAAGGGATGAGATGTAGAGAATATGAAAGGGATTGTGCAGCTGACGGACCGAGAGCCCCAGGCAGCTAGCGACTGGTTTCTGATTACACTTCCAAAGTACTATTAGCATAGACGTAGGGGCATCTTTTCCCAGCAATAGATGAGAATCTGTACTGACCCCTGGCATTGCAATGAGAGAGTGGCTGTAGACGTTACAACTAATGTCTATTTTCAGCATTACGTCATTGTTAACGGTTTGCATTACGTGTCCTCCACATTTTTCCTTTATCTGCCGCTTCGTGACCTGGTCCAACACAACAATACCAGAGAGAGTGGTGAAATCAGCACCTCGACCCAGTCATCCATCTGGGGTTAACACGCGAGAGGCGGTTCGCCAATTCCGAAATTAATTCATCTTAGAATTACGTTCTCTGTTGGAAGTATTGTGAAGCATTACCGCCACCTGGCAGAGTGCATGGCAATGGCTTTAAATCACTTTTGGGATTATATTGCTTGCTTGCTTATATGACCTCCAACAGACACACAAACTTTTATAAAGAAATATTCCTTCGTTGACTTAGTTTGAAATAACTCTTTGACTATTTTATGCTTTTTTGCACAATGATTATATGCTTACAATAGTATCGTTCTATCCAACATCACTATCCAACAGGAGGTCCCAGAGCATGAAATATCCCCGATATGACTCATTTTTAACTGGAGATCACTTGTGAAATGGCTAAAAAGAGAACTTACTGAGGTACAATACGCTCACATGTATAATATGAGCTCAGTCAATGTTGCAAATGTGCCTAATCCTTAGTGAAAATGTGGATAAAATAAGGATTTGCCTTAACTGTAATTTCGATACTACATTACAGCAATTGTGTAGTACAGTTACAGTAAAAATATTGCGGATTCCTTTTCCCAGGTTCGTAACAGTGTTTTTTCAAGCGTGGAGTGGCCACAGCTACCAAATATCTGACAAAATTCAAGCCTCGCGCTCTCTAAAAGTGGATATAAATATCACTAGCGGGATCTGATCCATCAGGGACAGAAAAGAAACAAGTTCATACTTAATAATTCGACAGCTACCCTCTATGTATTTTTAAGTATGTGATGAAAACCAAATACTGCTTTAAGAAGTGGACAAGGGAAACATAATTCTCTTTTGTCTCAACATGAATTTAAGAATCGTAGCGTTAACGATCTTAGTACACTCGGTAGCACAAACAGTGAACATTGGTAATAAGTGAAATAAAATAACTGCCTAAGAAAACGTTACAAGCCTAACAATGGGCCTTTGTCACACTGGTGTTACAAATCGAGCTGCATTTTTTTAGTCAAAGTAGATCGAAAATAAAACCCACCAGTCTCGGCTTTCTCGTATGCCCAAGTTTGATAATAAAACATTATCTATTTTGAAAATTAGAATGATTCCGTATAATATATAATTCTTCGCATATATCGCTGTTCAAAATACATTAAACAATAGAATTTAAAAGACTATGTTATTTTTTCTTCTCCTCAGTTTTCCTTTCATCTTTGGAGTTACCCTTTGCAGTTGATATCTGCAAAAATATGAAACCTACAGCTACCGGTTTTATCTTCGTTAGGTGTAGTATTGGTCGTTAGGCTATCTTGAGTGCGGTCTTACGCACAGATATTTACTTGTAGCCTCGGTACAGGACAAACTTTATTATCCCGTCCCAGCCAGCTGATCGAGCAGAAGACTGACCTAGTCAGCCAGTACAACTTTACGCTTATGTTTTCCCGGCCAATAGGGATCCAATGGGAAAGAAAGGCGATAGCCATTTTTTTTTTTTTTGTGACTAATAAAATTTGGGATTAGGGTGCCACCCCAGGATTTCTTAGTTATGAAGACCGAGAAAAAGAGAAGAAACCTCAGTCAGCGACGATCCCGGTGGGATTTGAACTATGGAGCTCCCGTTTACGAGTCCGTGATTGGGGCTTATATTTTAAATTGGACTAAATCGTTGTGTTAGTGTTGTTTTGGAAATTATAGGAAATAGTTTAATACATTCACGCAACTGTACAGAAACAGAACCCTCAGTAACGGCAACAGAAAATGACGTTTCCTCAAAACAAAAGACTGAAAATCTAAGAAGTGCAATGGTGTACTGCTGTACACTAACATGCTTACTAACTTACATGTACATATAAGTATATGTTCTGTGGTGTGAAATAAGAACCTGGATGAACAGCATTACTCGGAATACAATTTCAGGTGGATTTTCCTCGGCTGTTCAGTGTTTTCACTCATGACATAATCTGCATTACCGTATGTGCCCGCCTCGGTAGCGTAGATGGTAGCATGTCTGCCTCACGTTCAAGAGCTCCCGAGTTCGAATCTCGGTCAGGGTGAGTTACCTGGATAAGGTTTTTCCGGAGTTTTCCCTTATCCTTCAAGACGAATGTCGGGTAACTCTAAGCTCCATGGACCCTGGACTCATTTGAGCATCATTGCACCGTTCGATATGACTTAACGTTGGAGAACGTAAATTACACTCACAAAAAAAATACCGCATGTCAGCATAGCCATATGCACGCTCACGATATCGCAATTTTTCTGTACTCTATGCACTACAGATTGCAGACGTCTCTTAATATTCTGGTATCCTGGATTGGGAACTGCAGAATTTCCTTAAACCACAAGAAATATGAAACCATGATTTTTACACTGCGTCGTTCCATTATTTCCCCTTCTATTACTTTACAATCTATTTCCTACATCCAGGAAACGTACTGATGACATTTAAATAATCTTGGCCTGCATTTTGATCATAGCTAGATCTAGAATTCTCGCGTTAACTTAAAACTAAACCTCGCTTAATGCAGATTACACAAACTGTGACCCATTCTCAATTGCAAGTCTTCCTTGCAAGTATCACGTAGTACGCTTTTGTACAAGTCTTTACTTCGTATTTACTCTTATACTCCTGTCCAATTTGGGGGAGGTACAGCTGCAAACTAATTTAAACGTCTACAGGTATTTCAAAATAAAGTTCCCATGCTCATGCTGAAAGCACCTTGGTATGTCAAACACCTAGATACACAATAAATTTGGATTTAGTACGCATTCATTTTCGGGCTCACAGATCTTTTCAACATCTTCCCTTAGTTTCTTGGCCAATGTTCTCCTTTGAACAGAGATCTGTTGCGGTTCCCCGGATCTAGTTGTCTCTCGTAGGACTTGCTGCTTCCTTCCGGAAGTAACTCAGAATAAGAAGACTTCCACTGAAGCAACATGTACAAACTATTTAGTGCTAGACGCCTCATATGGCTGACTCAGATCAAATCATTTCGATTCCACATAGCATTTTCTAATGCTGAGGGGAAACATGGATTTCATTTTCTAATGCTGAGGGGAAACATGGATTTCAAGTAAGATGACTTCCACTTACAACTGTGCCTTGTTTACTGTACGTCATATACACAACTAAGGTCGTAAAATGAATGGAAGTGTATAAGATAATAAAAAAAACAGTTTTGGATAATATATATAGAAACCAGCAACTTCGGTCTGCAATATTTGTATTGCATACTGGGGTCATAAAATATTCAGTTAACGCTGCCAAAATGATTGCTAAGCAAAGTGTCAAACTGTTCTTATCTGTCTTCTGTTTTATTCTGTCCTACTCATGAAAGTAGGTAGAGGAGGTATTGCATTCCATCCAAAAATTCGATACTGAGATTTCACTGGAACATTTCACTGAACATTTTGAGGTTCCCTGAATTCCTCTCCAAAAGATAAGTTTTAGAAAAAGACCCGTGAATGTGTGAGTGTGTGTTTGAAAGAGAGAGAGAGAGAGAGAGAGAGAGAGAGAGAGAGAGAGAGAGAGAGAGAGAGAGAGAGAGAGAGAGAGAGAGAGAGAGAACAGCATTAACTCAAAAATAAAAAGTCGATAAAAATCAACTTTGGTTTAAGTTTAACACCTTCCAAAGATATGAAACGATTTTCAAAAATATTCCTCCCACCCCAAACTAGACTTTACATAGACAATATTTCGAACATTTTGATTTACTTTCAAATGTTTCTAAAGATTTCAATTTAAACACCAGAATTGCGTTTAAGACATTTCATACAAATTAAATATTTACCTTGAATTTTATAGAAAGTAACTGATGAACGCAAAAGCTATACAAAATCTTACTAGATAAAAAATGTAGATCTTGTTAAAGAAGGATTCGTGTTAATTCATTAAGTTAATAATTTCTCAATATATTCTCTGTCATTGGTTTTAAACTTCAAATACTCATACTTTTCTTAAATGAGAAGCAGAACCATCACAGCTCAGATTTGATCATCACTTAAGCATTTATTTCCATTGAGTTTACAAGGAAATGAGAAATAAGAGCATGTATACATATGTTTATCTCGAGTAAGTGAAGCAGATAGAAGAATAAGTTTTTAAGGAATAGTTTGTTGAACAATGGATAGAGAAAATCGTTTGAAATTAACATAGGTTATTTAAGAACATACTTTAAAATTTACCTTCTAAGGCGTTGTTTTCCAAATAGTATACCCAACTGCAGAACTGTTCAGAGGAAAGAGAGGGAACTTCGTTTGATGTGCAGTAAATTTCATTAAGTCTGAGCTTGTAAAATATTTCTATTTTAATCACAATTTTGGGGTGATAAATTTGTAAACAGAGAAAGAATATACCTAAAATTTTATTTATTTCAATTTTTGTGGGATAAATAAGTAATAACATCTCGGTTTCTGGTGGTGATTAGTAAATACAATAACCAATCAAGTGCAGCAGTTCTGAATCAGGGTAGAAAACGTTTAATGGAGGGTTTGTAAACCTCCAATGCTACTTCTCGCAAGAATACTTAAAATTGGCGTAATTTGAAGAGGTTATCTAAAAGAGTGACATTCCATTTTTAATATAGTTAGTTAGTTACTAACACTCCCCACATGGCAACCTTGGCCTTCGGGGTAACCTCACCCCACCAAGTGATGACCGGACCCATTTCTCAGGTGGAGGCACCCAGAGGGCGGTGTCCATTACCTCCGATGATAGGGTGATAGTGAAGATGGCGGTGAGGTGAGAGGACCTACAGTTTTTACCGTGGACTCCGAACCACGTTGGGCATAGGGGATACTTCACGTGTGCTAGACAGAGGTGAAGGCGTGGATAGGGCCGACTTAAAATCGCCAACCCCAGAGCCGGGAATCGAACTCGGGACCCTTAGAACGGGAGCCGCGAACGAAACCACCGCGCTACCCCGGCGCCCTCCATTTTTAATATTATATTTAGCATTAGTTTAATACAAGAACATTCGGTTCTAATAGGTACACTAACTGAGGTAATTTATTTCACAGGTTCCCCTTAATCGATGGTTGGACTACTAGAAGCATTTAAATTGTTTAATATCAGTTTTGGCTCTTATCGGCAGCAGTGAGCATCAGAGGCTTCCTCGGCAGTGTAAGATAGGAGCGCCTCTGCGTGGAAGCACTACAAGGCTCTAGAACTTACGTAATGTTCTCTGTCCGTCATTAGGCAGAGGATAAGAATCACGATAATTGCAATACAAACAGAGGCAGGAAGCAAACATCCATCATTTAGCCATCAACCTTGAAAACTTACCACGGCTCACGGAAGGAACCATAAGGTAATTGCAATGACTTGCAGTTTGTTGCATAATGCCAGATGATGATGTTACTGCGCAATGCATCGCATGATACTTCCCATTTATTTACGCTAGATGCGTCCCTTTGATACGTGAATGGGCACACGTGTTTTGTGTCGTAAACTATAATCACTTCTTGTGTTTATGCAAATACAAACTAAACAACACCAATTCACACTGAAGGGGATACAGAAGAGAGCACAATTAGAAAACGTAAAAGAAGAGTACGGTATAAAAAAAAATTACGACTGAGGATGGCCCTTCCACATACGAAGAGCCGGATTGTGATGCAGTTAAATGTGTTTCCTGATGCATTTAACAAAACTTAATGAATTGGTAGTTGATTTAATGCTCAATGAACATATCCAAATCTGATATATCTGGCTCAAACAGCTTCTGTGTTGCCATATATCACACTATTAAGCTAACGTCCATTTTAACGTTTGTTTCAACTCTCCCCATAAAGTCCATACGATTTTCCATGCAACATCATTCTTCCAAACGATTGGTGGATCCATTTATTTAGCTGGAGGCACCCCATTAATTCTATTGCCACAAACAATTCCTTTTCGCACTAGCCATGAGTACATAAAGCTGAGAAGAAAATCGGAATTGAAATTTTTTATTCATGGGCTAAGATTTTTAGTCTTGGGCTACTATTTATCCTATCTGAATTATTATTTTCTTCTTCCTAAAGCTGCCAGTTTTATCCTGTTATACTCAACATACTTCTAAGTTTATTTCAGTAATGAAAAGATAACATAAAAGACATCTAGAAATATCCGTGCTTATACCCCAGCTTTTGGTATGGTCACTAGTTATTTAGGTATTATATTTAATACAGACACTCAATATTTCCCAGAAGAAGTGAGCACCTGAACACATCCTTGGAATGTAATGCTTAAGATGCCAAATAAAATTTAAAAAATGACAAATTATCAATAAACTGTGTAATGTTGATAATGTTTAGATATTTTATGACCCTTGGTAATTAATGTTCTTAGCGTTTATGCTACAACAAAGTCCTTATTTAAATACAGGTCATTTTAAAGGTTAGAAAACGATATGTGTATTACATTAGTAAGGCGATAACCACCGCAGGCCAGGGTGGAACCAAACACCTGATTGTTCTGGCGCCTTAACCCCTACACAAACTACATCACGAACGGGTTTGCGTCATGGCACTTTTTAATGTGCATTTATTTGGGAGGCACGCGGCCGACCTAAGCCATGACCTACCACGTTTCATGTCCCAGTTTAGACTTCGATTCTCACGTGGTTTTTACAATTACACGCCTTCGACATAATTGTTTGTGTTAGGGTTGTGGTCATTTCGTTTGGCGCTAGGGTTTAACCATTGTAAATTGTGAACACAGCTTCATCAAGCAACATTGAATAGGATTTCTCCTCCACAGTTTATCTTATTTGCACATCCATATTACTAAATAACGGCACCTGTTTGTTCGAGAAGATCTAACAAAACAAGAAACAGTGATGGTAAATCAATAAGAAAATTGAGAGGGTTTGGGAGGTCTGTTTAACTATGCCAAAAAGAGGGCAGACCACCACTAAACTGATTCGCAACACTCCGAGAACAGAAAGCAAGACAGTAACAAGATTTTTGTTCACAATAGCCAGGCAACAAAACGAGAATGCATATTTATGATCATATCGATCAGGAGTGGCAAGTTCATTTTGTCCACGGGGGTTTCATTTGTTTTTAACTGACCAATGATACGTACTTGTCCACCTGCTTGCTAATCAGCTAACATAACGCGGGTTAATGTCAAAATTCAATACAGTAGATAAATATTATCTAAATGTAGATCCATTTGTATTTCATATTCCTCTAGAATCTAACGAGTGTAATCCTACCAAGCTTTTATCCCTTTATCAATGGCATACGTTACAGTTGCTTATTCTTTGTTTATTTCTACCTTTTTTGCTGTTCTTTGCTGCTTTGTTGTTTTCAGACTACAACCAGGTTTGAGTTGCATGTATATAAACTACAGATGACCCTTTAATTAGAAGAACCAATATTCAATGGATTTATGAGTATTCGGACCCGAGGCTACGACTTACATATACCAGAATTTCTCTCAGTTTCATGCTTCCGACTTGAAACTAAGGAGAGCGGTGCTGGCGGTTACATGGCATCTGTCAAGGCAGATTCAAAGAGGCCGAACTGGAAACTCAAAATGACCGTATTATGTCAGACGTTCTCCAGTAGTGATGGCAGTATGATGGAGAGCATTGGAAAAGGGCACTCGAAAGTTTTGTGCACGGTGGTTACCAGGAATATTAACCAGCCATAATAAAGACAAGAGAAATAATGGCTTCCAATCTGTCGCAGCTCTTCAATGTGGGGGGAGAGGCATTCTTTAGCAAAATGTGTTGTAGACGAGATTTGGTTCATTTTTTATATAACCTGAATCAAAGAGGCAGTCAATGGAATGATATCACACATCCTCGTCTGTGTGTCAAACGGCTAAGGAAAAAAGACATGTTCTTGTTTACACTTTACACAAGTGGAGAAGGCAGATTACTTGAACAATTACAAATTAACCTGAATGTTGTACATATTGAGCTAAGTATTTAATTTTGTTTATAATTAAGAGGTAAAAAATAGGAGGCATTGCTTTTCCTCGTAGAGGAAAACAGATGTATTTAAAAGCTCGAGTACTATTATAAGCCCATTAGGGTTTTCAACTGAAACATGAATCAGATTTGAAAAATTCGGGTCATGGCACAGAAACTGAAGATGCGTAGTTTGAATCCGGGCTGTGGCCGATATTTTTCACATCTGGTTCATCACTTTCAACTTATAGCTTACACATGGCCTGGTAAAATTAATGTTCAACTACAGTTATTCCATATGTGACATTTCTCATTTTATTTGTGTGATTATTTTGATTGCATTCGTGTACGGTATTCACAGCATTATTTTACAGCCAATTTGTACGAGTGAAATTGTTGTAAAATGTGTTCTGATATGAAGGAGAAAAAATATAGCAAAATCGGAAATTTTCAACATGTTTACTGAAATTTCTCATTAATTAACATTCAGTTTTTAGGGTTTTACAAATGTACTTCTAAAGAGAAACTCTCAGAAATTATATAAAATGCTCTATTACATTCACAACTTGTTTTTCTCCATTACAAATGATAATTTTCCTCCGTAGAAATTTCAAAGTCGAGTAGAGTGACTCAGAAGCTTATATAAAGATAGCAATGAACGATTTAAGATATATTGGGTCTAACTTAATATTTATGCACTTTAGAAATACTATACACATCGATTACGTTTCGTGCCGAATTTGCAGTTCTAAGAAAATTATACCACTGCAACTTTGTTTCCAATAAAATAATTTCAGCATGCGAGCGAGGTAACAATTCGTTTAGCTTGAAATTTCGTAGGAATTTGAACCACGGTTCTTCCGGTCTACGTCCGGCCACTCTTAATTCCGGCTATGGCATTGAATTTTTCAGTCTGACTCTAACCATTCATCGTGCGTCCAATACACGGCTAGTGTGAAAGAACAATTAATTTCCATTAATTGTACCTAATAGTGGTCCGAACTATAAAGCCCGGGCCTTAAAGTACTTACAGCATAGTAAGTGGCCATTAAGGTGGATGTCTGTGTTTATGAGAACTCCTAGTGGTTTACCGTGAAAAATACGAGTCAGTTGGAGAATTTAGTGCCATGCTGGCACGTTGGCCGTAGTAGCTCAATATCTAAGAGCGGCCGGACGTAGACCGGAAGATCCGCGGTTCAAATACCGGCTATGACATTGAACAGTCTGACTCTACCCTTTCAAGGTATATAATGTTAGCACGGCCTCTCAATATATTCAAATGCACTCCATTTCTCAGCACTTGCAGCATTCCAAAATTGCATAAAAACTGAAGTAGTAACGACTATTTGGTGACCTTCAACTTAAGGAAAATTCATTTGCAGGAGTTGGCACTTGTTGGGAGTTTCAATTCCGCGAGAAAAGGTGCGGCTAGATTGAAATTGCGTGTGCGTGGGAGAGCAATTATTTTTAATGTTATTACTGCAATGCAAAATTTTACGTGACATCATGTTTGGCCTGACTGGGCGTATACCCACATCACATGGGTAACGAGGTCTGTCTCGTTAGACACCTACCCTGCAGCCACTGTGGTTAACATGAAAATTAAACACCATGCAATGCGAACAAAATGTAGTACCATGAGATGTATCTTACAATAACTAACTGCTTCTATGAAATTAAATGTGTAGTTATTTCAGAAATAACTTTTTGCTATTAAATCACTTCTTTTTGACAAATTTGTAGAGAATTTCAAGAAAACATAAATTAAACCTAGGTGCCTCTTCTTTTGTAAGTGAATAACAAGGTGTTGAAATTGTATACATATAAAGTATCTGCGGGTGTTCGAAGTTTAAAATTAAATAGCAACGTCAAATATGGAGTTAGCTTTCATAAAAAGTACCATAGTAGTGACTGAATTTTAGCAACTAAAGAAATATATTTCTGAAGCTGCAATCGTTCAAGTTTTCTGGATCTTTCCGATTATTTCACATTATAATTTAGGGCATCTCATGTTTGATTTACCAATTATTTGGGTCTTTAATTCAGCTTTATAAAGAAATCCTTTAAGGTTTAAACAGCACTGGATAATGCATTTATTTACTATGGTACTGCACCCCATTCATACATTTTATATTGAACTTTTGCCAAAATACATGCTCAGAGGCAGAACCCAAGAAAGGAATACTATAACTGAAAAATGAAATAATTCCAGACATGGCACAGAAGTTTCAAAAACATTCTCCCGTCTCAAATCTTTACACGAAAGAATATTCCTTAGTTTTGCATTTTCTCATGAAAATACTCTAATTAAAATGCCAACGTATTTAAGATATTTGCATGAAAAATAACACGTTCACCTTGGACTTCCTACGAATAACCTGTGAAGTCTTTCATTCTCAAATAATGTTGTATAATACTATATAACTATAAATCGTGACACACACAAGCTTACCAAACTGACAATATAATAGTTCTTTAAAACCGATTATTTGTAGCACTACCACTGTGAGAAATATTAGCTACTCTAGTTTTAAGTCTGGAATACTTTATTGCTTTCTTTAGTATGCACTTACAGTAAGTAGAGAAGGTATTGCATTCCACCAAAAAATCCGATATCGACAATTCAATGCGAATACACGTTTTGAGGTCTCCTAAATGCAATAAAAACCTCTGTTAGAAAAAATATCCGTTTATGTGTGAACAGCATAGCTCAAAAACAAAAAGTTGAGCACCTTCCAAGGATGTCATGCGGAGATTTTCAGGAAAATCATACCACCTAAGACTACCGTTTTTAATTAATTTTTTTCTTCGAAAAATGTGATTTATTGAAAAAATGCCTCAAACGATTTTAATTAAAATAACATATGTTTAAGATATTTTGAAGACAAATGAAATTTATATCTTGAACTTTTTGGGAATATCCTCAGGAGTTCTGTACATTCTGTATGGCTTTTGCATAGCTCGGGAACCGTAAGAAGTGACAAAATCTTACTATGCAAAATGCGAGAACTCGTTAAAACACGCGGAATTTTAAAGGTATCACATAAAGACCAGCACTTTATAGAACTGACTATCGTTTAAAGCCTAACTTTCCCATATTCTGCTTGCACCTGCAACATATTGTTTACCGGGCGCCGGGGTAGCGCGGTGGTTTCGTTCGCGGCTCCCGTTCTAAGGGTCCCGAGTTCGATTCCCGGCTCTGGGGTTGGCGATTTTAAGTCGGCCCTATCCACGCCTTCACCTCTGTCTAGCACACGTGAAGTATCCCCTATGCCCAACGTGGTTCGGAGTCCACGGTAAAAACTGTAGGTCCTCTCACCTCACCGCCATCTTCACTATCACCCTATCATCGGAGGTAATGGACACCGCCCTCTGGGTGCCTCCACCTGAGAAATGGGTCCGGTCATCACTTGGTGGGGTGAGGTTACCCCGAAGGCCAAGGTTGCCATGTGGGGAGTGTTAGTAACTAACTAACTAACATATTGTTTACCTCGATTAACGTGAAGTATGAAGCAGATAAAGAAATAAGGATCTGTAAGAATAGTTTTGCAAGAGTACAGAAAGTCATGTGAATGCAGCACATCAGATTTTGCTTTTAAAGTGTCTTTTTATCATGCTATAGCTAAGAGCAATGCAATGTCTGTAACGACTGCTGCATACTTTTCCACCTATAACCAACTGAAAGCAGTTTTCAAACGCGCATCAATATTAACATGAAATAAACAATCTTTTTAAAGAATAAAGTATAGAAGACGAGCAGAATGTGACTTCAGATTCTTAACTACTCATAGTTTAAAAATTTGAGAGTATGATTTTTTTTTTTTTTTTTTTTTTTTTTGGTAGTACGGGATCAAAATTTGCATTTCTTTTACTTGAGGTAATATATCACTTGTATTTTATTTCTGAGTAGCTTATAGTGGCATACGCAGTAGTATCGTCACAATCAGAAAACAGCGCCGCTAGCACTGATGTAGTAATCAGTCCCTATAACTTCGCTGATTTTGAAGTTTTTAACCTTTGGAACTGACATTTGAGCCAATTCCTGCCAATTAGAACCATGAAAGAATTAAGTGAGTGAAACGTTCTGCTGTCTCAAATACCCTGACGTTCTGTAGGACCATTAGTGCCTCAGCTGTCAGATTTAGCTTCCTTACAAGATCTACCCACAAGTGGAAATGGAAATAACAATAATCTAAACATGTCTATGTTCCACATAATTGGAAAGGAATCCGGCATTCTTCACTTCGTGCCCCCTCCAGAGGCAATTCAGTGCTGGATTGTGTGCAGCAAATGATATTTTAATAGTGTGACATTATCCTGAAGTGAACTAACAACACCATGTGTAAAATATGCAGTTTTTTTCTTCGTGTAGGGCTTTGATCAAATTTAAAGCATCTAGGAAATCAATTATTCGGAATTTTTCTGACATCCAAACCTTGCCGTACACACGGCTATAAGCGTGAAAGAATAAGTAATTTCCATCATTTAACCTAGCAGTGGTTTAACTATGAAGCGTGGAACTAAAATACGTACAGCATAGTAAGTCGCCACAAAAGGCATGTATCTTACTGCATACGAGATCTAGTGATTTACCGTAAAATATGAGTCAGAGAATTTAATGTCATGCTGGCATGTTGCCATGGTAGCTCAATGGTTAAGAGTAGCCTGACGTAGACCGGGAGGTTCGTGGTTCAAATCCCGGCTATAGCATTGAATTTTTCGGCCTAAAACTACTATCCACACCTTGCCGTACACACGGCTAGTACGGAAGAGTAATTTATTTCCAGTCTGACAGTTATATAACTCATAAATGTATTAAAATGTGAAAGAAATGTCACTATGTAAAAACTCAATTTATTTCGAATGTTTTAATACAGAAAACTAAAACTAATGCAATAAGAATTCAATGAACAAATTATTAACTTAAATATTTTATTGAAGAGTATCAAGTATAAGTGTAAAAATTAGTATTACGAAATAGTTTTATCGAAGCACTCCTAATTTTAACTAGGATTTAGTCGAGGTGCCGATATGACCACAAAATAACTTAGGAAAAGTGCATTAACGTAAGTTGGAAAATCCCGTTTCCGGTGATTTGGGTGTGGCATAATCATCTAACGTACTAATAATTTTGAGACCATAAAAGAGAAAAATGAAACCAATCCCAAATGAAGCTTTGTAAACTGGAGAAAGAACCAATGATCTCTCATTACACAAAACGACGATTCACTGATTTGCGAAATGTAAATAGCTCCAGAGTATTAACAGAGATTATTTTGAAAACACGCCAAGCACCAGCTGCGAGCAACATAATTCTGTCACTTGCTGGGAACAGATGTGCTCCCCCACATACAAATTCCGTCGAATGAGGCACTTCACAAGATTTAGGATGTGATTTGTCACATTTACCCACACACAATTATGCCATATGTCGAGATGCGAATATATTTTTACTGCACAAGACTAAAGCCGATGATTTACTCAGCCAAGTACACGGTGTTATGCAGTCAGCGTTCACCTTAAATGCCATTCAGCGATCGTTTGTGAATCTTAATGTGAAATGCAAGGCTACTGAATTTCATCGCTGCAGCAGTGGTGATTATTCTGAAGGCTTGATTTTGTTGTTTATCTCTATAATCACACATCTTTAGATGGTATTACATATGGTATTAATGTCATACTAAATTGCTATTTGACCTTTCCTAATCTTTAAAAATCTGCAAACATGGGTGGTTCTTCACACAAATTTATGCATGATGTAACTAAACTATCTAGGTATACTACACAATTTCAATGGGGTTAGTTCATAAAACACGATCAGTGGCAAAGAAATAAAAGACAAAAAAGCTTCTTCATCTGTTCTTGCTTCTCTTATTTGGTTCACGTAATATAAAAGCACATATTTCTTCGGCCTCTGTTCCTTTTTAGCTGCGCACCTATTAATGTCCGTCTGATATGACTTAACGTTGGAAATGTGCTTTATCTCTGCGCCTGTACGCATACAACGTACAAACTGCCTCACGTAGAGATCTGGAAATTTTTGTAACTAGTGTGAAGACAATTTGTCACACATTTCAAGTTTGCTTGAAATCTATACACCTTAAGTGCAGCTTATTACATAAAACTTCCTAAGATCTACGATTTGTAAGCAAACTTCCACAAACGGAGTTAAAATTTAAATAGAGGAATTCGAAGAAAATATATCGATGTTTATAAAATTTGAATAAACCGTACAAAAATTTATATAGAAAGCAACTTAAAATGTAACAATTTTAGGCAAATATCTACATTTCATAGGCGAAACATTATACAAAAAACTGAAGTTTAATTTAAATATTAAACCTAAACTTTTGAAGAAAATTTGTCGAATTATGTAATATTTCGCAAAAACTCATTTAAAATGAACGGTGGTTTATAAGGATAGCATCTTAAAATTTACGAAGCTTAGGTTTAATTGCCAAAAATGTTCCATTAACAATAACTTTTGTCAACAATAACGCATTTTTCTCCCATAAAACAAACGGACGGTGTGCCTGCATTTAGGATGTTACTTACGTTTCCTACGTCCAAAACTTTACTACTGCAATTTTATTTTGTTACTGCTAGCATTTGCGGGAAACATGAAGCAAACAGGTTTGGGAAATTTCTGTACTATCTAAACCTTCAATTGGGGCACAAAAATTAACATCTTGAAATATTTGTACAATGCCTGCAAAAATAGAAAATGTGTACCAATGAGACACTTTTAAAGATAAAATATTCAAAAAAGTGTTTTTCAAAATTTAAAAACTAAGATAAAAATTTAATGTCTTACATGCTTTTTGTCTTTAATATCTGAAATGTATGTATACAGTAATGCAATATAAAAATGAGTTGGGAGACTAAACGACACTTAATGCGCCCGCCTCGGTAGCGTAGATGGTAGCGTGTCTGTCTCACGTTCAAGAGGTCCCGAGTTCTAATCTCGGTTAGGGTGAGTTATCTAGATAAGTTTTTTTCCTGGGTTTTCCCGAATGTCGGGTAACTCTAAGCTCCATGGACCCCGGACTTATTTGAGCATCATTTCGCCCATTTCATTCCTCGTTCGATGTGACTTAATGTTGGAGGACGTAAATTACAAAAAATTATAATAATAAATAAATAAAAATAATAGAAAACACTTACTCTATGGGTTTCAACCAGAATCGAAATGTATCGTCCAACTCGCTTCAAAAGCAAGTATATCAAATTTCAACTTCTGTAGTGGTTCACCAAAAAGCAAATGCCTATGAAATATAAATTATCCTTAAATGTTTACTTGTTTCAACAAATTTGGAATGTATTGACAGATTTTGGTCAGACTCCAGATTACATTTCACCTCTACAAGCACAATGGTTTGGGTATATGCATACATTATCTAAACTACTTTAAATTTTATAATATTTCAATCAATGTTAACGCATTTTCTTCAAACTCTTCTACATAAAATATCAACTCTGCACTTGCAGCTATCGCCAAATTCTTGCAGAAATGAAAGCGCCTATAACTTGGATAAAATCCAAGTCAGAATTCGAACTAGGGTATGCAGCGCAATAAATAAGACTTATTTAACACATCTTTACTTAATTTAGCAGCTTTAAGCTTTGATTCATAAACTTAAAGGTATTGATAAGGAAGTGAAAGTTATAAATGAGTTTCTTGGCTAAGGCAGCAGTGGCAATTAATCTCAGAAAATCACAATTACCACTTGCGTAAAAGGCCTTCTGTTTTCCATAGATGACACGATCCGAATTTTGACATGCGAGAATAAGCAGTAATTGACAGGCATAGGATTAACAAGTGAACGCAGCATTACAAACAATCGATATAGTCATTCACAGAACAAACAACTATATGTGTGGAAGCTGGGAGTTTTCTCTGTCTACTTACCGTACACTTCTTGGAAAACATCTGCCCGTTAAGAGATGAATGAGAGAGCGCTAGGTTCTACCACGAACTGCAGCGTGACTCAAGTTTTCTCGGCAACAGGTGGCCAGTTTCACTACTTGGCGTTATTATACCCAACCTTTGTCAGCTTTGCTTGTAACTAATGCATGAAACAACGCTTCTTTGTAGAAACAGAAACCACTCATCACGATATAAACTTAAAATATTGGGCAAGTCCTATTGCACATTTTCGTTCTGTATTTTTATATATAATGGACACAATTACTGAAATGATACTTGTTATTAAATTCATTTACCATTAACATCTTTACAAATTAAGTCAAGAATAAAATACGAAATAATACTGATATCTTACGGTAATATTGACGTCTTGGCGAAATTGAATTCAAAAGAGGGTGCCGAAAGTAATTTCTAATAACCTATCAGTTTCGCTTTTCAGTCCAGCTTTGAATTTAACCACAAAACTATATAAAACAAACACAAGAAGTGGAGTTATGAAAAGAGTTTAACAGTCCTAATTCTTCATAAACTGAGCCCCTTAAACTTGAACTACATTAAACCTGAAAACAATAGAGACCGCTTGTCGCCAAGGAAAACGCAACATTTTAATAATTTTAAGATTATTAAAAGACGTTGAAGTAAATTTATCGTTTCCAATTTGTACTCATTTTCAACAATTAAGCCTTCGGGTTTATAAATCCCTTGTAGTTCCTACACATTTACAAAGCTAATAGATAAAGAAAATTGTTTAAATTCTTTCCTCTTTGTCGGCTGATAAAACATGTCAAAGTGCCCCTCGAACATCAAAACCAACGGTCTGGTTAGACAGCAATTTTAAACGAAACATTTTGAAGACTATCTGCCTCTCTATCCAAACATTATTATTCCAAAACAGTGTTCCCACAAATTAAAAGATTTGCGAGTTCACAAGGAGGAATTTAATATACCGTATATAACAAACACATGGGTTATTCTAATTTCACATTGCTTGATAAATGTAAACGCTCTAAACGGCGAGGCCATGCTCTTTGCATTTAAATGCACTAAAATGGTATAAAGTTTTGAAGAAAAATCCAAAGCAATATTCTCACGAGATCTTTCTCTCAATCTCGACATGTCCAAGTATGGTTGTCGAGAACTCTGTAGAACTTTCAGGTTTATTTCAAACCAAAGTGAGACACATTCCACGGCAGGACTTTCAGGATTTAAGCTCTTCGTATACTTTCAATTCGCATTCGTACGTTTTTTCTTTTCAGGCAACAAGTGTTTGTATGCATTTGTTTTGCTCCAAAGACTTCCGTGCAGCTGGAATCTTAATGGATACTGTATCTGGGTCTGAATTACGGCCTGTGTGGTGTGGCATTGTAATCAGGCTAAATGACAGGAAACGCAGGCGGTTTGTCTGCCACGGCGCGACAGTATGCACCTCGCATGTTAAACCATACCCTTGTAACAGCCGAGCCTATTGGGTGAACAATCCGACAAAGGGGAGAGAGTATCTACATTAGCTTACTTATTGTCTAGTGAACAGACCGAAGCTGTAGCAAAGTCGCATCATTATATAGATTAGCACTACAGAATGCTTCTGTTACTTGTGTTATTGCACCCATCTCATAACCTTGAGGTCTAAAATGCACAAAATCCAACGGCCTGCAATCGACTTGCGTGTATAAATAAATATTTCGGCAAACACCTATTTTGAAATGTAGTGTAATTCTTGTACTACTTCTGTCTAAATATTGCTTTTCATAATTATCAGCATGCGACCTCACTCTTAACAACTGCATTTCTGCCATTTTTATTCTATTCTGGTTTTTAAAGTGACCCAGAACTATAGGAGAATTGCTTCTCTTCTAAATTTATTAAACAGTTTTTTTCATTACTTCACAATGATATCGATGGCTATTTGTTTAAGGATCTTATTTCCCAAATCACATATTTTTCATCTATAATATAAATTGGAAATTAATTAATAGTTTCATCGTGAATGCATGGGTTATATACACTTTCGTTTATATGGTTCTTAAGATATATTGTTGAACAGGTTACGTCTTGCCATTTTTGTCTCATTATGTAAAACACTCACTGATTATAAAACAAATTCATTGTTAAATTTTTATCACTGTTCATAAGTTAATTAAACAATATTAAACTATAATTATTATTTACTATAATAGTATTAATTATTCAATTAATTTCCTACGAAGCACTATAGTGAAGTGAAGTAAACAAAAGTTAGGTTATCTAACTTTACTACGAATAGGAACCAAAATAAATATCTTAGTATTCATTGATTTTGTTTAACACCCATAATTATGATCTAATAAGCCACTTAACGTAACCCATGGCGTAACAGTCCGCAAGCGTCCCAGAGCCTGCCAACCCAACTCCCGGCCTTCACGCCCACAAACGCACGCAGAGTTGAGCGACCGTTCAACCGATACGGCGAGATGTGGTCAGCATCATGGCACCCCCAGCCGGAAAGTTGGCTTTCTTAACCAGGGTTCGCTACCTATCGTAGCTCCTCAATATTCTGACGATGCTGAGCGGACACCGGTCCTATATCCTGATTTAAAACCCGCACCCCAAAGGGGTGGGATCGATCCCAGGCAATTAGATGAACATTAACATAATATTTAAAACAGTTGAGGTAAGATGTAAAGCTTGTTTCTCTATGGATGTTAAATACTGTTACTGGTAACGTTAAGCAGGGTGGAATACAATATTTCCCATCCAGCACTGGAATAATAATGTATCAATTATGCGCAATAGAACTATTGCACATTATGAATAGGTTCCTATGAGTAAGTTAAGGCTATTTACCCTTTTTGGGCTCCGTGTTCAATATACAAGCTCATTTTATTGCGGGCTTTGTAAACCTTTGTAATTTAAGCTCTGAAATATTAAATTCCTCCCAAATTCTTTACCTCACGTTGCTTCTTTCCTTTCAAGGGACAGAAAATATCATACATCAAACATTATCACCAGCTTATTTGATTACATCACATATAACTTAAATGCTGGTGAAGTGAAGAACAAATTCTACGTATACTAAAGTCTGTTTACTTTCTCTACTACCTACCTAGAGCAGGAAGAGGAAGATTTGTATTTCATTAAAAAAATTCGATATGGAGATTTCACCGGAAATACCACAGCGGAACACAAGCACATTTAGAAAAGGAGTCACGAGTAACATAATTCAAAAAACAAATAAGCAGAGGAAATGCAAAGGTTCATATAACAGTCGGATGCAGTTCATGCATCCCAAAACTATCCTTGCCATGGTAATTAATGATTGCCTATATTTCACTTTCCCAAAAATAGGTTTACCGATCTGGATTGAAATACATATGTTCATATAGGTATATTTACATTTTCTGTGAGCAGCTTATGAAATCGATTTTACTTTGAATTTTGTGTAACAAGGAATGATGCGAAATAAGAAAATACTTATTTCAGAAAATTATCGAGCCTATTAAAACATATATCATGCGTGTCAAATAATTTACTTCGCAGCCTTAATCGTTTCCGAAATACTTCACATTGTTCGTGCAACACGTGCTTGAAAGCTTTGATAGCTAACCACCCAGCCCCTTCGGGAAGAGGCCATTTTTTAAATTTATTCTTTCGTATTTTCGATAAACAGTTGAATGTTGCAGTAACTATTTTTTGTTCCATTTATATCACGTCTTTAACTCCAATGGTCAAATCGGCGGAGTAACTATTACTTACTGGCACTGTTTATCTTGAGCTATTGATGGTGTTGTCGAAAACGGCAACAGGATTTTTCACATTTTATCAGTCGTACTTACATCATAAAAAGGCTGTGAACTGTAGTTTTCGCAATTGTTTATTCTAGATTAGCCAATGAATAAACTAAAAGGCATATGGTGCCTACATTTACACACCATTTATAGGAATTTGCGGTGTCAATGCCGGATTAGCTTCAGGAATTAAGCATTTAAAATTACTCTGAGTTGGTTAAACACAAAATTAAATGGTCTTAACTACCTTTTTTGTTCCATTTATATCCCACCTTTAACTCCAATGGACATATCGTCGGCCGTTCTCATTTGGAACACATCGAAGGCGTTAACTCTTGCTCGGTGGGTTTTAATGATTAGATCACGCACACATTTGCAATCTCATTCATATTTCCAGACTACGTAAGATGATTTATTTTGGTCGGAGAAAAATCCCCACCCCTACCGCCGGGAATCGAACCCCGGATCCCTAGCACGGCAGGCAGGTGCTCTACCGACTGAGCCACAGAGCCAGCCTCTTAACTACTTTTCTTTAGCCGATTTTCTGTGTTCAGAGAATATGCATCATAAAATAACATCTTGCATTCAACTGCAGCTGAATCACACAACTTAATGTAGTATACCTCAAAGGACTACTTATTTAAAACGTCCTTGTTTAACTATATAAACGTTTTGAAAATGTATATATACGACAGTTACGAATTCTGAGGGCTGCGTTACTCCCAGTTTACATCAAACGCAACAAAATTACTGAAATCTGGTTAGTGATCTCCAAACTTAGATATTTTGTTATCCTACTATTACAAAATCATTAGATAGTCCAATTATTTTTTAATCTTGTCCACCAAATATAAATTTTAACATTGTTACAAAAGTTTAAAATGCTCGCGAATTCTAAATATAGCGAATACACATTTAAATTTACACATGAGTAGCAGTCCTTAATCCTATGCATGCCAGCCGTCCTGTTATGACGTCCAGAACAGTGATGCCAACAGAATCACTTAACGAAAGAACTGGTTTCAGAGACACGTAAACTCATTAAAAGGATAATAAAATTTATAGCCCTTTCCTCAATCGAGCTTTAAATGGTACAAGTTCTGGATATATACGAGACGTACTTAAAAATCAATGCAATTGCTTCCTTAAAATTTTGAACACCAAACTTGTTGAACGTGACCCGAAAGCAGTGCTCGCACTTGTTAGGGTGCAGATGTGTGCAACAGGAGTCGAGTACAAATGAGGTTCTGAATGCACGCCGTTTTTACCGTGCATTCAGACACTAGGACCTGTTACAAATTTCCTATTTTATGCATTTTAAAAATAATCTGGTATTATATTAATATGACTTTCTCTACTCACTATATTTTATTTATAGTATATCGCTTCTAAAAACTGATCTTTGAAAGTTGTTTTCTATTTCCCTCGTGATACTTAAATTTGAAATAGTTAAATAACATTTCATCAGAGGTGAAGAACCCAATGGATAATCAGATGTTTAAAAGAAGGCCCCTTTATGCTTGAAAATCCAAGTCTTTTCATGACATGCGAGAAACGAATAAATAAAGGCAAAACAAAAATAGTGGCAAATATAAATCAATATTAATTGATATCTCAAAAATGCTAGATGCCATGAGATAAATAATGTATAGTAAAGAGATCTATACGCTTTGACTAGTAACCTTTCGAACAAATTGTAGACCTTTTAAACGGCACTGAAGTTTTCCTGTAGTAACTTTCTTTCCCTTGCGATTCCTAATCATAAAACAAGTATGTAAAATTCAAACAAGATCAAGAAGACTTCATAAATTATTTTTAAAAATTCAGAATGTACATTTTATTCTTTATATAAGTTGCTTAAAAGTATTCTATATTAATCATAATGATTAGATTCTTTTACAGTAAATAAAAATAGCAATAATTTCCTATGTAAACAGTGGTTTAAGAGAAGTAAATGTCGTGAAAATCTTGAGTTGAACGACATTTAAGTTAAATATTTAACTTCGGCGCTGATACGACTTTTCCGTCATCAGCGCACACGCACACTTTATTCTGTAACCTGTGAAGGGACTAAGGGGACCTCACATCGTCCATTTTTTTAATGAAATCTCAATACCGAATTTGTTTAGAGAAATCCAACACTTCTACTTATAATGGAGAAAGTAAAATTACAAAACGAGAAATAAAATACACTTGTATATGGTAGGATTTATTTTCTTTTTCACATTTTACTAGCGTGCCTTTGACTGAAAAGAGCAAAATAATACTGTCGTCATATTTGAGGTTATAAAAATGTATTAAATGATCATTTTGAATTTTTTTTTAAATTTACATTAAATTAATATCATTGAAATATTCCATAAGTACGTACGGTTGTAAGGAAAAGCTGGCTAGGCGCCCAGGCTATTAATGCATATACTAGCAAAAGGACTCAAGGGATTACATACTAATAAAGAAAAGAAATACTAAATTTTAGGCAATTTTTCAGCCACTTCAGATACCAAAAAATGGACAGACTGAAATGCAAATTCATGAAAACAACTATAGTGACAAAGGTAGTTATGTGTATTGCTTAAATGTATAGGGTTTAATTAGTAAAATTTTAATTTATTTAGTAATTAAAATTGTAATGTTAATATGAAGAATTAGGCAAATATTTTACCCGCCCTAGTAAAATATTACATTTTACACCATTTTATTTCATGTAAAAATTTTATATGGGATATACATGTTGATAACCGAGAAATAACTTTTATACGAATATTCTTTAAAACGCTAAATACAGAATCCAAAAACAGCAACTTTATTTGTTATTTCTCACAGAAAATAATGCAGTTTCTAATAATTTTGTAAATAATTAATTTTATTTCAACATCGTAGGTAACGAGCTATATGTTTTGTTTTTGTAATAGTTTGTAAGAAATGATTCATGATGTGAAAAATTGAAGCTTAGATTACTCAACCTATGTTATAGACAGTAACAAATCTTAAAGTTGGAAGAAAGCCATTCCCTAATCTTAAAATTCACCTAAAAGCCTTGAGGGAAAGAGAAAGAGAGAAGTGGCTATCGTGTGGGTAGGGCAAGGATAAAACCTTGTTTAGATTCACGGACTCGTCCGGAAGAAATAAATAGCGAGAAAGGTGTTAATCCAATTTATGGCAGTCTGCTTGTCATTTTATTGCCCAAGACAATTGAGCAAAATCAGATTCGACGTATAACCTTGAGTATAGACGACCTGCCAAACGCACGAACAGGTTCGGAAATACACAATCTTACAAGGCAGTAGAGTTCCATACCCAGATTTCGATATCCTTTCATTAATACTAATGGCAGTTCAAGGAAAAAATTACAGATGTATAGCCTTAACGCATAAGACAAGCAGTTATTTTCGTTTAATACATGTCATAAATAAAAATGTTAAAAAGGCTAGCTAACATGAATTATGCTTTTTATCAACTTTGAATTACAAATAAAGATGAATTATCAGAGAGTTGCATAGTGTACTGATATTCAATACGCTAGTATTACATAAAACGGCAAGAATATGATTTTGGCGACATTCACACAGATGTCTTATAAGAAATGAACCACCATACGTTGGAAGCCCGCCTCGGTAGCGTCGATGGTAGCATGTCTGCCTCACGTTCAAGAGGTCCCGAGTTCGAATCTCGGTCAGGGTGAGTTACCTAGATAAGGTTTTTTCGGGGTTTTTCCCTTATCCTTCAAGACGAATGTCGGGTAACTCTAAGCCCCTTGAACCCTGGGCTCATTTGAGCATCATTTCACCCAATTCATTCACCGTCCGATATAACTTAACGTTGGGGCGGACGTAAATTTAAAAAACATCATACGTTGGATAAACAATCAGATTGTGATTCAATCACAGTTTATCGGATTTGATATTTCAGCTCCTAAATGCGATATACAACCTCTACATTTTCTGTAAACTAATCCAAGGCTTCTCAATAATGTTAGGTAAGCTAATGTAGTGTTATACCTTAATCTGAGCAATGAAACAAAACTGTGAGTCAGAAATTAGTTAAACTTGCAAATTTACTAATTGGAAGTCTGAGTACTGAGTATTACCATTATCAATGTGTTTGTCTTAACTATATGATTTCACTCATCAAAGTTTAACCTTAATAAAATGGATTTTAAGACCTTTGGCATATTGATCCACTGAACTGGAACAGATATGACAGCATGTTCTTCAACAATGTTTAATTCTAAATATTACAGATAAGAAATAATTAATCAAATCATTAATATTGCTGTAATTGGAGCGGTATGGTAATTTTTTACTCCTGTGCCATAAAATTGTGTTGGTGGAAAATCTAATATCCAACGCTGAATGTAAGGATGCCTCATTGGAAAAGTTTTAGAACCCCTGGTCTCAGATTGAAAAGTAGATTTTTGAACAGGTAGTACAAGATTCGAAACAAATGCATTTGTAGTTCTTGTGAAACGTTTATACTCTTTTTATTTCCTTATTTTAAAAGTTGATTTGTTTCAAATCTGGGCGACTTTGTTCGCCATGCGGTCAATTTGGATACTAGTTTGCAATATCGACATAAGGAATCGATATTTCCGCTGTATAAGCTTATGCGTTGCCGTAGCGATTTTGCGCTGTTTTTAAACAATAGAACTCCTATTTCAGTGAATATAACTATTTGTTATTCTATTTGGTGATATATTGGTTATTTATGGGTCATTAGATATAAAATGAGCCCATTTAGAAGAAATCAACATCAAAATTGGAATTGAACATCTTATACAAATATCGCTTTACGACAAATAAATGGTATTTTATCAACCAGCAGCAGAAAATGCTTTAGGCGAGTGGGTAGCACATCATCTAGCAGTTGCCATATTACAGCCATGAAAGCACAGTAAGTTGCTATTAATCTTGGGTCACCCGTATGTATTGGAATAAAACAGGTTCAATGTTCAAATTAGTACCTTTTAAGAGATATAACATAACAGAGTTTGAGCGCCACATTATCAGTAAAACTGTTTTAAAAGCTTCCCCCCCCCCTTGCTATATTAATAAAAGCATATCGCGAAAAGCTCTCTTTCTATTAGTTCTTTGCCAACTAGGGCTTAATTATTTTACAGTAGAATTTGTGCAATATATAAATTATTTCATGTAACACGCTAAACACTGAAATACACCATGTACATATATATTTATTATGTGAACTGCATTTTCTAAAGAATATTTACGCAGCTATACTTTTTCATCGGTTGATAGCTTAGTTGGATTTATCATACACATAACATCACAATTTGTCAAACAAATTACCTTGTCAATTGCTACAAATATTTCAGTTCACACGGGTGTGTGAGATTTTCAGAGCTAGAAACCTAAGAAGATAACCTAAGATAGAAACCTAAGTATTTTAATTAAAATATGGAGGGATATGCTTCCTGTATAGTGATAGAAATTGAAATTATAATTTTATTTAGGCGAAAACAATACTTGTACTGACCAAACCTAGTATCGACAGCTGCACAAATCAACAAATGGCAGCTTAAAGTCATTATTCTAACTCTTAGAAAAACTGTTAGTGTCCGAAGAAAGGTCTTTAAGCAAGTAGATGGACATCTCTTACATTCTGGTAAATACGGGGAATCAAACGAAAATCTTAAATTTCTATTTAGTTATTGAATGCATGTGGAAAGCAAGTGTATCATTTTTATACCTGTCGTTCAACACACTTCCTCCCGCGCGCAGGATGTAGTCGGATTGTTTCGGGTCTACGAATCTATAGCGTGGTATCTTTTGGAACGGAAGTAAGCCGGAGAAACCTTAAACCTGATTGTACATGCAAAATTAAGCTCTCGTCCCAATATAAAATGAAACATTGTGAATCAAGAAATTAAGGGGACTCGTCAAGCCAAAAATAAAAAATTTAAAAAATCAGATTCTTTCTGCATATAATAAAAATATGGTTAATTCTGCTTAATTTGGTTTTTGGTTCATTAAAATATTAAAATATTTACTATTTTAAATGCGTTTTCAAAAATAATACTGTATTAGGTATTAGAGCAATAATTTCGCAACTTTTCGCAAAAAAGAATATTATCTCAGGAAATATTTAACTTAGAAGGCTGTGGTTCGGTTTCTTTTGCAGCAAAATTAATAGTTCATACGTTGGCTGAACTGAATATCCGATATTGCTAATTACACCTCACAGTTGTAAAGCAGTTTGAATTAGGAAACAAGTCTTAGTTTTTTGGTATTTTCTGTGTATTTAAACATTTTGGTGCTTTTCACAATGACTAAACCTAAGAACAGTTTTAAGAAAAGAAAATACAAGGAGAGGAAAAGCTGCAAAACAAATGCAACAAAAGTGCGAAGTGAAGTTAATGAGGAACCAGTGATAGTAACCACGTGGTTATAAATAATTCTGCAAGTTCAAGTAATGCTAACCTTCAAAGTGCTTTCAAGGGGAAAAAAATAAATAATAATAATAATAATAATAATAATAATAATAATAATAATAATAATAATAATAATAATAATAATACAAAGTTCAGTGAAGCCAATGAGTGAAAAAAAAACACACACACACAAATATGACAATAGCTTTAACATATGGTACTCTGTTTTGGAGGATTTTAGTGGTTTTCTATGCTCAAGTAAGTTTGTAGATGTTTGTACTTTAAAAGCGAATTACTCAAAACATTTTTCAACATAAATGACCCATTTTTTCTACAGTGCATCTACATAAAACTTCTACCACATAGTACAACAAATCCCATGATTGTGCGAAATTGCTTTAGTTGAAATTGCTTCAGTAGTTAATTTAAATAATAATAATGATCATAATAATAGCAATAATAACAATGATAATGATCATAATAATAATAATAATAATAATAATAATAATAATAATAATAATAATAATAATAATAATAATAATAATAATAATAATAATAATAATAATAATAATAATAATAATAATAATAATAATAATAATAATAAAATGCCAGAACTCTTACTGAAAATTTTAAAGTTTTACAAAGAAAATCAATTATTTTCAAATCACTTGAACATTAAAACGAATTAGTATACTCAGAAGAAATGAATTAACATCAGGTAAAAATTTCACATTTCTATATCAAGTGGATTCAGAGAAACCGGGTCATCAACATAGCTAATTTAACATCAGTGAGATAGGTCTTGACGAGCACCCTTAAAGAGTGTCCATAAATAAATGCATACATAAACAATCCCATTATGCATACACCTCAATGAGAAAGGCCAAGCGATAATCGAATATAGTTTATTTCAAATAACTATTTGTGGTGGCATACGTTTACTTTACCGTAAGGCACTGCTCAATACTTAACGTTCTTCTAAAGTGTTTTTACTATTTTCAGAGGCTTCTTGCGACTGCGTGGAAAAAATGGAATTGTATGGCTAACATATAGGGTCCAGCTTTTAAATATCTGACTACATCAGTTCTTTTATCTCATTTCTGACGAAATGTGTAATGTATCTATATCTGCAAAACTTTATCTCGATTAAGATATACATAGAAAACTAAATGCAGTAAAAGCTCATTAATCTGGACCCCTTTAAACCGGATTTCGCCTAATCCGGGCAAACATCCTTAAAAATAATCTAGGAATTGCTATTTAAAGTATAGTACTGCACTAAGACAAACGTAAGAAAATTGTCCATTTTACTTTTGCACATTGTACAATAGGAATTTCTTAGGAATACCAGGAATATATTAGTGACACTAGTACATTAGATGTCGTCCTTCCACACCCTTCCTGTACCTGCGATAGGGCTTGCAACTCTTATCAGAAGGATTAGTTTAACATTAGTCTTTCCCGGTCATTAAGCTAAATAAACAAAACCGAGCTCACGGTGTCTTCAATGACCTACAATGCCATAGGGGAATACACGAGAAACTGAAAACCATCGAAAGGCTTGAAAATGGTGCCACGTGAATGTATGTGTGTTTTCAGATCCATGATTTTCAATTCTGCATGTGTAGTAAACATTTCGAACTCTATATTGACTAATGCGTGGAAGAAACTTTTGTATTATGACAGTGTTGAATTAGACACAAATGCAATTGAATTACTTTCCCCAAATACTTGTTGCGAGTGGCGAGAAAGCTGTCACAGTGGACGAGATCGAAAACTGACTCGACGGAGATGAAGATGATCCAGGCTATCACATCATGACTGACGAGGAAATAGTGGAAAGTGTAAGATAATGCAAGGGATACTAATAGCAAATCTAAGGCTGAGGATTTCGTAAAGTTGAACATGAAATTAAGCGAGGTTAAACAGCATCTCAACTGTGTAATAGATTTTGTCGAGAGAAATGGTGATAAACAGATTTCCGCATACTACCATCATATGTGGAGTCTTCATGATCTCACTGTAAAAGAGATGTGTGTGTGATTAACTACAAAAGAAAATTGACAGTTTCTTCAAACCAAACAAATAAAGAATGCGTAATAAAAATGAGATGGCATATTGTATTTTACGTCCTAATAAAATTATACAGTATATACTCTTAATTTCATTCATAACTTTTTCTCTGTGTTCCATAATTAAACCTCCATTGGTCCAGATTAACGAGTTTTTACTGTAGCTTGTATGCCCGCCCTTTAATAAACGGCAGAGGATAGAGAAAGTCATGTGAGTAACATCAAATTCTTCCAGCATAGTTCATTTGATGCATAAAACTGACGATAACGGAACAGGTTTGTTTTCCATATTCTGCTTGCAATCAAGCTCATATTTGAATTTAATGATAACCGAAGTCCTCGTTAATCACGTAGCGTAAAGAGAACAATGTCATCTTATATGAGTAATATAAAGAGCATGCTTTACTTCGTTTCTTGTAAAGAGGATTTCTTAAGTTTTAATTGACTGACATAATCCTGCAAACATGACGCATCAGCTAATTGAAAAACATCGCCAAAAAGATAAGCTTATTTCGTGACGACCACGAAATAAACTAAAAATTGAAGTTTATGTATTCTTGATTCGTTTACTGGTTTTACTATAATGTTGTGACATGCTTGTATTTAGTTACTGTTGTTAGTGGCCAATAATGTTTTCATTTACTTTGTCATTTTTTTCTCCAGATCAGCTGACGGCCAGAGATCTTGTGGAACGAAGGTGCTTTCCTGTTTCACGAACTCTTCATCTTCACGTGCAACAAGAGTACGCCTTTTCTCAACGCCAGGCAAGTCTTCGATGTGCCGTACCGAATATTTTGATAGGTAAATTATGGACTATCTTGAGTGCCATACGCTTAAATACGAATTTCGATTTACATTAGCTTTCGATATTGTTTTACCAACCTGTTGCTCTTATAGTTCTATAATGTGGAAGTTCCTTGAAAATATGGAATGCTTTATATTTGGACACATAATCCAGAAAATTCATCTTTTCAGGTATACAGCAATTTAAGACGTAGTGATCAGGTGCCGACCTATGTATCCCAAAGTCACGGCTTCAAACGCGGTCCAGAGAGACCCGTATAAGTAGACTTACTAACACGTAAAAGAGCCCCTGCAGGACAAAATTCCGGCACATGACGGCTGATATAAATTGAGTTTTTATTTATGGACGCTCTTTAACTGCTGTGGGGCATGAAAGAGTTTAATTTTGCTTAGAGACCTCTTTATGTGGCTTGAAGTTCTTTTAGGTGCGGTAAATCTACGACACCAGCATAGTAGACCACGGAACACAAACGCTGATATAATTGTGGCAATAAAACAAGATCTTTTAAGAAGCATTTTTTTTAATGGTAACCACTACTTAAAACTTTCTCTTTTGAAAAGGTAGAGTAAGACTGAAACATTCAATGTCATAGCCGAGATTTGAGCCACAGATCTCCCGGTCTCCATCCGGTTGCTCTAAACCATTGAGCTACTATGGCCAACATGCCAGCATGACATTAAATTCTCCAACTGATGTTTTTCCCGGTAAACCACTAGGATTTCTCATACACAATGAGATGCGCACCGTTTTGTGGCGCACCACTATTATTTGGTTAATTGATGTAAATTAATTGTTGTTCTACACTAGCCGCGTGCATGCTAAGGTTTGGATAGGTAGAGCGGGATTTGAACCACAGGTCTCCCGGTCGCCGTCTGGTTGCTCTTAACCATTGAGCTACTATGGCCAACATGCCGGCATGATATTAAATTCTCCAACTGACTCGATGGTTAAGAGCAACCAGACGGCGACCGGGAGACCTGTGGTTCAAATGCCAGCATAGCACTGAATTTTGATTACTTTCTCTTTTGTTTAACTTAAATAGTACTAACGACAGAGGGTTGAGGCGTATTGACCTTCACTGACACAGCGCTGCGTTCGTTCGTTATCTCGTATAAAGAGGGAAATATTAGTAAGCTGGCTTACAGTAAACGACGAAACACAAATAAAGCACCTGGGAGCTGTGTGTATGATATTAAATGTTAGCAAATTAATTGTTATATACACAAATGTAGATTATAATTGCAGCCGCCCATTTGTTGCTTGACACAAAGGGATTCTTTTCTTTCTCTTCCTCACAATATTCAATCACTATATTTGTTTTCTCGCGCCTGCCTATGCATGACAAGTTGTTGTCCAGAAGACATGATTGTATTTGAACAGACTATACATACGCTGGACTCGCCGGGTACGTGGGATAACCTCACTTCACGGTATTGTACAATAGAAGTTGACATCCCTACGAAAATGTTTCTTCTTAAGACGGAAGTAATTGAGATTAACCATCAATGTATGTATATGCAAGCTATTTGATCAAAATATGTTTATTTTGTGGCCACAGGGCATCAAACAGATGCAGCGAAATATATGCAGAACTCGGGAACCGCAATTAAAACATTTTACACCAAAGTGGTTCACGTAACTTGCATAGCGCATGCCCTTTATAGAGTTTGAAAATATTGCATCTATTCAAGACTTGCTGGATGATCCTCACTTTAAGGAAAGTATGGCATTTATCAGTGCCATCTTTTCAGTTTTGGCAGAAACAATAACATAGCTGTAGACAAAAGAGATGAGAACATACATGCGGTTATCAAAAACATTAAAGGTGTTTACAAAAATGGGTGGGAAAAATTGTCAAGAAGTTTGTGAGAAAATGAAAAATGTATTACAAGTATTACAAAAGAACACTGGGTATCAGTCGTGAAAAATTGAGAAAGTTCTGCTAGTTGAACATTTTTACTTCAGTTGTTTTGAAGGTCTTTCACAAGGGACATCGATCGGTCACTTCAAGAAGTAGAGAGGAATTTTTCAAAGTATAAGAGTGCTCAAGAAAACCGGTGATCCTTCAAACGCGAGAACCCATGAATCGCAATTGTTCTTTATCGTAATGCTGAATAAGAAATATACCTAAATATATAAATCTTTCCTGGTATATAAACATGTATGGGATACCTTACATAATCTATTTCTAATTTTAAAATTAATAAAAATTATATATATATTTATTAAATTTTTAATGTCATTTTCATCCAAATTTAAGGGCAATTTATTGGTCCTTTTTCTCCGATTTCTGGGTCACCAACTTCTGAGCACTACTGATAACCTAAGAGGCAAACAAAATCTTACAATAATAATGATGAAGATGATTAATAATAATAATAATAATAATAATAATAATAATAATAATAATAATAATAATAATAATAAACGCCGCTTGCCATAATTATTGGGTTTGCGAACCAATGGATAACATATTTACCTCCTCAACCTAAAGATTCCTCGACTCCTGGTTAAGGTTGGAAATTTCTTACTCAAGGATTATTCTCCACCCATAGTAGAACTTCTAGAACGTAAGAACTCCTTCGCACTTAAAAGTGTACAAGAGCCGATATGCTCATTGAAGTCAAATGTACTATCATACATAAGGCAATTTCAAATACTTTGGCTACGTTTCTTTATATGTGATATTCCCGTCCAGGAAAACTTCAAACAAATCATGATGCAGATTAAGTTCGTTTCGGGTGGGCACCGCAGAAAACAATAATAACCGCTGCTCTCAAAAGTAAAAATGGGAGGAGAATAAAATATAGGTTAGCTTTATACAATATAACAATTTGTAACAAAAGCCTCCCTTAACTTAAGAAAATGGTGTTAATGCTTCTTTCTAATTGATATCGATTTCACGAACTCTAGTTCGTGACACAAGCGGACAAGAGTTCATGAAATCGATATCAATTAGAAAGAAGAATTAACACCATTTTATAAGTTAAGTGAGGCTTTTGTTACAAACTGTTAAATTTGTATAATATTCATTGCTTCAATGTGGCTAGCTTCATTTTCTACGTAATTATAGGTTAGCTTGTTTTGGAGGTTTATTATATATGTTAAATTATCAACAACTTATTGTGTTCTGCCTTCCAATTGTGAAAATCAAACAGTAAACAAAACGGTCGCCATACGCAGTGTAGGGGTACAGCGAGCAAAATTAAGCGGTCTTCTACGCCCAATATAAAACAGAGGGTCCATGAATAAAAGCTCAATTTGAAAACAAACGCACTATATTCGTGCATAGGTGCATTCCTGAAGTAATCCGAGTTCCTTCTCTTCGAAAATGCTACACTTAAGGTTATTCATAAAATAGCCTTAATCTGCTCATATTCGCTCCTAAGCTTCTGAAAATAATTCTGACCGAAGAGCCCATGTATTCTAATTTCTTGATTACGAAAAACAATAATGCAGTTCTTTTTTTCGGTATACGGTGATTTTAAAAACAAACTCGAAGACTGGTAGTTTATATAAATATCTGCCTACTAATTGAGCAGCATAATATTTCAAATTATTAAAATAACACTGAATACTCAGCATTGTGAAGTGACACGCAGTGGATCAGTGTTTTATAAAGATATTTGTCAAGAATAAAATTATGATGGGGTGTGTCTCATTGCTCAATGGAGCGCACGTTTAACAAATAATGGCAACTGTAACCTCAAATAATTACAAGAATTAAGACTTGTCAACGTATATTTAAAAAGTAACAATAATTAATAATAGTATTATAATCATAATAAATCACTCGTATTCAACAGCTCAGGTTTCAAAGCAGAACCACCTAACATCTATTGTTTTTGTCATTAATAATAATTAGAATTGTGATTACGCACTGTTACGTCATTGAGCATCCGTATAGAAGCATTTCTAGGTGTATGTAAATGAGCACTTACCCTGTTGCTTTCGAGGGCCTCTGCACTATGTTCTTCCTTCTGTCGAAAACAGTTGGTACATTTGCTCTTATTGAAGATGTTGGGGGCAAATTTCCTGCATTCGGACCTCATCAGGGCTGCTGACATGATGTCACACACTTGAACACACGTTTCAACAATTGCATATTTCTGTCACTGATCTGCCTAATAGTGGATGGAAATCTCGTATGCTGATCATTTTAAGCGAAGTTTATTACACAAATGCAACGCTTAATAGAACCGTATTTCTGTGTGTTTCTCAGTGTAGTACTTGGATAACCGCAGATTTTGCTGAAGTAAAGTACGAAAGTGCAGTAACATGCAAAAAATCCACCGGCTGTTTGATATCCTTTGCAAATATTAATGGAACTGGGCGTCTGCAAGCTACTCACTACACATTCTTAGATTCCGCACTTGTTTCACCTGTCTTCCTTCACCGATGTTGCACCCCACTTCATGTCATAACTCGAGAATGCCATTTTCAGGCAGCACGCAACTCTGCATTCAATAATCTAACCAACACCAGACTCCTTACACCGTCTCGTTCGGCCAGCAAGGAAATTGTGCTGGGACTACTGTTCAACGTATACCTCCGCGAAGAAAACTAGTTCTAAGATGTCAAGGAAATTATCGTTTGTTTTATTAGATCAAATGAAATTTGGGCATTCGAAAAATGTTTAAATAATTTATTTTAATTAATTTAATAATGATTCCCGTTGTTAGGAATTTTTATATTTGAAGTAACATATGCTTTTGCATCTTAAAGTATAATGCTAGCAATTCAGATTGTCCATGAAATAAACTTAGGTGCCTTAGGCTAGTAATAAATATAAGTAAGTCCTCCATCATATATAATGGTTTTTTCGCTATGTAATTTTTGCTTTTATTGATTCTGGTCTATTTTTCACACTTTCAAATTTCTTTGGCGCGCCGTCTTAAAAGTGCATTTTGACATTCATATGTTTTTATTTTGCTCGTCATATGTTAGCAGCACTGCTCCGTAGGAAATGTCCTGTTCCGGGGCATGTAAATATGGCGGACGGGGCTACTGACAGGTTTGAAAAATAAGATCATAAATAGAATCTTATACTACCAAATGATTTATTGGATCTTATAATACTGAAAATGCATATTAATTATATTCTTTCACTTTATCATTTTCCTTGTTATTTAGACAATTTGTTTATGCATGTTTCCTGTATAGAAAGTGAACTGAAACTGCAACTTAACTCCATTGCACATCGTTAAATTATTTTCAGAGAATTGGATCCAGCAAAGGTCGCCATCATACGTGAAGTATATGACAGTGAAAATGCACATGAAAAATTTGAACAGGAATTGGAACGTGCATTAGAGGCAGGATGTAGTATAATAGTAGTAGAACCATCAAGATTAGGTGACGAAACTGCAAGATGGATTGCTGTGGGTAATTGCCTTCATAAAACAGCGGTTCTCTCAGGATTAGGTGCCATTTCAACAGGTAAATCTATTATGCAAAAAATTCTATATTCCACACCTGATTATTAATTTACTGGATCAAAATGTTCAGCTTTGAATTTTGCAAAGAAACAACTCTCACAGAAGAGCATCTGCTTCATAAAACAAACTTGCTCAATTAATTTAAATAACAGACTCTTTAGTTTTGGAATATTTAGAGTACTTTTTTTCAGTTTAATACTGACAAGTATTAAAATAGCTGCAAGTAAACAAGATATTTTGTTACACAAATATAAATATTTGTTAATTAATCTCCCCTTATCTTAAGAAGTTGATGTTAATACTTATTTCTAAGATCGATTTCGAAGGCACATTGCATTCGTCTTCAGTTGTTCATTATAAACCAGTCATTATAAGATATTTTGTATTGCTAAATCTGTAATTTGTAATAGATCGTGGGTATTTCATGAGTATGACTTCAGAAGTTATGAATAGATTGTATAGTGGCATTGCAGTATTGAAACCATCAAAGAAAGTAGTGTTTGAGCAGGGACATTTGGTTTAATGTTGCTTTCTCTGCCCTTGTTTCATGTTTTATTTTCACCAAGGACTTCAGCATGCAAGCTAATATTACTAGTGTGTAAAACTTTTCATACATAAGTCATAATGCTCACTTAGTTTTTAGCCAGTAGAGGCCATTATGTAGCTCTGCTTTTTAAAGTTAAGAGCTGCCACATCGGAACAAAAATTGGAACAAGATAAACTTGATTGAGCAATCAAGTTCCTTATGATGCAGTTTTAAGAAAACTATAGCTTTATATATTGCAGACCACTATACTCATAAACCATGTTACAGATTAGGTTAGCTCTATACAAGTGGTTTTAAGAAAACTATGATTTTATGTATTGCAACCTACTAATGCTCTTTCACTACTACTCTCATAAAATGAGTTGGAAGCAAGGCGAGGCTAGACCATGTTAGGTTAGCTTTGTAGTTTTAAGAAATTTGTTTTCATCTATTGCAGCTCACTAAACACCTTTTAGTCTTAAAAACAAAGAAAATATTAAATAAAAATTAAAACATCAATATATATCGATAAAGAAATTGATGGTTTTGCAAAGGATATTCAAAATATTTTCCCTCATTTCATTAATACTCATATGTTGGAATTTCTCTGAGCGCATGTGTAGTTGAAACAAAATCACTAAAATTTTGTGATTGATTTCCTATGTATGAATGTGTCTTAAAAAGGTTGTAGTAGGTGGCTTCCAGGCTTTCAAACTAATCCCATCTGCTATCTTTATGGGCTTATGTGCCTTTTCATTCTTTAAATCGCCTTGCTTCGGCATTTACTTCATTGATAAGTATCAAACTTTTACCACTTGTATTTGTAAGCATCATTAAACAAATTATAGAAGGGAAAGAGTGTGGTGAAATATGGCATGACCTAAATGTGGTTTTCTTCTGTGCTGTTGCATGTGTCTTATTCTCTTCGGCAAGTAATAATTATACTTGGGGTCAATTTGCACTATGTCCCTGAACTGTGTTTGCTCTGTTTTGCATGATGTAATTTACAACAAGGTTAGTAAATTATACTGAGGCCCCTAAGTCACAAAGCAAAGCTAGGGGATGTTTTTAAGTAGAGGAGTGTAACAGTTAAAATTAAGTTTGTGTTTATGGATGCTCTTTTGCTGCTGTGGTTCTCAGCATCTCATTCAATATCGGGCGTGAAATATCTTAATTTTGCTCACAGGGCTCTTAATCAGACTTGAGTTTCTTTTCCATGCCATAAATCTACAATACTGTGTTAACAGCTTTACTTCAATTATGAAGGGCTAAGGATTTTTACACTTAAAAAAAAAGTCCATCACCCTCCACCAGGTTGGCTCTAGCTGTGAGAGAACGAAAGAGTAGCAGTTTCAGCAATCAAATGTAAAGTGACAGGAAAGCACAGGCAAAACATCAGTGTAGATCAAACCTAATGTCCTCCAGGTACTCATTATTAACTCAGGGTTAATATGCACCTACCCTGAAAACGCTAACATATGTCTTCAAGCTATAACTGACATATGGATGTGGGACCCAGATATATGGATTGACCCAACTACAATATTTTCTACATCAGTATTTATTTATTATTGTTTCACATTGATAGGAAGGTCAGATTTTGGATGTGATTTCAAACTTTTTCCAAAACAATTGCAGCTCTGTAGGTAATTTGATCCTATAATGAGCATTTTGGTGTTTCATGGTGTTATATTTGAACATCTATAGCTTACAAAAGATAGAAGCAGCATTTTATCTTCACCTCCTGTTTTCACATTTAAAGTGTTTGTGAAATGCAAAATTTTGTGGAAATCAAACAAATTGTGCTTGCAGGAAATGCATCTCCTATTCAACTGCAATAGAGATTATATAGACATGTTTAAATTTTGCAATATCATTATGTGAATGTTACATACATATGTTAAAGTGTTACAGCATAGTTAACATATTTTCCTGCAAGTAGTTTTAACATATGGACATTTGAAATGCATTCTGTTTCTTGTAAAAAGAAGCCCATGCAGGGTTTATTATTGATGGATGCTAATATATAGGATAAATAAATTAATTACCTGTCTTTCCAGTTTCTGTACGTAAATAATATCTGAGTGTAAGTGTAAGGTTTGCTGTGATATTTAAATTAAGCAAGAAGGTTTAGTACTATTATGGGTGCATTATAAGTTGGTGATTGACAATTGAAGGAGTGGGGAAGGAGAGGGGATAGCGCCGTTGCCACTTAAACGTTCCTCTCCACGTGCTAGGCAACAAAGATGGCGGGTAGAGGGGAGGAGGAAGTTCGACTGCGGTAATGTACACGCACAAATTCCTAGAAATTTGCGTATTGCAGTATTAATCATAAGACTGCCGTAAGACTGTCTACACGTTTAAATGAGCAGTTACCTAATTACAGCATACAAAATCTTCGAAATGAACAAAAAATAAATGGTTAGCTGCAGTTAAGATTTAGAGAAACAAAAGTGCCATACCTGCACAGAATTATGCATTCTATTCCAACGGGAATATGCCGCTTAACTCAGAGTCGCTGCTGTCATTGGTACTGCTTTTCTGATCGTTGTCGTCGTCGCCGTCAGAGCTACTGCAATCTCCCACAGAAATCATGAGTTCTTCCACTTTCTTCCAAAATGCCGTCGTTTTCCCATGCTGCTACAATAACTTTTTTGTGTGACAAACAGCATCTTCCCAATTTTTAGCACTTATTTTTGCTATTGCTTCTGTTAGTTTTATAACAGATGTTATAGTGAAATCTGTATTGTTGCGTGCTACATATCCTTTTATTTGGGCCCAAATCAACTCTGTTGCATTAAAATGGCAATGGTAGGGATGAAGTCTAATAATTTTGTGGCCTTTTTCTGCAGCAATTTCATTAAGAATATATTTTGGGACCTGCAGTTTGCTTTTACCAGTTCTAGCAATTCATACTTTTTTTTTTAAATGGTCTTGAACACGCACATATAATTTCCCTTACTTGTCCTTTAATTGGGATTCTGTAAAAACATTTTTGGTGGTTTTCACAGATAATTTCTTCCTGTCTGTTTCTGTAGCACAAGTGTTTGTGACAGTCATTAGTAACAATAATTAGCTACATATTAAAGTTACAGTGAAATGCTAAAGTTGATCACCAAAACACACAAATTATGTTGTGAAAATGTAAAGCTGTTTACACCCTGTGAAACATTCACTACTTGAAGCAGTACACTCTTAGTTTGGCAGTGATGACAGGGAAAAATACCCTAAGTACCGTAAGGGTTATTCATGTTAGAACTGGACCGGACAAAGGCAGGTAAGAAGGGTTGGTCATTAAATTGAAAAGGTTGGTCATTAACCCAGAAAACCTCATAAGATATACCTTGAAACTAAATCCACACCTGTTCCCTTCCAACAACGCATACCGTCTGATACTAAAGGGTAACGAACGACGACAGTATTGTGATACCGCTGATTCATAAGCAAAGCAGCAATAGTAGCAGTGTCTGCTTATTGCAAACCTCAACATGCCGATAAACTAGCGTCATGCATAAAGCACGTGGTGTAATGTGATAGAGTTGGCAACGTAGGATAAGCATGCCGGGTTGCTATGGCAACAGTTTACCTTTGATTGGTGGATTGTTGGTTACTAGGCGACCGCAATGACGTGTCAGTGACGTGTTTATTCCCTCTCCTTGTTTTCGCAGCTGAATAGCACGTGGAGGCAAAACGCCAATCACCAACTTACGATGCGACAATTATACATGGCATAACAGTTATAGTAATAAAACATCCACGGATGGCAACAAATCATACAGTTTGGTAAATAGTGTCATACACCTTTTTAATTTAATACTGCAAGAATAAATATGAATTTGGATAAATATGTACTAAATATTTATGTTTATCTCTTTTACAGGACTTTTGTGGACAGAAAGACCATACTTATGCACACCTTTAGGAGCACTGTCTCTTCTTTGTACTGGTGTTTACACTATTTCATGGCAGTTTGATCCTTGTGTTCAATACCAGGTGGAACGTGACTCACAAAAGCTGGCAAAATTGTTAACCACATACCCATTTCGTGGTGTCCTTGGATCAGCATCTCCTGTAGTTCTAGTTCGTCGAGATAATTCAAGAAGAAAGATTCTTCACACCAGTATATCTCTAATAGCTGCAGCTTTCTGTGCATGGCGACTTTATGATGCCTATAAATGACTTTTTATCATTTTTTGCATTTTCAGACATGTACACCATGTAAAAAGGTTTTTAGTAAATTCAAAATTCAATTTTTCATGGAGGGAAGAGAAGATACTATAGTACGTATATGTGAAACATATTCAGTATGTTGAAAAGAATCAAAATGTTATAGATTTCTAAGAAACCCAATTACTGGTATAACTTGTAAATGTCTAAAATGTTTCACGTTACATTTGAAATTCATTACAAATAAATTAAGCTACTTGTTCTATGCTCCAGACAAATGGCACAATACTTGGGAACATTGAGAAGCATTGGATAAAGATAACGATAGCGTCAGAGGCTGCTTTGAAGTGAGAATGTTGAAAATGCTCAATAAATCTAAATGGGAACAGTTATTTTCCATGTGCAAAGTTGCTGGTAAAACAGAAGACCAACATTATTTTTAGATGAAGACCTCCTGAACATGTTCAAGTTGTGTTTAGGGGCATTGCAGATTTCAATTTTTTAATTTATTCCTTCGCATCAAGGAATTGAAAACAATGGACACTGACTATATGCACACTACAGTAGCTTGTGCAGATAGTGTTTCACATTTCAACCAAAAGCAATTGTGCAAAGGTTATCTCCATAAGAGTTGCACATGAACACCTTCTGTTAGTTTTTGTTTGTATTTATAATGCAAATCACAGTCAGATGCAGAAGTTGTTCATAGTGGGCACGTGGTAGCTAAAAGACCTGTAAATTCCACTAGCAAAATGAAAAAGAAATATTTTTCCTACTGTGATTTTTTTTATCCTTTCAGAATAGTAAGCTAATGTAGCAGTAATTTACTGTTTTGTTAGTAAACGTGACTGAATAAATACACGTTGTACATAACATGTTGTTAAATTGTGTGGGTACCTTTTGTTGTTTTGATGCTAGTTTTCCTTTTAACAAACACATAGTTTTAATTACTGCTGTATATTACATAACTTCCACAAACCATTCTTATGAAAGCTTATATTAACAGAGAAGCAGTTCCATTTTATATTCCATCACAGGTATAGGGCAAACAGAAGAAACAAATCTACCAGGTGGAAGGGAACTTATTGCATTAATTTAAAATGGTTATAGATGTAATTAATCAGAACAATTTTGTCATTTCCATTTTTCTATCATTCTCTGTGTGAATATTTTAAGCTTTTTAAAACATAAAATAGGTATGTTTATAGAATGCAGAGATTGCTGGCCCATTCTTTGTAATAATGTGAATTTTCATGACATCTTTTGTAACATAAAACTTACTATGTGTGGATGTTTTTATCAGCTAATTCAACATTAAACTGGTGCATTTTACAGTTGTTTCTGCTGCAATAGAATCCACCAAAGGATCTCTGTTACATGTAGATGCAAAACAACTACATTGTTAGGCCCTTATTAGACGCTGAAGGTGTTCCTTGCATTCTACACCCTTCCAATTTAGGTCAATAGGTTGCCAGATGTCATTTTGCCAAAACATAGATATTCTATTGTCATTTATTTGAATTAAGGAGTATGTGACAAATAAAGCAAATAGCCACCCTGCAGATAAAGCAAAAGTTTGGGGTTATTTTCTTTATACATTGCAGAGTTCTGCAGCCACATTACATCAAAATATCCTTTTAACATATTCTATATCCGGTACACTTGCTTTACTCATCCCTCGGTACCAGTATATTTTATGGATTTTCAAAAAGTTATTTCTCTAAATCTATAGATTTTGCTAATTTGCCATTCTTTTCACCTACATCACTCCAATATCATGTAACGTATTAACTCTTTTTAGCAAATTCTCATCTGGTTTGTATATTCTACATGCTACTTTCATTGAATGATACTCTTACATTGTCCTCTGTTCCACAGACTAAAGTGCAGCATCCATCATCCCAACCGAAACTTTCTTGCTTCCAGAAAGATGCGTATTATACAGCCATCAAAATTTTGAACGTTCTTCCTAATGATCTTGAAGGAAAAATTGACAATTTCAGTTGCTTTTAAAATTGCTGCTAGAGATTACCTATGCTCAAAATCATTTTACTCTCTACAAAAGTATCTGAATGACAAATTGTCGTGATAGCGCTTATGCATTATTCTCTAAGTGTAGGGTGCAGCATGTAAACCAGCCCATCATAATATTATTGTATATTGCATTATTTACAGTTGTTACAAGTTACATTCATATATTGCGTTTGTGGCAGTTAAATTGTCTACCTTCCTACCAAGAAATGATGTGTCGAGCAGGTTGACACTTGTGACCGACATAATGTAAGGCAGCTGTAGGTACAGCCAGTGAAACTTGTTGAAACCAGTCGAGAAAAAAGCATTGTGTGAAGCAGTGTATGTGATAATGACGTGTTAAATACCTGAGTGTTATCATTCTTGAAGCATTCATTCACATTGGATATTTTGTAAAAACAAAGAATGTGTTTCATGAGAAATTTCCAGGACATTCTCTGCCAGCGAAAAGCATTTTACAGGAATTGATTGCAAAATGACGGAGTACAGGATTTGTTCAAAATGCTCCCGGAAGCATCTGTCTGCACACCTGATTTACATTGTCAGCACCTACTGTGAATGGTGAATAATCATATTCAGTACATTACATTACAAGTTCATTTTATGCACATAACTTTACAGATCAGTTTTACTTGTCACATCCTATAGAATCTAGCTATTTTAATAAATCATTGCCAATTTACCTGTTCAAAAGCTATCAGAAAGTAAGCATTTAAGAACTGACAATAGAGGCTATCCATTGCAAATATAACAAAATGTAGAGATGTACTTGCCAAAGCCAGATGAAAGTTCAAAACATTAAACTCTCAAATTGTATTTGAAACTGTAGAGAAGTATTTGATTTTATATCTAAACGTAATTTTCTCTGCCTTTTTCATATTGCCTGTATATGATGAGTCTTTTATGTTCAATATTCAAGTAAATAGGCATTTCCCTGACATAATGTCAAATATAAAATATAGCCTTTGTGTCAACTAGTAAACTCACTGTATGCCTGTCAATCAATCACCCAAGTGGAATATAACAAAAATATCTCAACATAGTCATCTTTATATCGAGATTCAACTGTATTGGAACACCACAGTGAAGCGAAAAATTATTAAATTTTAGATGAGTCGCATTTTTTACACATCTGCTTCACTTTCGTACCTATTTTGAGGACATGTTTCGCAAATCTTCGTTTGCATCTACGGCTCTTGTGCGACTGACGCTAGATCCAGCGGTGTGGGTAATTCTGGGGTTGTTGCTGCCATCTGTTGATTTAGTGATGAACTGAAATGTGGGATTCTCTTCTAGCGGGATTTCAAAGTTTATTAGTTGGTTTTTATGTTTTTCTATGTATATCCTCTCCCATATGACGAGTTCACTATGTTTTTGTACGTATTTTAGTAATTCTGTGCTATTTTCAATTTCATGATTTTCAGACCAGAAATGAGCTGCTATTGCGGACTTATCAATATTTTTGTATCTTAAGTGCCTGAAGTGTTCTTTCTTTCTAGTGCCTATGTTCCTTTTTGTCCTTCCTATGTAAATTTTTTCACAGTCTTTACACTTAATTTTGTAAATGCCTGACTTTTCCTCTGGTTTTATCTTATCAGTATTATTACTGTGAAGTAGGTTTTTAATGTTGTAATTGTTTTTTGGTGCCAATGTTATATTGTATTTCTTGAATATTAGTCATCTTTGTTTTCATTAAACATGTGTAACACCATGGTTATAATTTTATAGTTTGATACAAATCTAATTAGTTACTTGGGAGCAAGAGGAGATGCTACAAGCACCCTAAACATCAAAATATTGTTTAAAACTTTATTTTGTATTAACATATGTTCTATAATTATAACAAAATTATCTATTTACTTTGTTTTTTATTTGTATATTTTAACACTTTTGGATCAAAGCAGATTAAGTCCAACACATTTTCCTTAAATTTAAAGAATATACTTGTAAACTGATTTCACTTTTTCATACGCCTAGAAGTAAGGCTCAAAACACAGTTTCACATTTTACTGTTTGTGTAAATATTTTCAGAATAATAGTAATCAGTGTCGTTAGCTTTTTAAGAACAAAATACAATTATACCTTTTTAATTTGTAATGTTTCTATGAGGTACATATTGAAGAGAAAACAATAAGTTCCCTTCCACTCTGTATAGTCAAGTGACTTACTACATCTATAATGGTTTTAAAATTCCATCTTCTCCCATGATATTGCAAGAAACAAGTGGAAGCACGTACAAGAAAAAATACTAAGCATTGAATAACTCAAACCAATATTAACAGATATATAAAAAATGCCTGATTCCACAAAATAAGTTATTTAAATATATCGAGATTTAACTGTATTGGAACACCACAGTGAAGGGTGTAATAAATACGACTCATCTATAAATTAATAAGTTATTTAAAGTTTGAATTACAAGCTTTAAAAAGATATTGTGTATTAAGTTTCTCTCTAACCCTTTATCATTTACTCCTTATGCAAGATCATACAAGATTCCTTCTGAATGAAGTGGAACTTCATAGGTATTTGCAGAAAATACAAGATATACATTTTGTCATATAAGTTTCTTAAACATATTGAGCCCTTTTTTTTTTTAATAGAAAATCATTTTCCTTGTAAAGGATAACTGAGGAGCATTTTTTCAAAACTCGATAGATGCACAAAATGCATTGTATTTATATGTATTTATATTTTGACAATGAGCAGACTGGTAGATTTCTTAATCTTTCTATGCAAAAGTTGTTCCACATTTTTCTGATATTACGTTATGCAGGTAAATATTCCGGGAAAACCCCGGAAAAAAACCTTAGGGTGAGTTACCTGGATAAGGTTTTTTTTTTTTTTTTTTTGGAGTTTTCCCTTGTCCTGAAAGACGAGTGTCAAGTAACTCTAAGCTCCATGGACCCCGGGTTCATTTGAGCATCATTTCACCCATTGCATTCCTCGTCCGATATGACTAAATGTTGGAGGACGTAAATTACAAAAAAAAAAAAAAAAAAAAAAAAAAAAAAAAATCCTCTCCTTGATTTTGCTGTTCCATAGTGTCTTTGTCTATATCTGTACTACTTAATGTATTGCTTTATAGCAGCAGAAATGTCCTCCTGTAATATTCCTATCACCTCCTCTGGCTTCCTTTGTCACATTCCCAGATAAGTGAAACTTTCTAGCCAGGAACACCCCTGTGATTTTGGAAGCTTCCAGTGCATATTGACAATACTCGGCTATCATTAGTTCTCACATGTATTTAATGCTAACAGTCTGCTTATTTAGAGCTTCTTTCTTCACCACCCTGCAATTAGGAGATGTAATACACATATATTTCATAAGGAATTTATCTTGATCTATTTTATTGAGAATGGAAAGATGATGGTAAAATCCACTTAAATCATTATCAATCAAATCAGCTACTTCCAGAGCTTATGCCATTTACTTTTAGGATTTCGTGGAGTTCACTCGAGACCATGTGAACATGAAATTGCTGGAGTATGAGCTTTACTTGACTTGCATTTTGATTTCTTTTCCTTGTTTTTGCAATTTCTACTTCCCGTGCATTATACGACTAGTACAGTTTCACAATCTGAGCTCCTGCCCATTGTGCACAGTACAGTGTAGTGTCTCAAGAATAAAAATGTAATTTAAGTATAACATTGCTTTCAGAAATAAATGTGAAATACCAGTGCACAACCTGTTATTGCCAAATGCTGCAGCAGTGTACAAAGCTTGCAGAAATGATTGAGAATTCCAAGAATTCCAAGAATCGCAACAGTCAATGAAATGGCAGTCAATGCCAAAATGCGTTTCATACAATTGAGGTTGCTACATGCTGAACCATAAAATTATAAAATTGCATCTATCAACTTTTGCTTTAACTGAGCAAGTGCATCTATCGAGTTTTGAGAAAACTGCTAATATTCTCTACGTTCTACACAGGACATGAATCGAATTTTGCAAAATCTGATTTCACAGAATGATGCAGAAGGCGAAAATTAGGCCTACACTATATATAAATCAATTCCTAAAATTTTGCATCTATTGAGTTTTGAAAAAACACTCCTCAATTTGAAGTTGGAAGTTTATCTTGACATTTAGTAGGAGTTAAAGTTGAGTATTGAAACTTAATGGAGTAAACTGTGTTTTCATAAAGACCTCTTAAATCCCAAATTGTGATTTAAATTATTGTTTGATATGTGCCTCTGTGGTGCAGGGATTTAAAAAGTTGATAACAGTGAAGTTCTAATATATTAAAAAATCATTATAGAAATTATTATTTTATACCTCTGTACATGCAGTGGTGAAATCCCCATCAACTTAGCTTATCTGTCTTAAAATAAATACATTTTTTTTAAAAAAAAACTTAGCTGTTGATAGCATTATAGCAGCTAGAAACATTAAAAATAATGGCAGTGAACATCAATGACATGTTTTGCATTCTTTAAATACTAATAAGGGAACCAAAAGGTGTTAATTTTAAGATTTTCCAATGCTCTTTTTTTTTTTTAAGATAGTGTTGATGCATCTGTGTAATTGCAAAGCATGACATTTCAGTTGGTTTCAAATATTGGTCCTTTGAGATGCTTTGCAAAGATATTCATGAAGCAGAAACATGCGTAAATATGTCTTGATGCACCTCTGTTTCTAGCTTTTTCCATATATAAAAAAAATCTGCATGTTAAATCCATACATGGTTAATTAATTACTAAAGCAAATCTATGGGAGGAGTAGAGTGCGTGCTTCACCATAATGGTTTTTCTAATCAAAATGAAAGTAGTATTTTAGGAATAGAAGGAAGATAATTTTTCCGATGATGCGTCATGTGGCTAGATAAATTCCTGATGAATTGAATTCATTCTTAATATGTAGCACAATGATACAGTGAAGTATAAAATCATATTGATGACTAATGTTTTCAGTATCCATAAAATATGCTGTGAACAATGCTTGACAGGAACAGTTGCACGGTATGCAGGCTGGTTACTGTGTTATCGGTGAAGGTGACAATAAGTCCACAGTAAATATAACACTATTTGTCATGCAAGTTATTTCTAACACAAATGCTTAAAAAGAGAAGTCAGTATATCAGAACAGATTGGTAAAAGTGTTAAAATATTTTATTTAAATTTGAGAAATGAGAAAAAATTATTAATTTATTACTGTTACAGGTACTCGCCACACGTAGATGGATAACAGCTCCTAGCATGTTCCCTTAAAATTGCAGTGGACAACAAAAGTCTTCAAATTGTCCATCATGAATGCATGCTGATTATCACTAAATAATGCCTTATTTTATTAAAATAAACTTTACATATCGCAGGATGTTAGAGCATGTATATTGTCCTACTGTTCCCAAGATTGTGGGTTCAAATCCAGCCCAGACTAGTAGTTTTTAAGTCTGCTTAAAAGCGATAGTCACATGAGAGTAGATTTACGGCATGTAAAAGAGTTACGGTATCAAATGTTGGCACACTGTTGATGCTGATATAATTCTGGCAGTTAACACCATTGTTAAGAAATAAGATACAGTTAAAAGCAACTAACTGCTTCTTTACCTTCAATGATTTCAGCCATTCTACATAGTTTTTGAAAAGCATGCTATTTCTCAAACAACTTTTGAAATTAAAAACATTAAGAACTACCTTCCAAGGTACTATGATGAAAATTTGTTTTTTTTTAGTACTTTTAGTTCTGGTAAATTAATTTTTTTCAACAGCTCACACCTTAAGTTTTTATTCAACTGATCTATAGAAGTTCCTAAGTGCCCCAGCGCATGACCACTGGTGCAGGAGAAGAGCAATATAAGGATTTTTTGTCTTTGAAGAGATTAATCCTCAGTGTTTTTTATTTTCTGTGCTCATTGTCAGTACATTCAGTTCAAAAGTTGAACATTATTTACTTTTTTGAGTAGGATATCAGCTGCAATAAATCACATAAATCAAAATAATACTGATTACACTTTGATTGTTTTATACTTGAAGTAGCCGTTGAGCTATTGATAACTATTATGAATTCACAAGAATAGTATTTTAAGATAAATGTTGAATCACTTATGAACTGTTTTACCATGTGGTTGGCAAGACAAAACTTTATTCTCCATTGTAAATATGTTTTAAAATTTATCTAGGTATTACTGAAGACACAACTTAATATTTGATTTAACTTTTCTCTAAGGTCTGTTTAAATAATCTTGCCCCATATCTCTTATCACTCACGTGAATTAGTCAACTTTCAATGGTTGCTGTCTGTTCATAAGAATTAATTCCTCATTTAACATTATGATACATAACACATTCAAAGAGAAATGTCAGATTTGCATACTCTGGAAATGAGAAGTTCTTAAGAATAAATGATTTGTGGAACTTTTACATCTTGAAAACTGGTGTGTGCAAGTTCGTTATGGCTACCTAATCTATTCCTTTCATCTTAGATACCATAATATGGTGAACATTCAGTAACAGCAGTAATGAAATGCAAGCAATTTTTAAATGTGTCTGTGTGCATGCATCCTTCACACATGAAAAGGAACCTGATGATAGAAGCAGTGAGAGCCATAAATGACATAATGAACGTACAAAACCTGTCCCTCAAACCAGCAATGAAGCTATTTCAGTCCAAAACACTACTAGCAGCAACTTGCAGGCTGTAAATAATATGGGAATGGCTAACTAGAAAACCTGAAGGCCAGATACCTAAAAAGGGTAATGAGGCTCTTGAAATGTGCCCCATCCAGACTGATATATGTGATGGCTAGAGAAACCTTGCTGCATCATCTGATGCTGAGATATTTACTATGCACAACAAAGGCAGCAGTGAAAGTGCTACACAGGAGAAAGAGGAAACAAGATGGGATCTAGGATGAGTTCTGCACCACAGAGGCCATGACAAATGACAGCTGGATGACAGCAAACTACAAGCTGCAACACCTGGTGACATGAATTCCATCAGAGAGTATGCACCAGAAAGACGTATCACGAACCAGTGGACACAAGTGTGTGAGTTGTTTGAAATGAGATGTGACCGTTATCACATTATAATGTGCGAAAAAAGAAAGGATTCCCTGTATGAATATGCACAAAACATATGAAATAATACACAATGTGTGAACATACTCATTATTATTTCATATATTTATAATAGAATAAATTAAAAATAATGCAGGGTAAATATGACTCATTCCTATTGTTTTTAGCTAGAGATTAAAGAAGAGGAAAGAGGTTTCACCACCCTGAACTGTACATTCCGGCACGAAGGCACATGCAGATTGTGTCCTAGGCATAAGCAGTTTAAATGTCGGAATTCATTATCGGACTTGTAATGCGACTTGACCATAAACTTGAATTTAATATCTGGCTCAAAATTGCTTCATTGTGAATTTATGTGCCAAAGAAAGTACCAGGTATAATCTTTAAATATAGAGTATAAGTAAAACATTAAAATACACAGAATATTCTATTGTTCTAGTTATACAAGGGAATTAAAATTAATTGACAACCTCTGAAAATGTATAATCATCTTGTATATCAATTACCAGGGGCTTTATACCTTAAAATGAACAATATTTGTTTTTATTTCAACATGTCATACATAGACTAATGATTTTTTTGTTTCCAGTGTTCTTAATTGTATTTTGAACCAAGGCTCAATTTTCAACGTTTCTTTCATCCAAAAGCATTACTGGATTCAATATTTATTTTCAGTTCTGACCATAGATAATCTTTAGGAGAATATCTGAATGATAATGAGGAAGTCTTAACAACTACATTGCTGTGCTTAGTAACTAATGGAGCAACAGTGTGCAGTTTGAGTTTATTTATATTTCTTTTATAAGTTTTCACAGCTTTAGTATTGTCATTTGAGTTGGTTTGTGAAGTTTAATATTGGAATCTGATATGAATTTTATTAAATATACTTTCTTTCGGCATTGACTGTGGCATACGTTAATGATTGTTGTTCATTAAGTTTCTGATGGTTCTAGGTTTTTTAGTTAACACAACCTCGAACCATTGAATTCATGGGGCTATGGTAATCCAAGGAAACTTCATTAAATTCTTGTGTTTTTTTAACAAAGCATATCTATTGACATTTTGTTTAATGTGAGAAGTTTGTTTATAGAAAAACTCTTACCCTGACATTTGAGCAGAAGAATTGTTTACCTATATCATTAGTATGAATGTTGTTTGAAGTTTCATTAGATGCAGAAAATTTCCTAAGGGGTGTTACATATATAGCTGATACAAAGTTTTCAATGACTACCTTCTTTACTATGCATTTGTAACACAGATTAGATAATGTCACCTGTGCTGTTTATAAATGTATTGTGTGTGATACCTCTTGCTTTGATAAGTCCTACCTACCCTTAACTCAACTGCTGGTTGAAAAGAATGAAAAGCATTTGTATTATATTAATGTAATTATAGAATATTATATAAAATAAGTATTAACATAAATACATAAAATATGAAGCTATTAACAGTGAAGCAAACAAATATATACAAATATAGTAATTTGTTACTTAAAAACTTCACTTATCTTATAGAAATGATGACCGTATTTCTTACAAATTGACTAGTATCGTGATTTCGTGAATTAATTTCGTGATTAATTCACATCATCAGCTCGAACCAACAACAAATTTCAGTATTGAAACATAGTTTCATTTATAGATTAATAAATATACCAATGAATAAAGAAGAATTTAATAAAGAATATAAACATATTATTAATACTGCTTTAATGGTTTTAATAAAGACTATACATGAAAAAAATGAAAAATTTAAATATAAAAAACTGTTAATGATATTTCTACCCTTAAAAAAATTAAAGACGATTATAATTTTAAAAAATGTACTTACCATCCTTGGGTAAATAAACAATTTCAATTATTTTTTTTTAAGAGTTTGGTATAACTTTAGTTCCTCAAAATAAATATAGTATTAAAAATTTACTGCATTTCTCTAAAACAGATGAAATTCCTAATAGTAAATAAATCTGGTATTTATCAGTTTATTTGTTTCGATTGTGATAAAGTTTATATTAGAAAGACAAAACGAAATTTGGAAAGCGGAACGAAAAAATATTTTCGTAACATTAAGTATAAACAAACTGATAAATCGGCCGTAGCAGATAATTTTTGGTCATTTAACCATGAAATAAATCCAGAAGTTAAATTATTAAAACAAATGGTTGGATATATTTAATGATTGGGAAAAGATATTTATTTTAAAAAATAAACATCACGTAATTGAAATACCTCACTTGATTCTGTTTTCAAATGTGTTTCATTTTCAGATGTTGGTAGTATAAAATAAACATGACATATAGCGCAACACCAATTCCGGAGTTGGTGTTGTATAGCGACAGTAACATTAACAAGTTTGTTTATGGTTCGAGCTGATGTGAATAATTTATTCACGAAATCGCGATCATAGTCAATTTGTAAGAAATACGGTCATCATTTCTTATAAGATAAGTGAAGTTTTCTATGTTACAAATTTATATTTGTATATAAGTGTTGACATTTTTTTAGAAACATGTATTCATATATGAAATAAGCTTTCATTTTTATGCTCATGACTCTTTCAGAGTTTTCCCACTTCTACAGGCATAAGTTCAGATGAAGTGTATGGATTTGCTTTGTAAACTTATCCTTTTAATGCCCTCCATGTATTCTGACTTAACCCACCTGTATTATTATTATTATTATTATTATTATTATTATTATTATTATTATTATTATTATTATTATTATTATTATTATTATTATTATTATTATTATTATTATTATTATTATTATTATTATTATTATTATTATTATTATTATTATTATTATTATTATTATTATTATTATTATTATTATTATTATGATTATGATTATGATTTTGATTATCATTATCATTATCATTATCATTATCATTATCATTATTATTATTATTATTATTATTATTCTGGAGGCATTCAAAGAGAAAGATTACAAACAAATCCACATACTCTAGATTAGCTTAAAATAACATTTGCCAAGATATTGCTGCTATTTTTCAGAGAGAACTCCGAAATACAACTCTGACTACATTGGGCAATTTCTTAATCAGGTGCCAGAAATAAATATCTTAAGACACTATGGAATTGAGGTATTTTGAAAATTAGAATATGTATACTTATTTCTCGTCTGCTAGGAATTTACTTTTCTTGCTGTTTTTTTAAATGCAATTTTTCCCTTTTAACTTCTGGCCACTGAGGCCATTTTCACTCTGATTCTAATGTACTAAAACTACTTAATTCAAATTATATAAATTTCATATTTAACATCACATATCAACAAATCTAATTTTGCAGGAGATACTACTCATTCTGATAAATAATGTCAAACACACTTTTCACTTTGAACTACACACAATGTGATGCCATGCAACCACCCACACAAATGCTCAAAATATTACACAACTCCTTATAGACACCACACCATTCAAGTCACAGTTGTGGAAGAGACAGAGTACCCAAAGTCACTGTGCTATTCCCCACACTGTGTTTACGGCAGACCATCCATTTCAGTCACATGTTGAAATGGCCCTGTATGCCGACGACATGTTAATTCCTGCAAAGACAAAACACCTCAGACAAATGGACGGATGGATGGACAGCAGAGCAATTCCTAACAGCAGCAAAAGTTTATCTCCATATAATCATGCCACAAAAAGACACTCATAACTGATTTAGGTAACCCAAAGAGGGCCACCATATGGGTTCCGGTGCAACCTAAAAGGCAATCCACAACCAAAGAAGAAAATTATATAACATGTCAATCCATAACCTGTCAGCTGCACCCAGTGTATCGGCAGCAGAAATAATAACGCCTAAGAAAAAACTGAACCCAAGACGCATCTTAGAGGAACATCAGTTTGGTTTTAGAACTGGTTACTCAACTGCCATACAGCTACTGCAAGTCGCCGAAGAGTCTCTTTCACTTTCCAGGACAGGTCTAAAACTCTGGCAGTACTCCATGCAGAGAACGTTTTCGCTATTACCTGGCATGAAGAGATCTGCAAACTTCTGGGGCATAAAATTCCCACGCCATACATTTCCTTGGTGGCCAATTTTCTTCAAAACCATTACATCGGAGGAAAGGTGAAGGGGCACTGTCCGCAGAGCGACCCATTGCACAGGAGTCCCAGAGTGCAGAGTGCTTCATTTAAGCTCTTCGCAGTTTATATGACCGAGTTAACCCATCAATACACCCGCATCGGTCAATATGCCGATCATCTCATGATCTTCACAACAAGCCAGAACACCCGATACAGCTTTTGGCAGATTCAAACCCAGCCCGGCGCCATTGATATATGGAGCGAAAAATGCCAAATCGCCAATAACTTGGAGAAAACCTGTGCAGTTCTACTGGAGAAAGTCAGGGCCACGGTTATAGGAAAACGTGTTGCGGCGTCCTTGAACCCCATGGGTACAAACGGCAAATTATCTCGAGGAGACACTGGACCGGACACTTACATTCCGCGCGTCACAGGCTAGGTAGAAAAAGGGCACGCAGTTTTACGGCAACCATACCCAGTTCTCCACTGCATGAGCATGCCTCTCGCTTAAAACTCCAACTGTATTGCGGGATCGTTCCTCCTATGGTTCTCTACTGCTGCAAGATCTGGGGAACGTGGCAAGTTATACTTTCGTTAGAATCCAGACGTCACACAACAGGCTACTTAGAACTATATATGATACGATAGGAGGTTTCCAGCCCATATCCTTCACGCACATTCCGGTATACCGCACATTGCCGATGTCATCAGAAAGAGAACACGTTCAGTGTACGACAAAATACATACCCATACCAGCCTTTTGGTGAATACTCTGGGCATATATGTCCAGAAACAGCCCAGGCGCTTGCCATCTTTCAAACTTCTCAGAGATGTCTTGGGGTCACTCGGCTTAAACTGAGTTAAGCCATTGGCTTACTCTGGCGAAAACCATGATCCCCGATGAGTTCCTCATCATCAATTTCTAATGGCTAACAAGGCGACATCCATAACCAAAATGGGGCAAAACTACTCATCTAAAAAACGGAACGTATACAGTAACTGCAGGAGGAAAATCATGCGCGCTCCATCTCATCCAACACGAAACCCAACCTACTACAAAACTCACAACCTCTTTTTCCTACAGAACAAATTACCTACCTCATCTCGCAGGTTAAGGTGCAAAGCGACTCGGTATTGCGATAATCGACACCCGACCGGGAATTCCTCTTGCCTCTGACAAAGCACATTCAGCTATATCATAAGATAGAAACGTTGGCAAGCTTACGCCTCAAAACGCGGCCTATACTGGAAGTAAATGAACCAAGCTAATTATAATGTATTGTGACCATCTCGAAAACAAACTCTTTTAAATGAAGTTATAAAGGAATAAACTCCAGCTGCCTTTACTTTGTGGTAGAAATAACATGTAACCTTATAGTAAAGTGAAAATTTTTCAAAATTTTTCAAAACATTATACACTTCTATTAGATATTACGTCGCTGTCATGTACGGATTGGCGACAAAACTCAACAACACTTTCGAGAGCAAGAGAAAGCTCGAAAGGTCCATATTCACATTTCCAGCCAAGAAGACTTCGAAGCGACTAATAAGCCGTTTAAGAGAATTAGAAATCCAATTCTTATCTTAATTCTGCCTAAGACCAAGTATGGAGTGAAGGGTACTAATGATTTTGACTCCGAGTTCCATCAGAAGAGGCAAAGCCCCCACTCCAAGAGGAATACGGCATCACCGCACCATTTGTGGCTCAGCTGCGGAAAACAGTGCCCACTGAGGAAGGTCCCATACAGGTTTCTCTCTACCTAGTTGTTGTAGACAAGGTTCCTATACAGACTACAACCCATTAACGCTGTTCGGGTTCTCTTCCACACCATCATAAAAGCAGAACGCTTTTACAGCCAGAGTGTAGGGTTTCTCGCATACCTGCGATGTTCTGGGACACATCGTTTGCGGGATGAACAAGAGGAGATGTGCAAACTGTCACCAAAACCACGTCAGCATCTACAGAGGCGTGGCAGCGAATTACAGACAGCCGTCGCAAAGGGGACACAGGCGCAGTGTTCGTCTGACCTGGAGTCTCCTTTGCGCTGTGCTTGCCCAGGCAGAGTACGCAGTGCAGCAAGCGGAAGAGGTCGTTGCTGCACCAACGACAGACCTGGCAACGGGGAAAGATTGACAGCGAAACACTGCAGCCACAAAGAAAGAAACAGTGCGGGAAGATCACAAAAAATAACCCTGCAGCCGAATTATACCTGGACTCGACACAGCCCGCGATAGCTCTTCAGCAAGTAGCATCACCCCTCAGGGCGAAGTCAAAACCAACGCGTGTTGCTCAGGTAAAAATGAAATGTGTCTTGTTCAACGCCCGCTTTTAGTTTATGCGGCACCGACGTGGTGACACTGATAAAACATGAGATGAAGATGGAGCACCCATGGAATGAGATGGCGGTAGAAATCGGAGATCCCGGAGAAAACCCGCCCCAGCGCCGTGTTGTTCATCACAAATCTCACTTTGTGGTCAACTGGGATCGAACCGGTTCGATTTGATGAGAGCTGAGCGCTCTAACCACTCAGCCACGGTGCGGCCTGCTCAGGTGACCACGTCGGCTGCAGTAGCAGCAGTATCAACATTTCAAACCAATTTCTTGCCTTCATTTTCAGTGTTCGGGGACACCATTTGTGCAAAAGGCATAGAGGAATTTCGAGCGCTGCTAAAAAGAGCTCTCCCGCATTCAGAAAGTGCAAACGGCAGATGTCTGATACGGCGTTCACTCCCCTTGAAAAACACAATATACTCCTAAACCGCTGGAGGAACGGTTACAGAGCTCCGCCCTGTAACTGCCTCCAGCCTTGGGAATGTGAATGAAGAAATGCAGCACTATCCGGCGTGCCTGACCTTACCGGATTGATATCCTAATGGTCTATGAATCACACCTCCATTTCCTGCCTCGGTAGCGTGTCTGCCTCATGTTCAAGAGATCCCGAGCTCGATTCTCGTCAGGGTGAGTTACCTGGATAAGGTTTTTTCCCGGGATTTTCCCTTATCCTTAAAGACGAATGTCGAAGAACTCTAATCTCTATGGACCCTGGGCTCATTTGAGCACCATTTCATCCATTTCACTCATCGCCGGATATGATTTAACGTTGGAGGACGTAAAATAAAAGAAATCTCCATGGTGGTATTGATTTCTCGCTGCTAAGTTACGTCACCAATTGGTTTGATCGAATCCTCATGAAGAACTTCAGATCACACCTTTCCCTCTCGCTGCATTACATCATGTGGAGGCACCTGCAATTCTACTTGCTGTTGGTCGACTTAACACTGCTGATGCCACATACAACCCACCAGATCACGTTTTTTTATGAGCCAGATTACACCACCCTTCTGAACCCATAGCAGTGGTTTGTGGTGCAGACCTCAACGCGAAACAGGGCTTCTGGAACAGCCGCACGTGCAACCAAAGGGCACGCGGCCTCTACTGCCTCATAAATTCAGACCGAAGTCTCATACCCAACGGACCGAGAGGCCCAACATTTCATCATGGCCACGGAAGGTTGAATATCATAGATATCATGCTCACTAAAAACGTGCAATTCCATTTGGGACCTCTCGGCAGTAAAAGAGCTTGACTCTGGCCATGATATTATCCAAGATGACTCAGACGTCGTCACGCCAGCACTGATAAGCCCAGATTGGGAAGCACCTATCCTGAAGCTGAAACCAAACCATCGACTGCCACCCAGTGATCGATAATATCGCAGCGTTGGAAGCGGAGCGTGTCAATTTCTCCAAACACATCCGAAAAGTGTATTCTTAACCACAAACCCAACTCAAGAACTATCCTCTGTGAGATTCCGCAACTGCGGAAGGTCAAACCAGCTGTCCGAAAGCCAACGTTTCCGCCATCCCAGAAGAGTTTACGTCCTGACTTTAAGTCCTGCCAAGGCAGCTGCTTCGCACCCGTCGAAATATGATTTCAAAACCACAGTGTGATCCTTCAGGAGATGAAATCCAGGCGGATAATAGTACCGTAGTAGAGACAAAACCCATTGCCAGCATCCTCCGCATGGTACTCGCGGGAGACTCGTATTCGAGCCTCACGAGAAAATAGCTGGGTTTGTAAACCATCTGGAAAGCCAGTTTGAACCATGGGAAGAACCAAAGACAAGAACTTCACCGACCTGCGGTAGGTAGGAATATTGAATAGATTTATACAACTTGCTATTTACAATATTTTAATCTACAACACACATATATTTCTCATTCTAGTTGTATAAATCTTCGCTTGTTATCAGGCCTTCCAGCATTGCTGAGTAGCGTAGTCACCCTTCTATCATCAATCTAGTTTGCTGTTTCCCCTTGTTCCAGCATATTGTCGCGAACCCGTTATCTGCGATAGCGGCTTGTGTACACAAAGAGACGGCAAATAAAGATAGCGGAGGTAAAGGACTTGCCGGCGCAGATTAAGTTACGCTTCTGGAAGGTTCGGATTTCGTCATTCGATGTCTTGTTACTCCAGAAACATCTAGTGATTGTACGGAACAGTCGGCTTCTTGCTTGTCCCAGAAATTTCTCGAATTTATGAATGAGATATATAAGAGATTGTGACACGCCCGCGGCAGTTGTAAAACACGAGGGAGAGGTAAAGAGTAAACAGCTGTAGAGTGTTGTAGCGAGAGCCGAAGTAATCAAAACGCTGTTTGTTATTGTCATCGACCTTGGCAGATTTTGGTGTGTATGTGATGTAATGTTCTTACGTGAGAATTGAACAGTGTATTTTTACGGAAATAAAGAACATTTGGAATATCTGCAACTTGGACTTTTAATTCTACAAATCCAGAAAGTCATAACTAGTGTCGGGAATGGGTCGTTACCACCATGGAGGGCATTAGAAAAGATTTTACAGAAGATGGAACAAATGAATGCCGAATTAACAACGAAGACGAAAGCTGCAAATAGCAACTCGGCCACGACGATGACCGCGAATATGACAGAATTAACCACGGAAATGAGAGCAGCGAACGACGACCTGGCCACGGAAATGAAGGCTGCCAACGAGGCCCTCACCGAAAAATTTGAAGAACAGTTGGCCGGCGTGAAACAGGACGTCACAAAGGGAAAGGCCGACAGTAACACCAAATCCCTCGAAGACCTGGCAAACCGCATTAACGACCTGGAGGGAAAAGCGGACAGTAACACAAAGTCCCTGAACGCCATGGTAGAGGACATCGTCGGCAGGAGATTGAAGGTTTTAAAGGTCGACGCGCCGGGACGCGACACATCTGCGTGCGTCAAACCTCCTAAATACGATGGGGCGACAACTGTCGAAGTCTTCCACAGCTAGTTCGATACGGTGGCCAAACACAAGTGGTCACCAGAGGAAGAGGCCGTACAACTAATAGACAGTCTCTAGGGACGGGCCGCGGAAGTCCTGAGTGCGGTCCAGGCAGCGGCGGCACCTAAAGACATCTGGGAGGCCCTGGAGAATCGCTTTGGAAACCACCGCTTAGCCGCAGCGTACTGAAGCCGGCTGAGATCAAGGTCGCGGCAGCCAGGTGAGACACTACAGGAGTTCGCCCTGGCAATTGAGCAGCTGGCCAACAAAGCCCTAGTCGATCTCCCACCAGAGTTCGTATCCCGAGAGGCTGTATACACTTCTGTCAACGGGATACGAGACACTGAGATTCGTCTGCGCCTAATGCTCAGCGATTATAAAACCACCCACGAGGCGCTAACGGCAGCATTAAGGATGGAGGCGGCCAAGGTGATGGCTACTCCTACGTCGCGAACCAGGAGTATCCGCTACGCAGGAGACCAAAGACCAGCTGAGGGAGGCCGGCGAAGACCTAGTGGCGTGTGCTGCGGGTGCGGCCAAGGACAACTGGAGAGAAACAGCCTACACCAGGAAGAGCAACCGGAAGAACGAGTAAGGCCTGGGGTGGTGAGGGGCACATCGGCGGCATCACCATCCCCTCGAGTGACACTGCGCGCCGTGAGCCGACGGATGGACGACAGCTTCATCATTGGGTAAGAGGGAAGCCATGCCGCGTGGTCGTAAACACCGGGGCAGTCGTGACCGTCATCAGCCCTGACGTAGCCAAGGGTCTGCTGACGAGGAAGCCGAGCCGACCATACCAGCTTATGACGGCATCGGGTGACACCTTGCCTGTGGAAAAGGAGGCCCTACGAAGTTGACCTTGGGACCGAGTGCCGTACGCCTGTGGGTGTTCGTCGTGAAGGTGGCTGAGGAGGTGATACTGGGATTGGATGCCCTCAGGAGCCACGAGGCGACGGTCGACGTCGTTAGGAAGGTCCTGCGGCTCAACGGAGAAGAGGTGATACTCCGGCAACCCGAAGAACGCCTTGGAATGTCCAGGGTCTTCTTGAAGAAAGACGTGGTTGTCCCCGCAAGAAGCAAGGTGGTGGTGACGGCGCGACTGGAAGGCCAGCGAATGAAACACATGATGATGGACCAGAAGACGCCTGTGCACGGACTATGTGTAGCGAGAACATTGTTGCCGTGCCGAGAGGAGGAGCCAGTAAGACTGCTAAACCCAACGGATACCGATCACGACGTCCAGGCCAGGACGGAGTTGGGGACGTGCGAGCCCGTGGTCAACGTAACCGCATTCGACAAGACACAGGAGCTGGTGCCGACGCAACACCTGGGGCCACGGCTGGAAGGCTTATTGGAGAGGGCGGCCGACCACCTGCTTATAGCAGAGCACTTAGGATTCAGTTACCAAAAAGCGTTTAATGACAAGCAAAATATGGGCCTTTGAGAATTGTCTGGCTTACCTTTGGGAGATGTACGAGCTGTGTTGTTGACGACTAACCCAAGAGGGGCACTCGCCGGACAGCCGTCCTTCGTGGAGTACCAGGGCGACTGCCCCGAGGTGACGTATCTTATACTTTATATACTATTTCCATATCCGGTCAATACCACAATATCCTTAATAATTGACGTATTAACTTCAGAATCTTACAACAGTTCCTCTCGGCATTTACCAACCGGAAGTGGCTAACCTATAGGGACTTCTATGTGACGCACATTCCGAACAGGACGGAGGTTGCGGGCTTAAACCGGAAGTTAAGACAATCCCAGGAGAGGTGCGACATCTCTGTTACACAACTGAACCAAGTTCTGGAATAGGTCGTAACAATATCATGCTACTTCTTAGTCTCCTCCTTAGATCCTCTTCTGATCCAAGCCATTCCTTCCCTCTCCTGTCTGTTACATTGGTCGATATATCTTTCTCTTCCCCATCCTCTCCTTATTAACGATTTTCTGTTTTGTAGCCCTCCCCATATTTCGTGTCTTTCTATATCCTCTACTCTAGTTCTATTTTCCAGAAACCTTCTACATATTAGATGGCGCGATAGGAACAACTATGCGCTCAGGCAAGCAAGTTTCGAGCGTAATTGACGGAGAAGAAGCTGCAAGTGAGTCTCAAGATATTGCACAGGAATATAAAACGACGAAGGAAGAAGTGTAATTAAAGATAACTCCGGGGGAGCAATAAATGGCGGGAAGTCTGAACGGCCAAATGCTTGTGGAACGCCGACGGAGAATGGGATGCGGAAACGATAGCGTCGCTTCTGGTGCTAAACTTACTAACAAGGAATCTTACGGCAGCGCAAAAAGAAATTAGCATATCAAAATCTGAAAATGAAAGCCTGAAAACCGCGTTCCAGAAAGTTAAAAAAGTGTCATTTGCCAAAGTAATGAAAAGATAAAAACTGACGAAAAACAAGATGCGGAAAGTCCAACGGAATCTATCGCCGACAGAAACAGGTTCGATCCCTTATGTGAAAGCGGTATAATAAATGATAGCTGCAGTAGTGGAAATGTGGTGCAAAATGATCTGGAAGAGTCTGCAAATAAAAAGAAATCTCGGGTTTTGGTGATGGGCGATTCCCTCTTGAAGTTTTCCGGGGAAGAGTCAAAGGAAAAGGGTATGGAGTGCATTGCTTTCCGGGCATAACGCTTGGTGAATTACAAAACAAAGTGGGAATAATAAATCTCGAGAAAGAACAGCCGAAAGTTGTGCTTGTACACGCGGGCACAAGTAATATTCAAATAGGAGTCAGAGCAGAACACATAGCAGAAGAAGCAAGAAATTTGGTACATGAAATTCAGTCGCAAACGAGTAATGCAAAAATAATAATAAGTGGCGTTCTTCGCAGGCAGGATGTGACTAACAGAAGTTAGAAGAATCAATCAAGAACTGGACGAGTTGTGTCGCGAGGAAAACTGTTTAATGGTGGATGGAAATTACTGGTTGCATGATAATGACTTTGGTAGAGACGGAATTCATTTAAATCGCAGGGGATCGTTTAAATGGCCAGCTTATGAACAATGCAATCTTCTCAGTTTTGAAGGGAAACTAGGGAACAAAATGGTGGATGTGACTGAAGTAGGTACATCAGAGGACAAGTGTCAATTGGATTACAGAGAAAAGTCAAATAATATGTTAATTAGGAGCAAAATTCATTTGAATGGTGCAGTAAAAAGGTTAGTAACGAAAATATCTTGTATCTTTTGCATCAAAACGTTCAGACTTTAAATAATAAATTGATACAGTTAGAGGTATTATTGGATGGAGATATATTGTGCTTTAATGAACATTGGATGTCATGATCACAGTAATAAGTAAAATCAATGACTTCATATTAAAAGATGCATATTGTAAGGAAGAGCTGGGGCATGGGAGGTCATGTATATATGTTAAATCACATTTGAAAACTAGAAATATAACTAAATTTAATAACTTAAAAGAAAACAAAGAATTTGAGACGTCTATAATAGAAATCAGTGATCATAATATAGTTATTGTTTGTATTTATAGATCCCCTGATAGTCATTTTGAAACATTTTCATCTAAGTTGGACACAATGCTTAATAGTTTAATACAGAAAACCAGAACTGTAATATTATGTGGTGACTGGAATATAAATTTCATGAGCGAAACTGCTAAATTAACTAAGCTTAAAGATTTGCTCGCTATTTATAGCTTGACTAACACAGTAAACTCAACCACTAGATCAACCTCTTTATTGGATGTAATAATTATTAACAAAACAAAATTTATACAGCAAGCTACTGTCACAGATCAAGGTTTTTCTGACCAGTGGGCACAAATACTATAATTAAGACTCTAGTATCTAAAAGAAAGTATTAAACCCATTACTATTTCTAAAAGAAACTTTAATAATAAGAGTATTGTACTGTTTAATACTTTATTGGAAAAGGAAACATGGGATAATGTCTTTATTGAAATTGATGTTAACTTAAAATGCGAGAACTTCCTAAACACATTTTTGTATTGGTTTGATATAGCTTTTCCTTTAGAAAAGAAATGCTTTAAATTACAAAAAAAGAAAGGGTGGATAAAAAAGAGAATAATTACATCCAGCAATAGGGTACAGTTTTTGTCCAGGCTAGAAAAACATGGACAAGCAAATAATGAGATCAAAGAGTATATCAATAGGTACCGAAAAATCTATAAAGCCATTATAACTGAAGCCAAAAGAAGGGAAAATGAAAGATTCATACAAAACTCTTAACAATAAAAAAAGGCCCTTTGGATATTAGTTAACCAAGAAGCTGGAAAATCAGCCCCCAAAACAATATTAATGAATTTAATAATAATAATAATATAATAATAATAATAATAATAATAATAATAATAATAATAATAATAATAATAATAATAGTAATAATAATATCACAAATCCAAGGATATTGCAGAGTCTTTTAATGCGTATTTCACAGACATTGCAGAAAACTTAGTAGCTCAGAATATTAACCATATAGGGTGTCAGGAGAATGGTGACAACATAAAACAATGCAGTCAATCAATTTTTATATTGCCTGTTACGGAATTGGAATTAGGTGTAATGCAGGGTATGAAGGCCAAATATTCATCTGGAGTTGATGAAGTACCAGATGTAATCGTTAAAAAAGTTATACATCCAATAGCTAAGCCACTAGTCAGTCTCTATAACGCATAATTACAATCAGGTGCATTTCCACATAAATTAAAAGTATCAAAAATTAAGCCACTGCATAAAAAAGGGGAGAAGAATAAAAGAGAAAATTACAGACCAATATCAATTATATCATCATTTTCTAAAATATTTGAAAAACTGGTTCATAATAGAATGATATCATTCATCTCAAAATAAAATATTCTTTCAGAGGCCCAAAACAGGTTTAGAAAAAACAGATCTACCATAACAGCCATGGACAGTTTAATAAATGAAATTCAAGAAGCTATTGATAAAAAATGAGCAGTTGTGGGTTTATTTTTAGACTTAACAAAAGCATACAACGTTTTAGATCATGAAATACTACTCAGGAAATTAAACAGATATGGTTTTAGGGGTATTATGAATAATTGGGTTTGTAGAACTTCAGTTTGAAAATAAAGGAAAATTGCATACTGTTCAGTCCAAAGTGAGAGAAGTTAGACGAGGAGTTCCACAAGGATCAGTCCTGGGTCCATTGTTACTTTTTTTTGTACATAAATGATTTGCCGATTGCCATTAATTCCACAGATGTTATTTTATTTGCAGATGACACTAACATCCTAATAAAAGGAGACAATCGAAGCGTACAGACCAAACTCAATGATGCTCTATGTAAACTGTACACATGCTTTCAGACAAATTAACTAATTATAAATAAGGATAAGACTATTGCCATTTCATTCCATACTTGCCAAAATAGAAATATGGTAAAACCTCCAATAGTATTTGATAAAACAGCCATTAGCTACAATAATGAAACAAAATTTTTGGAATTACATATAAATGAGAACATGAAATGGACCACACATATTCAACATTTAATAAATTCATATTCACATATTCAAAAAATTCATCTAGGTTTACCTCAAGGAGCAGTACTTAGCACTACTCTATTCAATATCTATATAAATGATCTGCCCAAACAACTTCAACAAACAGGCATCAACACTGCATTGTATGCAGATGACTTAGTAATTTGGAAACTAGGCAAACTTGAAATTCTAAAGACAAATATTCAAAATTCTTTGAATACCCTTAAATAATGGTGTTCTAAAAACCTCATGGAAGTAAACACTGTGAAAAGTAACTATCAGCTCTTCTCTCTAAGAAAGAAACAACCCAGTATTACCTTAACTTATGATAATACCAAATTAACCAGAACAGAAAATGCTCAATATCTTGGAATATTGTTTGACAAAAAGTTAACTTGGAAAAAACATATTGAAAAAATTAGAGATAAAGCAACTAACCGTTTTAAGATATTTAAAAGACTTGCAGGAACTAAATGGGGTTGTTCAAGATCTACATTAAATACTACATATAATACATATATAAGGCCAGTTCTTAATTACTGTGGAGAAGTACTGATAACATCATCACCTTCAACTTCCATGATACTGGAGCGCACACAAAATCAAGCTCTTAGGTTAATTACTGGAGCATTTACAAGCATTTACATGTAACAGACTCATAATGACAGATTTAGAAATGCAAGCCCTTTTAATATATGAAAAGCTCTTAAGAACTCCAGAAAATAATAAATGGGTAAAATAACACACATCCACCCTCAGTTTGAAAATTCGATTAGGCTTCATACAGAAAGTTCAACAACTAAGAAATAAACTAAATTACCCATCCAAAATAGAACCTTTCATGTCTCTTAATAATCCACTGAACATCATTGAATTAGAATACTACCTAGATTTACTTGCAGATTTTAAAAAGAAAGAATACTTATCTACAGAAGCTAAAGCATATGCCCTTGAAACCATAAATGTAAGATATCCAGTTGACAAATGGACACACATCTATACGGATGGCTCTCTTTATAATCAAGAAGATGGAGCAGGAGCAGGAGCTACCTGTAAATTCTTTTCTTTCTATAAGCATGTTGGAATTTACTTAAGTTTTGATGGAGAAATTGATGTAATTTATACTTCCTTACAAAATCTATTTGCCTGGACAAATAAGCTTTCCAACATAGTTTTCTTAACAGATTCTAAAGCAGCTATTCAGGCTATTATTTCAAATGACTGCCCAAAAACCGAAAAGATAAATGAAATTCATAATATGATTAAACATCTTCAAAATGTAAATATATGTATAGTTTTCCAATGGATACCATCTCACTGTGGAATTTCTGGCAATGAGCAAGCAGATATGTTGGCCAAGAAGGGTTCCAAAATATCTCAAACAACAAAACAAAATATCCCCTATGAAACAGTTAAAAGATTAATCAAAAACATCTTCACAAAACTATATAACTATCTAGTTTCCTCTGAAAAACCTAATTGGAAAGATCTCCAAAACAAACTAAAGACAATTCCAGATCTACCTCGAAAATCTTCAGTAGCAATGTTCAGATTAATCACAGGCCACGATCGTTTGAATGGACATTTATTCAAGGTTGGATTAACAACTTCTCCACAGTGCTGTTTATGTGGTAAAGACGATTTAATGAACATCGATCACCTAACTGTATGTGAAACTCTCCAAAATCAAGAAGATCTAGTCTCCAAATATTGGGAAGCAAGAAGAAAAATGATTTTATTATCAAATTCTGAGCATTAAATACACACACACACACATTTAATAAATAAACTGAGTACCATTTGTTATTTGCTTAAAAATTTAAAAAGCTTAATAAATTTAGCAGCATTGAGAAATATATACTATGCTTATTTTCACAGTCAGCTACAATATGGGATAGTGTTCTGGGGGTAAAAGGCAGATAGTCTTTAAACTTCAAAAAAGAGTGATAAGGATACTAAGTGGGGTGGATAACAGAACATCTTGCAGGTCATTATTCAGAAAACATCAAATATTACCTCTAGCATGTATGTTTATTTTGGAATTAGTGTGTGTAAAAAAATAAACTACAAATACAAACACTACACAAATAAAAATATTTAGTAAATATTCTCCACTTAACTTAAGAAGCCGATGTTTTTGCGAAATTAATTTCATGGACATTTGCCCACATCTTCAGTCAACACAATTCATTTTCTGTGTAATTACAAATACAAAATTACAAAAATGCAGATATTAAAAAATACAATACACGTCAGAAAGATGACTTTCACATTCAAAGTTGTAGAACGGAAATCTTGAGGTCTAAAGGTATAAGATTTTACAACAGACTACCAGAAAATATTAAACAAACGAAGAGCCTTATACATTTTAAAAAGGGAGTAAACCTCTTTTTGTTGCAACATTCATTTTATTCTGTAAATAAGTTTTTAAATATTAATTAATTTTAAGTGATTGTAAATAATGACAATAGCCATTAATGTATATTTTATACTATGACGTGTCTGATATCAGTGTATGACTGAAAGGACAAAATAAATTGAATTGAATTTCTAGTCTCCACAAATCGCCCATTCCTATTTCTTCAACAGTTTTTTCCGCCTCTGATCACCAACTTTTTCTACTTCCCATTTTCTTTTGCTGATTCATACATACCTTTAGGACTTCATCATCTTTTATCAAACATTTATACCGACATTTTGAAACTCTTTCAATTATTATACCTTTACTTTTCCTAATTCTACTACACCTGGAACTGATCTAGGCAAGCCCAACACCTCTTTAGTAAATTGTTTGTATAACTGGTCTATTTTATTTGTTACTTTTGACATCCCCCATATTTCTGCAGCATACAACATTCTCGACTCTACCATTCTCTCTAACCATTTGCTTGACATATGAAGTTCCACTTTGCATAGATAGGTGAGATGTGAGAGAGCAAGCTGCTGATGGTATTGTAGAATGCAGTACCTGCTACACTTTGGTGTAGATAGCATTTCTATTGGTAAACTTTAAAGGACAATACTCTCTAAAAGTGATTATGTGGAGCTCAGCTTTTGCTGCTAAACGAACTGCTCCGCTGTCCATCTGTCCATGGTGCTCACAGGCTATACATTGCCTGAAGGTTTTGCTGCATGCCCAACAAAAAATGTGTTTAAATGCAGAAGAAATTCAATTAACGTTTTATAGGATGGGTTTTCTGTAGTATGTATGGGTCCAAATGACCTCGCTGTCGACGGTCCTTAAAACATCACACACACACTCACTCACTGTAGTATGTAGAAAGAGGTTTATGAGGTAGTTAATTCCCTCCTCTGAGAGGATGACAGGATGTAAAACCTGTTGCACCCTGGAGGGCGTGGTTTATTTAAACCTAAATTTCAGTTGAAATACTTTGAAATACTCTTAATTTGATTATAATTACTTTAGGCTCACAGCTTGTGCTGCTGACAAATTAGCTCCGTAGTTATCTGGGATGTCTGCAAGCCATGCAGGGTACCAGAAAAAGTCGAAAACGTCCAGTGGTATCATAATCTCCAAGAAACCTAAACAAGGCACTTCTATACTGTGGTAATGTAGCACAAAATGTTGTTGCCCAGCACCTAATTTCATCCTTGACATATGGAAGAGCTGAGACTTCATGAAGCAACCTTAAGGAGAAGGAGCAGCCAACAGAACAGATAGACCAAAGTCCTCTGTTTTGGGCACTTTGAAACCTTCTGAACATCATCTTAAAAACACTGCTGATATCCACAGGGCAGTATTTTATTTTGTCTCTATATATAACTATCCCTGCATTATTTTTAATTTTGCCCATATATAACGTCTTTTATGTTCAATATTCAGGTATACACTATTAAACTGTAAACTTCTTTGACATCCAAAGTATAAACTTGAAAGAAGCGTAGGGACAGTGAAGCACAAATTAGTACAAAATTGAATTGAGAATATATTGACACATTGCTTCACTCACACTGTTTATTCACAGGACATGTTTCAAGAGCTCTTGCTCCTATCCTCAGCTGATACTCGACTAGTGCAAGTTGTAGTGGTTTCTTCCTTCTCCATATTGTCAATAGATGGCGTGATGTACTTGTCAAAGATGTCCGGTGGTGGAGTTTCAAAATTCATGACTCTATGACGATTTTTGTTAATGAAGATTTTTTCCCATACGGAAAGGTCTATGGGGTGATTAACGTATTTTATTAGAGATGTTTCCAAATTGATGTCATGTCTAGTATTCAAAAAATGAAAAGCCACTGCTGATTTTTCTGTTTCACCATTCACATATGAGAAACATTAAAAATGGTGAAACAGAAAAATCAGCAGTGGCTTTTCATTTTTTGAATACTAGACATGACATCAATTTGGAAACATCTCTAATAAAATACGTTAATCACCCCATAGACCTTTCCGTATGGGAAAAAATCTTCATTAACAAAAATCGTCATAGAGTCATGAATTTTGAAACTCCACCACCGGACATCTTTGACAAGTACATCACGCCATCTATTGACAATACGGAGAAGGAAGAAACCACTACAACTTGCACTAGTCGAGTATCAGCTGAGGATAGGAGCAAGAGCTCTTGAAACATGTCCTGTGAATAAACAGTGTGAGAGAAGCAATGTGTCAATATATTCTCGATTCAATTTTGTACTTCTTTGACATGTTCAGTATTCACAGGCCTTTGTGGCTACTAGTGAGCTCACTAAATGCAAATAATTCTGATCTATATTCAGTTCCTGAAGAAAGCTATGGAACTAGGAATGGCTGAAAGCTTGAATTTAGTTACTTTGACACAGCTGATCACTGTGAATAATGCTTGCCGTAAAAGCTTTAAATCTTATAAACTAATCTAACCTACCCTCTTAAGTTCTGAAACTTTCTTTAGTGCTGTTCACATGGATGAACCAGGGATGAACTAAGTGGGCTGATGGTATTGACTACTCTGGATTGAATTTTGATGTATTTATTGCTGCATACTGTTATGATCCCTTTAACATTTCCCATGAGCAAGATGAATACAATGTAGTTGCCACTTAACATGCTGTGACCGGGTTTTCCAGCGAAAGTTATGTCATATTATCAATAAACAAAAGCGTGGCAATGTAGAGTACACTGCACACTACACAATGCAATACTTCATGTCATACGGTCAGATATATGAAAAATAATTAAGCAATATTATGTGTTAAGTTTGACAGGCTGGCTATAAGCTATTTTACATACTTTTTAATCAAAATGAATCATTTCTTAAAGCACTAGCAACAAAATTGCTAAATTGACAAACTGCAGACTATCCTGCTACAATATGGTGCTTATGTATTATGTACAGTACTTATGTACATGCTGGGCCTGCATGCAGTGCACATGACGCACCATTCAGCTTATCAGAAGAGATTGGTATTTCTACTGTGAGTTTTGGAAGAATGCTCTTAATATAGTGTAAACCTATGTAAACTATATTACACAGGTGAAATTTCAACTTGTTTGGAAAAATAATTAACCATTGGGGTTTATTAAGCCTTTAATATGAGACCTTAAAATAATATGTTATATGTTCAACATAACATACTATAATCTTATGTATCCATATGTATATAGCAAGAATATATTAAAAATGTTTAACACATCAATAAATGTGAGCCTGCATACACACAAATTTGTTCCTGCCTAAATGAGTAAAGAAAGTACACAATACTATCCAATTTATGCTCTTTAAATGTGTTGCAAAAGTAAACACATGAAACATATATTTTGGATATCCGTGACTGGAGGAATTTAGTGACAGTGATGTCAAACTTAATCAGAAAAACTATTTTTAGTCAGTTTATTGACACATTTTTTACATATTTATATATCGAGGGACTAGTTTTGGAAGCCTCTGCCTCCATTTTCAACTTCTCTCCAATTCCAACAGTCGGAGAGAGGTTCAAAACGGAGGCAAAGGCTTCTGAAACTATTCCCTAGATATATAAAAATGTAAGTGACGAAGTGTCAATAGCCAGACTACAAATAGCTTTTCCAATTATATTTTGAATGCTTATTTAACACTACTTTATTTAAATTTAACAATTATGAATTTAGCTGATTTGCAAACAAGGATTATTTAATGAATGAATTGTAACCATATTAGACTGCAGCCGGGTGAATGATTCGTGACAACTGACCAAGATTGAACAGAGTAGACTCATATGAATCAAGTGAAGTGATTTACAATGTCAGAGTTATATGAATAATTACTTTGAAAGAATTGCATCAATTTACACTCTTCAATTTACTCTTTTGTTTGTTAATTCCACTGACAAATACTTTTCCCTGCATTCTCCCCATATATTTTCTGTATTATTTCCTATATCTTCCTGTTTTCCTAAAAACGGTCGCCCTGCTTTTAAATGATAAAACATGATGGTGTTGAATGTGTTCAACTATTTATTTGCAATTACTGCTGTCAAGGATGTCAAACAGTAAACATCAGAAGCAATTATTGTGGCTATGATGTGAAAATAGAAGTGAAAAAGAAGAATTGTGAAAAACTTTAAAAAGAAAAGGAATCAATATGGTGTGTTTTAGGTAAAGTGGATGACTTGTCAAAAGCCATATGCTTCAAAGTGAATAACATTTTCACAAATAATGAGCCCTACATAGATAAAGGTGCTTTGTGTAGGAAACAGAAATAAAATATATTTCATACATTTCCTCATCCATTCTTGAATACATAGTAGATTTAGTTTGAGCATATATGTACTACTGATACAGTGAAAGATAGTATGTAATAACATAAAATTGAGAGGTAAGTTGGCAGTTTCTTGAGTTCCTTAAAGTAAATGGTAGGGGAAGGAGAGAAAGCTTCTCTATACATTCAAAAGATGTCAAGCATGAATAAAACTGTGCATTCTAAGAATGTGCAGATCTATTCTCAAGCTGAAAAGCAATATTTTTAATTCCATTATTAATTTCTCAATTTATGATATCACCAGTTCAGTTTTTCTTCTTATTAAGCTTTCAGTGCCCTTCTTCTGAATCCCTCACCCCCCAGGATGGTAATTACCGACTATAATATGCTTTGTTCTGTTTCAAATTTTAACCAAGAGTAAGTAATAAAAATTTTCAATTGTGTTATTTTGAAAAAAATGGTAAACAGTATTTAGTAATATAAAAATTATTTGTGGTTGGTTTATTGACACTCATCACTTACTTTTTCATATATTTATGAGAGACTAGTTTCAAAGGCCCTGGCCTCCATTTTCAATCTCTTCCCAATTGGCATCTGTTGTTATCTGCTCTCTCTGGTGGTGGAACTATGAACTTTTTTGTCAAATTATCTACTGGCGGGATTTCAAAGTTCATTACGCGATCCTTATTTTTCCAGATGAATATGTTCTCCCATGTTGTCAATCTATTTTGGTTTATCACTCCTTTTAATAATTTTGGATTTGGATCAATGTCATGGTTTTCATTCCAAAAATGAAATGCTACTGCTGACTTGTCTTCTTGTTTCAATCTGATGTTTCTAAAGTGTTCATTGACTCTGGTTTTTAAATTTCTCTTTGTTTGACCTATGTAGCATTTTTCACAATTCTTACAATTTATTTGGTATATTCCAGATTTGTTACCTGAAGGGATTTCATCTTTTGTTTTTGAATTTAGTAATTTTAAAATTGAGTATCTATTAGTAGGTGCTAAGATGATATTTTGTTCCTTGAATATCTTTTTAAATTTATTAAATGTTTTTGGATGATATGTGAATGAACTGAATATGCTGTTGCTTTCTTTTTCTTTAATAAATGTGGTTGCTTCCTTAATGGTTTTCTTTAGTTTAGATTTTCTAATTTTCTTCAACACCAAACTTTTGTTGTATCCGTTTTCTTCTGCTATGTGTATTATTGCTTTTTGTTCCTTGAAATATTCTTCTTTTTCCATGGGTATGTTGACTAGTCTGTGTGTAAGGCTGTTTATTATTGCATGTTTATGTGTAATTGGGTTGTGGCTATTATTTTTTATATAATTTTCTGAATGTGTTGGCTTCCTGTAAATTCCAAATTTTATTTTTGTATCATTCCTGATGATATTTAGATCCAAGAAAGGTAGTTGTCCATTGATTTCCTTTTCTATTGTGAATTTGATAGTCCTTTCTTGCAGATTGAGTAATTTTAATGCATCATCTAAATGTTTACTTGGTACATTTGCAAAGATGTCGTCAACATATCTATACCAAACCTTGAAGATCAATGGGAAGGACTTTTTAATTTGTGTTTCAAATGCACTCATAAATAAGTTAGCCAAAAAAGGTGAGAGTGGATTGCCCATTGATAATCCTGATTTCTGCTTGTAGTGTTTTCCATTAAAGCTAAAGAAGTTTTGTTCAATGCATATTTTTGTTAGAGAAATATATTCTCCTGCTTCTATTGCTTCCATATCAATTGTAGCTAGCCATTTTTTTAACACAGTCTGCAATTTTTCTGTTGGTATGCTTGGAAATAAAGATGTGACATCAAATGAAACCAGTCTGTCATTTTTGTCCAAATTTATATCTTTGATTTTTTCTACTAAATCTAAAGAGTTTCTTAAATTTGCACTTTCAAATTTTGGAAAACTATTAAATTTACTTAGTAACCATTTGGCCAAATTATATGTGGGGGCATTTTTTTTTTTTTTTTTTTTGCTCCAAATGCTCCAAAATAGTAGAAGAGATTAAAAATGAAAAGAAAAAGAATTTTAGTAACCAAATCATAAAAGCTCTTAAAAAGAAACCGCTTATTTATACTAAAGCAGACAAGGGAAATAAACTAGTAATTCTGGAAAAAGAAGAATACACAAAGAGGATGGAAGATTTGTTAGAAGACAGTAATTACCAAAAAGTAGAAACTAATCCATTAAAGTACTGCATTGAAACCACAAATAAAACGCTAAAAGAGAGCAAAATAATCAACAAAAAAGAATTGTACAAAATTAAAGTAGATAATCCAACATTACCAAGAGTATATGGGCTGCCAAAAATTCATAAAACAGGGAAAGGCATGAGACCTATTACTAGTAGCATAAATGCCCCCACATATAATTTGGCCAAATGGTTACTAAGTAAATTTAATAGTTTTCCAAAATTTGAAAGTGCAAATTTAAGAAACTCTTTAGATTTAGTAGAAAAAATCAAAGATATAAATTTGGACAAAAATGACAGACTGGTTTCATTTGATGTCACATCTTTATTTCCAAGCATACCAACAGAAAAATTGCAGACTGTGTTAAAAAAATGGCTAGCTACAATTGATATGGAAGCAATAGAAGCAGGAGAATATATTTCTCTAACAAAAATATGCATTGAACAAAACTTCTTTAGCTTTAATGGAAAACACAAGCAGAAATCAGGATTATCAATGGGCAATCCACTTTCACCTTTTTTGGCTAACTTATTTATGAGTGCATTTGAAACACAAATTAAAAAGTCCTTCCCATTGATCTTCAAGGTTTGGTATAGATATGTTGACGACATCTTTGCAATTGTACCAAGTAAACATTTAGATGATGCATTAAAATTACTCAATCTGCAAGAAAGGACTATCAAATTCACAATAGAAAAGGAAATCAATGGACAACTACCTTTCTTGGATCTAAATATCATCAGGAATGATACAAAAATAAAATTTGGAATTTACAGGAAGCCAACTCATTCAGAAAATTATATAAAAAATAATAGCCACAACCCAATTACACATAAACATGCAATAATAAACAGCCTTACACACAGACTAGTCAACATACCCATGGAAAAAGAAGAATATTTCAAGGAACAAAAAGCAATAATACACATAGCAGAAGAAAACGGATACAACAAAAGTTTGGTGTTGAAGAAAATTAGAAAATCTAAACTAAAGAAAACCATTAAGGAAGCAACCACATTTATTAAAGAAAAAGAAAGCAACAGCATATTCAGTTCATTCACATATCATCCAAAAACATTTAATAAATTTAAAAAGATATTCAAGGAACAAAATATCATCTTGGCACCTACTAATAGATACTCAATTTTAAAATTACTAAATTCAAAAACAAAAGATGAAATCCCTTCAGGTAACAAATCTGGAATATACCAAATAAATTGTAAGAATTGTGAAAAATGCTACATAGGTCAAACAAAAAGAAATTTAAAAACCAGAGTCAAAGAACACTTTAGAAACATCAGATTGAAACAAGAAGACAAGTCAGCAGTAGCATTTCATTTTTGGAATGAAAACCATGACATTGATCCAAATCCAAAATTATTAAAAGGAGTGATAAACCAAAATAGATTGACAACATGGGAGAACATATTCATCTGGAAAAATAAGGATCGCGTAATGAACTTTGAAATGCCGCCAGTAGATAATTTGACAAAAAAGTTCATAGTTCCACCACCAGAGAGAGCAGATAACAACAGATGCCAGTTGGGAAGAGATTGAAAATGGAGGCCAGGGCCTTTGAAACTAGTCTCTCATAAATATATGAAAAAGTAAGTGACGAGTGTCAATAAACCAACCACAAATAATTTTTATATTAATTTTTACGTCACTGTTACTAAATTCCTCCAAACACACATCAAGTATTTAGTAAATTTGAGTTAAAGGAAAGCCTAGCATTCATTTTCTCCATTTCAATATTTATTTATGTGTTACCTTAAACATGAACATGAACTGAGTTTTTAAAGAGGCCATTCATAATGAAAGCCTGTGAAAATGCATCAGAAACAATGATTCACACCACGTGATGCATTCATTTATGCATATATAAAAGTTAAAGAGTATTTAGACAGTGAACAGATTATAGATTCTTCCACTTAGGAAGTTATTCTATGGTAAGGGTACCCCATGAGAGGCCTTAGGTGGCCTATGTTGGGGTGAGCATCGGCACACCAGGCCTGTGAGGTTGTCAGCCCCATAAGGCGGCCTCCTTCACCTTCAGGATTTACGCTGAGGCATTGTGCGACCAGAAGGATTATACCAAGGAATAAATTCCAATGATCCATCAGGAATGGAACCCACAATCTCCTGGCTTGTAGTCTAGTGTCATAACCACTAGGCTACTGCGTGAACCCAGGTTATTCTATGGCAGAAACATAAATGAAACCCACATACAATTTTATCAGAGAACATATTTCAGTGCTAGAACAGTTTTGCACACTGTTGTGGATCTATAATTATACAGCGCATAATAGTTTTTCCTCACTGTTTAGTTCAATTTGTGAACTTATAATTACAGCAAGTTATTCTATTATGCAATATAACTTTAATAATAATTTGCTAATTTTCCAGTTTGTTCTTAAAACTTGTGGGCTTTCTGCAAATGCACACTTTTCTTATTCTTATGATGCGTAGTAGATAGGACATTTTGCTCCTTTATTTCTGCTCACATTGAAGTATAACAATTGTACTGTCTGGCCCCAGGGGAATGAAGGGAGGAGAGACGTACCATGCAGTGTAATCTGCATTTTCTAAACATCCTGTAAACACTGTTCTGCTGCAGTTGTTGCTTACGTTGCCAATTTACCTTCAATCATATTTCCAATGTAATTCATGCTATGTTTGTTTACTAGCTGCTAATTTCTCTTAATTTCAATTGTAAAATCATAAAAGTCACTAGTTATCTCAGAAGTAAAGAAAAAAGAGTGATACATTCTGAGGGTAGAGAAATAATTAGAGAAGGGTTTAAGGGATGTGACGAGGAAACTAGGAGCAAGTGCGTAAAACTTTCATTGAATCAAGCAATTGCAAGAGCTGTTGTTATACAGCAGTTTCTGTAAGAACAATCAAAAGAATTCACAAACAGTGCAACATTTAACTGCAAGTGGTGAAAAGACTGTTCTAGTGACTACAGAGAAATACTGAAAAACAAGACCTGTACACTCTATACTGAATGAGGATGATTTTGTTGTTTGATTTGAAGAATTATACATGACTTTCACGTTGTTCAGAAGCATGTTCATACCATAAATAAATTGCTGCCTGTTTGGGAAAAAATAAATTTCCATGGGAACAAATTTTACTTTGGAAAGTAATTTCAGAGCTGGAATTTAAATGGAAGAACAGAGAGAACAAAAGAAAGGTATTAATAGAATGTCCTCATATTTAGCCTTGGAGGCATGATTACCTAATAATAAAGCATTTGCTAGAAATGCAACAGAAACTTTCATAAAGATGAAAGGTGGGTAAATAGTAACACAACATAGAGTGCTAGCAAGATGTGCAATTTGGCATCTGTAGAAAAACTGATGTACAGAATAGTCTTTGAGTAATTAATGCAGGTGGTGTAAATAGGTTCCTTGTTTAAAAGGATGGGACTGCTGAAGAGACTACCATGGATAAATGAACCATATGAATTTTAAAAAATGGATTTGTGAAAAGCTGGCTCCTAATTTGATCCTTTCTTCTGTTGTAGTGCTAGACAATACTCCTTATCACAGTGCAGAGGTGGATAAACCCCAGCCCTGGAGTGCTAAGTAAAATCTGCTCTTTTTTTTTTTTTAAATGTTCTTAATATTTTGGTACTTAGTGTCCTATTCTATATTGGTTTCATTGGCCAAGTGCAACTGCTTGCCTCCCTTACAGGTGCAATCTAAATCACATAGAATTAGCCTAGGCCAATGTGAAATGAATGGTTTTAGAAAGAAATGTAACAGGTTACTTATTCTTACAGAAATTTCACAATATCACGCTTGAGGGTATACCATTTGTGACTGAAATAGACTGGCAAGAGGTTTGGTAAACATGTAGAAAAGATAGAAAATGATTATTGGGAGAAAGACGGTGTAGTTTAAAAATTGACAGTAGTCATTTCATTTGAAGATGATAGCAGTGGTTCTTTCCTCTTCCTCTTCTTCTTCCTCCCCTTCTTCTTGTTCCTCTTCCTCTTTCTACTGCAAAAATGAGTTTGGCTCTGAGGAAAAGCTGACTCTCCACTTATTTGAGGTGAGCATTCCACACTCCAAGTTTGGCTTGTCGTCATAATCACAACCAGAATCATGAGTTCAGCTTCAGATATCGTGTACCTAGAATTGTTTACTTACATCTCATTCCTGCTAGAGGCCATAAGCTGATGGACAGCAGAAATTAATGACATTGCTGTTTGGTCATGTACCACTCTCCTGTTTCCTTTATTCCGCTCATTTGGCTGTCATTAGAAAGTACAGAAGCATTTGATAACATTAGCCATGCAGTTATATCGCATAAGCATGCACTGCTTACTATTACAAAACATACGTTTGTCCATGGGCAACAAATGCTTTCTGATGGCATAATACGAACAGAATTATTTGCATGGGTACACAACATGATTTCAGCTTTCACAATAACCTGATACTAGTACATCACACAGATGCTAGATGACATTTGTAAACACGTTATATAGTGAAGTGGCAGCACTTGTTTGTTATCAAGTAGAGAAATCCATGGACAAGATGTAAGGCAGCTATTACAAAGATGAGCTACATGGTTTCTGTGGAAGGTAGGATTCAAAACAGCAGATATTCACACACATTTAAATGCACTTTGTGGCCAAAAAGCATACATAAGACCATTTACAACTGGATTGCTGGGTCCGCCAGCGGAAGTGAATCAACAAGCAAGAATGTGAGTGTTGGTTATCCGTCAACATTGCAATCTCCGAGGATTATTGAGGTTGTGTCTAAATTGATTACAGCTGATAGGCATACAACCATTGATGAATTGGAATCGCAGACAGGGCTCGACTGCACAACCTGTATACCATTATCCATGACGATTTGGATATGAAGGTGTGTGCTCATTGGGTTCTGCAGGACTTGATGCAGGCTCAGAAAGAGAACAGAGTTGAAGTCTGTCGTCAACCATTGGAAATGAACAATGATAATCCAGGTTTTCTGAAGAAACTGGTAACTGGTGACAAATCATGGTGTCACTACCACATACCTGAGAAGAAAATCCAATCCATGCTATGGAAACATCCTGGGAGTCCCCAGCCCAAGAAATTTCATTCTGCTCCAGGTAAGCAGAAGATCTTTGTCTTTTGTAACACTTGTGGCATACTGCTAATGGACTGACTTCCATGAGGTATGAATGTCAACAGCAGGGTGTACTATGACTCCCTTACTTGTTCCAATTTTTCCTACTGCCGTAGTGTTCTAGCCACTACCTTTGCAAAGGAAGAACTACAACAGACCGCTTTGCTTGTCCTCTGTGCAGAACTGAAAAACATTCTGAATAATCCTTGTGCTTTCTGAGTTTACAACAATCCAAGGTGACTTTTTTTAAAATTTCCATGTTTGAAAATTATTATCAAAGACAACTTCTTTCTGATAGAATGCTATATTGTACTGTGGTACTCACATGTTGCACAACAGTTAACTTGATTAACAACTTAATGCACAGCCTATAGCACATTAGTTCCTGCTATTCGCACATAAACAAGGCTCAAGCTATAAATATTAGAAGCAGAAGCATTATTAACAGTGAAGTATTCTTCATATTTAAGTTTGAATTTATGAGTCACTATGTTTACACTCAGTCTTCACTTACTTGTATAATTGAAACGTTTTCAAGATCATTCGATCTCATCATCAGCTGTTTGGTGACTAAATGAACCTCCCTCTTCTTCCACTGCTACGGAGCTCCGATCACTCTGCCATCTGGTGTTAGTGGCACTAAGTTTTAATACTTCATTTAATGCCGGGATTTCAAAATTTATAATTTTATCACGGTTTTTGTTTATGAAAATTTTTTCCCAAATATCCAATTCTATGGGTGTACTTAAAGATTTTAACAGTTTAATGTTGTGGCCAATGTTGTGGTTTTCTGTCCAAAAATGGTGTGAAACTGCAGATTTTTCTGTTTGTTTCAACTTAATGTTCCTCTGGTGTTCTTTTTGCCTGGTTAACATGTTTCTCTTAGTTTTTCCTATGTAGCTTTTTTCACAGGTTTCACAATTAATCTGATAAATTCCTGATTTCAAATTGTTGGGGATTGTATTTTTCAGTGGTTTATTTAGCAGGTTCCTCAGACTGAATTTGTTTTGGGGTGCTAGTTTTAAGTTTAGTCTTTTGAAGATTGGTTCAAATTTTCTAAAAGCCCATGGATGGTAGGTGAATTTTCTATATTGCCAATTTGTGTTATTAAGTGGTGTGAGAGTGGTATTTTTTGATCTTATCTTCAGTTTTTCTTTCCTCTTCATCATATTCCTTATGATGGCTGGGTTGAATCCATTTAATACCGCTATGTCTTTTATGTGTTGTTGTTCTTTCAAAAATTCATCCTTACTCAGTGGGACGTTGTATAGCCGGTGAATTAGACTTCTAAAGGCAGCTAGTTGATGTGAAACTGGGTTGTATTCATTTTTCTTTATGTAATTATCTATGTGTGTGGGCTTCCTGTATATTCCAAAATCTACACCATGATGATTTCTAGTTATCTTGAGGTCCAGAAAGGGTAGGGTGTTGTCTCTTTCTACTTCCATTCCTCAAAAAATGGCTAACCCAGACTACAACGGACCCCAGAGAAATAGATGATATTATCAATCTTACAGATTTATGCATAAGGAATAATTACTTCATGTTTAACCAAAAATTCTACAGACAATCAAAAGGTTTAGCAATGGGGAGCCCACTTTCGCCTATTTTGGCAGACCTATACATGAGCTATTTTGAAACACACATAGTAAAGGCCTTCCCACAGATTTATAAATTTTGGCAGAGATATGTTGATGATATTTTTGCTATCATTCCGGAAAAACTTAGAGAAGATTCTCTAAAATTACTAAACCTGCAAGATAATCACATCCAATTTACTATGGAAGTAGAAAGAGACAACACCCTACCCTTTCTGGACCTCAAGATAACTAGAAATCATCATGGTGTAGATTTTGGAATATACAGGAAGCCCACACACATAGATAATTACATAAAGAAAAATGAATACAACCCAGTTTCACATCAACTAGCTGCCTTTAGAAGTCTAATTCACCGGCTATACAACGTCCCACTGAGTAAGGATGAATTTTTGAAAGAACAACAACACATAAAAGACATAGCGGTATTAAATGGATTCAACCCAGCCATCATAAGGAATATGATGAAGAGGAAAGAAAAACTGAAGATAAGATCAAAAAATACCACTCTCACACCACTTAACACAAATTGGCAATATAGAAAATTCACCTACCATCCATGGGCTTTTAGAAAATTTGAACGAATCTTCAAAAGACTAAACTTAAAACTAGCACCCCAAAACAAATTCAGTCTGAGGAACCTGCTAAATAAACCATTGAAAAATACAATCCCCAACAATTTGAAATCAGGAATTTATCAGATTAATTGTGAAACCTGTGAAAAAAGCTACATAGGAAAAACTAAGAGAAACATGTTAACCAGGCAAAAAGAACACCAGAGGAACATTAAGTTGAAACAAACAGAAAAATCTGCAGTTTCACACCATTTTTGGACAGAAAACCACAACATTGGCCACAACATTAAACTGTTAAAATCTTTAAGTACACCCATAGAATTGGATATTTGGGAAAAAATTTTCATAAACAAAAACCGTGATAAAATTATAAATTTTGAAATCCCGGCATTAAATGAAGTATTAAAACTTAGTGCCCCTAACACCAGATGGCAGAGTGATTGGAGCTCCGTAGCAGTGGAAGAAGAGGGAGGTTCATTTAGTCACCAAACAGCTGATGATGAGATCGAATGATCTTGAAAACGTTTCAATTATACAACAAGTAAGTGAAGACTGAGTGTAAACATAGTGACTCATAAATTCAAACTTAAAAAGGCTCAAGCTATTTGTCCTGAGTAATATATTGGGAGATCCCATGTACATTGATTCATGTTCATTAATAAATAAGGTACAAAAAACTACTGTTGTAAATCATTCTCGAATGCCCCTCTTATATTAATTTTGTGTGAATTATATTCCATTTTAAAGTAAGAATACTATTTTCTCAAAATATATCTCATCAAGCCCAGAATTGTGGAGAAGTGGTTTTTACATTCTTTACTCACAAGATATTAATTAGCAAATGCACCATTCCAAAGGCAAATACTACACTTCAATTAAAAGCAATTTTTCCCAAGTTAACTTATATACATTGCTTCTGCATTTGCAATCCTGATTTTGTGTACAGCTATCTAAAGTCATTCAAAAAGTAGTCTGATTTTGAAAACCATACATTCTAATTACTGGACTAGTCTGCATTTCTTCATTGTGTATGTCACCATGGAGCAACTGAGCAACATGTGGTAATTCTGAAATAGAAAAAGAAAGAAAGAATAGAAAAAAATAAAAAGTTTGCACCACTGTCAGAGGATTTTGTTCAGTTCCAGGATGTACAAACCATTAAATAAATCAACAGTTAGAAGACTTTTGAGAACGTTTAATGAAACAGCTTCAGAAGCCAACATTGAAAGTCCATAATCCTCATGCTGGCTGCTGATCTGCTCTAAACATTGCTGTACTTTGTGAGAGTGAGAATGTTAGTCCAATGAAAAAAATGTGGTGCTGTTTCCAAAAATTGTACATAGAAGATTCTACAGTATTTTTTCCCTTATAAAATTCAGTTAATACATCAACTAAAAATGACCATTCATGAGGACAGACTACATTTTGAATGGTTCTGAGAAGATGTCTATGTATGGAAAAACTTAAGTGATTAGGCAAACTTCCATTTAAATGGATATGTGAATAAATAAATACTGTCGCGAACACATTGTTGAGGAGAAGCGGCGTGAGGGACGAGTTCAGAGAGACGGGCAGTGCAGTGCGGAGATAAAAGCTCGCCAAAACGGTGGGGGAAGGAGACGGATTTCTGGAGAGTTTGTCTTTCATCTAGCGCCATCTTGATTGTTTGAGAACATTCTGGATGGTGAGTAAGCTATAAAAAGGGAGCCACCACCTGCTACTGCAGTCAGTCGGTAATTGGACGCGTACGCGTGAACAGCTGTAAAAGTGAACTCTTTTGTGGTCGATGACCTTGCAAGTTGTATGTGTTTGTGACATAATTCTGCGACTGTCAGGTTGACAAAGTGTGTTTCTACAGAAATAAAGAGTAATTTTTAGGGTTTATAACCTGGACTTTTAATTTCACGAACCCATAAAATCACAATACAATTGCAACGTTTGTGTTTCCGATAATTTTGCTTGAGAAAAATGTGTCCATAGTAAGCGATAGGCTTGGAATTTGGGAAGAGATCTCATGGGTCCTTAATATTTGGAAGTTAATGGAGTTGATAAATATGTTTAAAGAACTTAATTATGCCATTTTGATGCAATGAATATTCTGGAGCTGTGGATTTAGGATGTCACCTATTCACACTGCCTATAAAGTAGTTGCAGACTGGAGATTTTCAGATTGGCTCATCTCAAACAAAGGTGACACAAAATGACCACCAAAGTCACCTGATTTTACTCCCTGTGATATTTTTCTTTGCGATTTGTAAAATCACACAAACCCTGAAAAATATGTGAGTTAAAACATGAGTTGTCAGCAAAGTTTGAAGGCATTCAATGCAAATTTCATAGAAAAGAACCTTGCATTCCAGCAAACTAAAGAGGGTGATAAACAATATAATTTTCTAACTTGATATGGAAAGGTGTGATGTGATTATATGCTTGTTTAATCTGTTTTTGAAAAATCAATTTAATAATTTAATATATTATAAGCAATGTGCTTTAGGACTCATCTGTACTTAACACAAACAAATTATTTTCTACGGTTATGCCCAACATCAAGAATATAAACAACAATAAGAGCCATAATACACTATAATTCCAGTTAGTATTGGTACAAAAATAAATTAACTAGATTGTTCTTTGGCACTCTTTCTAAATCGTCTTGCCATAATCCAAAAGTATATGGATGGTGCAAGTGTCCGCAGTGTTATGGCAGCTTTTGGTGTAAAAGGACAGAGTAACAGTTCATGTTTTCCAGACACCACAGCACTGAGTATCTCTGTTGCAGCATATTCTGGTTTATAACCTTCTGCTGTAGCAGTATCCATTACTGAAATAACAAATAAGCCTTAGCATTAGTAATCCAGTGTGGCATACAAAATTCATACTATTTTAACATGGTACACATTAATAATGTTAGCAATATAAAACCTACATAGAAATAATCATTATAACATAGCATTTTATCCCTCAAAGTAATTACTGTTTTGCCCAACAACCTCTTGCACACAAGGCCTTCCACTGGTAACCATTCTTTATCACAAGCTTTCAGATGCCTCATTGTGCTACATTCACTAACTGGGTAAGAGCCCCACTACATCTTTTAGTAAATTTTTTTTAGCAATAGGCATAAAAATAATTCATGCAGATTATATCTAGGTAATATTTCTATTTTTTGATGGCTTCATGTCTTCCAGAAAAGAGTGTGACTCACACCATCAAATATCTCATGAAAGAAATCAATAATGGTTCTACCCTGCATGATCTACAGTTTCCAATTGGAAAACAGTGATTCCATTCAACTGAAAAATTCTCAAACAGGAAAACATAAAGATGTTCCAAATTTATTTTAAAAAAAATGGCTCTAACATTATGTAGAAAATGAAGCTAGCTACAGTGAAGCAATAAATATTACACAAATAAAAATATTTGCAACTAAGGCTTCACTTATCTTAAGAAATTGGTGTTGATACTTCATTTCAAATGGAAATCGATTTCGCAAACAAATCGCTTGCGTGCTGTTCACAGATAAACTCCGCTGTCAAGGATACTGGCTACCATGCCTTTTCTTATGTCTTTTTATTATTACCAATGAAAAACGAAACAGACCTAAAAATAGAATCAACTGCCGGTATTTCAAAACTCATTATGCGATGTTCATATTTTAAAATAAATATCTTTTCCCACACTATTAAATCTATCGGACCATTTAATTGTTTTAATAATTTCACTTCAGGATTTATTTCATGGTTAAATGACCAAAAATGATCTGCTATGGCCGATTCATCAGTTTGTTTAGGGTGCCAAATTATGTTTCATCTTTCCAATATAAACCTGATCACAATCTAAACAATTAAATTGATAAATACCAGATTTTTTTAGTTAATTGATGGAAATTAATCATTTCTTCACACTAGTCATATATAGGCTAAGATAGTTGATAGATAGAGTCAACATGAAAAATTTAATGCCATGGCCGGGATTTGAACCACGGATCTCCTGGTTTCCGTCCAGTCGCTCTAGCCCATTGAGCTACCATGGCCAACATGCTGTCCTGACATTAAATTCTCCATGTAACTTGTATATTTCCCCAGTAGACCACTAGGGACTCTCGCATTCGAGATACACCGTTTGTGGCGACTTACTATACTTGAGTCCCAGGCTTCACCATTTAACTCTTATTATTTTAGTTAATTGATGGAATTTAATCATTTCTTCACACTAGCCGTATATAGGCTAAGATCTTTGATAGAGTTAACATGAAAAATTCAATGCCATGGCCGGGATTTGAACCAAGGATCTCCTGGTTTCCGTCCAGTCACTCTAACCCATTGAGCTACCATGGCCAACGTGCCGTCCTGACATTAAATTCCCCATTTGACTCATACATTTCCCCGGGAGACCACTAGGGGCTACAATTCAATGGCCATGGCATTGAATTTTTCATGTTGACTCTATCTACCAGATTTTTTATTATTAGGAATTTTATCTTTTTTAGAAAAATGTAAATTTTTAATACTATGATGTGTGTTTGGAGGAAATTAGTAACAGTGACGTCAAAATTAATATAAAAATTATTTGTGGTTGGTTTATTGACACTCGTCACTTACTTTTTCATATATTTATGAGAGACTAGTTTCAAAGGCCCTGGCCTCCATTTTCAATCTCTTCCCAACTGGCATCTGTTGTTATCTGCTCTCTCTGGTGGTGGAACTATGAACTTTTTTGTCAAATTATCTACTGGCGGGATTTCAAAGTTCATTACGCGATCCTTATTTTTCCAGATGAATATGTTCTCCCATGTTGTCAATCTATTTTGGTTTATCACTCCTTTTAATAATTTTGGATTTGGATCAATGTCATGGTTTTCATTCCAAAAATGAAATGCTACTGCTGACTTGTCTTCTTGTTTCAATCTGATGTTTCTAAAGTGTTCTTTGACTCTGGTTTTTAAATTTCTTTTTGTTTGACCTATGTAGCATTTTTCACAATTCTTACAATTTATTTGGTATATTCCAGATTTGTTACCAGAAGGAATTTCATCTTTTGTTTTTGAATTTAGTAATTTTAAAATTGAGTATCTATTAGTAGGTGCCAAGATGATATTTTGTTCCTTGAATATCTTTTTAAATTTATTAAATGTTTTTGGATGATATGTGAATGAACTGAATATGCTGTTGCTTTCTTTTTCTTTAATAAATGTGGTTGCTTCCTTAATGGTTTTCTTTAGTTTAGATTTTCTAATTTTCTTCAACACCAAACTTTTGTTGTATCCGTTTTCTTCTGCTATGTGTATTATTTGCTTTTTGTTCCTTGAAATATTCTTCTTTTTCTTCCAAACACACATCAAGAATAGGTGAACAAGTCTTGAGGAATAACAAAATGGAGTTAAAGTGTGGAACAAGGAACATGGATACCACCAACAAGGTAGGATTTGGACATTTATCATTTGAAATCAAACAGGATATAAAACTTTTCGGAAAATTACAGGAAAAAAGAAGAAAAATTGCAGCGGACATAAGATTCATAAATTTATGTATCAAGAAAAAAGTAGTACCTAATTTCGTAATAAAAGTAGTAAAATTTGATAAAAATAGTAGACAACAAAAAGCAGCAGAGAGAAAAGTATTAATTGTAGAAAAGAATAAACACTATAGAAATAAAAACACGCTAGAAATAAAATTGTACAATTTGCATCAAAAACTTACCAAACAATTAGGAAGTATATTTTGGGAAAATTTTGAAAACAATTTATTAGCATATCTTAATAGAAAAATGAAGACAAAAACAGCAAAGTTAAAGAATAAATTAAAAAATTTATGCCAGAAAGCAGGCACTTTTAAAAAGATAAATCAAAAAGACAAACATAATCTAAAAGATCATCTAAACAATGCGGTAAACCTATCAAACCAAAATTTTACAAAAACAGAACTGAATATGCTGAATCTAGGTTTAAAGACATGTGTAGATTATTCCAACCAAATTGAAGATTACATTGCTGACATCCAAATTGCTACACAAACACTTAATGAAGAAAGTAAAAACACAGTAAAAAACAAATGCTCCAAAATAGTAGAAGAGATTAAAAATGAAAAGAAAAAGAATTTTAGTAACCAAATCATAAAAGCTCTTAAAAAGAAACCGGTTATTTATACTAAAGCAGACAAGGGAAATAAACTAGTAATTCTGGAAAAAGAAGAATACACAAAGAGGATGGAAGATTTGTTAGAAGACAGTAATTACTAAAAAGTAGAAACTAATCCATTAAAGTACTGCATTGAAACCACAAATAAAACGCTAAAAGAGAGCAAAATAATCAACAAAAAAGAATTGTACAAAATTAAAGTAGATAATCCAACATTACCAAGAGTATATGGGCTGCCAAAAATTCATAAAACAGGGAAAGGCATGAGACCTATTACTAGTAGCATAAATGCCCCCACATATAATTTGGCCAAATGGTTACTAAGTAAATTTAATAGTTTTCCAAAATTTGAAAGTGCAAATTTAAGAAACTCTTTAGATTTAGTAGAAAAAATCAAGGATATAAATTTGGACAAAAATGACAGACTGGTTTCATTTGATGTCACATCTTTATTTCCAAGCATACCAACAGAAAAATTGCAGACTGTGTTAAAAAAATGGCTAGCTACAATTGATATGGAAGCAATAGAAGCAGGAGAATATATTTCTCTAACAAAAATATGCATTGAACAAAACTTCTTTAGCTTTAATGGAAAACACTACAAGCAGAAATCAGGATTATCAATGGGCAATCCACTTTCACCTTTTTTGGCTAACTTATTTATGAGTGCATTTGAAACACAAATTAAAAAGTCCTTCCCATTGATCTTCAAGGTTTGGTATAGATATGTTGACGACATCTTTGCAATTGTACCAGGTAAACATTTGGATGATGCATTAAAATTACTCAATCTGCAAGAAAGGACTATCAAATTCACAATAGAAAAGGAAATCAATGGACAACTACCTTTTGGATCTAAATATCATCAGGAATGATACAAAAATAAAATTTGGAATTTACAGGAAGCCAACACATTCAGAAAATTATATAAAAAATAATAGCCACAACCCAATTACACATAAACATGCAATAATAAACAGCCTTACACACAGACTAGTCAACATACCCATGGAAAAAGAAGAATATTTCAAGGAACAAAAAGCAATAATACACATAGCAGAAGAAAACGGATACAACAAAAGTTTGGTGTTGAAGAAAATTAGAAAATCTAAACTAAAGAAAACCATTAAGGAAGCAACCACATTTATTAAAGAAAAAGAAAGCAACAGCATATTCAGTTCATTCACATATCATCCAAAAACATTTAATAAATTTAAAAAGATATTCAAGGAACAAAATATCATCTTGGCACCTACTAATAGATACTCAATTTTAAAATTACTAAATTCAAAAACAAAAGATGAAATTCCTTCAGGTAACAAATCTGGAATATACCAAATAAATTGTAAGAATTGTGAAAAATGCTACATAGGTGAAACAAAAAGAAATTTAAAAACCAGAGTCAAAGAACACTTTAGAAACATCAGATTGAAACAAGAAGACAAGTCAGCAGTAGCATTTCATTTTTGGAATGAAAACCATGACATTGATCCAAATCCAAAATTATTAAAAGGAGTGATAAACCAAAATAGATTGACAACATGGGAGAACATATTCATCTGGAAAAATAAGGATCGCGTAATGAACTTTGAAATCCCGCCAGTAGATAATTTGACAAAAAAGTTCATAGTTCCACCACCAGAGAGAGCAGATAACAACAGATGCCAGTTGGGAAGAGATTGAAAATGGAGGCCAGGGCCTTTGAAACTAGTCTCTCATAAATATATGAAAAAGTAAGTGACGAGTGTCAATAAACCAACCAAAAATAATTTTTATTTTAATACTATATTTATTTTGAGGAACTGGCCGGCTAAGGTAGAGGCAAAGTCTCTGAAACATGTTCTGGAAAAATTTAAAAGTGAGTGTTGGTTAGTGTCAATCGACTCCCTTTAAATTTAATTTATCATAACAACACTGTTTTCAACACTTCCAAGAAAGGAATTGCAGGTAAGATTATGTTTATCTTACGATCTATATTAGAGAATAACTATGAACTACACAATTTTCATTCTCCAGTGTTAGATTTCTTCTTCCCTGTACGTATTTGCACTCAGTTTATACACAAATTTTACTTTGCTCCGCAGACGCTACAGGAGGATTTCATTACTTTTATCACCCAAATGAGATTATTTGCTCATATATTTCTGTTACTGGACTCTTGAACATCAAATTTGTCAGATGGTACTTCTAGGTTTAAATATGCATACATGTTATTTTGTGTCAATTTATTGCACCTCCAAACTCATTTTTAGACTTAGATATGTGTTTCCTTAGTACAACAACATGCAAATTTAGATTTTACGATAACTCGAAACCTTCCTAAATTAGCTCATACAGAAACCTCTTTTCTGGCATCAGTGCAGTCTCAAGAAACAACCCATACACAATACTAAAAATGTGAATTTGTCATATCAAGCTTCTGCTGGAGTACGCTTTTGTTCTTTTTGTAAGAAACATGGTCATATTCTACCTTATATTTCAAAAAATGCTATCAATTTAATTCATCTTGAAAGATGCTCAACAGTGGAACTCCTACCGGCCTATATACGAGGATTGGGACAAAAGTCATGGCAACTTTCTTTTTCATGTAGATATATGAATGGATCAAAAATGCATAAGTGTCTTGTGGAAGTACTGCAGGCATAGTGTGTATGCATAACAGATAGCTCTGTGATAGCTGGTAGTAGGACAAGAGGGCTGTGAAATCAGTCAGTTGGTGAGTGTCGTGCGAGATGGAAGTAACTCATGTTGAGCAGTGCGCTTACATCAAAATAGCCGTTCTCCAAGCGAGAAACATAATGGAATGTCACAGTGAATTAGTGGAAGCCCTTGGGAATAATGCCCTACCATACTGTATAGTAGCATCAGGATAGCAAAGTTTCAGCAAGGACGTGTGTCAACCAGTGATGAGCAACGTTCGGGAAGACCTGTCAGTGTGCGGACCGACGTGGCAGGTGCCGTCATCGAGCAGCTCCTGGATGAAGACAGACGATGGACGATACTGGAGCTAGGTATGGCAAGTGGCATCGAGAAATGCACCATCCACAGGATTTTGTGTAATGAGCTGCAACTACGCAAAATCGCATCACGTTGGGTACCGCATGCACTGACGGAAGCAGGTGGATGCGCTATGCAATATGCACCGACCACCTTGCACGCTGGCACAGGACGGCGATCAATTCTTGTCACGAATAATCACCATCGATGAATTTTGGGCCAAGGCATACGAACCAGAACTGAAACATCAGTCTGCAGAGTGGCGAATGCTGGATCACCAAGGAGGCAGAAGTTCAGTCAGAATCCTTCCCCAGTAAAATTGATCGTGATCGTCGCATATGACATCAGGGGTGTCATTGTTTGACACTTTGTTCCACATAGCAGGACAGTGACCGCACAGTATTACAGGGACTTCCTGGTGTGACAGGTACAACGTGGCGTTCGGGAGAAATGTCTGGATCTTGTGGACAGTGCAATAATCCTGCACGACAATGCAAAACCACAAACCAGAGTGTGGGGCAGCAACTACGATGTTGGGGGTGGGAAGAATTGGAGCACCGACCGTACTCTCCCGACATTTTGCCCTGTGCCTTTGATCTCATTCGAAAGATTCAGGAACCACTATGTGGTAGGCAGTTTGCAACACGAGAGGACATTGCTAATACTGTGCGTGAACAGGTGACCCGATTCACACATGGTGCAGCAAATGCTGAGGCAGATGGTATTCAATGCCTCCCACATCGTAAGATTGACAACATGTTGGCCAAGGGTATTATTGAACCATCAACTAAAGCATTTTCCAGCCCATGTTTTTAGCACCAAAACCAAATGGCAAATAGAGACTAATTGTGGATCACAGAAAACTTAATAAACAAATTATGGTAGATGCAATGCCTCTGCTGGAGTACACACAGCAGCACATTACTTCCGGAACACTAAGATGTTCACCTCTCAAAATTTAAACCAAGCTTAGTATCAAAATTCCCTTTAGAAGATTCTAAACCTTCAACTGCACTTTCTACCCCCTGGAATTTATTTCAATATCATATATTTATCATCACATTTTACATGAACATCAATTCGTCTTTAATTATACACTAGTTGACAAAGTTTTCTTCACAAGAAATCTGATTAGCGAATCTAGTGTATTTTTTCATACTGAACTCAGATATGTAGTCAGAATTTTTCCATCAGGCACAGTTTTTTTTGTGACAGCTACTTTTTAAAATAGGATTTTAGCATTTCCTTTGACCTATTATATGAACCTTTACCTCATATGTTGCAATTTTATCCAAGCTGTATATAAGGAAATGATTTGTAATATTATACTGAAGAACCATAAAACAAGGATGTGCAGGTTCATTCATGTTTGAACATGTTTCGTGTGTTAGATTGCTGATTGGGTGGAAAAATGGTACACACTGTATGCCATTTGCGATTCCTATGATTTGGAGGGAACCAAAGGATCATTTAAGTGATTCTTATTTCTGTTTGACAAATATAAAAGGAATCACATCTAAAACAAAACATACACTTAAGTATCCAAATTTGCAATCTGCAATCGACCTGTCTTACACAATAAACAGTTCCCTGTACCAGTATATGCAAATACGACCTTAGGTGACAACATTGATTCTGAACTGAATGCTTCAGATAAAAATAAATATGATCCTACATATGAAGCCAATACCTGTTCATCAGAACCATACTTTCCCAATCAGAAAGACCTTAATGACCTGATTTGGGATTTAAATTTGTCTAAACAGCAAGCTGAAGGTTTAACTTTCAGACTCAATGGGTGGATTCTACTCCAAAAAGAAGAAAGAATGTGTAGTTATCAGTTATCGTGGACACCATAGTGATTTCAAGGACTGCTTCTCTGAAGAAAATGGTATTGTGTTTTGTAATGATATTTGTTCAGTTATGGAAATGCTTGGGATTCAACACAGGCCAGATGAGTGGTGACTGTTCATAGATTCATCTAAAGTTAGTTTGAAGGCTGTGTTGCTACATATTGGCAATGAACTTCCATCAATACCTGTAGCATATGCCACTGATATGAAAGAGACATACCAAAATATGAAACTAATTTTAGAGAAAATACAATATGGAAAATATCTGTGGTGATTTAAAGGTCACTGCTTTATTGCTTGGTTTACAACTTGGGTTCACCAAATTTTGCTGCTTTTTGTGCCTCTGGGACAGCAGATAGGAAGTCTCACTATGTTAAAAAATCATGGCCTAAACGTGAATATCTTATCCCTGTCCAGAAAAATGTGTCATATGTCCCTTTAGTGAATCCTGAAAATATATTACCTCCATTGCATATTAAGCCAGCAGTAATGAAAAATTTCATCAAAGCTATAAACAGTCTGATGGATTCTTTTACCTGCAATCGAAATTCCCCAAAGTCAGTGATGCTAAGATTAAAGAAAGAATTTTTATAGGACCACAAATCCGGTCATTAATGGGTGATGAGCATTTCGAAGGACTGTTAAATCCACTGCAGAAAGCAGCCTGGCAGTCTTTCAAAAGTTGTTTCAATTTTCTTGGAAACCATGAAGCAGAAAACTATTGTGACATAGTGACTATCTTTTGCATTCTTATAAAGCTATGGGATGCAACATGTCTTTAAAAATTCACTTCTTGGACTTTCACTTAGACTTCTTCCCTGAAAATGTTGGAGCTGTCAGCGCTGAGCACGGTGAGCGTTTTCATCAACAAATTTCTACTATGCAAAAGAGGTACCAAGGCAAGTGGAGTTCTACTGTTGGACCAAGAAGAGAGACGTTCCAGATGCAAAATATGCCTGAAAATCACTATCTACCACTTTCTAGGTAAGTCAGAATGAGTAGTTATAATTTTGAGTTAGATAGCTAGTTACAGATTTGTTTAGAGTATTATAAAAATTCAAATAAATATCACACAAAACTCCTGCCCAATGGGGAAAAACTAAAATTATATTTGAATTCAGCATGAAAAATATTTCTAGAAAATGTTATTTTAATTCTTTTGAAAGAAAATAAGTTCATTTTTGTCGACTAGAGATTTGGACGATCTGGTCATTTATTCTCCGGAATTTGAATCACATTTGGAGCATTTATGTCTAGTTTTTAAATGTTTGCGCAATGCAGGATTGACAGTCAGTTCCTCTAAGGTGCAATTTGCAATTTCCTTTCTTGGTCATATTATTTCTCCTTGTGGAGTTGGTATTGATCCAAATAGGACCTTAACTGTGCGCAATTTTACACCTCCTTGCACAATAAAACAATTGGCTCTCTTTTTGGGAAGGATATTTTTTTTCTAAGTTCATTCCACATTTTGCACATATTGCTGAGCCTTTGCATACTCACAAATTTGGCCCATAAAAGGACCAAATTTGTTTGACTTCAGTACATTAAAAAGCTTTTGAGACTCTCAAGCATGCCATCATGAAACCCCAGTATTGTCTATGCCAGATTTTGACAAACCATTTACTGTGCAGAAGGATGCTTCCCATTCTACGGTGGCCGCAGTCTTATTTATACATCCTGTACAAATACATGAAATTGCTGACCTAAGATTTACTCGCTGGCTCAGGTCCCCTGGCCATAAGCCCGGAGTCTTTTTACAGGGACTTAAGGATGCTTGCCATCCCACTTTTTATATTTCCCGAGTGTTATCTCCAAATGAAAGATCTGTGAATGAACTGGAGGATCTTGCCGTGCTTACAGTATTTGACAAGTTTCATCCATTTCTTGAACACTGTCTCTTCCTTCTTGAATGCAATAATCAGGCACTTACATAGGTGTTGTCTCACACAATGTCAAATGGGAAAGCTTGCTTGCTGGGCAACTAAACTTGGTGCGTTCCAATTTAAGGTCTCACACATAAAAAGTTCCGAAAATTCTGTGGCCGATGCCCTCTCACATATGTTCAGTTTGGAAACAGATCAACCGAACTCAAGACCACCTTCTGTTGCTACTGCAGCTGCTGTTTATCTTTCCTAAGGATTTTCCTGAGGTTTTCACTTCATTTCCCAGTGTCAACAACAGGATTCAGAACTAGGTATTTTATGGCAGCAGGCACAATCTGGTAGAATTCCAACCAGTTATACATTTCATGATGACTTACAGTTTGCACTGCTACCATGTTCTAAAGTATCTTGCATTTGGTTGCCTAAGGTTTTAATACCTTGTGTTAAAATATTTCCATACTTCCCTCTTTGGTGCACATTTAGGAGTTTTTAAGATGAAAAATAAATTCCTTTCTTGGAAGTGTTGAAAACAGTGTTGTTATGATAAACTAACTTTAAAGAGAGTCGATTAAAGACACTAGACAACACTTACTTTTAAATTTTTCCGGAACATGTTTCCGAGGCTTTGATAGGCCGATGATAGAGGCAAAGCCTCGGAAACATGTTCCGGAAAAATTTAAAAGTAAGTGTTGTCTAGTGTCTTTAATCGACTCTCTTTAAAGTTAATGAAAAATAAAATTCATCAATATTTTGTATGGCATGGTATGTATAAAGATATTGTACATTTTATTAAACATTGTCATGTTTGCCTCCGTTCTAAGCCACCACAAAACTCATGCATTGGTTTACTCAGTTCATCCTTGGCAAAGTACCCATGGATTTTGTAGGCCATTTGCCTTGTGATCTGCCAGGGTATAATTACGTATGTGTGGTAATAGATGCCTTTACTAAATTTGTCTGGCTGAGTCCAGTTCGGGCAGCTACTGCTCTTACCTCATCTTCAATTCTATTATTTTCGCCTCGTTTGGCACATCAGATATCTTTGTGTCAGATAATGCTTCTTACTTTGGAGCTTAAGTGTTTCATATGTTTCTTTTGACAGAGAGATTAAGTTTGTACGTACATCCTCATATTAACCTAAGCCTTTCTTGGCTGAACAGGTTAACCATACGCTCAAAAGTATTCTCATTTCTTTTGACTCTTATCATATATCCTGAAACCTTTACCTTTCACATTTTCAATTTACCCTTAATATAGCTGTTCACGAGACACATCAGAAAACATTTTTTCTCATGTTTAATTTTGCGCTTACATGTCCATTGACTAATGTCTGGAATATTGCTCTTTTTGCTTCCAGCATCCTTTGACTCTCAACACATCTACAAGAAGTGGACATCTGCATTAGACTCATTGCAAGCCGAATTTCGGCGTAGAACTCAAAGTTGCAATTGTCATCGCCAACTAGCTACACTTCATGTTAGGGATTTGGTCTTACTATGAGCACATCCACAAAGTGATGTTTCTAAGGCATAAGCTCGCTCCTCATTTTGTGGGACCACAGCACATTCTCAAGATAATTAATGTTTCTTATTTATTACAGGATTGCATTTCTGGAGCCAGGACTACTGCACATGCCTCGCAATTGAAACTAGTTACCACCACCTAAAATATCTTCTACCTTTCTCTTGTCTTCTTGCACCAGTTTGCAGGGGTAATTTTTGTAATGATCCTTGCCCGTTCCTTTTTGTGTTCGTCCTATCACAACGAGCAAGGATGCAGGATTTCTCCCTGTGTCCTACTTCTTCCTAATGGGTGTTCATTACTCCCTCTGGCATCCACCTTAGCTTTTAGGGCATTTGTACTTGTTGTATTGGTATTTAGTGTTCCTCTGGATAGTACTTTATTTGGGTAACTTATTTATTGTAATGGAGTTGGCCCTGTGCTGTTTTGTTGTGTTGTGAAGATTTGTTGTGCATTGTATTGTACCTACGGCCCTGTAATATTGTAACTTCTGACATCTACCAAAAACCTGGCCAGGCACATGATGAGCATGTTTTATTAAATTTGTTCCAAAAATTTTGTATAATATTTATTTAATTCTTTATTATATTTATTGTTATAACATTATGAATTGTATGTCACTTCCTATTTATATCAGCAATATTGTTACTATGTTCATTGTTGTTGCTAATTCGTTTCCTTTTGACTATATTCTTTTCCTGGAACTTCACTTCTCTTTGTTCAATGTGATTTCACTTCCACTGACATTGATCTGTTGTGGTTGGTGTAGCTTACCCTTTGACCCGCCTTTATTAACAACTCTGTCTCTTTACATGGTTACATGTACGGTCTCCGGGAAGTTTCACTGGTTCTGTGCCATCAATGCAGCTAGCCTCTTTCATTTGGGGGGTAGGGGGGAGTATTGTGCCATCCCCTCACTGGAAAATATCATCCCTATCTAATTTTGATTTGTCATGATGGCACTGGTTCTGGACAATACTAGTGCTACTGGTAGAAATACCAGAGTGGACCCTGGGGCTGCGGTATCAGCTGGGTGTAGTGGACTGAACGTCAAGATGAGAGGATCAACTCACCTAAAGGGGTGACAGAGGTGGTAGGACCGCTGCGTTAGGATTAAATAATTTTTCAGCCTATTCCAAATTAAACATTCCAGTTTGTTCAATGAGTATTAAGCCTATTAAAAAGTTTCTTTTGCTCAAACACATTCAGCAGGAGAAAGTACAGCGTTAATTCTCAATGTAAATTCTGGTCAAATGGGAAATTTATAAAAAAGTGAGCAGTTTAAACTAAACAAAAGATATGTTGCTTATGTAAAGTATATTGACATATATCTGCACTTGTACAGCATCTGACAAAATAAATAACTTTACTACTTAAAATAAATTACTTATATATACATAGCAAGAGAATTACAAATTACGAAATTGCATTCTGCTATTTAATGATTTCCCTTGTCATTTTTCCTGAGATAGGGATGTTTCTTAGAGCAACTCAACATGTATCACACTACAATAGAAAGTTAATGAAAATATTTCTACAAAGATTTATCGCTAACTTTAAGTATATAGAAAAACAAGCTTTAGTAAGAATAATTCTAGCAACTGTATAAAAATAAATGATAGTGGACAGAGAAAGCAAAGTGAATGTAATTCAAGACTTTTTTTTATTCATTTTCACCCTCTTCATTAGCATGTTCATGATAATTTTCTCTTTGATAATCATGCCATATCATATTAATAACTTTTCTTTTGCCTTCTACCATCTTATTTGTTCTGGAGACAATTCCTTACAAGAATTTTTCAAAAGTTGAAGCTGAAAAGAGTGGCTAAAAGGGGTAATGTTGTATGGCTATATAATATTTTATGAACTGGCTATGTGATATGGAAAAATTGCACATTTTAAATACTCTGCACAATGCTTAAAACAGTTCATTATGAAATATTTACTGGGGAATCATTTTGCCCTTTTAGCACAAAGATTAAAATTACGATTGCTGAAATGCAATTCTACAATGCATTTCCTGCTTAAGTAACTATACTGGTTGCCAAAATAGAATGTGATTGACAGTAAGCACATGGAAAAACGCTGTAAATAAACGGGAGGGGGTGAGTACATCATAACGGTTGTCATAGTAACCATTAGAAGGACCAATTAGAGTCAAGACGTTTCCATGACAATGTTAGACGCTAAACCTTGGTTGCCAATATTCTAACACGTGCTTAGCATGACCTGCTGGTGAGCGAGTTACGCAAACACTGCAGTAAACACAATACCTTGGTTTTTGTTTCTCTTCTGATAACGCTGCATAAACAGAATGCTTTCACGTATATGTTACTGTTATTTTATATAAGGTTACAACAGTTAGAGATCCTGTACTGGCAATTTCCCTTGGTTTACGTGTGCGTGTGTGAGTTCGTGTATCTGTGCATGTGTTGATATTATTTGCAATTGTGTTTTAATGAATGTTTAATTATGTCTAAAAAAACCTGAACGTGCTCGGGAACCAAATAAAACTATATTTGACAAAGGTATTCCAATTAAAGGACAGACACGGTAAATAATATGCTCTGTGAGAGAAATTGAAAAGGAAGCCTATTATTCCATTCTCTAAGGTGCTTGATAGGACTTCACGTGCTGTAGGTATCAGTAAGAACACTGTGGTTAAGATTGGGAATGAAAAGTATTTTAAAGAAGAAAGTCAGGCATCGGGGTCTAAATTAGAAACTCCCGGAAAAAAAGGTATGTAGACAGCATTTCCCCACTTTATTAAGCATCAAAATGTCACAGGTATGCCTCTTTGTTACGATGCTCTTTACAATGATGTGTTCTTGCATGTTCTAGTGTTTGCATGTAGATCCACGACTTTTCTATTGTCTTTTTGTACAGTATTATCAATAATAATAATGAAAGGGTAGAGCCAGACTGAAAAATTCAATGCCATAGCCGGGATTTGAACTACGGATCTTCTGGTTTCCGTCCAGCCACTCTAACCATTTGAGCTACTATGACCAACGTACCAACATGACATTAAATTCTCCAACTGACTCGTGTTTCTCCTGGTAAACCACTAGGAGTTCTCATAAACACATGAGACAACTACCTTAATGGCGACTTACTATGCTGTAAGTACTTTAAGGCCTGGGCTTTATAGTTCGGACCACTATTAGGTAAAATTAATGGAAATTAATTGTTCTTTCACACTAGCCGTGTGTAGGACGCACTATGAAAGGGTAGAGCCAGACTGAAAAGTTCAATGCCATAGCCGGGATTTGAACCACGGATCTTCTGTTTTCGGTCCACCGCTCTAACCATTTGAGCTACTATGGCCAACGTGCCACCATGACATTAAATTCTCCAACTGACTCGTGTTTCTCCCGGTAAACCACTAGGAGTTCTCATAAACACATGAGACAACTACCTTAATGGCGACTTACTATGCTGTAAGTACTTTAAGGCCCGGGCTTTATAGTTCGGACCACTGTTAGGTACAATTAATGGAAATTAATTGTTCTTGCACACTAGCCGTGTGTAGGACGCACTATGTAAGGGTAGAGCCAGACTGAAAAATTCAATGCCATAGCCGGGATTTGAACCACAGATCTGGTTTCCATCCAGCCGCTCCAACCATTTGAGCTACTATGGCCAACTTGCCAACATGACATTAAATTCTCCAACTGACTCGTGTTTCTCCCGGTAAACCACTAGGAGTTCTCATAAACACATGAGACAACTACCTTAATGGCGACTTACCATTCTGTAAGTACTTTAAGGCCCGGGCTTTATAGTTCGGACCACTACTAGGTACAATTAATGGAAATTGTTCTTTCACACTAGCCGTGTGTAGGACACACTATGAAAGGGTAGAGCCAGACTGAACCAGAACCGTGTAAACTGAACTAAACCAGAAGATCCATGGTTCAAATCCTGGCTATGGCATTGAATTTTTCAGTCTGGCTCTACCCTTTCATAGTGCATCCTACACATGGCTAATGTGAAAGAACAATTAATTTCCATTAATTGTACCTAATAGTGGTCCAAACTATAAAGCCCGGGCCTTAAAGTACTTACAGCATAGTAAGTCACCATTCATGTAGTTGTCTCATGTGTTTATGATATCTCCTAGTGGTTTACCGGGAGAAACACAAGTCAGTTGGAGAATTAAATGTCATGTTGGCACGTTGGCCATAGTAGCTCAAATGGTTAGAGCGGCTGGACGGAAACCAGAAGATCCGTGGTTCATATCCCGGCTATGACATTGAATTTTTCAGTCTGGCTCTACCCTTCCATAGTGCATCCTACACACGGCTAGTGTGAAAGAACAATTAATTTCCAATAATAATAATAATAATAAATACCCATTGCAGTTGCAACTGAATCACCTTCGCACGCATAATCCTATTGCACTCTCCACGTCGCAGCAATAAGTGACAAGGTCGCCTCTCTCTCCATATGAAATGTCAATCACTTTCTAGAATGGCGACCGGTATAGCTGAGAAAGAAAACTCTCAGGAAAAATTTAAGTCATGAAACAAAATTAATCAATCTTCTCTAGCTGATGTGTTAGTTAAGTTAATTAACTCTTTTGCATGAATACTATTGTTGCTGTACTTAAATATCTATTCTGAATTACCTCCATATGAAGTTCCAGTGCCTGTTAGGGCATTCACAGAAAGAGAAGTGGCAATATATCCTGCAGTGATGACAGTTACTTTGATGTTATGAGGATCTACTTCAGCACGTAAGGTGTCTGAGAATGCTTGAAGTGCATGCTTTGAAGCTGCATAAGCAGATCTGTAACATGATATTCACAGAAAATTACAATGTACTGGTCTTTGTTACTGTAGAACATTGGTATGAAATCGCTTAGTTTAGTTATGCATACCTGCATGGAATAGCAAGCCTGCCCTGCACACTACTAATCATTACAATGTGACCACTGGATTGTTTTATCATTGTAGGCAGAACAGCTGCAAAGAACAATATCATTGAAACATTTTATAATACATATTATGTAACAGTTTATTAGTACAAAGTTCAATACATAACATTATACTTCTATTGATTCTTAGCTGTCAATGATGGATACATAAATAAGACTTTTAAAAATGTAATTGACAGAATTCAAAATTATAGGCCTTCAGCTTTCCAATGATGCTCCTTCATCTGAAGTACCACATCCTTCACTATTAGCCAGTGGCTAACCATGTAGTGAAGTGGTTGAAGTGCTGTTTCCCCAAGAATTTCAGGGGAAAGAGAAAAAAACAAGAAAATTCATGCCAAACAGTATTTTATTTGCTCTGGATACATTTCCAAAATTATTTCAAGGAAATTCGTAGTGCTGTGAACAATTTGACTGCTGCTTAGATTTCAGTGACCAGTCCCGTGAGTTCATTCAATACTATTTCTGTATCTACGCATTTGTATCTTTGAATACCATGCTCAGTATGAATACCATGACAGATTTTGTCATGTGAGGTTTCTGTACCGTGTGAAGGAAAGTTCATTTTTTTGTTCTGTGATGCTTTTAAATACAACTGTAAGTAATTTCAATAGCATCAGCAATAACATTTTACGTAGACTGGTATTTAGTGGTGACAAATAGAAAGTTCTTGTGAATTTAAGTTAATTAATGTAAATTAATCATTTCTTTCACACTAGCCGTGTGTAGGCTAAGGTTTGAATGAGTAGAGCCGGACTGAAAAATTCAATGCCATAGCCAGGATTTGAACCACAGATCTCTCGCTCTCCGTGCGGTTGCTCTAAACCACTGAGCTACTATGGCCAACTTGCCGATATGACAAATTCTCCAACTGACTCTTATGTTTCCTGGTAGAAAACTAGGGGTTCTCATATGTTATGAGACATGCACCTTTTGTGGTGACATACTTCCCGCATTAACAAAAAAGCACACAAGCAAAACAGGAAAATGCAAGGTCTAATCTTGGAGAAAGCAAACAACATGAAAAGCCAGCCCATAAACAAGCAGAATCATAATAAAGTAATCAATCTGTCCACTGAAATATTCACACACACAGAAATAGCATTCTTAAACAAAGGGTTAAAAACTTGATAGATTTCTCAGATAAAATAGAAGATTGCAGAGTTGACATTCAAATAGCTACTGAGGGTCTAAATACTGGAGAGAAATCAGCAATTAGAAGCAAATGTGGGAAGATCTTAAAAAAATATAAAGGGAAAACGGTAAATCCAAACTATACGTAAAAATACTTAAAAAAATTATACAAATGCAGAAAAAGTAAATAAGACAGTCATCATGAACAAACAGGACTATATATCTAGAATGTTGTTGTTGTTGACTAATGGCACTGGGGATTAGTTGATTTGCATCACTTTCCCCCTAGCTTCCCAATATAAAGCCTGTAGGTTCCCACTTTTGAGACCATTACATTTGTCCAAATGGTGTTTGTTCATGATGACATCCTCTTTACAGATAGTACATTTGGGTGTAGGTATGCAGTGTATTTTATAAAGGTGTTCTGCAAGACAATCATGGCCAGTTTCCATTCTAAATAGGGCCACTGCAGTTTTTCTTGGTAGTTTTTGTATGTCAGTTTTGTCTCCAATGTTCTTATAGTCCTTGTCTTTTAGTTTAGTAGAATGACAGATTTATTGGCAAGTGATGAATTCCAGGAAATAAAGTCTGATCCTTTAAATAAGTGTGTAAAACAGTTAAACGAAGCAATCAAGGATACAATAATACCAAAAGAAATAAAACAAAATTTGAAACCTGACAACCCTACAGTAGCTAACATATACGGATTACCCAAAATTCATGCAACAGGAAATAAGATACACCTATCATTAACATAAACACACCCTGCTACACATTGTGCAAATGGCTAAACAAAAAATTTAAGGAGCTACCAAAACTTAAAAACCCACAGTATTAAAAATTTGTTGGAATTCATCAACAAAACTAAAAACCTAGAATTTTCTTCCACCGACCGAATGGTATCATTCAATGTTATCTCTTTGTTCCCCAGTGACCAAGAGACTTATGGAGTACATGCAAATATTGCTTCAGTCTCTACAGTTGGACTAGAATATCATAAAGGTATACCGTCACTTAACAAACATCAGCATTGAACAGTCCTTTTTTTACATTCAATGACAAATTTTTCACACAAAAATCAAGATTGTCTATAGACAACCCATTGTCCCCATTTCTGGCAGACCTCTTCATGAGCTTTTTGGAAACCCTTATCACAAAGGCATTCCCACAAATTTCCAACATTGGTATACATATGTGGATGATCTTTGGGCAATAGTATATGAGAAACAGGTGGATGATGCATTAAAACTACTTAATTTACAAAATCCTGGAATAAATTTTCCACAGAAATAGAGACAAACAATGAAACTCCTTTCTTAGATTTGAAACTAATCAAAAGACATTCAAAACTAGAATTTGGCATGTGTAGGAAAGAAACACACACAGAAAATTTAAAAAAATCAGATGGATATAACCCAAGACAACACAAGCATGCTGTTATCAACAGTTTAACTTACAGGCTGGTTAATGTACCCTTAAACAAGATGTAATATATCAAAGAGTGCAATAATATAATTCACATTACAAAAATACAATGGATTCAGTGCTGAATCGGTCGAAAAGAAAATTGATAAATTCATAAGACAAAGATGCAAACTAGTAACTACTCTTTCCCCAATCAGTAATAAAATTTCATACAGAAAATTTACATATCATCCCAGAGCTACATACCTTTTTCAAAAAGTCTTCAAAGAGCACAACATTACTTTGACCCCACAGAACAAACTCAGTGTACACCTTTTGAAATCGTATAACACAAAGGAGATACCCACAGACAAAAAATTGTTGTGTACCAGATAAACTGCAAAGGCTGTGACAACTTTTACATTGGAAAAACTAAAAGGAATTTGAACATCAGGCTTACAGAGCATTTTAGGAACAAAGAAACAGATAAATCGGCAGTAGCATACCATTTTTGGAATGATAATCACGATATAGAACAAGAAATCCATTTAAAAAGTGTTCAGGATCCAACTGCATTAACCACGTGGGAAAAAATATTCATAAAGAAATATGAAAGAAAACTGTTAAATTTTGACACTACCTTTGAAGAGAACCTAAACTTCAAGATCATCAAGATACTGACAGAGACATCCCTATCACCTCCAAGGAGTTCACCAAACTAACATTTAATATTCGACATTAGCTGGGGATGTTAGGAAGGTCCTAACAAAATGCGTTCCTAGTAAACACTGGCAATGAATGAAGCATTGAGTACTGGTTCAATTCAAAATTATATTAAGGAAGTACAAACTTAATAGTGCATTTAAATGAACAAAAAATGAATGTACTTCTGTACCACAGTGCAACGTTAAAGACAAAATAGAAATGGAGACTGAACAGTAGGCAGAAGGAATATAACGACAAATTACCTTTTCACCATGTTTACTGCAAAACAGACTTTTGAATATACTCAGGCATTTTTACTTTCTCTATGCTTTTTAAAAGGTAGAGAAAATATTGCTTTAGAAGAATAAAGAACAATATAACTAAGAATAAAAAACTGCAATTCCAAATTTTGTTTAAGCCAAGACATTTTTGATAGGTGTAAGTCAATGATTTCAGGAAATTCACTACAGCCTAAACAAGAGTTTACGTTGAAAAGTAATCTCGAAGATTACTATAATAATTTAGATTAAAACTACACATATTCAAGATATTGGAATGATGTCTGAAAAATAAATCTTGGGATAAATTAATCCTTCCTGAGTAGAATTTTTTTCAGAACTTCCTAGGTTTCTTTGAGCTATTATTTTCCTGCAATTGAAAAATGACAGCAGAAGCACAGAATCAGGTTTGTGTGACTCTGGTGACATCAATAAACATTTATATTAACAAAAGGCCAGCAGATTGCTTAACTGAACACACTACAAGAATCCAAATGAAGTTTGTGTACGTCATCACTAGCCCAAGAAGGGTTGAACTAGAGATAAAATATTCTTTTTCTTCACTCATCTTTATTTAACTGGGAAACTATGACACTTTAATACACTAACCATGATAAGAGCTCAAGAAAATAAAAAAATAAAAACAGTTTGCATAGATATTAAAAAAATGTAAAACATTCAGAATTATTTAATTTTTCCATAGTGCATAGGGTGTATAATGGAGGGAGCTTTTACAATGTTAGCCAAGATAAATCTAATGCTGCTACCATCCTCCAAGAGAAAAAGAAGTGAAGGAACCACAGGAGACTACTGCCTACCGGCAGACAGGTCATAGGCATATGAAGTTCTATAACAGTTTCTGGCTTGAAGATGAGTCCAAAGAGGGTGATACCAAGCACCCCTCCAGTGACCACAGAAATACTTTTCTCTGGAACAAGGATCTGTGCAACCTGTTCAGGACCACCACACATCATGAAACCTAGAGGCAAACCTGAAAGATGAGAAGGAAATGAAATAAAAGGAAAGCAAGAAAAAGGAAATCATGGTAGATGAGAAGTCACTCAACATTCACCTACTGGCCAGGAATAAAAATAAAAAAACCCAAAGTCAGGTTGGAGTCTTTAGGAATCCAAATGCAAACCTCATATGTTACCACTCAGTTGATTTTCCAATACTTTCAGGTAGTATGCTAGGAATGATGGCTCCAAGTTTTGTTTTTCATAAGCTCACGCCATATATATGAGTTACTTGTTGCTTAATGAATAGTTGACTAAGATGTTAGCATTCCATGAGAAACTAATGTGTAATACATTTGTTATAAATAAGAAAAAAAAGATATATTAATAAGCTTTCTCATGAGTAGTCTGTGAAATCTCCATAATACACAAAGGGTAGAGAGAGTTATATAACTTACAAATTATGTTTCTAATATGGAGTTTACCTTTGGTCAGCGCAACTTGTCCAAAGTAATTGACGAGCATTATTTTGATGTCTACATCCACATTTGTGTTGGCAACAGTCCCCCGGTGGCTAATGCCAGCATTGTTTACCAATATATCTATACGACTGAAGATTTCAAGAGCTTTGTTGACATGTCCTGGGAGGGAGTTGAGATCTGACAGATCCAATGGGAGCAATACTGGTGGATGTGTTGGCACAGTCTGTAACAGATTAACAAAAAGAGACATAAACTAAAAGATAAGTATCAATTTGGTTGTACCATAAATACTATCACAATTTAATATGACATATTACGCAGTTGTGGTGTCTAGTAGTGAGCAGAAGCAGAATGTTTTGTTTTTGTGTTAGTTTTTAAGATTTTTGGTCTAGGGTGTATATTCCTTTAATGTACCATAATCCGCTTCACTGTCATCATAGCCCTTATGTATACGTTACATGAGCTGGCTTATGTTATTGGGTATAAAATAAAAACTTAAAGGAACCACTGATATATACCAATGCATTTTCCTCAAATTCACATTGTGGAAGTAAATTATTTTCTTACCACTGACAAGTTTTAGTAAAAGTTACATGACAAGCTAAGAGAGGAAGGCCATTGCTATGGTAACATAAATAAAGGTTGCCAAATTAGCTATACTTGCAAATCATGTACTTCTCAGTTTAGTTACTGCTAGGTGTGTGCGGGAGACTGAACTTGCTTGGGCCTTCAGCTGCACTGTGTGCCATTAGCTTACCTTGTTAAAACCCTTATATAAAACTAATTTTATTTAAAAAATAATAAAAATACCCTTTTCATATGTAGAAGATGTTATGCTCCATAAAAGTTAGTCCACCAAAAATGTGTTAAGTTTTTAATAAAAAAACATGATTGCTCACAGGAGAATAAACCTGGAATATACCAAATAAACTGCAACAACTGTGAGAAAATCTACATCAGGAAGATTAAGAGAAGCATAAAAGCAAGAACAAAAGAACACACAAGGAACATAAAATAAAAACAGGAAAACAAATTGCTTGTAGTTTGGCACCTTTTGGATAACCGTCACAATATAAACTATTGCAAGAATACTAAAACATATTTTGGGAAAAGCAGAATTTATGGTTTAGAAAAACATATACGAGAGCGAGTCTGAAAGTGAATTTTTACTGCACACAACAAAAACACACTGTGGAAACCATTTTGCATGATGCCAATGGATCAGCTCTGATTGGTGGACAAAGCACATGCTCATTTGCACATGCGTCTGTACACAGGGGACAAACGAAATAAGTCAGTTTGCCAACCGCCTACAAGAGGAAATGGAGGTGTCATGCGAAGAACAATACGCTGCATTGAAGTTTGCTCTTGTTTGCAGAAATCTTGATGGAAACTAACAGAATGTTGCAGAAGGCATATGATGTTCTGCCACAGTCCACAGCACTTTGATGAATTTAAGGAGGGTGTGTTTCAATAACAAAGCAAGGTGGGCAGGTGCTCCAGCAACAGCAATAAACAAAATCATGATTAACACAGCTGGCATCACTGTTTGTGAAAATGATGTATAACAATTGACAGACTTGCAGACATGCTATAGATTTCCCATGGCTGTTTTTTTCTTCAATTCTGCATAATCACTTGAGATGTGTTTGTACGAGATTGATGCCAAGATTGACTCCTGAAGTTGATACAGATGGAAGTATGGAATTGTAACTTCTGGATGAGATGCATGGGATTTTTTGTTGTTGTAATTTACATCCTTCAACGTTAAGTCATATCGGACGATGAATGAAATGGGTGAAACGAAGCTCAAATGAGTCCGGGGTCCATGGAGCTTACAGTTACCTGACATTCATCTACCAGGACAAGGAAAAACCTGGAAAAAACCTTATCCAAGTAGTTCACCCTAATCAGATTTGAACTTGGGACCTCTTGAACATGAGGTAGACACACTGCCACCTACATACCGAGGCAGGCAGTATGGGGATGCATACCTGAATTTCATTATAATGGAATATAAATAATGTAATTATTTAAGGACTTCTGTCTGAAAAAGGAACTAAGGGGGAAGCGCTTCTTCAGAGGCCGTCTTGAAGAGGACTGAGGTGCTTTTAAAGAAGATGTCAAAAGATGGCTGGCTTCCAGTATGTGTTTCAGGACTGGACAGTGCATTCAACTCAACAGAGAATACTTTGAAAAAGTCCACACCATTCTGGACCAACTCGCCCTCATACATAGAAAAATAGAACATTTGTTTTTAATTTTGAAATCCTGCCTAGCAACCTACTTTTGAAGAAGTTCATCTGACCACCAGGAACAAGGACTCAAATGAGAACTGGGATGGGAGCAAAAGTTCCTGAAACATGTTTTCCTTAAAAATAAGCAAATAAGTAATGTTACAATAAAATATAATAATTTGCTATAAACTTCAATTATCTTAGTTAATTGATGGAAATTAATCATTTCTTCACATTAGCCATATATAGGCTAAGGTTTCTGATGGATAGTCAACATGAAAAATTCAATGCCATGGCCGGGATTTGAACCACAGATCTCCTGGTCTCCGTCCAGTCGCTCTAAACCATTGAGCTCCCATGGTCAACGTGCCGTCCTGACACTAAATTCTCCATTTGGCTCGTATATTTTCCCGGTAGACCACTAGGGGCGCTCGCATCTGAGATACACCATTTGTGGCGACTTACTATCGTAAGTACTTGAGTCCCAGGCTTCATCATTTAACTCTTATTATTTTAGTTAATTGATGGAAATTGACCATTTCTTCACACTAGCCATATATAGGCTAAGGTTTTTATCTTTTTAAGAAATTGATATATCCTTCACCGAGTATAATTTTAATTCTTAAAAAGATAAGTGAAGTTTGCAGGAAATTATTATATTTTATCATAATATTTGTATTGCTTCACTGTTATTATCTTCTGTTTTTATGCATTAAGTGACAAGTCAGTAACACTAAACTCAGTGCTTATCACTGATACAAAATCTGGCAATTCTAAGTCAACTGCTACTGCTTCTTGGTATCACAGCAAGCTGATGGCTGTCACCTATATACTTCTAAAAATGAGATTATAAACTCAAATAAAACCTAACTTTGTATCTGATGTTACATGAGATAGATAAAACTCACTACATAAAAAATGAGACCCCATTAAATCACATAATACATGACAAATATTTTGGAGCATTACCATTTCTGAGATATTCTTTATTATTGGTTTGAATTGTCAAATACTTTAAACTTTTTGAATTGCTAAGTCACTATTTGTTTTTTCCTTAGTGGTGATGAAAACAGAATGGAGTTTTAATGTCAACACATGTTGATCCGCTTTTCAAGATTTTACTAATGCTTAAGCCTACAACAAAATGTAAAGCAAACAGAAGAATCCAGGTTTATTAAGAATAGTTTGCAGAAGAATGTACAGAGAAAGTCAGTGAATGTAACATAAGAATTATTTTACTTTAAGCTCTACCATTTAACAGCTAAGCCCACTTCATGTTTGCAAGATCTAATTACTTTAAGATCATGAATATGACTTCTAATTATTGTGTGATCGAACCTGAATATAATGCCATAACCTGCAACAACATTTATGGAAAGAGAAAGTGCTGTAAGCTTAAGAGTATATAAAATACTTACCACATGCGAGACAAGTAAATTATCTCGCACTCGCTCCAGTTCCTCACGGCGACGAGCAGCCAAGATAACACGACAACCAGCGCTGTAAAATACATGGGCTAGAGCTTCTCCCAATCCGGAACTTGCTCCTGTGATCAACACTACCTGTAAAAATATTTTCATGGAAAACTAATGTAAGACTGTTAGAGATTACCAGCTTTATTAACATATTAAAGATTGCTGCACTTCAAACATCTATTTTGTACCTTTAAAAGATGACACACAAAAGGCATAGGTAATTTTACACCATTGTTTCTTATAGCCTGCTGCAGTTTCGTTTTACATTTGAGGTTCCCATCACATAGAAAATTTTTTACACAAAGATGACTCTTTAATAAAAAAAGCAAAGGCTTTCAAGTCACGCATGCATATGTGTTCGTGCATGCATGTCTAATAGTCAGGATTTAATAATGAATGTGTGTTTGGAGGAATTTGGTTCATAGTTCCACCACCAGAGAGAGGAGAGCAGACAACAACAGATGCTAGTTGGAGAGAGGTTGAAAATGGAGACAATAGCCTTTGAAACCAGTCCCTCAATAATATAAGAAAAGTAAATGACGAGTGTCAATAAACCGACTACAAATAGTTTTACATTTAATATGAACTTACTTTCCTTGTTGTTTACCAATATTTAGATGCAAAACAGATAAGATTTAAGGGATGTGCAAGTTTATCAAATGCTCCATGTCCAAGTCATCATCTTCTTTGCATATTTTATTAGGGGGATTCAATTATCAAATTTTTTACTAATAATAAGGCAGTTGTAACCAGTTATACAGTTTCCAGGCTTGTGGACTAGGTCTAACAGGGTAAATTCTCCAAAACATCATAAGCCATGGTATTGTAACATTTCATTATTATTTCATTATCAAATTTCGAGCACGCACGCATCCACGCACGCATGCACGCACCCACCCACACACACTTCATTATGCTTCACTATAGCTGGTTTGGCCAATTAATAGTACATGTTTGCAAAGTAATTTTAATTCACATTTTATCTTACTTTCTTCAGTAACGCATTTATAACTGAACAATGGAACAAAACACACTAATTCCACCCTTGGATGCTATATTTTTTGATAGACTAATATTTTGATAATACTGTATCAATCTGTGCAATCCATATATTTCAAATAGCACTATTTTATATTTTAAATAGCTTTAAAATACAGAGTTTGATTTAGAAAGCTCTTAGTTCACTAAGATGAACGGAATATGCACCACTTTACAGAATGGTCTTTACATGGTCTTGACTGCTATATTTTTATTTTATTAAACTATAAATGCACATGTTGCTGCTAGCAATATCATACAGTGCTTCCTGGGTGTTCTTAGCAATATCACATCATATTAAATGAATGAATAAATGATAACCAACCTTCCTACTTTGGAGCTCTGAAATAGGAAATTATATCAAGGAAGCATTACTAGCAGAATTGTCAAAGTATGATAGCACAAAAATAAATAATTTTGCATGAAAGTGTATGGGTGTCAGGAAAGTAGAGAAATAAAGACGTAAAAATGAATTGAAAAAACTATTCGAAATAGGTTTTCAACATTCTGTCACTTACATTTTTATTTTTTTGAGCGACGAGTTTCAGAAGCTGTTGCTTCCATACTCAACCTGAAAGGTCCAACTTTTCTGTTTTTAATTTATTTTCTCATGCAAATAAATGCAGTAGAATGCCAAAGAGGATATTAAGATTTGTCTTGTCTTTCATACTAGTTTTAAAAAAATTGCGAGAAGTATTACCTGCTGAATTGCTTAAAGAAACTTTCAAGTGTGATTAATTTATGGAAGTATAAATGACTAATTAGTTTAACATGTTTTTACTGTATGTTATTTATTATTAAATAATTATGTGTTTTGATTTTTTTCTTAACCTAAATTAAAAAATTAAGTTCCAGTTTTTGTCATTATCCTTCAGATACAGAAATTTCATTTCATTTCATCCTTATGCTCCATTTACATAGGATACATCATAATACATAATATACATTACATTTTGCAATATCATTACGCACGCACGCACACACACACACAATGTTTAGTACCGTACTCGAATTCTTTAACGCTGTGGAATGCATTTTCTATTAAAATTTTTTTAATGCTTTTAAGCACATCTTTCTTTGTTCTATATCTTTTATTTCTTTTGGTAATGTGTTTATAAAGTTCTTTTCCTGTACCTCCAATGGAACGATTATTTAGTATTCCCCTGAGTGCAGTTCTAGAATAATCATGCTTATTTCTTACATTATAGGTATGTATATTACCATTTTTGGCTATTTATTCATTTTGCAGCACATGCTTTATGCTTTAATATATGTACATACATGGGACAGTTAAAATGTTGTATTTTTTGCATATTTCTCTGCAAGTGTGTTATCTAATTTCCCAATTATTCTCATGGCCTTCTTTTGTAATTTAAATATTTTTAATATCTCCTTAACTGCTATATTTCCGCATATATTTTATATATTTTATATGTGAATATATGAAAGCATAATACACCTGCTTCAGTGTTTTATTTTGCATGGTATTTTTGAGCTGTCTTAGTATATACAAACCTTTATATTTATCTTTTTGATTATGTGGATTATATGTGGTCGCCAATTTAGTTATTACTAATGCCTCAGTAATATTTTCCCCATCTATTTTGAGTTCAATATGATCTGTGTGTTGTTCTTTGAGTTTAAAGTTTATTCAGGCAGTCTTTTTTATGTTTAATATTAAATCTAAATTCAAAAAGTATTCCTTTAGTACTTTTAGAATGTGGTTTGCCTTATTTTCTGCACCTTTGATAGTATGATCCCTAATTATTATTGTTGTATCATTTGCATATCCAATTGCTGTGTCCCAGTTTCTTGCTACTTGCTACAACTTCAAACATATCATTTATATATACTAGAAACAAAAACGAACCCAATTTTGAGCCTTGCGGAACTCCATATTTGACAGATTCAAATTTTGATTGGATTTTTTGTACCCTACCCTTATTTTTGTGGTTTGTTTCCACACACAGCTGTCTGTTTTCTAAATATGATTTAATCCACTTTTGTGCAATGCCTAATACATCATATTTTTCTAATTTATTTACAAGGATGTTTATACAGTTTATATTTAGTTGCTTTTTCTACTTTAGACTTTTGTTGGATCCTGTATCTGTTACAGTTGTTAGTCCTATGTAACTTTTTATATTTATCTTTGTATCTTGAACTGAAGTGTCCTATAACATATGTATTATGTTCCAAAGGATGAAATAAATACAATACAATATTTACAGTCAAATGCTTTTGATAAATCTAGAAAAATAGCGAGCTCAGTTTCATGATTATGTGGGGCGTTTATGATTATATCATTTGCTTTATATATTGCTCTGGTTGCTGATTTATGTTTTTGAAACCCATATTGCAACTCTTATAAAATGTTTTGTTTTTCAAAGTATTTCTGCAGCTGCTTCAAATACACTCCCTCCATCACTTTTGATAGTGCAGAGCATAATGTAATTGGTCTACAGTTTTCTGGTTAAATTTACTTCCTTTTTGTTTGTATATTGGCCTAACAACTTTTTTCAGTATATCTGGAAATATTCCATGCATTAATGAAGAATTTATTACATGGGTTATAACCTCAATGATTTCATATTTTATGTGTTCTAGCATTTCATTTGAAACTTCATCCAAACCTAATTAATTTTTTGTCATTCTCTAAACCATTCATATCTCCACTGAAGAAGGGAGTTACATTTAAATGTATGTTACAGGGAAAAGCTTTAACACTACAAAGAAAAGTCAACAAAGCAAAGAAGGAGGTTGATGCACTCTTACAGAAAAAATTCAGGAGCAAATGGCGATGTGAGGCAGAGCTGCGGTTTTATGTAAGTTGTAGATGAAATGTCGGTATTCTGCAGCAAAAACCAGAACAACGAAAGTGACACTTTGGAGGAAGAAATTGCTATTGTTTAAATACAGAAATATAGCTTTTATAAAAATTTTCGCAGAAAGAGTGACAAATGAAGACTCACCTTTTTATCCCCAAAGTAAAACTACTTTTACAAATGGAACAAACTGTATCAAAATATCAAAAAATACAATATTTTGCCACATTTTTCTTAATGTCCAAGATAGTACTTTCAGTATAATTTGTTTGATTTTGGTGATAAAGTAGTCAAGAAAGTGGCATTTGCACTACAGTTAGATATGAGGAACTTTAAAAGCACTGGCAAGTTGAGATTAGCTTTTCTTCCCTCCTGAAAACGTTTTTATTTAATGAACCCAGGTACTCCAGGTAAGCTGCACAATCCACCCTCTTCAGAGGCTGACTCCATGGATTCTGGGGGGAGTCATCAATTGCTTGAGGAAAATGTGTTTAGAAGGAGTGCACTGGCACAACGCTCTCCTACATTAAAGTGCGTCGCACATCCACATAATGAGGATAACATAGGAAAAGAGGAACTAAAGAAGATACTTGCAGAGATTCGACTACAAAACGAAGAATTAAATAATGAAATAAAAGCCCTTAGACTCGAAAATCAAGAACTTAGAAGCTATATGGATAAAGAAAAGCATAAGCTCTCGGATGTCAACATTGACTCTAAAAGAGTAGAGCTTATGACAAAAAATACAATTAGTGAGAAACACCTCACTGAAGCAGGTCCTAGTCATAAGGAAGATTATTTTACAGATGAGGAAGAATTGGCTAGAGAAACTAACTGGATTATTCAGAGGAAAAATAAGAAGCAAAAAGCTGAAACATCCCCAGAATTAGAAACAGATAAATTACATAAAGACTATAGAAATAAATTACAAGAAACTAGTAATACTACAAAAAAATCAAAATAAAAAGGAGAATATGTGCTATAAAGAACATCAGCCTCCACCTATCAATATATATGACATAACAAATTTTGTAAAACTCCAGGCATTGCTAAAACCAGTTCTAGGAAAAGAATACAAAGTTACAGCATTAAACAACAATGTAGGAAAATCAATACTATGAATTCTGAAAGCTAACATGGGCTTTCGCTAAGAAACTAAGCGATGAAAAAAATCAATTGGCAAACTTATGAAAACAAAAACGATAGACCAATCAGAGTTATGGCAAGAGGATTGCATGCTACATGTCCAAAAGAAGATATAATATACAAGAGTTAAAGGGAAGAGGCTTTAAAATTATAGATGCTGTAAACATTCTTAAGAAAGAAAGGCTTGAAAATAGCAATGGGGAACAGGAGGTTATTAGACAAGGTCTACCATTGTTTATGGTTACTTTTGATAACAAGGAAAATACTACATATCTATATGTGTGTGTGTGAAATGTGCAGGAAAGCACCTTACTAAGGATTGTAAAATAAAAAAAAGCACATCTCTAAAATGCATTAATTGTGGAGGACAACACCCAGTTAACTATCAGGGAGGTGAGGTAGCCAAAGAGTTACAAAAAAGGAGGGATTATGCTTTGAAAAATCAGAGACAGACTCATAGGACTAAAGGGAATCATAATTTAGATATTGTTCTTGAAGATAATGGATCTCTAGCCGATGAACCTAATAGAGAACAAAAAAGCTATGCAGGAATAGCACAAAATAGAAAAACTGAAAACTCAACTGTTGACGAAACTTTAATACGAATACTAGAAATGCTGGATGAGCAGAAATATACAAATCAATTGATCTATGATCGATTAAGTAAACTCGAAACCAGCCTTAACAAAAGTAAATAAAATGGCGCATACATATAGAATTTTGACATGGAATGCAAATGGCTTGCAACAGTGTATCCAGGAGTTGGAGTTGTTTCTAAAGAGTAAGAAAATTGACATTTGTTTAATATCTGAAACACATTTGGCTAAACAATCACATGTTAGAATTAAAGGATATGATATTTATGTTCAGATCATCCATCTGATAAAGCAAGAGGAGGCTCGGCTGTAATAGTTAAAAACTGCATTAAACACCATGAAGAATGTAAAATTGTACTTGATGAAATGCAAGTAACTACTATTGCTTATCAAGTCAAAATGAAGGCATTTAATGTCTGCAATATATTGACCCCCCCCCCCCCCCCCAAGGTATAATCTAAAAGAGGAGGATTATATCAAACTTTTTAAGACTTTAGGAGGTAATTTCATTATTGGTGGTGATTTTTACGCCAAGCACTCTTTCTGGGGATCAAGAATAACCACTACCAAAGGAAGAGAGCTGTATGAAGCGGCGATGAAAACAAATTGCCAATTCCACTCAACTGGGAAGCCTACCTATTGGCCAACAGATGAAAATAAAACTCCAGATTTAATTGACTTTTTCATAACAAAAGGTATATCTAACAATTACGTATATGTAAATGATTATGATATTTTCTCGGAACATTCTCTTATCATATTAACAGTGAGTGATAATATAATAAAAAACAATAAACCTCCAAGATTAACTAATAATAAAACTAACTGGGAGGGGTTTAAAAAAGAATTACAGAGTTCTATTTAACTTAATGTTCCTTTAAAAACACCTCAACAGTTGGAAGCAGAGCTAGATTCCTTTGTTTCCAATATCCAACAAGCAGCATGGAATAATACCCCGGAAATAAGTACGAATAATGCAAATGATATTGTCTACCCTATGGAAGTGAGAGAGTTAATCTGGGAGAGGTCAAGGGCACCTGAAGATAAAAAGCAATTAAATAAAACCTGTAATAAAATAACAAAATTAATCAGTAGAATAAAAAATAAATCTTTCACTATATATATGAAAGGACTAGCAGCTGACAAAGATACTGATTACTCCTTATGGAAGGCAACAAGGAGTATCAAAATACCTTCTATTGTAATTCCACCAATAAAAAAGGGAGATGGAGCATGGGCAAGAAGTGATAAGGATAAAGAAGTACTCTTTGTTAATCATCTTGAAGAGATTTTTCAATCCTTACCCAGACAAACGTCTGAAGAGGTTACAAAACAAGGTAAGAAAAGGAAAGGTAAAGAACTTAGGCACTTGATGTTTAAAGAACTAAAATGGGAAATACAGCAGAATATAAATGCTAAAAAAGTGCCAAGGTATGATTTAATCACTGGGCAGATTCTCAAGGAATTACCATAAAAAGCTCTTTTCAAGTTATTACAAGCAGCACCGATATGGAAGTCATATGACATCCAAGTTAAAATGCCCCAAACCGATATGGACGTGTATAGACAGCCAGCGCATACATGCATTTAATGCTCATTTAACGCCAATTATTTTAATCTTCCTATTTTACAATAAATTTAAATTAGTTCTATAAGGGATGTAAACGTACCCTTAAAGGTTTCTTTTTGAATTGTATACCTCCAAACCTGGATAAATATCCAAGGGCACATATGCTGATTCACACCAAATAATATTGTTTTCCTTGCAAACTTCTTTTTCGCAACACATTACACATTTTTGAAATGGTTATGAGTTTTTTGGATGTGGGTGTTATCCTTTTAGGAAAGTGTTTTCTCAAGTATGAGGGGTGATGTCGTGGTGAATTACTTGCCCCCCAGTATAAAGAGATGTCTGAGTATTATAATACTCAATTAGGTTACAAGCTATTTATACGCGCAAGTACAGGTAAGTGAATGTCTTGCATGAATTTACAACTCTGAAAATTACTAAACAATTATGCATGGTTACATCCAGTGGTATAAAAGTACTCTTTTTACCATTTAATTGTTTTTCGTAAAGAGGGATAGCTAGTAATAGCTGATCCGCATCACCCATATTTGACCCGCCATTTCCCCAAACAATGGAGTAGCTAACATGTCATCTGTAGACCAGTACACGTCACTGCTACCTATATCCTAAAGATCTCTTTCAGAATCGCACAACAAATCTTCCAGATTTTCTACAGTAATATCAGAAGCCTGTATATATCATACGCAAGCTAATTTATTTGCTACATTATGGGGATAAGCCATGGTTAACATTGAAATTTAACAATTTCAAATGTGCCATTCATTTAGTTCTTGATAGCTGTAAGAAATCTCTCTGAATACAGAGAGAGTATAAATAGCTAAAATATTGAGCTAAAACAGCTGCATAAGGCTGCCAGAAACCTTGGTTGAGAAACACTGTAATAACAGATGCTGACAGAGAGTTTTCTTTCCAGCGTGTGAGTGTAACACAACATATATTCGTATGATTACCACTTGGTATAGCATAAATAAACTAAAATCTAAAACCTTGAACCGGAGAAGTCGGTTGCGTAGCTATACATACATTCGTTCGTACATACACAAAACAAAATGATTCAAATATTGAGTGCGCTCAGCACAAAGAATGGCTTTTACCACAGTGAAACAAAGTAGTGAAATTTCAACGATTTATTAATGTAGTCTCTACTTTTTTGTTACTGTAGATGTATACTGCCTTTAATGGGTTTTAAACCAGTTTTTGTTTAGTTTAAATAACTTAATAAATACGGAAGATATGGAATTGTATTTATGAGGCATTTTTACAGCATTTAACAATTTAAATGTCTTGTACTGTTTATTGGGTATTCGTTTCCGGCCCCTGAAGAGTTTAAATGGCCATCAGCGAAGCGGTTAATATGTCCCAAGCCAATGGAAGGTAGCAGAAGTATTAATGACCCTCAAACCTAGGAAAAATCCTAACGTAAAGGAATCATATAGACCGATTTCACTTCTACCTCAACTTGCTAAGTTATTTGAAAAGTTATTGCTAAAGCAGTTAAAACCTATAATAGACGAAAGCAAATTAATACCAGATCACCATTTGGGTTTAGAAACAAACACTCTACAATCGATCAAGTACATTGTATTGTTGATATTATAGAGAGAACGTTTGAAGAAAAGCAAATCTGCTCTGGAGTGTTCTTAGATGTGGCTAAAGCATTTGATAAAGTATGGCACAAAGGTTTAATCTTTAAGCTCCAATGCGATCTTCCTGAGCAGTTTTATCAAATATTGAAATCCTACATAGAAGGGAGATATTTCAGAGTTAAATATGGAAATGAATACTCAGGACTAAGGAATATAGCTGCTGGAGTACCTCAAGGAAGTGTCTTGGGTCCAATATTATAGCTACAATTCACTAGGGATATCCCATATCAAGATGATGTAACTATGGCCACCTTTGCGGATGATACAGGAATATTAGCAGTAGGTCATACAGTAGAGGAATCTACACAGAAGCTACAGAAAGCTGTCAATAAAGTCGGTGAGTGGACAAAGAAATGGCATGTAAAATTAAATGAATCTAAATCTCTACATATTAATTTTACAAATAAGAGAATAAAGTACCCAGCAATAAAAATAAACAACGAAACTATTCAAGTGCAAAAAGTGAAGTACTTAGGAATGACTAGACTGTAAGTTAAATTGGAGAAAGCATATAGAAACTAAAACAAAAGAGTTAAATATTAAATACAAGAAACTTTACTGGCTCATTGGCAGGAATTCTGAAATTGACATGCATAATAAGCTATTAATATATAAGCAGGTGTTTAGGCCAGTCTGGTCTTATGGGATACAGCTATGGGGCTGTTCCAAATTGACTAACATAAAGCATATACAGACATTCCAAAATAAAGTTTCAAGATCAATAATCAATGCACCATGCTATGATCACATACTTATAGATCTCAAGACTGGCACTGCCAGAGAAGAAATAAAGTTCGCAGTGAGTGCAAAACCATGAAAATAAAGAATTGCAGGATGTGTTTAGCAAGGCTGTAATTCGACGACTGAAAAGGATTAAGCTAGTGGATTTAACGTGTGACCGCAAGACTTAGGTGTAAGCTCTGGGGGTCTTCAGTGGAAGATTTACCTACACAAAGTGAAACATTTAAGAAAGAAATATTACTAGTTAGGTTGTAAAAAAGCTTAGTTGTAATTTGAGTTGAATAATTAAAAAAAAAAAAAATAAAAAAAAAAATTCAATGTTCAACTGATTAGCTGGCCTTCCCAATATTGCACAGGTTGCTTCTTAAATAAACAATTTTTCAAAGTTCTTATGAAAGTCTTGTAAAATGATATATCTTTATAGTGAATCACTGCTTTACATTTTATAACTGCAGTTTGACAAACACCAGTCATAAACATATTACAGACAAAAATTCTTTGATGTTCATGTAAGCATATGAAACATTGATATATGCTGTGTTTATGATCTCTTTCAATCCCACTCTCTAGCAGTCCTCCAAATTCTAGAAACGCTGCATAACCTGTAAGATCTTTTAGAAGTGAAAGAATTAATGGAATACAACAGTAATTTGAAATAATCATAGCAATAAGAGGTTCTATGATTGTGGATCTTTTCTTTGGTCCTGCAATTATTTCATCATAAAGGCTAATACATAAATATGAGACATCAATATTTAAGTAATAATAACAAAGGATCCCACCCCCATATCAGCTGTTTAAAATTTTAGAAATGGCAGTCTCTAACCATCAAGATAAATAATCCAGATAAAGCATTCCAGTGAGGACATTTAGCTTGCTATAGCTTAACTATGTAAAGAAAAAGGTATACATATATCTGTCTGTGCAGCTTGTGCTTTCAACTGTTTCCCATCTTCCTGTGAGCAGGCAATCATTCAGAGATGGTACGAAAAGGGGGGATGGAAGGAGAGTTTGCCTCTATCTCTTTCATTGGTTTAAAAATCATATACTCATAGCTCATACAACCAGTGCTTGCAATTAGTTAAAACAAACCTAAATTCATGCCATATTATGTTCTAGCTAGTAAAAGCAAACATGAAATATTATTAAAACTTCTCACTTTCTAAATAACCTCCATCTTCTCTTCTTCATTTTCAGCATTCAAATAATCCATGTTGTAATATTTGGAAATGTCTTCTGAATCACTTTCCGCTAAGTTAAATTATCAGCTGATCTAAATGTTCAACCATAGTTCCATTTCTTTCAATATTATTCAATTTTCTTCACATGTTTACAGTAAACAATTTGCTTTTGAACTATGTATTCGGTAACAATTTCTCTATTCACTCTTTTTTTTTTTTTTTTTTCTATTTAAGGATTTTGAAACGCTTTCACTTGCTCTACTCTTACTATCACTAACACCAGTTCCATTGCATTTAACTCTACAAGATATGAAGGCACTCACAGCGATGTATGTCCAGCACTTTTGAATTTCCGTCAGTCAATTTTTTCTCAGAAGGCATTTTCTGGTAGAATTGTATTTTATTCATACTTCTTACTTCTTTTACCCTACTTTCCAAACCTGTTTCAGTATCGCCTCTAGCTTATTGAACTCTGAAAGCTAGGTCACCATGTCTTTTTAAGAGATTAAAATGGATTCTGTTTTTCTGAACACTAGATCAGCTGGCATTATCAAAGATAACAAAGTTGGTTTTCGGAATGTTAAATAATAGCTTTTCATCTATCCATTTTGAAAATTTGTGTCATTCATGTCAACTTGATAATTTCCGCTCTTCTGTTTGGGCTTGAATATAAGCAAAGTTGTGGTGGTTATTACATGTTTTTTAAATTTAAAAAAAATTGATTTTGAATTGTTCTGGAAAGAGTAGTTTGTATAAAAATAGAAATGTAAAATTAGGTTCGTTATGACATGATATAATGCAAGTTGAATGTTATATAATATTATCGTTAATGGAAATTGCAAGAATGCGATTACGTAATGTGGACCAGTAAAAGAGAGGTAATTTGGTTGTTATGGTAACATAGTGGGCAGAGAACCCAAAATTATCTGAGTTTAGCGTCCTGCAAGTGACTGTCTTAAGAGTAAGACGTGTTATTAATGTTGCTCTGCGAGCGTGCAGAAAATGTTTTATGTGAATGCATTTGTGTTGCACTAGTGGCGTGTGCAAGAAAGATAAAGTTCATCGATGCAACAACCATTGAATTAAGTTTTGGGTGCCCATTGCTTGTTTTCTTTCAACTGGTTGGTTCATTGGTTGTTGTAGAGCATTTGCATCATAAGAATTGTACTAGGATTTAAAATTGTTTCGCTGGAATAAAATCCACAATATTTTAAAAGAGAGAAACTGTTGTTTATTTTCCAACAATTGCAGTATCAAATCCTTAAGCTCCGAGATCATGCCCAGAGGTAAGACTCATTGCTCCAGAGCTGCCTGGAAGATTTCTACTAGATCGTAACCAAAGGTGAGAATCTGCAAATCGTCTTCAATCATCCCATTTGTGACAAACAAACCGGTTGCAAAGTATTAATAATAAATTCAAAATTACCTCCAACATGAACAAAGACAAGATGTGCTGCTTTGCAGTAGTGACTCCAATTTCTGATTCACTGTGCCAACATGCTGACACAGAATGTTAAGTGAATGCAAGTATTGTTAACATAAACAACTGGCTCACATTGCATTCTGTAGTCATAAACATCTCCTAAATACTGTGAAACCACCTTGCAACTTTAGGATTTTCAATCAGAAGCATTCATCTTAAAGGACATTTTTTCCAATAGAATCCTAGAGGTATCATAAGACAAAGTATTCCCTGATACATTTTAACACAATGTAGGAATTTCTTTTCTTACTCCGTAACACTCACATATTATTCTTACTAATTGCTTCTTTAGTGAAATCTTCCATTTCAACCCTTTTTATTTTCCTTCTCTCTTTCACTTGGAATGGTGAAATTAAATTTTCTTTTTCACCACAGATTCTTTACCATCGATTTAGATACATCTGTAGCAGCAACATTATATTTTAATATGTGCAATTCTATTTGTTTCACAAGTGGCAACATTATAAACAATATCCCTAGTCTGTCCTTTAAGGGATTCACCAGAGTAAAACCTAGGTATTAAAGTTCCAACATTACTATTAATAATTCTAGTTTATATACCCTTTATAGTAAGTAATCTCTATTTCCATTTCAATTACAAATTATTATACATTTACATACTTATTACTACACTGAGTTGTTGGTTATCCTTGGGCCCAATAGACTCAAACTCTGAGGTTGTTGAGCTAATGAGTCCCTATTGGCATATTATCTAAAATAACTTCATCTTCATATAGTCTTTATAATAAACAGCACACAATTATTTTTGAGATCACTCACCAGTGCTTGCAACTCCCTCTCTCCCACCATGGAAATATCTTGCAATGTTCATCCATGTCTGATGTCATGTGGACATATGGGTGAAAGGGACAGTAATGTAACCAGCAACAGTTGCACTTGCAATGCTCTACACAAGTTTGCCTTTAAATTGTCTGTCTATAGAAACGAACATAGTCTTTGTGGAAGGAGGCAGGAAAAACAAAAACCATATATATGATATCTATATGAAATGAAAAGTGTAACAAGACTTTTCTAGATCCACTCAATAGTGAAGTAAATATGGGATAAAGGAGCATAGTTATCTTTACTTAAATCATCAATACAGAAAGAACAAACAAATGCATAAAATGGAATAAGGCAATGGTAAAACATACTTAAAAAGAAATTAATTATAAATACAAGGTTTATGTTAATTGGTATCAAATATTTTAGAGTCCAAAACAATAAAAAATCGTTCTTATTAACATGGGGCTGAAAATCATTTGTTAGAAAGTTATTAACATTCACTAATACCAATACTACTTAACTGAATTAAGTTTTGGGTGCCCATTGCTTGTTTTCTTTCAATTGGTTGGTTCGTTGGTTGTTGTAGAGCAAAGAATACTTTCATTAAATTATTGTCTGCAATTGTTTGATGTAGTGCACAGAAGGCAAAAGAACATGCAGGTTTGAGTAAGCAAAACTATATGCACTACATGTATGACCTTGCAGATGGGAGTACATCATGAGCACATATGTCTTATGCAGAAAGGTATTCAATTACCTCTTCACAAATTCACACTTCATAGGACTTATTTGTGAAGAATGTTTGAGATGATGGGAACCAAGACAAGTACAAAGCACTGACTGTGAAAAACGACTTCTATGTGATATGGATGCAAACTCAGTAGATAGCACAAAGTGCGTTGCAATAAGGGAAGGTGTTGAAGAGTTTTGCAGGAAAAACACTGTTTTGTAAACAGTGAACACTTATGGATAGTCAACATGAAAAATTCAATGCCATGGCCGGGATTTGAACCACGGATCTACTGGTTTCCGTCCAGTTGCTCTTAACCTTTGAGCTAACATGGCCAATGTGCCGTCCTGACATTAAATTCTCCAGTTGACTCATATATTTCCCCGGTAGACCACTAGGGGCTCTCGCATCCAAGATACACCGTTTGTGGCGACTTACTGTTGTAAGTACTTGAGTCCCAGGCTTCATCATTTAACTTTTATTATTTTAGTTAATTTATGGAAATAAATAATTTCTCCACACTAGCCGTACATAGGCTAAGATTTTTTATGGATAGAGTCAACATGAAAAATTCAATGCCATGGCCAAGATTTGAACCACGGATCTACTGGTTTCCTTCCAGTCGCTCTTAACCTTTGAGCTACTATGGCCAACGTGCTATATACGGCTATTGTGGAGAAACTATTAATTTCCATCAATTAACTAAAATAGTGAACACTGTGATGTGTTCATAAACTGCTTAGCATGCACCTTGTTCATTTTTAATGTTCATAACATAACTGTTCCTATGAAAACCCTTTGAGGTGTTATTTTTCACCTTACTGGTCCCTATTATGTGTTGCAAATGGGATGATGTTTGTCCTTGAGCGCTACTAGGTGAGCAACCAATTGGAGTACTGCGGTGTTGTCATATTGCAATTCCCCCTATGTAGTGTGTGACGAGTGCCGAACTAATCAATCTCAAATAAATACTATTTGGGATAAGACAAAAATTCAGATTTTGGAAAAACTGATCTATGAGGAAGGAGTAATGTATTTAACATAACCGTAAAAACCCCATATTTTTAGCTCAAATAATTTTCCTAATACAAATAAAGTAGATACCATTATATTATAACAATGCATTGCAACATAAGCACTGTAATGAATATCATTAGTGGTTGGCATGTATGCAAGAATGTATATTTGAAATTACTCAGAATTGAAACGTAAACATTTGACATGACATGATAAAAGAAATATGTACTTCGAATAAGCCAAGGTGTTTGTTAAATTTGATGAGATGGAACAATACACTTCCTGCTGATTTGGCAGAGCTTGTCTGGTCACATTATATCTTTGTTTATGAATGGTTCGTAATCTCTGATTACTCTAATGAGTTCAAAGTTACTCTTCCATGAGTACAGTTACTCTTCCATGAAAAATTGTATCAACTGGATCAATGAGATACGATCCACCTTCCCACTTACTACTGCCAGAACAATCCAATTGAGTTAATGTGGGCTCAAATTATGTTGCAAACAGAAATAATATTTTTAAACTGACTGACGTTGAACGACTTATTCACGAAGAAATTAGCAAGGAACACAACAAGACTGGGAAAACTGCATGAGACATCAGATAAACTACAAGACGACGACTTTCGGAATGAAATAGAACATAATGAGATTTTGGAACCTATCATCATAAACTTGCAGTACTCAATGACAAATTATCTCTTAACATAAGTAACATTCAAGGCTAAACAGATGCACTGTTGGTATTTTCATTGGATTAGAAAAATAAGTAATTCATAAACTATAATTAATTTTAAACTAAATATTTAAACCATTTGCATAATATACGAATATCCACTTGCAATTGTGATTTCAACAACTACATTATTATAAAACTTTGGAAAATTCAGTTTGCGTTAGCGCCAAGAACACCTGCAAGTGTACGAGAGAGAGGGAAATATTATAGGAGTGGGGATAACGAGGTGGCAATCTGAAGGCTTTAACACATCTGATTTGCTTCAGGCGAGAACTCTTCCCATTTGAAACACATAATAGTTCTTTCCTTCAAGCCTGAATACAGACATACTGTAACTACAATTACAGTATAAACTTGCTCCAAACTCACTTTGTCATTAGAATCGTCAGCCCAATGCTAATTTACAATCACTTTCACTTTTTTTCAAGTACACAGAGCAAGCATATTAGACTAATGTTCCTTTAATCTCTGTTGCACACACCAATTTGCACTCTAGGACTTTCCGACACACATAGAATGTTTCCTTTTACATTGCTCTGCTTGCCAACTCTGACAACTTTGCCATTCACAACTCTGATATTCACTGGTAAACTCAGGACTAGCAACTGAAACTGAACTGACTGCACTCCTTGCAGACCCACTCACAACTACTCTGCTCTCATGACTGACTGGGATTGGCTTTTACACCTCCTTTTCTACTATTCTGCTAGTCATGCAAGAAATCTCTTGAGTTGAAAGAATAAAACATTATTGAAGTCAAATTTCTAGCTCTGACCAAATCCAATGGTTGGTAAACATACAGTCCATGCAAGAAATAAATTTCCTCCAGCTTCGTAATTTTAGCTTAAATGTTACTCTTTTTTTTTCCCCCTTCACTTGGTCAGCAACAACAAAGGTAGAAGAATGAGTTGACTTTACATTTAATCTCTACACGGCACGAAGCTGCCATTACCATGACAATATCAACAAATCCTCGGAAATGAGTTGTATCAATTAGCTAATGATAAACTTCTGAATATCATTCAACAAATGTGTTTTACACAATGGTGCATCAGTTAATTTCAGTTAGAGAGCACATAATTTCTTGAATGATAATTTCCACATGGATTATTAGTCCAGAGATATTATTCACTGCATGTTCTGCTCGACCTCCTGATTTGAATCCAACTGATTTCTTTATCTAGGGACATGGAAAGTCCCTGGTTTATGCAACTTGTGTACCAGATATTGACATTCTGAGAGAGTCTATCAACAATGGATTTGCTAAATATTAAGTACTTCAGGAATTTGCTACAGAATGCATAGTATGGAGTGCAGGCTTAGGGCGTGCATCAAAGCAAAAGGAAGCCACTTAAAGAAATTTTTATAAACTTTAACTTTGTAACTCAGAAATAAATGATTTTGCTTGGACTATTTTCAAAAAAACTTCTTTTACTGTTTTGATATTGGTGGGGGGAGGGGCATTCTCAAAATATTTGACAATAATAGGCATTATCTGTATGGATTCAACACAAGGAGTCTGTATAGGTCCAAGGGACTTGTATTACCTAGTTAATGTACATAAAGTTGACCTAATCTGAAATATAGTATGAAAAATGCCAAAACATACCACAGAATCCCATGCAAATGGATTGTGCATTTGTATAGGTATACCACATTTTAGCCTTGAGCTTTGTTTTGTTCACAAGATCTTACAATCAGGATAATCAGCAAGTCACATTGCAATCAGCAAATACATTATAATCAAAGCAATTTATAAAACTAGAGAATGAGGAGAGAAATTATAACAAACACCCATTTATTCATGGAAGGAGCAATATTGCTTCTATCAACCCGGGGAATGACCCACCGATCCTTTAAAGTTGTTAAAGTTTAAAGTGAAACCCGCCAAGAAAACAACAAACTCAGCCATGTGTATATACTTACAAAATACAACTTTTACCAATTATATTACTTCATTTTGTATGTTCTCCCAATACACAATGATACACCATCACCACCTATCATTCAAATCAGAAAACATGCAGGAGAACATTTATCCAAATTTTTATCCACCAACATAGGCTCACAGTTATTGATCATGCAGTGCAAAAGTGATAATGGTTGATATCATAGATCATGCACATTCATTTCATGTATATAATTCAGTTTAACATGAGCACATATGTGTTCTGTAGATACAAATTTTTTAATTTACATTTAGGTAAAGTAACCACTAAAGATATCAGATTTCCTATGGTAATAGACCTCTTTACATAGTGTTAAGACCAGGTAAGAATTTCTTCTTGGTGTCTAACAGCTTAATAGTATGGCAAGGCATTTTGAATCTCCCATTTTGATACAAGTTAAATTTGTTGTTGATTAGTATAAATACTCCTTTCGTCTGATATTGAATGTGTGGTTATAAACTGTCTATAGTTCATCTTGAGTTTTCATACAAAACATTATGTGAGAAAATACATTCACATGTTGAGACTTAAAATTTCCACTGCAGGATGCGCTGTTATGAACTCTGTAGCTATTATAGAGTAGTACATTTTCAGTTATGTATCAGTTACAGTAATATGAAGACAAATTAATATAGTCTAACATAAGTAAATGTTTACACAGATAACATAGAACTTAATGCCATTTATAATTTTTACCAACCTTATCTTGTAATTTACTCATACTATTTCTACGTCGTAAAGACTGAAAGTATTGATACACAATCCAAGGCAGAGTGACGGGAATGCACACTGATCCAAGTAGCCACCAGATTAGTCCCCAATTATTTTCCAATCCCTGCTTCATCATTTACTTAGATTGTTTTGAGCGTTAACGAATTGTTTAAATTAATTTATACGAACTGACGCGCCACTTCAAATTTAAAGTAAAATTGCAATGTCATGATTTTTAAGTACTTCTTTCTTACACACTTTCTTGTAACCTCAGTTCTGAGATTTCGGAAACGAAAATTATAAAGGGAAACCTATTCGACCTTCTTAGGTCCATCTCAAGTTTGTGACAAATGCAAACAAAATAATTATCTCTGATTGCAGTCACAAGTCCACAGTAATTTTTATGCGATGAAACCGCATGATACAGCATAAAATTAAATGACTACAGTTCAAAGCAATTGACAAACGTCACAACATAATATCACCACTTCCATCATTGCATAACGGGTTGGCCAACTTGACCAGAGGTTTTTCAATTTTTATACTTTTGACCAGAGGAGTTGACAAATGTTGCTAAATGTGATCGAGTGAATAACTTCCTGTATTAAAAGCATATAATACGAAATTTCAGCACATTAGCTAATTCCACTCTATTGGCTAAATATATAGATGTAAAATAATTTTGGGATGAACAAATCAGCCTTTTCCTACATTTTTTTGTCAAGTTACAGGAATGTTAGGACTCATACGCGGATGTTTTGAAATAGTTGAGTAATGGAGCAAGACACGAACAAATTTATCTGGTTCCTTAAAGCATAGTTTATGACATTTGCAATACAGACACATAATGCTTTTATTCAGTGAAAAGGGGGACATTAATTTCTATTTTATTGGAGAACTGAAACGGGGCCTTTTGTCCAGAAATCCAAAAGTTCAGGTATGAGTTTCAGTAAAAGTGTTCTGCATATATGTTAAAAATATAAAGTGGGGTTATACTCACATATGTAACATGTGACAGAATCAAGAAAATATTTTATTTTTATTTTCCATACTTACTCTGACGTAACTAATAAAAGCAAGCATCAATTTATAGTTGATTATAATGGGAAAGAAAACATTTTTATAAAGATAACTCTTAACAGGACATAAGATAAAATGAATAAATAAAATGTTATATAAGAACATACTAGAATAAACTCAACTATAAGGTGATCATATTTTTTTAAATAAGAAAACAGGACATTTGAAATTGCATTCAATGAAAAGAGGAGCAAAAGGGAATGAGCAAAATTGTTATAACTACCAAGTTTCAAAACTAACATTAAATAAATTCATAAATAAATAAATGTGTAACTTACATATTTGATGAAAATGACAAGGCAAGGTTCACGATTTTTAACTAAAATTATTGCCCAATTCTGACTTAACAATCACCTTCTCTTTTTCTACAAATACACAGCATAAACATGTCTCTTTAATGGTCCTTGTCTGTTGCATGCACCTATTTGTGCTGCTTGTGATTTCTTTGATGCACACATGTTTCTATTTTACACTGCCCTGCTTGCCAGCTCTGACAGAACAACTCTGCTGTTCACGGTGAACTGAACTTTTGCAATGCACACTCTAAATGATCAACACAGTTACAGTAACAAAATACAGATATGCATAAATTCAGTTTTTATCAGGCCAATAAGTATAGAAGAGATAAAAAGAGTAACAAAGGGACTAAAAAATAAGTTTTCATTAGGGACAGATGATATACCTGATTACATAGTGAAAGAGTGCATAGAAAAATATCAGAACCTTTATTGCGTGTGTATAATGCATCTTTTGAGACAGGGGTATTTCCAGAAAAACTTAAGGTAGCTAAAGTTAAGCCACTGTACAAAAAAGGACCGACACATGATATTCAAAATTACAGACCAGTATCAGTGTTATCAGTTTCTTCAAAAATTTTAGAAAAAACTGATGTACAATAGAATCATTAGCTTCATAGAGAAAAATAACATTTTAACAGGCTCCCAACATGGGTTTAGACACAAAAGATCAACAGAAACAGCTGTTTACTCTGTATTAACGCAAATAATAGAGGTATTAGAGAAGAAACATAAGGCAGTAGGACTATTTATGGACCTCACAAAAGCATATGACGTAATAAACCACAAAATATTGCTTGAAAAATTAAGTATATATGGAATAAGGGGGGATAGCATATACATGGTTTGAATGAACTCAGATAGTAGAAATTAGCCAAGTAAAGAAACAACAGTGTAAAATAGTGAAATGTAAATCAATACTTAAAAAAGTGGAGCATGGAGTACCTCAGGGATCAATTCTAGGCCCACTTCTCTTTTTACTATACATAAATGATATGCCACTAAATGTCCAAAATGCAGAGGTAATATTATTTGCAGATGATACAAACGTACTGGTAAAAGCAAAATGTGACACGGAACTTCAAGAAGAAATAGACAATAACACAACAAAACTAGAATCCTGGTTTAAATACAACAGACTTTTAGTAAATGCAGATAAAACAGTGGGTATGAGTTTTCATATGAACCAAAATAGAAGTGACACAACAAAACCACCAATAAAACTAGAGGGAGAGGATAAAGTATCAAGGGAAATCGCAGTTTCTGAGAATATTGATAAGTGAAGATCTAAAATGGGAAGCACATATAAACAAACTAACCAAAAAAACTTAGCATGGGATGTTACATCATAAATGCACTAAAAAACAGCACAAGCTCACAGGTTCTAAGAACTGTATATCTTGCACAAGTCCATAGCCATATTCCATATGGAATAACATTCTGGGGTGTTGCAACCAAGGGGGAAGAGGTTTTCAAAATGCAGAAGCGAGCAATAAGAATAATGATGGGCAAGACAAGTAGAACATCTTGCAGAGAGTTATTCAAAAAATTAAAGATTATGCCTGTAGCCTGTATATACATGCTAGAAGTAATTTACTATGTTCAACAACACAAACATACATTAATCAAAAACAATTACATGATCATCAAACAAGACATAGGAAAAACTTACACATTCAACAATATAGAACTAATTTAGCAAATAATAGTGCACTCCACAACGGTATAAAACTATACAACAAATTACCAACAAATATACAAATTATCAAAGATAATAAATTATTTAAAAAACAGCTTGGGTCATTCCTATTACATAACTCATTTTATTCAGTGACTGAATTCCTAGACATGTAATGTACAGTTATTCACCAAATCAGGAATCTTAATTTTAAATGTATTTTAGTAAATTGTATATTTATCATTTTAGTAAATTGTATATTTATCATTTTAGTAAATTGTATATTTATCATTTTAGTAAATTGTATATTTATCATTTTAGTAAATTGTATATCAACTTGACGAAGCCATGAAAATGTAAAAATGTTTTTCAAACGGTGAATAAAGATTACAATACAATACAATACAATGCCTACAGACTGATAATCTCCATGGAGCTGCACATTGCACTTCTGCAGATTGACTCACAACTATGGACCATACTGCACTCATGACTTACCAACTGTGAACTTGATTTGACTGCCAGGTCCCACATTGTCTTTCCTATCTACCGGCCGGAGCAAAGAGGTTCTGGAAGTGAATGTTCTTGATTTCCAGAGTTCAAATGGTCTAGAATGAATCCCTCATGACAAAGATGCACCTCCTTTCATCTTAATGATGTCAGTTTAGTGGCTGCCCTTGAATGCTGCACTATTTTGTATCTCTTGCTGGCATACAACAAAGGTGTTGATTTACACTTAATTTCTCCATGGCAGCGCCTGCTATCTTCTCATAATATATAGCTGAATTCACCCCAGTCAAACAATCCTATGGAATTATTAGTACAGAAGTTATTTCTCTTTGATATTTTACTGATGAATGGATCTTTTTAAGTCCGCTTTACTATACAATATTTTTTAAAACTCACATAACTATGATTAAAATTGATCTTATTAACCAACCTAGCTATCAAAGCCTGACAAGAACGTTCTTGTCATTTGTTTACAAACCATTTATATTTTTAGAATTATAGTTATTTATTTCTCATCTTTCTTCTACATACATTTTCATTGATACATTGATATTTGTAACATTTCTTTCACATAATAACAAAATGACTCATTCACATCTAATATACCCTTCCTACCTGCTTGCCTCGAGTCTCGGTCTCAATACACATAACCCCTGGTTAACCATTTATATTAGAAAACACTTGTTGAATGCAGTGTTAATTTCACATAAAAAAAAAGAAATTCTATTATTTTAACAAAATGTGTGCAAGGCACATTGTTCATATTACAATGTGAAATAATTTCTACTCAATAGTTACTAGGCAATGTTTTTTCTAGTTTCCATTTTTGTAATATTTTTTATGATGTATAGCTTTCAAAGAATGATCTCATAACAAATGGACATTTACATTAAAGTTGGAAATATAATTTCAGAGGAATAAACATAGAAGAAGAATCAACATGAAAAATTTAATGCCACAGCCGGGATTTGAACCACGGATCTCCTAGTAAATCTCCTGGATTCCTGCATTGAATTTTTCATGTTGACTCTATCAAAAACCTTAGCCTATATATGGCTAGTGTGAAGAAATGATTCATTTCAATCAATTAACTAAAATAGAAGAAGAAGTTTGACCACAGGGAGTAAAGCAGGCCACCTTATTTTGCTACATTCTTAAACTTTAAAAAAAGATAGAATAATACACATACACATAGTTTGTGTATATTAGAGCAATGAATTGTTATTGATTGGCTTTACATAGGGAACTATAGTAAAATCTTTAATTGTGGGACTTCAATAGATACTTATTAATTTTAAATTGCCTTTGGAATGTGTGATCTCAAATTGAGATTTCCTGGTGGTTTATTGGAAAATGCGAGTCAGATGAGAAATTTAATGTCATACTGGTATGTTACCAGTTGCTAACTGATAGAGCAGCCAGGCATAAAGCCTGGAGGTAGCTAGAGGTAGCTTGTCCAAAAATAAAAAAGCAAATATCAAAGCACCAGCAAGCAGAATGGATAAATAGACATATTATGGAGGTAAAAATCAACTAAAACTTAGTTACGCTAGGTTTAGAGAAACCAAGAGGGAAACTGAAAAAAGGGCATATTTAAAGCAAAAGACAGCATATAAAGAAACAATTAAACAAATCAAATCAGAGTATATTAAACAAAAAATCCATGTCCTCAAATATGACAAAAATTACTTGGAATATAATAAAAAACGACTATAGAATCACAGAAGTGAACATAGACAATTTAAGGATAAAGATAGACAATAAAATAACTGATGAACCAGAAGAGGTAAGCAATATATTTAATGCAAATTTTTTAGAACAAGTAGAACAGCTAGTAGCAGGAAATAAGACTAATAATAGCTGTAAGTGTAATGCAAGACACATAATAAAGTCTATGTACATTGATGAAATAACAAACGAGGAACTTATAAAAGTAATAAAAGACATGAAAAATAAGAAATCAGCTGGATTAGATGAAATATCACCAACGCTACTCAGTGTTCACCTTATATTCTAGAACCACTAGTTGAAATGATAAACTCGGTTATAAGAGAAGGCGTATTTCCAAAAGTACTAAAGAAAACTATCATAAAACCAATATACAAAAAAGGTTATAAAGAAATACCTGAAAATTACCGTCCAATAGCGCTAATCTCTACGCTATCAAAAGCAATTGAAAAAATTATTGCAAACAAAATTATATCCTTTTAGAAAAACATAACATTTTAAACGAGGCACAATTTGGATTCAGAAAAAATAAGTCAACAAAGCAGGCTATAGCTGAAATCACAGATCACATAATAGAAAACTTAGATAGTCACACGGATAACAACTGCATATTATTAGATGTGACAAAAGCGTTTGATTGCATACAGCATGACATTCTTTTTGACAAACTCTATAACTATGGAATTTGAGGTACTCCACTCAACTTAATAAAATTGTGTCTTAACAATAGAACTCAGGTAACGAAAATCACACATCAGTCACACAATCACATAAAAGATTATTACTCAAAAAGTCTCGAAGTAAAATATGGAGTACCACAAGGATCTGTTCTTGGCCCCCTACTGTTGATTATTTATATAAATGACATGCCAAATTTATCTGGAAGCAAAATTACAATGTACGCAGACGATACATCAATTATTAACACAGGCATTGGAGCAAAAAATTTAGAAACAGTAACATCACAAAATACACGACACTTAATCCAGCACTTGCAGTCAAATAACTTACATGTCAATATAAACAAAACAAAATGTATACACTTCCATACCCCACAAAATAAAAACATAAAAAATATTGATATTTTCATTGGAAATGACAAAATAGAAGAAGTAGAATACAGCAACTTCTTAGGAGTAATAATTGATCAACATCTCAATTGGGATAATCATATAGATAAAATATGCAAAAAGATCTGTACTAGTCTATTCATCATAAAAAGATTTGCAGGCTTATGCAATAAAGAGTTATTGACAACAATATACTACAGACAAATCCATCCTCACCTCACCTACAGTATTATAGCATGGGGTCATTGTAAAAGGAAACATGCAAACCGAGTTTTCTTACTGCAAAAAAGAGCAGTGAGGTTGATCCAGGGATCATGTAAAGAAGCATTTAAAAATCTACAAATTATGACTTTGTATTCATTATACATATATGAAACAATACTGTACTTAAAAATTAAAGACAGCATCGAACAACTGAATATAAACAACCATGATTACTTTACAAGAAAAAAAGTCAACTATCCCCCACAAATGCATTCATTAGAATTATATAAAACTAAACCAATAGCATCAGCATGTGAACTTTACAATAAACTTCCACCATACCTAAAAAGCATCCAAAACCATAACATTTTCAAAAAGGAACTTAAAAAGTATTGTATAAATGGATGTTTCTACTCAATAAAAGAATTTTTGAACAAAGAATTGTAAATACAGTAAATTTGTAAAAAATAATGTATGATTATTGATTGTAAATAACTTGTACCATTTTATTTCTTTGTTTTGTACATATACTTTGTAACCATGACGTGTCCAAAAACATGTATATGTTTTAAAAGGATGAATGAATGAATGAATGAATGAATGAATGAATGAATGAATGAATGAATGAATGAATGATTGAAAAGATCCATTGTTCAATTCCTGGCTATGGCACTGAATTTTTCAGTTCTGATTCTACCTTTAAAAGTTTGCCTGTTCACAATTTGGGTGTTCGAACAATTTATTACATTGATTGTCCTTATGAATGGATGCTAGAACTTGTTTGTACTCCTGCCTACAAAATTAAAAATCCTTTAGGATTTTCAACCCTTGTAGTATCATATAGATATAAGAACATAATTTAGATATTTTGCCTTCAATATCATGGAAGGACATCAGCAACCATCTGGATAGAATTGTGCATTATATGAGCAGAGCACCTAACACCAAATAAGTTATGAACTAAATTTCCTTCCTGTTTTAAGAAGAGCTGTTGAAGTGCTTTGTGACTTACCTCCAAAATTGCATTTTCCATTATCTTCACAAACTACAACTATTTTTACTTTTAAGCTATAATTTTTAAATATGTAGTACTAAAATGAATTAAAAATGCACTAAAAACATAGCAATGAATTTTGAAAGTTCTTCAGTTAAAGATTTCAGATCCAATATTTTAATGTGAATCTTCTCGGTAGGATTAAAGACCTAACAAGCAATGGAAATATTTCTACACCCTTATGATTTGCTGTGTCTGTCATTGTGAAATAAAATTAGCTTTCTGTAAATCAGATTCCAGTAAATGACAAATGAGGTCATATAATATAATTGGCTCAATTTTGCTATAGTTTCAAGTGCATTTTCGTTCAAACATACATTGGATGTGTTCAGAACTATAGTTAATTGAACTTAATTGACAATACAGTAAGTGAACACTTTTTCAATAGCTACTAATTTTAATCTGTAATCTTTATCAACAAAACTTTCATTTTTATAAAATTAGTCAATTTTGTGCTAGAAGAAACACTTGCACATACTATTCCTTCATGTTTTCTCTGTTTATATGTTGTGATCTATACAACGCTGCCCAGGTTTATACAGAAGGTAGATGCACACTCATTGCATCCAACATCTTAATCAGAAATTGTTTCTTCAATGTACTGATGTTCCTTTTGTAGGTCACTATTAAAAGCATAGTTCCTTTTCTACAGTGGCATGTGTTTTAGCACCTGCAGTTTACAATATTTATTACAACAATAAATATTTACAACATTTTACAAATGCACAACACGGTGCTATCTTATCAGAGTCACATCTATCAAAAATTTCTTTTTACTCAGGTCTGTGCGTTTACAGTTTTTGATACTATTGGCAGCATCTACATTAAACACAAATAATTATGATTTGTTTAAATGTTAAAAGCAGAAGCACTATTAACAGTGCCCCCTTCGGTAGCGTAGATAGATAGATAATTTATTCATCTTGTAAATCGTACATTGTACGTGAGTACTATGATATAAGACACGTCAAATTGTGAATTTACAGTGCAATTAACTATACTTGTAAATTAACAAGTCACATCCAATAAGGACAAGTCAGTGTTTGTACAAAATAATGTTTTATAAAGATATCTAAAGAATTTTATAATATACACAATTAATTCAGAAATGTAACAATATTATAAACTTTCCATAAATTCACTAACAGAATAAAAACAATGATCTAGTAAGTATGCCAAAACTGATTTTTTAATGGTGGTATGTCTCCCTCACGTTCAAGAGGTCCCAAGTCCGAATCTCGGTCAGCTCATTTGTTAGAATATTGAAGTAGTTACCTTATTTACACTTACCTTCACTTTTATACATTGGATGGGGGAAAAATAGCATTATGTGATAATAAAATTAGCGCAAATGAAGCAGACATGTCGTAAGAAGTTATGTCCAAATAGCTGCATCATTATTTGGTGTACTCTTCCTGGGTAGCAATGCAGACATATACTCGTGCAGGCAGTCAATAGTGCAAGTGACGAATGACATTGTGCAATACACTGTCCCAAGCATCCCACACCTTTTGTTACAGTTCAGCAGATGGTTGTGGCCACCGTGGAGAACCAGACAGTATCTTTCTCATCGTGTCCTATGTGTGTTCAATGGGAGAGAGGTCAGCAGACTCTGCTGGCGAGAGCAGTTGTTGTTAACCATGAAGAGATGTTGCATTGAGGCAAGTGTATGGGGACGTGCATTATCCTGTTGAAAACAGCACATCGCCTTCCTGTTGAAGAGAAGGTGGTAACATAGGATTAATTACCTGATGGATGTAGCTCTCACTGGTTTCACTTCCCTGCACAAACACTGAAGGCAAATGTGAGTTGTAAGTAATGGCACCCCACACCATGATGCCAGAAGTTGTGGATGAATGCACTCTAGACAAGTTCGCTCACCAGTTCTATGTCATATGTGTACCAATCATTACTAATGTACAAACAGAACCTACATTTATCACTGAAGACAACAGAGTGCCATTTCATTTTCCAATTAATCCTTTCTTGACATAGAGGAGATGTGCATGATGGTGCTGTGGTGTAAAAAGTACCTTAGGTAAAGGCATATGTGATTTGAGTCCTGCAAAAGATGGTTTCCAATAGTACATGCTGACCACCAGGTGCTATTTGTGTTCAGATTGCTTCCCTGGTCACTGGTTGGGCACCCAATGAAGCCTGTATGATGCATCGATCCAGATGTGTGTTTTTACAGGTGGCTGCTTGGAACCTGGTCTACAGGAGTGAGAATGATCTAAAGATCATTGCTGAAAACACTGATGCACCACTGATACATTGTGCCCAACATGTGCAGTTTGTCAATTGAGCCATTCAGCTTCATGAAGGCCACAATTTGACCCCATTCAAATGGCTGTAGCTGTGCACAAGATGCACATTCACTTTGTTGTGGCATGACTTCACCTTAAACTATCTTTTGACACTGCTATTCAACTGTGATGGTATCATAGTGACTGCCTGCAAAGTGGGCACAGAGATCAGAGAGGCATATCTATTTTCCACTGACTCCAACACTTCAATCATCAATTCTACAACCCTCAAAACCACATACTATGCCCATGTTTCAATGAACACAGTCTTGAAGGATGTTGCAATGTTTTTTTTTCTTTCCTGCCAATATTTGTTAGAACACAATCAAAGGTATTTTAGAGTATTTAACCTTATTATCAGCTACTGGGTAAGAGCTTCTTGTATTCCAACATTTAAAAGTGAAGGTGTATGTAAATAAGTGGGTCTACTTTAATACTCCAAAAAATAAGGTGAATGTAAATAAATGGGTCTATTTTTTAGTTTGATTTATGAGTCACTATGTTTACACTAAACTTCACTTACTATATTGTTGTATAATTGAAACGTTTTCAAGATCATTCGATCTCATCCTCAGTTGTTTGGTGACTAAATGAACATTCTTTTTCCTCCACCACTATGGTGCTCCTCTGCCATCTGGTGTTAGGGATACTCAATTTTAATACTTCATTTAATGACGGGATTTCAAAATTTATAACTTTATCCCGGTTTTCGGTTATGAATATTTTTTCCCAAATATCCAATTTTATGGGTGTAGTCAAAGATTTTAATACTTTTATGTTATGACCAATGTTATGGTTTTCTGTCCAAAAATGGTGTGGGTCTACTTTAATACTCTAAAAATTATTATTTAAATTTAAAAAATTGATTTATGTGTTGATAGCACAGACAACCACAGTTCAGTTCTCATCTGTAACTGTACTTTTCCAAGCAAAGTCTCCAGATGTTTTCAGGCTATATTATTGTGGACCAATAATACAAACACTCCTTTTTTTTTTTTTTTTTTTTGAAAAATAAAGACAAAAATTTATTGGCAACAGATACAGCAAAGTTTCAGCTATTTTTCAACCAAGTCACTACTAGAATTGAGACACTTGTCAGATGCAGGATCAACTTTTGTATTCTTGTGTTGTAGAAATTGGCCACGTGTGAATGGAACCAGTGTGCAATATCTTCAGCTCTTCCTAGTTGTCAAAACACTGACTGGAGAACAGGAATTTCTTGAGGTGCAAGAAAAGACGCAAATCATTAGGAATAACATCAGGACTGTATAGTGGATGATCAAACAGCTCAGCCAAACTCCTACAGAACAGTTGCTGTGCACTGAGTCATATATAGATAGACAAGTATCATGAAGCAGCATAACACTTACAGCAAACATTTACATGTCTTGTTTTGAATGACAGGTTCAGTTTCTGCATTATTTCACTGTAACAATCAGTATTCATTTTTGGGCAGGAAGAGAATGAGCAGAATAACCTTCCTGTCCTAGAACACTGTATACATCACTTTCTGAACTAACACAGTTTGTTTGAATTTCATCTTGGCAGAGATCCACTGTGATTCCAATGCATTGACTGCTTCTTGGTTGCTGGGATAAAGTGTGAAATCCACATCTCATTGCAACTGTCCTGTCAAGGAACTTGTTTCGTCATGATAACTTGTTGCAGTTATATCAGTGCTGCTCCTAAGTGTTTTGTTTTGTGCTCGGATGTCACCTGAAACTAAATTTCTTCAAAAGCAGATGCTTAGTAAAAATTTCATGCTAAAAGGATTGCATTATCTGAGGAAACTTGCTGCTGAGCTCCTTGATCATGAAGATGGCTCTCCAAGATGTGCTGCTCTACCAACTCAAGAGTTACCATTAATGACTCTTCATATTGGACATTTTGATGACCCTTGGAAAACTGCCTGTACAGATGCACTGTCTGTTTGCTCACAATGTTCAACCAATAGACCTTACACAGCTGACAATGAATTTTGATCAGCACTATGTTTTGTGCAGTAAGGAACTTCACAGGTGGTGGTAGAACCAATGAGAGCCATTATTTTAGATCACTGCTGCCATTATTTTAGACCTGGCACCAAGTAGGACCTGCCTAGCCAGTAGATGATTGATATGGCATAGATCTGTTATACATGCACAGTTTTCATGACTAAATACGTTTACTTTAAAGGAAACAAAATTGGAAAACTCATTTTTAATGAGCATGGACTATGATACAATGAAGCACAATATTATAATTAATTGGAAAACTTACTTTCTGGGTGTGCCTTGCTTGAACAGTGCAAGCTGATGCAGAACAAGACATTTTGAATGTTTGAGAACATGCACATATTTTATGCTGATAAGTCATTGCCACAAAAAAGGGATATTTTGGTGTCCTTTTTCTATCTTAAAAAGAGATGGATTAGAGACTCAAAATAGGGACTTTTCTGGCTAATACAGAATATCTGGTTTATCATCATCATCATCATCATCATCATCATCATCATCATCATCATCATCATCATCATCATCATCATCATCATCATCATCATCATCATCATCATCATCATCATCATCATCATCATCATCATCATCATCATCATCATCATCATCATCATCATCATCATCATCATCATCATCGTCATCGTCATCGTCATCGTCATCGTCATCATCATCATCAAAAATAGATGCCTAACAATAATGATGTATTTTTAGCTATTATAGTAAATTGTTTGAAATTGATTTTGGACTATAGTCACTCATTGAAAACTGCTACACAAAAAATCTGGAATTTTAGGTACCATTACGTGGTAAATATATTATAGCCATACTTTTATTTATATGAACCACCAAAAAGTGTACATGAACATTTCAGATACTCATAGAGATCTGACACAAATAGGCTATATAATTTAGTAATGATCGGCAGACATTCCATAATGTTTATTACAGGGTATAATATTTAACCTTCTGTTACATGCGCTGCGGAGTGTGAGTCCACAGTTTTAATTTTCTGTCAGCAATTAGGAAATCAAGATTTCTGTTAGCAGCTTTTTCTACCTTTCCCTCCACCCTTAATGAATCACTGCCAATTGGAGACAGTTATTATTGTCTGAAGCAGCATATTGGTGAGTTGCAGAGTATTAGTCCATGTGCGTGTAACCTTGTGAGTCAGTTCCGTCATCAACTCTTTCAATTCTGTTATAATGTTTGGCTGGTAATATTAAAAAGTATGAATCATAAGGTTTAGAAATCTTTTTATTTATTTAGAAAGTTTATTTATTGTAAATTAAGGTCATTCAGCTAAATACTCCTACAAGCATCAAGAACCGCATCAGGGAAATATTGGGTTTACCGAAAGCTGAATTTACTCCTACAGCTCCACAACTAAATATTTGAGGAAAATGCAGCTTCTGTAAAAATAATAAAAGCAGACCAACAAGGTTTTCCTCCAAGCTGTGCAGTAAATTTGTGTGCCTGGAACATGTTGCAGCACTTGTCGCAGTACATGTCGCAGCACTTCATTCACCACTGTGAATGATGCTTGAAATTGACACTGAGAAAAACTTTTATGGGAAAATATAAACTTTCTGAACAATTTTTACACAAATAAATGTTTTAATGTGTATTCATAAAAATAGTTAAAATAGAATTAATGTTAATATTCAGTGACTAAAATAAATGTTCGTTTTTAGTGGTTTAAGAGTAAATTATGACTTAATATTATTTATTTTCAGCAGTGATGCTTAAATATATTGTTTACCAATTCACTGCATTTCTATATTGTTCATATCCAAATATATTATATTTTAAAAAATACAATTAAAATGATATACCAAAACTTGTATAAAAACTAATGCAGACTCTCAGTCCATGTGCGTGTAATGGAAGTAAAAAGATTGCACGTGTAGTGGAGGGTTAATAGACTTTCACCATTAATAAAGAAACTGTATTCCAATAAAACTAGTTTTAATTTGTCCATACAGGTTTTCATCAGGTTCTTTTATCTGTGGATCGGCCCTATGTCTGAATGCTTCAGCTGTTCCCTCTCTCAGTCATTGCAGTTTCTGATGGTGCGATGCATTGTTCTTTAAGTCAGTGTTGGTTGGGTGACTCAGTTGGTTGGGCACTGACCTATTAATCCTAAAGTCATGGTTCCAATCCAGTCCAGATCGATGGCTTTAAGTGTTCTTAGATATGACACCCTTTTCAGTAGATTTATTGGCATATAACACAACCTGCGAGCAAGCCACTCTACTTCAATATGAATTTTTCTAATATCTCATCTGCATCTGCATGTTGCACTCTTGCCTTCATCTGGGTTTGGTAAGTAGTTGGCTGGACGATGTTCTCCATTGCCCCCTCCAAAAGTTTAAGTGGTTGACCGAACCTCTGATGGGGAAATCAGAAGAATTTTGGCTGTTTGTCCCTACAGGGCAGACAAGAGCTGTATTGACTTCTCTGCCAGTGTCCATTCTCCTGAAATGTAGTTATAATGTTATCATCTATCTTTTCCCTCTATCTTATTTTTACTTTCTCTACCATGTACCTAGGAAGTACAGAGGTATTGTATTCCACCAAAATTTAATATCAACAGTAAACTAAAAACACATGTTTTGAAACTCTGTATATAAAAAAGGATATTTTTAGAAAAAAGCTCTGTGCATTTGCTTATCTTTGAATAACATAGCTCAAAATCAGTAATTAAATACTAAACTTGTTAAATACTGAGTATGTGAAATGAGAGATTTTCTAAGCATACTGCATTATCAAAACACATTTCTTAATTACCATAACTGTTTTATTGTTCTTGTTATTTATTTTGGTTCTGTTGTTGCCTTTTGTGTTATTTTTACATAAATTAGCTAAACATTTTAATCTTTAGAACATTAATCACAAAGCAAGTGATTATTTTCCATTTTGTAACTGCTCTTTATTTTCCATTGCTGAGGATTATAATTCTTCAATAAGAAATACAGTACAACTCAGTTTTAAATACCTTAGTTTCCCTGTAATTTGTTATTTATATATTTCATTCATTTTGATAGCTTTTAAGAAAACTATTGAAAAGAATAAAACATATTTTATTAAAATAATTATGTTTTGTTTAAGGTGAAAGTAATACAGACTATTATAGAGCTTCTAATCAGCGATGAACACTCTGGAACTGTTGGACTGAAGGCTTCAGATGTTTTACTTGATGCTGATATTACTGAATTTCTCTGTGAGGCAATGGCAACTTTGCACACCTCAGTGCTGTAGTAAGACAGTTTTGAATAATTCTTTCAGTAATTGAATTAGTTATTGCCAGGTTCTGAATTTTAATGACATGTTATCGTCTTTTCCTTATATAGTATGCAGTGCTCTCAAACATTAAAATCCCGAGCACAAAACTCTTGTTATAAAAATATTATTAATTTTTTTAAATGTTCCATTTATACCCTACCTTTAACTCATTTGTCATATATGCGGCCGTTCCTCTGTTGGAACATATCACCTGTTAATGGTGTTAACTCATATATGTTGGGTTGCTGGTACTTGAAATTAAATCATTAAATCACACACCTATCATACTCTCTTTCGTACTTCCAGACTCTGGGGAAGAAGTGGAATCATCTTGGTTGAAGAAAAGTCCCCACCCCTAGCTAGGAATCAAACCCGGGAACCCTCATGTGGCAGCCTGAGCTACAGGGCCAGCCTAATATTAATTTTTTTAGGCATTTTCTGTTATATTTTCGGTATTTGAAGTTTTAGATCATTTTTTTCAATTGTTTTTGGTCCTTCTCTTGCATTTGACTTCATGTTATACCTTTTCATTTCTTTTTTGCAAGAAATTAGATTAACTAAATTTATTATATTATTTAGCACATATTTTCAATCTAAGAAAATAAATGGTATTTGATCAAAGAACTGACAATCTACATGTTGGATGTCAGCAATACTATACATATTGTCACAGCAAGTATTTCTCTTATTTCCAATGTGCTGCTTAACATGTGCAAGTTCAAAGGCAAGTGTTTATTCATTATTTTTGTTGTCACAGGTTTAGTTACACATATTCAGAAAGGGAAATTTGGTGTTCAATTCAGTTTTTGTAGTTTATTCATTCAGTCCTGAAGTAAAGTCTTCCAAATCAATATAAAAAGGAATCTGAATTTGGATATGTTGTTTCTCTACTAACGGATAAATGTTATTTTGTAAGATATGCAAAACAAATGTATCAGCCAAAAGAAAATTTACTTATTAATTTTTAGATGAGTCGTATTTATTACACATCTGCTTCACTTTCGATGTGTAATAAATACGACTCATCTAAAAATTAATAATTATTTCGCTTCACTGTGGTGTTCCAATACAGTTAAATCTAAGTGTATCTGTGAGAGAGAATAAATCATCACATTTTTAAGAGATTTTTGTGAAGGCTTAGTTTCTGCAAACATCCCATCTTGGACATTAAACAATAAATTGAAGAATTTTTAGAAACTACATCTACTATTGTCTATCCCTGATGAATCGCTCTTCAGAAGAATTATCTATCACAATGTTACAACACCAGTAGCAAGATACAGGGAAAAGTACATGAAGAGAAGATTTTCATATTTATTGATAAAATAAGTGACGTAGAAAATTGTTACATGGCTAACATAATGATTGGTATATTGGAAGTTGATGGACAGATGAAGTTTTTCTGCTTACAAGTATGCTTTTGTTGTAGCCTGAAGGTACCTGAAATGATGATGTCTTACTTTTTGTGACTGAAGCAGCAACATATATTGTGAAAGTAGTAAAGTCAGTAGGAGCTTTTTACCCAAAAATGGTGCATAGGATAGCAGAAACACAATTTTTACTGACTGGATTTTCCAGATTCAAAGAGGGAGAAAATTTTTTCAAGACTCCCTCTTGTAAACTTATCTTCAAGTTCATGGATTCTAGTATTCCACTCCCACCAGAACCTACCATCACTGCTACCTATCTGAATAAATTCTGTAGTTTATTATTGCAATCATTTCCAGATGGTAAAACGTAATATCAAAACAATGAATCCTGACAATGCAACTGTAATTTATGTGGCTAAAATACTATTTTCCAACAGTGAAATTAAAGAACAGCTAGCCTTCATAAAAACAAATTTCACAGTTGCTTGATAAAAGAAATCACATGTTGATTTACAGGAGAAAGATGCAAGTCTGGAAAGTTCTTTACCTCTAGTTGCAAAATATCCCTATGCTACAAGAGTAAGAATTGTGCCATACTCTTACCATACCATTGTGCCATACAAAGTTATTTTTTAAAATAATTTTATTGATCTTTTTTGACGGTGTAACAGCCCAAAGAGGGCCAAGGTCTGCCAATCTGACTACTGGCTTCATGCCACATATGCAAGGCAGAGGTGGGTGATCATCCAACTGATACAAGGAGATTTTACAGTCTCTCGACACTCCCAGCTGGAATGTTACCTTTCAAAGCCTGGGATTCACTACCTATTGCAGCTCCTCAAATTCCTCACAGTGCTGAGTGGGCACCAGGCCTATACACAGGGTTTAAAGTCCACATCCCACAGGCAGGAACAAACTTGGGTGCATTCTGTGGCAGGGAACCAAAGCACATTGCTCCAGCCCACTGCACTATAACGCAGAACTTATTGATGTTTTTAGGCCATTTTATAGATTATTTTTTAGATATTTTTTCATCAAAATCCAAGTCCTGGTTATTACTAGGCATAGGATTTCAATGACTTTGCATCTTTGTTTTGGTAAGCCTAAATTAAAAGTGGGTTACATATGAATGTGTTTCATAGTAAAATGCATTAATTTAATCATATTTGTTAGGACATTTTTTTTTTGCATTTTTTGTAAATGTTTGTGGGATAGGGCATTTTTTAGGTTTTTTATTGCATTTTTGGGCATTTTTAATACTATTGGGTATTTTTTGTTATAATTAAGCATGTTAAAATATACCTTAGATACAATTTACTTTTCTATGTTTTCAAGAGCAAAGCTTTACATTTAATTATTTAGCAAACTGTTTTACTTTGCCCCAAATAGCATTAGAGGTAAAATTACCTTGGGTTCCAGGAAACGGAACAAAGACTACATTCCCCCTCTTCTAAGGACTGCTAATGAACTTGCGCAATACAAACTGTTTCACTTACTTCACAAGTAGCAGGTAGGTGCATTCCTAAGCACAAGTAGCAAGTAGCTGCATTCCTAAGCACAAGTATCAGGTGGCTGCATTCGTAAGCAGAAGGGTCAAAGCTCATTGTGTCTGCAAATCTTTTCTAAATAGCAGTGCAGAGAGGTGTCTTAAACAGTGTAAAGAACTGTGGTGTGAAGTTGACAAATCATAATGCCTAAACTAAAGCAAAACATTGCAAATAAATTAAATAAATTTGTTAGACTTTATGGTGAAAAAGTTTTCTCCACAGATGGGAATATACTTTTCTGCAAGTTATGTGAAGTACGAGTGGCAGCTGAAAAGAAGTTTACTATAGACCGACGTGTGAGGAGAGAAAAACACATTCGAGGAACTCGGCTGCTTGAAGCTAAAAGAACAACACACCAAATGTTACTTGGTGAAGCTTGCTCTTCTTCAGGTTCACCTTTCTTTGAAGAACTCTGTGAAGCATTAATCTGTGCTGATATTCCTTTGAACAAACTGAGTAATCCAAAGCTACACGCTTTTCTAGAAAAGCATACTGGAAAGCCTATACCAGACCCTTAAACATTAAGGAAGAATTACGTGAGTAAATGCTACCAGAAAACAATACAGGAAATCAGACAAAAATTGTCAGGGAAAAAAATGGAGGTAAGCATAGATGAATGTACAAACTCGCTAGGCCATTATGTGGCAAATATTGTGGTAGGCACAAAGGCGGAGGATGGTCCAGGAAAACAATTCCTAATAAATTGTGAACAGTTGGAAAAAGTTAATTTTTCAACAATTAGCAAAGTGTTTGACAGGTCTTTGGGTTTAATATACCCCAATGGCATTCAACATGACAACATACTCCTGTTGTTGACCGATGTTGCATCATATATGGTAAAAGCTGCTAATTCTCTTCAAGCTCTTTACTCGAAAATGGTGCATGTAATGTGCCTAGCACATGCCTTACACTGAGTTACAAAGGAATTGCGGAGTCAGTTTCCTGAAGTTGATTGTCTAATAGGATGCATCAAGAAGGTCTTCTTAAAAGCACCATTACGAGTTGCAACATTCAAGTCCGAGGCTCCTGAAGTTCCTTTGCCCCCTTCACCAGTAGTGACCAGATGGGGAGCCTGGATAGAAGCATGCAACTACTACTGCAAGAACATCGAAGTAGTGAAAAGAATCATTGACATGTTTGATAGCAGTGATGCAACCTCCATCAAACTCGTGCAGGAACTTCTTTCAGACAGTGAACTTGCAGGGAAACTTTTGTATATAAAGTCAAATTTTGGATTCCCACCTGGTGCTATTACGTGCTTAGAGAAGTCAGGAGTTAAGTTAGTGGAACAAAGAGACTTGGTAAAAAAAGTGGCAAGTGACTTAGAAAATGTGATTGGGAAAGTGGGGAAGGATGTAGTGAAAAAATTAATGCTCGTTTTGAACAAAAATAAAGGGTTTGCTACATTGTCTTCAATTGCAGATGTTCTGTCAGGTGAGAAATGTTCTCTGGTAGATTTACCAGGAGACTTAAAAGCAAGTGACTTAATTTACTTTAAGTATGCTCCTCTCGCCTCAGTGCAAGTGGAAAGAAGCTTCTCAATGTACAAAGCATTGTTAGCAGTTAATCGGCAGTCATTTATCTTAGAAAATCTATAGATGATATTTATTGTGCATTGTAATTCAGGACTCATGAAATGACTGCTAACATATGTGCTAATAAAATAAAATAGAAAATCTTAAATAGTTGTGTACCTGTATAAATGTTTAAAATAAACTTGTTCTTTGATCAAAGTATAAACTTGAAAGAAGCGTAGGGACAGTGAAGCACAAATTAGCACAAAAGTGAATCGAGAAGATTCACTTTTGTGCTTGTTCTTTGATATTTTATATTATTTTCTTTTGAGTTTATCTTCCAAAAAACATAAATATTTGCAATTTAAAGGGCATTTCTTTTTACATTTTATAGGGCTTTTTTTTTTTTGAGATTTTATGTGCATTATTGCATTTTTTAAAGTTCATTTTTAAGTATTTATTGGGGCATTAAAATCCTAGCCCTAGTTATTAAATACTGAAGTAGGATAGGAGTTGAGATAGGAGTTCCTAATCTTATTTTATGAATGTATAAGTAAGTATTGCATATTAAATATGCAAAAAGTCCTGTCACAAAAATCTTACAAATAATATATGGCTAAGTGTAACTTTTTTAAAGTAATTTTCTTCTCAGTAGCACTGTAAAAAATTACCAAAACTAACGAAAGTACTTTATATATGTATGTATATATATATATATGTTAATCAAGTACTACTACCATCACCACCGCCACCGCTGCCACCACCGCCGCCGCCACTGCTACCGCCGCCTCCACCACCACCGCCACCACTATTTCTACTATAACTACTATTACTGATACTGATGATGATGATGATGATGATAATGATGATGATGATGATGATGGTGGTGGTGGTGGTGATGATGATGGTGATGATGATGATGATGATGATGATGATGATGATGATGATGATGATGATGATGATGATGATGATGATGATGATGATGATGATGATGATGATGATGATGATGATGATGAACAGATTTTGTGAATAATAATCTTTATCCAACAGATTATGCTGATTAAATTAGTTTAAAGCTTTTTTAACTTAAAAATACTTCTCCCCAGTTTGACTTCTGACTTCAAAAATATGCTATACAGTATTATTAACCAGAACTCTTTAAGGAAGATATCCTGTCACTTTATGCTACATCATAACCTGCTATCTGAGAAGTGTAATTATGATGATAAATGGTAGCCTATTTTGTAAGTAGGAGTTTCAAACGAAAGTTATTCTTGGTTTAAAAGCTTCTTAAATACAAACAAAACTTTTATATTCCATTAGCATAGCTGAATATTACAATTATTTTTGTTTTTATTAAATCCAATATGGAAAGTTACCAAAAATATTTGATTCTAGTTTTATTATACATATAAATTTGGTTCCGTTAAGTCTTCTACCATATAAACAGTACCGGCTATGTAATTATCTAATGTTAAAACTCTAATAAATGATCCAAAATAATGTGATCCATTCGGTGTGCTTTTGAGATTTGAGATTGTTTATTCACCAATTGTAATAGTTTTACAAGGTTTCATCGTGTGAAGTATACATAAAGTTAGTTACAATGGAGAGGTACTACTATCTATCAAAGTATAAACTTGGAAGAAGCGTAGGGACAGTGAAGCACAAATTAGTACAAAAGTGAATCGAGAAGATATTGACACATTGCTTCACTCACACTGTTTATTCACAGGACATGTTTCAAGAGCTCTTGCTCCTATCATCAGCTGATACTCGACTAGTGCAAGTTGTAGTGGTTTCCTCTTTCTCCGTTTTGTTAATAGATGGCGTGATGTACTTGTCAAAGATGTCCGGTGGTGGAGTTTCAAAATTCATGACTCTATGGCGATTTTTGTTGATGAAGATTTTTTCCCATACGGAAAGGTCTATGGGGTGATTAACATATTTTATTAGAGATGTTTCCAAGTTGATGTCATGTCTAGTATTCAAAAAATGAAAAGCCACTGCTGATTTTTCTGTTTCACCATTTTTAATGTTTCTTAGATGTTCTTTAGTTCTGATGTTAATATTTCTTTTTGTTTTTCCTATATAAATTTTAGGGCAAGTTTCACATTTGTTCTCATAGATTCCTGGTTTTTCTTTGGTAGTGATTGAATTTTTGGGAGGGCCTTTTAACAAATTTCTGATATTAAACCTATTTTGATGTGCAAGAGTTATGTTGTGTTTTGAGAAGATTTTTTGGAATTTGTTATAGGCTGATGGGTGGAAGGTGAATTTTTTAAAAAGTTTTTTCTCTTTTTCTCCTGTAGGTTCTAGGGTGGTGGTTTCTTTTATTTTCTTAGCTTTGTTGAGTCTGTTAACTGTTTTGTCTACTAAATTTGGGTTGAAACCGTTGGATATAGCTACTTTTTTTTATGTGTAGGTATTCTTCTTGATAATCTTCTCTGTTTAGTGGAAAGTTGATCATCTGAAAGATTAAACTGTTGAAAATGGCATGTTGGTGTTGTTTTGGATTGAAACTGTTGTTCTTGATGTAATTATCTGTGTGTGTCGGTTTCCTGTAAATACCAAAGGTGAGTTTGTTGTTCATTTTTTTGATCTTAATGTCCAAAAAGGGAAGCACACCATCCTCTTCTGTTTCCAATGTAAATTTTATAGCTGGATTTTGTATATTCAAAAGTTTAAGACTATCTTGTATGAGTTTTTTAGGTACTATTACAAAAATGTCGTCAACATAGCGATACCACACTTTGAAATAATTTGGAAAAGTTTTTGTGATATGTGTTTCAAAAGCAATCATAAATAAATCTGCCAAGAAGGGAGACATTGGGTTGCCCATAGCTAGGCCTGTTTTTTGTTTATAGATCTGTTCATTAAAGCTGAAAAAATTTTGATTGATACAAATTTCTGTAAGTTGTGAAAGTTCTTCTATTTCTTCAGATGTTATTTGTATTGATTCCAGCCATTTTTTGAGAAGTGGAATAAGCTCATTTGTAGGTATACTTGGATATAAAGAAATGACGTCAAAGGAAACTAAAGCATCTGTGGAGTTGATCTTTGTGTCCTTCAGGAGATTTAACAATTCAAACGAGTTTTTGATACTCAAATTTTCAAATTTTATGAAGGATCTGAAGATATGAACCAGCCATTTTGATAGTTGGTAAGTGGGTGCATCAATGTTATTAATTATTGGTCTGAGGGTAATTTCAGGTTTATGTATTTTGGGTAAACCATATATGTATGGTGTTTTTGGATTGTCTATTTTATTGTTCAATTTATCTCTTTTAGTCATGATTTTACTGTTTTTAATTGCTAATTCCACAGATTTGCATGCTTTCTTTAATGGATTGTTTTCTAATTTAACAAATTCTTTTCCGTTTAAAAGGTTGTCCATTTCTTTGCGATAGTCTTCTTCGTCCAGTATTACTATTTTGTTACCCTTGTCTGCTTTTGTGTAGATTACCGGTTTTTCATTTAAATTTTTGATTAATTTTTTATATGAATAACTTTTTGAATTTGCATTTTGAATATGATCTAGAGTTTCTATGCACTATGTTCTGATCGTAGATTTTTTATTATCTGGCAAATTATATATCGCTATTTCAAAAAGAAATATTAACATCAGAACTAAAGAACATCTAAGAAACATTAAAAATGGTGAAACAGAAAAATCAGCAGTGGCTTTTCATTTTTTGAATACTAGACATGACATCAACTTGGAAACATCTCTAATAAAATATGTTAATCACCCCATAGACCTTTCCGTATGGGAAAAAATCTTCATCAACAAAAATCGTCACAGAGTCATGAATTTTGAAACTCCACCACCAGACATCTTTGACAAGTACATCATGCCATCTATTGACAAAACAGAGAAAGCGGAAACCACTACAACTTGCACTAGTCGAGTATCAGCTGATGATAGGAGCAAGAGCTCTTGAAACATGTCCTGTGAATAAACAGTGTGAGTGAAGCAATGTGTCAATATCTTCTCGATTCACTTTTGTACTACTATCTATATTTACAATTTTGACTCTACAGTTTTAACCAGTATTTTCACCATTATCTTTTTTTGCAATTTTTATATTCTTCTATTGTATAGAAAGCATTCTTAATCACATAAGATTTTATTTGTTTTATTTTTATTTGTTCTTTCCCTATTTCTTTAATCCAGTGAGGTAAATGATTGTATAAATATTTTGCCTTACTTTCAATACATTTATTTTGTAATGAGCCTCTTAGTCTATTTCTAAAGTAATTTTATTTTGTGTTATGTTCATGGATATTTGTATTTTTGTCTTCTTTAAGGGAAGTTACAACATATTTTTAGACATTCATATATATATATATATAGAAAACACAGCATTAGTATACCTAATTTCTTGCTTTTCGTGATATTTTTAAGAACTCTTATCGCTCTTTTCTGTAGTCTAAATATTTTTTGTATATATGCACTAACTTAATATATTTTTATTTTTTCAGCATTTTGTTTGAATGCTTAGGATATTTGGCAAGAAATGCAAAGTTTTTCAGGAACAATCATGTAATGTTTGTGCTGGAGTGCCTGATAAGAGCAACATTACAATTACTGCAAAGAATGAAGAAATCTCAAGTACTTGTCAGAGCTCTGGAACTATTAGCTGTTTTATTACAAGGGTAAACATTACTCAAAATACTATATTCAGTTATAATACAAGTGCAACGAACTATTAGATATACCTGCATGTAGGTTACAACATGATGTATACAGTAGGGCAATATTATTCAGCTTTGAAATATGAGCATTAATCTTTCCTATAACTATTATTCCATTCAGATCAAATATAATAATTTTAGCATCTAAGTTACCCTTATTCCCTTTTTTATAAATACATATTTCAGATAAACATCTTTTCATTTGTCAATTTGCAGTGTTATATTGCACTCATACAGTTGGCTATTTCAATCATTTTTGGTGTGCTGTTCTCTCTCTTAATGATGAATGTAATGACATCATTCATTGTGAGAATTTTTAAATTCATAAATTTATCCTTTAAAGTGCTGTTCTTATTGAGTTGTTCCATGCATTGGCATAGAAAGAATATGGAATTTCAAGGCCAGCTTATTGTGGCCCAGCTTTAAACATCTGACCATTGATTCAGTTTCCTACACTCAATTTTTTTTTTTTAAAAATTCAATTTTATTGCTCTTCATAACAAGTACAATAGCATACACAATTGAAAACTTGTTTAAGATCATAGTTCAGTTAAAAATAAATAAAGAAAATCAATACAATTACAAGCAATAACATTTAAAGTGTTAAAATAATACATAAAGATGATTGTAATACAAATACATTGATAAAAAGTTACTGTAGGTCAATTACAATACCATTATCATTCAGAAATTCTTCCACGTCATAGTAAGCTTCTGATTTAAGAAAATTAGTTAATATATGTTTAAACGTAGGTAATGGAGTAATATTTCTAAAATTTATTGGTAATTTATTGAGTAATCTTGTATCTGCAATGAAGAGTGCAATGTAACTATTTCTACAAAGTTTTATTTTGATTAATATAAAGTAGATGGAACAATAATTAAACTTTTGTAAGAATATTATATAGAAGTTATACTGAGAGATTTATGTAGAACTGACATTTCTTTCTTTAATTTTTGCACTGGAAATTGCTTTAATGAACAGTTTTTTTGTAAAATTAAGCAAGATGTTCAGAAGTTTCAATTCTCTGTAACAAGAAGCACAGATTTTAGTTAATTAATAGAAATTAATCATTTCTTCACACTAACCGTATATAGGCTAAGGTTTTTGATAGATAGAGTCAACATGAAAAACCCAATGTTCATTGTGTCAAGTGTGAAGAAATGATTAATTTCCATCAATTAACTAAAATAATAAGAGTTAAATGAAGCCTGGGACTCAAGTACTTACGATAGTAAGTCACCACAAATGGTGTATCTGGAATGTGAGAGCCCCTAGTGGTTTACCGGGGAAATATATGAGTCAAGTGGAGAATTTAATGTCATGACGGCAAGTTGGCCATGGTAGCTCAATGGGTTAGAGCGACTGGATGGAAACCAGGAAATCCGTGGTTCAAGTCCCAGTCGTGGCATTTGTTTTTCATATTGACTCTATCTATCAAGAAGCATAGATATTTATGTTTTAATTTCTTTATTTTTGTTTTTGTCTAATTGTAAGCTATGGATCGGATTTTATCGGAGGGGACTTGGCACAGCAACCAGACTTGGACTATTGCACCTATGTCCCAAGTGGGGCTTCCTTAGGAGGAAGGATGAGGCGAGAGGAGACAGACGACAGCCGACACAAGGAGTCACGACAGTGCAGAGGGCAGCTTCCCTACAATTGACCAGTTGGAAACTCCCTGGCAGGCCAGTAGAAATGGTATCCCACCCACTGTGGTCCTGTAATAGCACACCAGGCCAGACCGGAGACTGTTCCACTGGAGGAGGAGTTGTTTACCAAGAGCATATCATCCTGCCATGCAGAGCCGAGACTCTTGCCCACACTTTCTACTCTGAAAGAGACCAACAGATGAGAGATAATGTGAAATTATAATAAAGATGAAATGGAGGGACAGGAAATTCGGGGATTTTAATTAAGCTACCCAGCATTCACCTGGCGATCTGGGAAAACTCCGAAAATAAAACCAGGAGTCAGGCTAGCCACAGAATCAAACCCAGACCTCCTGATTGTGGGCCACAGATGAAACAGCCTGAGCCATCCCGCTTGTTCTTGTTAAAGTGATCATGGGAAGTGAAAGTCAATTGAATATAATACATGAGAGCCTTATACAAAACTGTTTTTTAACGTATTGTTAAGTGGATATTAATATGCAAGTGTTTAAGTGAAGTGTCCTTACTTTAATTCAAATTTCAAAGTTGAATATATTTACGTTGTGCAGATTGAGTACAGATTTTCTGAAAGATGATGTGTTGAACATAGGCAATGATATCGAGATTCAACTGTATTGGAACACCACAGTGAAGCGAAAAATTATTAAATTTTAGATGTGGAACACCACAGTGAAGCGAAAAATTATTAAATTTTGCCGTAGATGCAAACGAAGATTTGCGAAACATGTCCTCAAAATAGGTACGAAAGTGAAGCAGATGTGTAAAAAATGCGACTCATCTAAAATTTAATAGGCAATGATGTTCTATACAAAAGATAGAATCTCTGATAGTAACTGTAGAGCTATTTGTTACTAAAATCAGTACTACACAATCTGGTGGATAACATCTGCTGCATTATTGTATAGGTATTTACTATCAAATATGCATGTTATTCAAATTCAAAAGAATCACATGAGTGATTAAATGAATTATGCCATGTAAACAGTTGATGATACTTCAGATTGGAAGATCATATTTGGGATAAAAACAAATAATGCAGCTCTCGTGTAACCAGATTCCCCTTGAGATGTGAATTCTGGTGGTGACACTGCCTCTCATGATCATATGTTATAATGTTCTACGAGTGAAAACTATATGTCAGGTTCATGTATGCAATTCACGTTACATCCATGTCAAGGCTCGCATCTAAATTACAACTCGTCCCTTGACAGCCAGTGATTATGTGCAATAAATGTCCTGTAAACAATAACAATTGGTTGGCCAATTGTTTGGAGTGAAATGACAAAAATCTATGAAAACAAACCTTATCTTGGGTAAAGGAAACTTACAGGCTGTGGAAGAAGTTGATAACCCATTATTATGTCAATAACCAAGTACATTACATAACATGTATATATAATTACACAGAAAAATGAAGCTAGTTACAGTGGAGTAATAAATATTAGACAAATAAATATATTTGCTAATTAACTTCCACTTATCTTAAGAAGTTGATGTTAATACTTCTATCTTCTTTTTAAGAAATCAATTTCATGAACATTTGCCCACATCTTCAGTTAACACACTTCGTCGTCAAGGATACCATGTTTTTTCATATTACCAACATCTGAAGACGAAACAAACCTAAAATCAGAATCAATTGCTGGTATGTCAAAATTCACTACGCGAATTTTATTTTTTAAAATAAATATTTTTTTCCACACTATTAAATCTATGGGAACATTTTACTGTTTTAATAATTTAACTTCGGGATTTATTTCATGGTTAAATGACCAAACATGATCTGCTGCAACCAATTTATCAATTTGTTTATATTCAATGTTACGAAAATGCTTTTTTCAATGAAAAATAAAACTGCTAAAATAAAAAAGAAATTATATAATATGCGTTTGAAACAAAATAAATTAAACCCAGTTTTTAAAAATAATAAAGATAATGTTATAAATATTAAAAGCACAAGCATTATTAACAGTGAAGTATTCTTCATTTTTGAGTTTGATTAATGAGTCACTATGTATACACTCAACTTCACTTACTATCAGGGGCAGCTTCTCAATGGGGTAGCATGTTTGCGCTACAATCAAAATGCTGGGTCTCCCTTTAATGCAAGGGCATGTTCCATTTGGCGTTCAGTTCGACCTTGTCTAGTGCAGTGGCCCTCAGCGCGCTGTATTGTTTGCAGGTGCCAAGTAGTTCACTCTCAGTTGCAAACCACTGGTATACAATGGGGAGGTATAGGTCAGGATGAACCTAGGGCGTGACGAGGCAGGTAGGGGGGAAGGGCGGGGCTTATGGCTGCATAAGGTTGGTTAACCTAGCAGCCAGAGAATAGTGAATACCAAGGCTTCTCCTTCTGTTTTCAACGCCACCTATTATTCTCATATTAAATGTTCGCATCGGTCAAATATTACCACAGATTACTATTACCTACCAGAGCATAGCCACAGTTTTTGTGCCGTGTTTTGTTAGCTGTGTCATGCTTTGAGTAGTGAATAAGAGTGATTTATTTAAATACAAGTATATTGTGTTATATAAGGAGAAACAATGAAGTCCATAAAGGGTCTATTAGCACATCCTTTTTAAAAATGAGCTTAGAAGAAAAAACTGAAAATAAGCGACTTGGAAGTCCCATGCCAAATATAAAAATCACATAGGTAGTCAAAACAAAAACAAGATATTTAAACAGGAACTTTAACAACAATGTATATGAGAAATATAATTTGATGTGTGGTTGTAATATTAAAGATAGCCTGTTTTGCTTTCCTTGCATTCTCTTTGGCGGTAAAGATCCGTGGACAAAACATGGCGTGAATGTGCTAAAAACACATAACTTAAAAACTGCACATGAAAAACACAGTTTTGCTATGCTTGGCAATGTAAATATAGCAAAGCAGATGAAATGTGTAGTGTTTAACGCCTGCTTTTACTACATACGGCACCGCAGGCGATGGCACTGATGATACATGAGATGAAGATGGAGCACCAGTGGAATGAGATGGCGGGGGAAACCGGAGATCCCAGAGAAAACCCGCCCCAGTGCCGTGTTGTCCACCAAAAATCTCACTTTGCAAAGCAGATGGACAGTGCATATCGGAGAACAATTGAAGAACTCAGCCAGAGAGTGGCTCAAAATAGGTATGTTTTAAACATTATTGTTAACTGCATTAGGTTTTGTGCAACCTTTGAGTTAGCTCTACGAGGACACAATGATTCAGCTACGTCAAGCAATCCTGGTATTTTTCGAGGACTGATAAACTTCGGGAAGAGCTAGATTGTGTTCTGAAAAACCTATCTGGAGAATGCTGCAGTGTTTAAGGGGACCTCCAAGACAATCCAGAACAAAATCTTGCAATGTACACTTGAAGTCTGCCATGAAGAGATAATAAGTCCATTTCTAGCTGCATAAATAGAAGAGTGTTATGCTCTAGAATGTTTCTGAAGTATGCATGTTGTGTTATACACTGTGAATTACCATTAACTTGTGTATACAGCAGTCTATAGTGGTAGGCTTAAACAACAGTTTGTTAAATTAACTTTAAAGAGAGTCGATTAAAGACACTAGACAACACTTACTTTTAAATTTTTCCGGAACTTGTTTCAGAGGCTTTGCCTCTATCATCGGCCGGCTCTCGACTGGTTCTCGCTGGTGTAGCCGACGACACCTTGTCACAGGTCTCCTCTGGTGGCGGCTCAAGGAACTTGCTGAACAAATCCTTCTGGGGGATGTCGAAATTGAATACTTTGTTCCTATTTTTTGAAATGAAGATTTGTTCCCATGTGGATAGTTCTTGTTTTCCTGATGTATGTTTCAGTAGTTTTGGTTCTGGATTTATGTTGTGGTTTTTTTCCCAAAAATGTGTGGCAACTGCTGATTTTTCTAATTGTTTATATTTTATGTTTCTAAAGTGTTCCTTTGCTCTTGTTTCTAAATTTCTTTTTGTTTTTCCAATATAAATTTGACTACAGTCATTGCATTCAATTTGATATATACCAGATTTTTTGTTTGATGGAATGGCATCTTTGATGTTTGAGCAAATTAGGTTTTTTAAGGAGAAATGGTTGGCTGGTGCTAGTTGAATATTTTGTTTTTTGAAGACTTTTTTGAATTTATCATAGGCCCATGGATGGTAAGTGAATTTTTTGAAAATCATATTAGTTTCTGTAGATGAGAGAGTTGTGGTTTCCTTTAGTAGCTTCTTCTTTTTTGCTAAGCTCACTTTTTTGTCCACTAAAGATTTGGGAAAGTTATTTTTTGTGCTATTTCAATTATTTTGTTGTATTCTGTTTTGTATTCTTCTGCTGTGAGAGGGATGTTTACCAGTCTGTGTGCTAAACTATTGAAGATTGCCTGTTTGTGGGATCTTGGGTTGTAGCCATTAGCTTTTATGTAGTTGTCTGTCTGTGTTGGTTTTCTGTAAATGCCAAAGTTTAGTCTGTTTTTATTCCTCATTATTTTTAGATCCAAAAATGGTAAATGCTCGTCTTTTTCTATTTCTACAGTGAATTTGATGCTTTTTTCTTGGATATTTAAAAGTTTTAGTGCATCACGACAAGGTGTCGTCGGCTACACCAGCGAGAACCAGTCGAGAGCCGGCCGATGATAGAGGCAAAGCCTCTGAAACTAGTTCCGGAAAAATTTAAAAGTAAGTGTTGTCTAGTGTCTTTAATCGACTCTCTTTAAAGTTAATTTATCATAACAACACTGTTTTCAACACTTCCAAGAAAGTAATTGTAACAGTTTGTTACTTTAAAAAAATTAAATTGCATGGATAAATTTGTGAACCACCGATTTTCAGAGCCACCAGCCGCCCCTGCTTACTATGTTGTTGTATAATAGATATGTTTTCAAGATCATTCGATCTCATCCTCAGCTGTTTGGTGACTAAATGAACATTCTTCTTCTTCCACTACTACGGTGCTTCGATCCCTCTGCCATCTGGTGTTAGGGGCACTGAATGAAGTATTAAAACTTCAGATGGCAGAGGGATCGGAGCACCGTAGTAGTGGAAGAAGAAGAATGTTCATTTAGTCACCAAACAGCTGAGGATGAGATCGAATGATCTTGAAAACGTATCTATTATACAACAACATAGTAAGTGAAGTTAAGTGTAAACATAGTGACTCATTAATCAAGAGAGTTAAATTTTTTAAATCAAGGTTTAAAAATGTGTGTAGATTTTTCAAACAATATGGATGATTATATTGCAGATATAGAAATTGCTAGTGACGATTTAAATGAAAATAATAAATCTTTGATTAAATTAAAATGTAACAAAATATTGCAAAATTTAGATAAATAGAAACCAAAAAGAAATAATAATAATAAACATATTATTAAATCATTAAATCAAAAAGATTTAATTTTCACCAAAGTGGATAAAGGTAATAGAATTGTAATTTTAGATAAATTAGATTATATTAATAGAGTAAACCTTTTACTTCAAGGTGAAGATTTTATAAAAATTAATAAAGACCCTTTAAAATCTTGTATTACAAATTTTAATAAAATACTTAATGAAGTGAAAGTTATATCAGACAAAGAAAAACATTTTGTAAAGGTTAGTAATCCTGTTTTACCTAGAATTTATGCCCTTCCTAAAATTCATAAGCCCGGAAATAAAATGAGACCTATTGTTATTTGTATCAACTTACCAACTTACAATTTAGCAAAATGGTTGCACAAAAAATTTTGTAGTAATTTTGATAAATTTGAAAGCATAAGTATTAAATATTCTTTTGAACTAATAAAAAAGATTGATAGTGTTGTATTATCTAAAACTGATAAACTTATTTCTTTTGATGTAACTGCCTTATTTCCTAGTATTCTTAGAGAAAAACTTTTAATTTATTTAAAAAAGTGGTTGAAATCAATAAATTTACATGAAGACTTAATAGTTGATTTTGTTGAACTTACTGATTTTTGTTTGTATCAAAATTTTTTCACTTTTAATGGTGAATTTTTTCAACAAACTTCTGGCTTAGCAATGGGTAGTCCTCTTTCACCTTTTCTTGCTGATCTTTGTATGAGTTTTTTCGAAATTCAAGTCACTAAAGCTTTTCCTTTGATTTTTAAAACATGGTATAGATATTTTAGTTAATTGATGGAAATTAATCATTTCTCCACACTAGCCGTTTATAGGCTAAGGTTTTTGATGGATAGAGTCAACATGAAAAATTTAATGCCATGGCCGGGATTTGAACCATGGATCTCCTGGTTTCTGTCCAGTCACTCATTGAGCTACCATGGTCAACATGTCATCCTGACATTAAATTCTCCATTTGACTCATATATTTCCCCGGTAGACCACTAGGGGCTCTTGCATCCGAGATACACCATTTGTAGCGACTTACTATTGTAAGTACTTGAGTCTCAGACTTCATCATTTAATTTTATTATTTTAGTTAATTGATGGAAATTAATCATTTCCCCAGGCTCATCAGTGCTATTGTATATTGTGCTTCAAGATTGGGGAATGTCACAATGTTTCACACAAGCTGTAGATAGAAGTATAAGAATGAATGGGGAAGAGTAAGTAAAGAAAGTCACAACTTTCTAGCAGAAGCCCTACTTTTGGATATGCTGTAATAAGTATTTGTTAAATGTTGTTACTTTTGTTACAGAATTAGCATAGCAGAGAAGGTGAAGCCTAGATTTACAGTTCATCTTGATCAAGTGGTGTCAGTGCTAGATTTTGTGCTGTACAAACGGCAAGATGTTAATATAGACATACTGGTGCCAGTTGGTTTGGTGCTTCATGGATTGCTTAGTAACCAAAGTATAATTCAACAGCTGGATTCTTCTTCACTTCATCAAGTCTCTACAACAATACATGATGTTCTTGAAAGGCTTTCAGCTTATACATCCAACTTCATGAGTAAACAAAATACTGGAGTTAGATCCAGAGAAGCTGTTTCACTTATGTGCCACATAATTATTTCGGTAATAAAGTAAGTCCGAAGCTTTCACTAATTTAATTTATGATTTATGACTTTATTTGCATTGTACAGTGTTATTCATGAGTATGTCATGTCTGTCAATAACTTTTCGTATCTGAAATTTATTTATTCTACAGCATAATTGGGACTTTTCAGCTATGAAGAATAATGTAAACCTTTTTAGGAAAAACGTCAAGATTTGCTGAGGGGGGGAGACCAATATTATTGTTTAACATAAATATTTTGCACTGTTGTACTTGACCAGACCAATTGCAATATTGTTTAACAGCCTAAAAGTCAGTAAACTCTATACTATAAACTCTATTTTAAAAAAAAGAATTAGGCAAAATTGCTGCCTCAGCTTTCTTCAGTAGAATTAATCTTTTAACATGTTGTTTGCTTATGCTTTTGATCTTATACTTCTTCCATTCTCCATCTGCAGTCCCAGCAATTGAATGTTAGTTGAATTTGAATATATCCCTTTATTTTTGGAACTGCTAGACACAGCAGCCATAATAGTGTCTGGTTGCTTGCAAGGGATGCAGTACGATGAATTATATATATTTATTTTCTGAAGGTGTGCAGCTAAGCAGTTATGACTGGTAGTTAAGTGGAATATTACTACTGATTATCTTCCTTGGTAATCAGGACATATTTCTTGACTTCAAAGATCTACTCCAGTTTTATCTGCACTTGCTGTTTTAAAATATACTTGTTAATATGATTGTATTTTATTGTTAATTTGTAATTTGGTGGAATGGAAAGGTGAATTATTATTGTTTATTTTTATGCCCTTTTATGCCAACATATCAGCCAATGTTGTTTGCCAAAATGTTATAGCAGCTTTAATGATTGGAGTATTTCAATTATTTTACTGTTACTTGAATGTTAATTTGTTAATGCTTGCAAGGCAGATTTTGAATTACAGACTATAGTTGCGTTGTGAATTTATTAATGTATAATATAGTTAAAAAGTTGTTTAAGCATGTTATTAATGGTGCTATCTCTCGAAAATCGAACTGTAAAAACACTTAAGCTCCACTAACTTTTGAAATTAGGTCATGTTTCAAGGACACCGCATCCCCATCCTCAGCTGATGTTCTACTGGTTCTTCAGGTGACCGCCTTCCTCTCCTGGCGCTGTTCAATGAGTTGAATGGCGTCATCTACTATTGGAATTTCGAAGTTCATTGCTCTCTTTTTGTTCTTCACAATGTGTATATTTTCCCAAACTGTTAATTCCCAATACTTTTTTGCCGGTACCAAAAGTTTTATGTCTTTGGAAATATTATGATTTTTTGACCAGAAGTGATGGGCTATGGCCGATTTATCTGTCTGTTTGTATTTAATACATCGCACAAATTTGACAACGAAGTGTGTTTGACTGAAGATGTGGGCAAATGTCTACGAAATTAATTTCAATTAGAAAAGATAGAAGAATTTTCATCAACTTCTTAAGATAAGTGGAAAAGAATCACTAAATATTTTATTTGTATTATATTTATTATTCCACTGTAACTAGCTTCATTTTCTGTGTAATGACCATTGGAGTTAAAGGTGGGAAAAAAAAAATAGTGAAAGAACAAATAATAATCAAGCAGGTGCAATATTGTAGTTATCTTGGATGTAATGTCGGTTATATATGTGATGATGATCTATGTGGTATGGGAGTGAAAGTTGAGTTTTAAAACAGAACGATAAGCCATATTGAAGCAGTGAGATGAAATTTTTTAGGGAGTTAAGGAAGAGATGGGATAGATTAACTATGAAGAAATAAGAGAAGATTTAAAGATAGTGTTACAGGAGATATAGAGATTAATAAACAGACTCTCAGTAGAATGGATTCAAACAGGCTGCTAAAAAGGATGCTAGAATACAAATATAAAGGAAGAAGATTGGCAGGAAGACCCATTATTAAATTTTAGATGAGTCGTATCTTTTACACATCTGCTTCACTTTCGTACCTATTTTGAGGACGTGTTTCGCAAATCATCGTTTGCATCTACGGCTCTTATGCGACTGAAGCTAGATCCAGCGGTGTGGGTGGGGAAGACCCATGATGTCCATGAAAGGGGGATTATCTTGGAAGCTAAATTTTTTAAATTTCACTTCTTCTATATATTATTTATCTTTTGTACGTAGTTTTCTTATGTTTTGAGATTATTTTTGAATTTATTACAAGCATTCTAATAAGTAATAAAACAAGCTTCTATAATTTTTCATATAAAATTAGAGATTGTTTTGCACTTTATGATATATGGATGGATTTATTATCTGTAGCTATCTGCAATGGAGTAATTGGTGTAGTTTTAATTCTCCCTGTAACTATTCTTAGAGCTGATTGCTCACCATCAATTTCATTTAGTCTCCATTTGGTAGCTGATGATGATGATTTATAAATAAGGGTGCTCAACTCCATGGTCATCAGCGCCCTTTCAAAAACTGTATTTTATTTCTCTATTTCTATAACTATTTTCTATAACTTTACTTTCTATAACCTTAACTTTACTTTAACTTTGCTCTGGCTTTGCTCTGGCTCTGCTTGGTCTTTGCTTTGGCTTTGCTCTGGCTCCGCTTTGGCTTTGCTTTGGCTTTGCTCTGGCTTTGCTCTGGCTCCGCTTTGGCTTTGCTTTGGCTTTGCTCTGGCTCTGCTTTGACTGACTGCTCTGGCTGTGCTTTAGCTCTGCTTTGGCTTTGCTCTGGCTCTGCTCTGATTCCGCTCTGGCTTCTCTCAGGTTTCGATCCTATCTCACTCTAACTTCACTCTAATTTAAAATTGGCTCTGGCTTGGCTCTGGCTAGGCTCTGGCTCCCGTTCCAGTCCTGCTGTGGCTTCGCTCTGGCCTCACTGTAGCTTCATTCTTTAACTTAACTCTGGCTTGGCTCTGGCTTTGCTCAGGCTTCGCTCTGGCAAGGCTCCGTTCACTGCTCTGGTCCTGCTCTGGCTTGGCACTGGCTTTGCTCTGGCTTCGTTCTGGCTTCACTCTAACCTCTCACTAACTTCATTCTGAATTCACACTAACTTGGCTCTGGCTTGGCTTTGCTCTGTCTTGGCTCTTGCTTTGCTCTGGCTTGACTCTAGCTTTGCTCTGGCCTGGCTCTGGCACACCTTCGGTCCCGCTCTGGCTTCGCTCTGGCCTCACTCTAACTTCATTCCTTAACTTAACTCTGGCTTGGCTCTGGCCTCACTCCGGTCCTGCCCTGGCTTCGCTCTGGCTTTGTTCTGGCTTCGCTCTGGCCTCACTACAACCTCGTTCTGTAACTCAGCTCTGGCTTGGCTCTGGCCTCACTCTGGCTAGGCTCCAGTCACCACTCCGGTCCCGCTCTGGCTTGGCGCTGGCTTGGCTCTGGCTTCGCTCCGAATTCACCCCAACTTCACTCTAAATTCACTCTAACTTGGCTCTGGCTTGGCTCTGGATAGGTTCCAGCCCTGCTCCAGTCTAGCTCTTGCCTAGCTCTGGCCTCACACTAACTTCACTCTCCAACCCTACTCTAGCTTGGCTCTGGCTTCACTCTGGCTAGGCTCCGGTCACCACTCCGGTCCTGCTCTGGCTTGGCTCTGGCTTTTCCCTGGCTTCACTCTAACCTCACTCTAAATGCACTCTAACTTGGCTCTGGCTTGGCGTTGGCTTGGCTATGGCTAGGGTCCGGCCCACCTTCGGTCCTGCTCTGGCTTCGCTCTGGCCTCACTCTAACTTCATTCTGTTACCTAACTCTGACTTGGCTCTAGCTTCACTCTGGCTAGGCTCCAGTCATCACTCTGGTCCCGCTCTGGCTTGGCTGTGGCTCCTCTCTGGCCCCGCTCTGGCTTTGCTTTGGCTTTGCTTTGACTATTGACTTTAATTTAATTTACTTTATTTACATAAGGATCAAACACAGATTTGGACCTTGTTTGGGCGTATGGCATTAGCTCTCTCACCACTCAGAGGCACCCAATCGAGAGATTTGGCTCGGGACCCCGGGATTGCCAATTCCCGTACCTACTGCAGTAGGCCCCTGGGGGGCCATTTGGTAGCTGTCACTACAGTTTCAACTGCATATGAAGTCTTGCACAACAGGCTTAACTTCTGCAAATATGGGTTTCAAAACAACTCACTGAAAAGCATAAGTGCAGTCCTAGAAAATTTGTCAGCAGCTACTGGTCTGTCAAGCTAACTAAGGTAAAATATTTCTGGATCAATGGGGAAGAAACATGGATTCACTGCTTCAAACCAGATGACAAATGGAATGACCAGAGAGCATGAAATGTAAGCATTTCGGATCCCTAGTCACAAAGAAGTATAAGAGTCAACCTTCTGCAGGAAAAGTGGTGCTCACCATCTTTTCAGACTCTCAAAGTTCAATCCTAGAACATTACCAGATAAAAGATAGCAGTGGGTAACTGTTGATTACACAGAAAATGAAGCTATAAACAGTAACTGTATCTATAAACAGTGAATGTTACAGTGATATGCTAATCAACCAGCAAAGCCTACAATTCACAACAAATGCAGAGGCAATTGAGTTTTGTTGCATGACAGAGGGCATCCACATACTGCTGCCCACATAACTCAAACTCTTCAGATCTAGTATGCTTAAGTGTTGGAGCATCTTATGTACAGTCACAATCTTGCCCTCAGATTACCATCTGTTTGGATCCCTTAAATGGGCTCGAAGGAGCCATCCACTCAGCTCCAATTAACAAGTGAAGGAAGTGGTGCAAAAGTGGCTTTCTGTGCAATCAAATACCTATTTATCAGAGGTCATTGGAAAACTTGGGAATGGTAGACCAAGTGCATTATAAAGTGGGGTGATTGTTGAAATATTACAAACCAATACGTGTACTCCTTTTGTAATAAAGTAGGAAAATTGATTGCAGACACTTATTTTATTTACTTACCCTCGTATATAATATGATATGAGCATACAAAATGTAACAGCATATAAACGACTTGTTTATTGTTAACATAATCATAATTTTTTTTTGACATGTAATATTATGAGTAGGGAACAGTTTTTTTATATGGTAAAAAACTTAATATATTTATATTTTTGTGCTAAAAATGTTATTTATGTTTTATAAAAATCTCAAAATATATTCTAAAATGTTCAAGTACTTTATTTGAATTCACAGATATTTAGTTTATTATTGTTAGAGGTACTCACCATCCGTAAATGGATAGCAGCTTCTAGCATGTTCCCTTAAAATTGCAGTAGACAGCAAGCCATCTCCAAATTGTCCATTGTGAATGCATGCAGATTGTCTCTAAATAAAATGATGATTTTTTCACTTCACAGGATGTGAGGCATGCATGTTTAAACAAAGGAATGTCACTAACACTCACACACTCTAAATCACCTACTTGTTTACCTTCCATAGTTTGAGCCAATATACTCATTTTTTAAAAACCATTGTTTTTCCTGAATCAAATTTTTAAGTTTGTCTTTTAGTAGTTTTAGCCCTGGTGATGAATTAATTTTAATTTCAACAGTCCGCACCTCCATAAGTGTTTTACTCATTACTTTTGTTGAAGATTTTAATTACTGTATGGAGTCACACAAAAAGTTTAGATTTGCAGATTTGAATGCGAAATAAATTTTTAATTGCCAATCTTTCAATAAAGCCTGAACTACAATGATGCATCATTTTTGTCCAACTCATTTACAATGGGTGTAAAAGTTTCAAAACTTTTGGTATAGTACAAAACTGCACTTCGCTAAGTGTCCCAGCACATGACCACTGGTGCAGGGGAAGAGGAAGATTGGAATGTTTTCTCTGAAGAGTTCACCCCTCAATGGTGATTTAAGAAATATTTTCCTATTTGATATAAGCCTATTTGATAAATTCACATAATCTATGAAGAGCATGAACTACAAAAATAACATGAATCAATTGAGGAAAACTCATGAAAAGGACTTTCCCTGCTTTTATCATGTATGGTGCAGCATCTGTGAGAAAGAGTAATATGTTGTCATATTTTATACCATTTGGCCATACCTTATGCCTAGTTTCATTGAATAACCTTACAATCATTAAATTTTAGATGAGTCGCATTTTTTAACACATCTGCTTCACTTTCGTACCTATTTTGAGGACATGTTTCGCAAATCTTCGCTTGCATCTACGGCTCTTGAGTCGCACAAGAGCCGTAGATGCAAGCGAAGATTTGCGAAACATGTCCTCAAAATAGGTACGAAAGTGAAGCAGATGTGTTAAAAAATGCGACTCATCTAAAATTTAATAATTTTTCGCTTCACTGTGGTGTTCCAATACAGTTGAATCTCGAACCTTACAATCGTTAATCAGGTAAATTTAATAATAATTTATACAATATTAATATATTATAATAATGTTAATAGCTTCAAATTTTACATATTTATTAATAATAATGATTCAACAATGAAGCCTGGGAATCAAGTAGGTCACTGCAAATGGGGTGTATCTTGAATAAGTGGACCCATAATGGTTTACCGGGAAAACATACATGTCAGTTGGAGAATTTAATGTCATGATGGCATGTTGGCCATGGTAGCTCAAAGGTTAAGAGTGACAGGATGGAAACCGGGAGACCCATGGCTCAAATCCGGCCATTGCATTGAATTTTTCAGGTTCACTTTATCTATCCAAAATCTTTATATTATTTGCTGCAGATAATTCTTTACATGCCACTAAAAATGACTGATCACTATTTCATTATTTTTCATTGCATCAACAACATTTCCTATTTTTCTGAAACTTGAAACTTGAATTCCATCAATGCTAATCCAAAGTTTTTCATTTTCACGTGCTGACTTAATTTTTTGTAAAGTTTGATCACATTAAGAAAGAACTACCTTCAACTTATGAAGGTAGTTCTTTCTTAATGTTGGTTCTTCAGGAGACTGTCAATATATATATATATATATAGTCAAAAAGTTATTTACTTTTTTGAGTGGGATGTCATCTGCAACTAATGCTATGCATAAATTTAAATAATACTGGGAACACTTTGAATGTCCTTTATCTGAATCTTAATTGTCATGAATTCACATGGTTGCAGTAGCAATGAAAAGTTTAATGAACTTAGGAATGCTAATTTGCACTCACTGTTTTCCACATGGTTGGCAAAACAAAACTTAATGGTCTATGGTATACATATTTTTAAATTTGTCTACATATTGCTAAAGACAGAACTTAACACTTGATTTAACTTTTGGCATGTTTTCAAATTGCACAGGTTACATGAAACACTTGTGCATAAAAACTAACAAGAAACACAGTGCTGCTCTGTATGCAAAATTCACCCTATTTATCAAAAGCGCTTGGTCTGGCAATATAAACTAATATGAAATATAATATACAGATGGCAGATGAGGAATAAATACAATGTTAATAAGTATGTTTATGATGACCTAATCTATTCTGTTTGCCTTAGCACCATGATATAGTGAACATTCCCTGATACTTGTGATGAAATACAAGTCATTCATAATTAATTGTATATATTAAAATAGTACAAACTTAAAATTGTGCATATAAATAATAGAAAAAAAAAATTCAAATGTGCTGTATTTATAGGATATCTGAAAAAATGTATGTACATATTTTTCTTTAAAATATGCACTTTTATGTGAAATAAGATTTCATATTAATGCCCCTAATCTTTTATTGACAGTTGTCCCCTTTTGTAGGCATGTATGTATTTGCAGAAGAAATGTTTATTTTACCTAAGAATGCTTTCCTTATTATACAAATATAAATATTTTTTACTAAATCTCCACTTAACTTAGGAAATTGATGTTAATATTTCTTTCTTCTTTCTAATGAAGATCGATTTCGAAGGCAAATCGCATTTGTCCTCAGTTCAAAACAAACTCCGTTGTCAAGGAAATCTCGGTTACCTTATTTTTTCTTTTGTTATGTTATGTTTTCAGCATTACCAGCATCTGAAAATGAAACAAACCTAAAAACAGAATCAACTGCCAGTATGTCAAAATTCATTACGCAAGGTTTATTTTTTAAAATAAATATCTTTTTCCAAACTATTAAATCTATGGTTCCATTTAATTGTTTTAATAATTTAACTTCAGGATTTATTTCATGGTTAAATGACCAAAAATGATCTGCTACGGCCGATTTATCAGTTTGTTTATATTTAATGTTACAAAAATGTTCTTTCTTTCTGGTTTCCAAACTAGGTTTCATCTTTCCAATATAAACCTGATCACAATGTAAACAATTCAATTGATAAATACCAGATCTTTTATTATTAGGAATTTTATCTTTTTTAGAAAAATGTAGTAAATTTTTAATACTATATTTATTTTGAGGAACTAAAGTTATACCAACTTCTTTAAAAAAACAATTGAAAATGTTTACTAACCCAAGGATGGTAAGTAAATTTTTTAAAATTATAACCGTCTTTTATTTTTCTAATAGTAGAAATATCATTAACGGCTTTTTGATATTTAAAATTTTGAATCTTCTTTTGTATAAAATCTTTATTAAAACCATTAATTAAAGCAGTATTAATAATATGTTCATATTATTTAGAATTTAAATTTGAAAAATTTAAATATCAAAAAACTCCTTTCTTGGAAGTGTTGAAAACAGTGTTGTTATAATAAATTAAATTTAAAGGGTGTCGATTAATGACACTAAACAACACTTACTTTTAAATTTTTCCGCAACATGTTTCAGAGACTTTGCCTCCATCCTCAACCTGCCATCGACTGGTGCTCATTGATGTAGTTGAGAATATTTTGTCATAGGTCTCTTCGGGTGGCGGTTCGAGAAACTTGCTGAACAAATCTTTCTGGGGGATGTCGAAATTGAATACTTTGTTCCTATTTTTTTAAGTGAAGATTTGTTCCCATGTGGATAGTTCTTGTTATCCTGATGTATGCTTTAGTAGTTTTGGTTCTGGATTTATGTTGTGTACATAATTTGGTTAGCAATAACAATAACAATGTTCAATGTAATCTGTATAGAACAAAATTTCTTCCAGTTTCAAACAAAATATTTCTACCAAACTTCAGGTTTAGCAATGGGCAACTCCCTCTCACCCTACCTGGCCGATCTGTACATGAGTGCCTTAGAAATAAGGATCACCAAAGGTTTCCCTTGGATGTTCAAACTCTGGCAACGATATGTAGATGATATCTTTACAATAGTACCAAAAAAAAAAAAAAAACCACATCAGTGATGCACTAAAACTTTTAAATATCCAAGAAAAAAACATCAAGTTCACTGTAGAAATAGAAAAAGATGAGCATTTACCATTTTTAGATCTAAAAATAATGAGAAATAAAAACAGACTAAACTTTGGCATTTACAGAAAACAAATACAGAGAGATAACTATATAAAAGCTTAAATTAATTGGGAGTCGATTAATGACACTAAACAACACTTACTTTTAAATTTTCCCGGAACTAGTTTCAGAGGCCTTCCCTCTATCTTCAGCTGGACGTCGACTGGTTCTCATTGGTGTAGCTGGCAATATTTTGTCATCGGTCTCCTCTGGTGGCGGTTCAAGGAACTTGCTGAACAAATCTTTCTGAGGGATGTCGAAATTGAATACTTTGTTCCTATTTTTTGAAATAAGATTTGTTCCCATGTGGTCAGTTCTTGTTTTCCTGTTGTATGTTTTAGTAATTTTGGTTCTGGATTTATGTTGTGGTTTTTTCCCAAAAATGCGTGGCAACAGCTGATTTTTCTAATTGTTTGTATTTTATGTTCCTAAAGTGTTCCTTTGCTCTTGTTTCTAAATTTCTTTTAGTTTTTCCAATATAAATTTGACTACAGTCACAGCATTCAATTTGATATATACCAGATTTTTTGTTAGTTGGAATGGCATCTTTGATGTTTGAGCAAATTAGGTTTTTTAAGGAGTAATGGTTCACTGGAGCTAGTTGAATGTTTTGTTTTTTGAAGACTTTTTTGAATTTATCAAAGGCCCATGGATGGTAAGCGAATTTTTTGAAGATCATTTTAGTTTCTGTAGCTGAGAGGGTTGTGGTTTCCTTTAGTAGTTTCTTCTTATTTGCTAAGTTCACTTTTTTGTCTACTAGTGATTTGGGAAAGTCATTTTTCTGTGCTATTTCAATAATTTTGTTGTATTCTATTTTGTATTCTTCTGCTGTGTGCTAAACTATTAAAGATTGCCTGTTTGTGGGATCTTGGATTGTAGCCATTAGCTTTTATGTAGTTGTCTGTCTGTGTTGGTTTTCTGTAAATGCCAAAGTTTATTCTATTTTTATTTCTCATTATTTTTAGATCTAAAAATGGTAAATACTCTACTATAAATACTCTAAATACTCTACTAGATCTAAAAATAATGAGAAATAAAAATAGAATAAACTTTGGCATTTACAGAAAACCAACACAGACAGACAACTACATAAAAGCTAATGGCTACAATCCAAGGTCCCACAAACAGGCAATCTTTAATAGTTTAGCACACATACTGGTCAACATCCCTCTCACAGCAGAAGAATACAACATAGAATACAACAAAATTATTGAAATAGCACAGAAAAATGACTTTCCCAAATCACTAGTAGACAAAAAAGTGAACTTAACAAATAAGAAGAAACTACTAAAGGAAACCACAACCCTCTCAGCTACAGAAACTAAAATGATCTTCAAAAAATTCACTTACCATCCATGGGCCTTTGATAAATTCAAAAAAGTCTTCAAAAAACAAAACATTCAACTAGCTCCAGTGAACCATTACTCCTTAAAAAACCTAATTTGCTCAAACATCAAAGATGCCATTCCATCTAACAAAAAATCTGGTATATATCAAATTGAATGCTGTGACTGTACTCAAATTTATATTGGAAAAACGAAAAGAAATTTAGAATCAAGAGCAAAGGAACACTTTAGGAACATAAACTAAAACAATTAGAAAAATCAGCAGTTGCCACGCATTTTTGGGGAAAAAAAAAACACAACATAAATCCAGAACCAGAATTACTAAAACGTACAACAGGAAAACAAGAACTGTCCACATGGGAACAAATCTTTATTTCAAAAAATAGGAACAAAGTATTCAATTTCGACATCCCCCAGAAAGATTTGTTCAGCAAGTTCCTCGAACCGCCACCAGAGGAGACCGATGACAAAATATTGCCAGCTACACCAATGAGAACCAGTCGATGTCCGGCTGAAGATAGAGGGAAGGCCTCTGAAACTAGTTCCGGGAAAATTTAAAAGTAAGTTTTGTTTAGTGTCATTAATCGACTCCCAATTAATTTAATTTATACAACACTGTTTTCAACACTTCCATGAAAGGATTTACATAAAAGCTATTGGCTACAACCCAAGATCCCACAAACAGGCAATCTTCAATAGTTTAACACACAGACTGGTCAACATCCCTCTCACAGCAGAAGAACACAAAACAGTAAACAACAAAATTATTGAAATAGCACAAAAAATGACTTTCCCAAATCATTAGTAGACAAAAAAGTGAACTTAGTAAAAAAGAAGAAGCTAATAAAGGAAACCACAACCCTCTCAGCTACAGAAACTAATATGATTTTCAAAAAATTCACTTACCATCCATGGGCCTTTGATAAATTCAAAATGTCTTCAGAAAACAAAACATTTAACTAGCACCAGTCAACCATTTCTCCTTAAAAAACCTAATTTGTTCAGATATCAAAGATGCCATTCTATCTAACAAAAAATCTGGTATATATCAAATTGCATGTTGTGACTGTAGGCAAATTTATATTGGAAAAACCAAAAGAAATTTAGAAACAAGAGCAAAGGAACTCTTTAGGAACATAAAATATAAGCAATTAGAAAAATCAGCAGTTGCCACACATTTTTGGGGAAAGGGAAAAACAAAAAAAAAACACACACACACACAACATAAATCCAGAACCAAAACTACTAAAACATACATCAGGAAAATAGAAACTATCCACATGGGAACAAATCTTCATTTCAAAAAATAGGAACAAAGTATTCAATTTCGACATCCCCCAGAAAGATTTTATTCAGAAAGTTCTCGAACTTACACCAGAGGAGATCTATGACAAAATATTGTCAACTACACCAATGAGAACCAGTCGATGGCCGGTTGAGGATGGAGGCAAAGTCTCTGAAACTTGTTCCGGAAAAATTTAAAAGTAAGTGTTGTTTAGTGTCATTAATCGACTTCCTTTCAATTTAATAAAAAATCTGTTAATGATATTTCTACTCTTAAAAAAATAAAAGATATTATGTTTAAAAATTTACTTACCATCTTTGGGTTAATAAACATTTTCGAAATTTTTTAAAAGAAGTTGGTATAACTTTAGTTCCTCAAAATAAATATAGTATTAAAAATTTACTACATTTTTCTAAAAAAGATAAAATTCCTAATAATAAAAGATCTGGTATTTATCAATTGAATTGTTTACATTGTGATCAGGTTTATATTGGAAAGATGAGACCTATTTTGGAAACCAGAAAGAAAGAACATTTTTGTAACATTAAATATAAACAAACTGATAAATGGGCCGTAGCAGATCATTTTTGGTCATTTAACCATGAAATAAATCCCGAAGTTAAATTATTAAAACAATTAAATGGAACCATAGATTTAATAGTTTGGAAAAAGATATTTATTTTAAAAAATAAACATTGCGTAATGAATTTTGACATACTGGCAGTTGATTCTGTTTTTAGGTTTGTTTCATTTTCAGATGCTGGTAATGCTGATAACATAACATAACAAAAGAAAAACAAGATAACCGAGATTTCCTTGACAACGGAGTTTGTTTTGAACTGAGGACGAATGCGATTTGCCTTCGAAATCGATCTTCATTAGAAAGAAGAAAGAAATATTAACATCAATTTCCTAAGTTAAGTGGAGATTTAGTAACAAATATTTATATTTGTGTAATATTTATTACTTCACTGTAACTAGGTCCATTTTCTACGCAATCCATTCCTTAGCTATGAATTTACCTGTTTCAGTTGCATTTCATGGAATCAGGGCTAATGATAAGAAGATGTATAATTTCTAATTTTTTGATCACTTCTAATGTCCATTCTAATAGTATGAGGGACCATGGATAGTGTATACTGACATGTAATGAAAAGTTACTTGTGAAAGAATTTTGGAAGGGAAACATTCAATGCCTCAACTTTTGGTACCTCCCAGGCATTGATCACTTATGAAGCCTAAGAAAAAGCTGGAAAAAAAGTTAATTCATAAGCATAATCTTTTGGAGTTTTAAGCTTTTAAACTACCATTCATTCATAAGTTCGTATTTTAGTGTCTTTAGTCACTAAATATGTATGGGAGGATAAAGGGGTCAGTGTTGGTATTCCAGGATAAGGATCACAGATTTAATTTTACTAGAATGTGTAATTCTATGCTGTTTTGACCTCTCTTTTGACAAACTTACTGCTGTACTGGGAATAGAATTAATGAGGTAGTCATAAGTTACAATATGTAATTAAGCAGAGTAAAGTGCATTTAAAGAAATGTTATAGAAAGTGTAAAAAACAGTTCAACAGTTCTTCATATGTTATGATATGTAACATAAATATAAAGGACTAAGGCAAGGGTGCAAGTTAAACCCAGTTTTGTTTAACTTGTTCATAGACGATATATTGAAAAATTTAAGCAATAATAATAATTTCTTGCCGGTAATTAATAATATACAAATCCCTGGATTATTGTTTGCAGATGACTTGGTGATTGGTGCTATTACTGTGAATGGGTTAAAAATATCTTTACAAGAAATAGATAAATATTGTGCATTAAGTTAATTGGGAGTCGATTAATAACACAAAACAACACTCACTTTTAAATTTTCCCGGAACCGGTTTCTGAGGCCTTCCCTCTATCTTCAGCCGGACATCGACTAGTTCTCATTGGTGTAGCTGGCAATATTTTGTCTTCGGTCTCCTCTGGTGGCGGTTCGAGGAACTTGCTGAACAAATCTTTCTGGGGGATGTCGAAATTGAATACTTTGTTCCTATTTTTTGAAATAAAGATTTGTTCCCATGTGGACAGTTCTTCTTTTCCTGTTGTATGTTTTAGTAATTTTGGTTCTGGATTTATGTTGTGGTTTTTTTCCCAGAAATGCGTGGCAACTGCTGATTTTTCTAATTGTTTGTATTTTATGTTCCTAAAGGAATCTTTATTTCAAAAAATAGGAACAAAGTATTCAATTTCGACATCCCCCAGAAAGATTTGTTCAGCAAGTTCCTCGAACCGCCACCAGAGGAGACCGAAGACAAAATATTGCCAGCTACACCAATGAGAACTAGTCGATGTCCGGCTGAAGATAGAGGGAAGGCCTCAGAAACCGGTTCCGGGAAAATTTAAAAGTGAGTGTTGTTTTGTGTTATTAATCGACTCCCAATTAACTTAATTTATACAACAACACTGTTTTCAACACTTCCATGAAAGGATTTATAAATATTGTGCAGCTTGGGGCCTAAAGGTGAATAGAGCTAAAACCCAAATTGTAGTTTTTAAAAAAGGTACTAAACTGAGTAAACATGAGAAGTGGTACAAAGAGGAAATAGCATATAAAGTAGTATGTGAATGTAATTACTTAGGAATGAAAATTGATGCAGGAGGGAAATGGGAGAAGCAAAAGAAATGCGCACTGGCAAAAGGGAAAGCAGCAGTGGCAGCTTTAAGAGGATGTTTGTATAAAACACCTGAAATGGAAATGAAATGGTTAGAAAGGGTACATAATTCGGTGGTTGAGGCATGAATGCTATATGGTATTGAGATGTGGGGGCTGGAAAAGGCATGGGAAGTTTTAGATTATGTACACAGGGGGTTTTGTAAGGAAGTCAAATAGCAGAGAAGAGATCACTTGTTTTCTATATTCCATTGAAAAATAGCTGGGGGAGGGAGAGGTATATAGATAGCACTAACTGTGAAGAAAGAATGGGGTTAGCATGGATAAGAGCAGGGATATGGAGATTAAGAGGTCAAAGAAAGGGATACCCGCAAGACGAGTGCCCATTGCGTGGGGACAAAGAGGATATAGAACATATACTGTTTGATTGTAAGGAAACAGAGATGTGGAGGAAAGAATGTCAAATATCAAAAATGAATAGGAGAACCAGCTTAATCAAGGTTTTAAGTAAAAATTATAAAAACATAGGTCAGTTTTTAAGTAAGGTTAAAAACAAGTGGGTATGGACTGTAAAAAGAGAGAAGGAATAATAAGTGACTATTCTGTAATAACACATATTGTAACATGTCTGTAAATATACTTAATGGACTGTCCTGTGTAGCAGTGGCCTGGGTCAAAACAGAGGGCAGTCCAAAAAATTTTAAAAGCTTAGTACCTCAATAAATATTATATTAACATAAATATATTTACATGTCTCAGAAACTGAGATTAATTTTGACGTCACTGTTACTAAATTCCAGCAAACACATATATATTTACATGTGTTAATTATGCTTTGAATGTTGTTGATCATAAATTTAACAGTTTAAATTATGCATAATGTTGCTTGGATGTTACTTGAATCTAGATATTTATGCTGCTCTTTTATTTCTGGAATTTGCAAACCTACATATAGGATATTTTAGAGATATTATAGTGTAATTTTTAAAGCACTATGAACTTGATGTTCCATAATATATCTTTAAAATTAAATATTCTTTATACAGAACACAAATATCTATTTTCATTAAGAACTACACTTGTGAAAAATATTTAGTTATTTAAATGTATGTAATACTTGTTGATATTCACATTTCTGTTAGATTATGTTCAGTGTTGAGGTCTACTGATGAGGGAGAGATAAAGTCTGAGCTGCGAATAGTAAACAAATATATCCATTGTATGCTGCAAGATGCTGTCAGTTGCTTTAGGGATGTCTGCTACCCATATGTTAGGGTAAGTGCAACCACCTTGTTATTTTATAGCATATAGGTACATTCATTTATATATTAAAGGTAGACTTGTTACAGAAAAGGGTATTTGGCAAGATAACACATAAAATAGTTGGTCTGGGTGGCTCATTTGGCTAGGTACTGGTCTTCTAATCCAATGTTACAAGTTCAATGTTACCAGAACAATTGTTTTGAAATATTAAAATGAAGATCATATGCAGCCTGGAACTTAAATACTTAAAACATAGTAAGTCACCACAGAAGGGTGCTTATCTCATTGTATATGAGAACCCCCAGTGGATTACCAGGAAAAATATGAGTCAGTTGGAGAAATTGTCATGTTGACATGTTGGCCATAGTAGCTCAATAGTTAGAGCGGCTGGACGGTAACCAGAAGATCCATGGTTCAAATCCCGGCTGTGGCTATGAATTTTTCAGTCTGGCTCTGTCCTTTCATAGTGCATCCTACACACGGCTAGTGTGAAAGAACAAATAATTTCCATTGATAGTACCTAATAGTGGTCCAAACTATAAAGCCCGGGCCTTAAAGTACTTACAGCATAGTAAGTCGCTATTAAGGTAGTTGTCTCATGTGTTTATGAGAACTCGTGGTGGTTTACCGGGAAAAACACGAGTCAGTTGGAGAATTTAATGTCATGTCAACGTTGGCCATAGTAGCTTAATGGTTAGAGCGGCTGGACTGGTAACTTCTGGCAATCTTCTAATCTTCTGGCAACCAGAAGATCTGTGGTTCAAATCCCGACTATGGCATTGAATTTTTCAGTCTGGCTCTATCCTTTCATAGTGCATCCTACACACAGCTAGTGTGAAAGAACAATTAATTTCCATTATATTGTGACTGTGGGTTCACAGAATTAAAAGTCGAAGTTGCAGAAATTCAAAATGTGCTTTATTTCCGTAGAAATACACTTTGGTCAACCATTACAGTAGCAGAATTACGTAACATACACAAATGCAATGCTCAAGTTCGTTGACCACAAACAAAAGAGTTTACTCAACTTCCAGTTCAATTACCATTCTCTCATTACAACTCTGTTTACTCCTCCGCTGGCGTGTCCTTATATATTGTGCGCATCGCCAGGACACTGCTCACTCCTCAAGGCTGATCATCCCGAACAGCACCATCGTAGCGGGCCAGACGATCCAGGTGTACCTCCAACATCATCCCTCGGGTCACCTTCTGGATGCGATAGACCACGTCGCTAATCCTCTTCACTACCTGGTACGGTCCTTGCCACGGTTGTTGAAGGGCAACGTCCCTTGGTCCGGGTAGGGCGGTACAACCAGACCAGGTTGGAACCCTTGGCTGTTGGCTTGCCTATCGTATCGGGTCTTCATGCGGTCGCTCGCCTTCTAGATGTTCTGACGAGCCATCTCATGCATGTCATGGAGATGGTCCACCAGGTTCTCCACATACTCGGTTGCTGGCTGTTTTGCTTCTGGGGGGCAAAAGGGGAGGGGAGGCGTAACTCTCGGCCGAACATTAAGCTGGCTGGCGTCATCTCAGTGGTGTCTTGTGTTCACGAGCGGTAGGCCAGCAAGAACAGTGACACCTTGACGTCCCAGTCTCGCTGATAACTGGCCACTACCTTCCTCAGGTGTTCTTCTAAGGTCTTGATGTACCTCTCCACTATGCCGTCCGACTGCGGATGTAGGGGTGTTGTGCGGGTCTTGTTCACCCCAAGTCTTTCCAGTGCCTCCTTCATTAGGTTAGACTCAAAATTGGTGCCCTGGTCGCTGCGGAGCTCTAACGGCATCCCGAAACGGCAGAACAGTTGCTCCACGAGGCAGTCTGTAATTGTCTTCGCCTCCTGGTTCGCGATGGTATACACTTCTGGCCACTTAGTGAAGTAGTTCACGGCCACCATCAGGTATTTGTTGCCTCGGTCGGAAACTGGGAATGGTCCAGCTATGTCAACGGCGATCCGTTCGAATGGCGCTCCGACGTTGTACAGCTGCATGCGACCACGGCTCCTAGTTTGGGACCCACGACTCGCCGCGCATACGTGACATTGACGGCACCATGTCTCAGCATCTGCTCGGAGCTTCAGCCAGTAGTAGCGCTGTCGAAGTTCGTCGATCGTTCGGTTTGCTCCTAGGTGTCTTCCTGAAGTACCGGTGAGCACTTCTTCTAAGACTTCCGTGACCTTACTCCGGGGAAGTACCAAATGCTCTCTTTGTGTCTTCCCATCGAATGATTCCCATACCCGGAACAGCACGCCCTCTTTGATCTTTAATGAGTCCCATTGGGCGCAGTACAACTTGTATGTGGCGCTCCTCGGTGCAATGTCCTCCCAGGTTCTTGTTCCTGCCTCCACTTCTCTCAAGAGTGGCCCCAAGTCTACGTCCGCCAGCTCCTCTCTCCTCAGGCCTGGCAATCCCAGCCGTCCGCAGGCACTGCCATGACCACTCTGAAAGCTGCGGCACGCTCCTTTTCTTCCACTTTTGTACATTGACCACACTCTTTGGGGCAGGGTTTTCGGGACATGACGTCTGCGTTGCCGTGACTCTTCCCTCTACGATGTTCAGAGGTGAAGTCGTACTTCTGCAGCCGCTGGACCAAACGTGCTGTCTGACCTTTCAGGTTCCTAAAGCTCAATAGCCAGGTTAGGGTGCAATGGTCAGTCCTCAGGTGGAATGGCTGACCGTACAGGTACTTGTGGAAGCGCTCCTAGGTCTTTACTACCGTGTTCTCGCGGATAACGCAGTAGTTGTTTTCTGCATTGGACAGCGTCTTGCTGTAGTAGGCTATCACTCGCTCGTGGCCATCCTAGACTTGGGATAGGATACCCCCAATGCAATGGTCGGTGGCGTCAGGGTCCACATTGAAAGCGCCGCCTGGATGTGGAAATCCCAAAATAGGATCCCTACAAAGCGTCTTATTCAGCTGCTGGATAGCGCCTTCGCCGTCCTCCATCCACACATAAGGCCGGTTTTCTTCCTCAGGCGGGTGAGGGGCTTGGCGATGTTGGAGAAGTCCTTTATGAAGCGGCGGTAATAACTGCACAGCCCTAGGAAACTGCGCAATTCTCTCTTATCCTTTGGCCGAGACCAAACTCTCACGGCCTGTGTCTTCTCCGGGTCTGTGGCCACTCTGTTCGGTGAGACTATGTGGCCCAAGTAGTTGACTTCCTTGCTGAAGAGCTGGCACTTCTTTGCGTTTAGTTTCAAGTTGGTTGCCTGCACCTTACTCAGGTTGTCGATATGGTCTTCGAAAGTCTTGCCGACAATGATGATGTCGTCCAGGTATAGCAGGCAGGCGTCATAAGTCAGTCCTCTCATTACCGACTCCATGAGGCGTTGGAAGGTAGCTGGTGCGTTGCAGAGACCAAAGAGCACAACTATGAATTGCCAAAGCCCTTGGCCTGTCGAGAATGCGGTTTTCTTCTTGATTCTCGTGTCTAGAGCTACCTGCCAGTAACCCGACTTCAGGTCCAGGGTCAAAAACCACTGCACACCAGCAAGCGTGTCCAGGGTGTCGTCAATCCGGAGTAAGGGGAAGCAATCCTTCCTGGTGACAGCGTTCAACTTCCTGTAGTCCACGCAGAAACGTAGCTCGCCGTTCTTCTTCGTAACCAGAACTACAGGCGAACACCAAGGACTGTCAGACTCTTCGATTACTCCCCTGGATCTCATGTCCTCCAGTATGTCTCGTACCGCCGCTTGTGCCAGCGGAACGCCTCTGGGTGGTTGACGAATAGGCCGGGCGTCTCCGGTGTGGATGTGGAGGAGCACTCGGCTCGTGCGACCGTACTCGCTGTCGCCTTGGCTGAAAACGCGCTGGTATCATTTCAGCAGTTGTCAAACCTACTCGAGCTATTCTGCGGTCAGGTGGTCGGCCGCCCTCTCCAATAAGCCTTCCAGCCGGGGTCTCAGGTGTTGCGTCGGCACCGGCTCCTGTGTCTTGTGGATTGCTGTCACGCTGACCACGGGCTCGCACGTCCCCAACTCCGTCCCGGCCTGGGTTGAGCAGCCTCACTGGCACCTCCTCTCGGCACAGCAACAATGTCCTAGCTACGCAGAGCCCGTGCACAGGTTTCTTCCGGTCCAGCATCATGTTCTTGGTTCGCTGGCCTTCCAGTCGCGCCGTCACCACATCGTTTCTCGCGGGGACCACCACGTCTTGCTTCAAGATGACACTGCAGATTCCAAGGCGCTCTTCGGGTAGCCGGAGTATCACCTCTTCTCCATTGAGCCGCAAGACCTTCCTGCCGACGTCGACCGTCGCCTCGTGGCTCCTGAGGGCATCCAATCCCAGTATCACCTCCTCAGTCACCTTCGCGACGAACACCCACTGATGCACGGCACTCCGTCCCAAGGTCAACTTCAGCAGAGCCTCCTTCTCCACAGGCAAGGTGTCGCCCAATGCCGTCACAAGCTGATATGGTCAGCTTGGTTTCCTAGACGGCAAACCCTTGGCCACGTCAGGTCTGATGATGGTGACGGCTGCCCCGGTATCTACGAGCAAGCGGTATGGCTTCCCTCTCACGCAATCGTCAGCGATGAGGCTGTCATCCATACGCCGGCTGACGGCGCACAGTGTCACTCGAGGGGATGGTGGTGACGGCGCCGACGTGTCCCTCTCCACGACGGCCTTTACTCGTTTTCCGGTTGTTCTCCCTGGTGTGGACAGTTTCTCTCCAGGTGTCCCGGCCCTCCACACCCCCAACACACGCAACTAGGTCTTCGCCGGCGTCCCTCGACTGGTCTTCGGTCTCCATTATAGCGCATACTCCTTGTTCTGGAAGTCGGGGTAGCTGTCACCTTGGCCGCCTTCATCCTCAATGCTGCCGTTAGCACCTCGTGGGTGATTTTGTAGTCGCCGAGCATCAGGCGCTGACGTATCTCGGTGTCTCGTACCCCGTCAACGAATGTGTAGGCAGCCTCTTGGGATACGAACCCGGGTGGGAGGTCAACTAAGGCTTTGCTGGCGAGCTGCTCAGTTGCAAGGGCGAACTCATGCAGCGCCTCCCCTGGCTGCTGCGACCTTGATTTTAGCTGGCTGCGGCTAGGCGGTGGTTTCCCAAGCGGTTCTCTAGGGCCTCCCAGATGTCCTTGGGCGCCGTCGCTGTCTGGACCGCGTTCAGCACCTCCGCGGCCCGTCCCTGGAGGCTAGCTATTAGCTGTGCGGCCTCTTCCACCGGTGACCACTTGTTGTGCTTGGCCACTGTGTCGAATTGACGGGAAAGACTTCGAACGTTGACGTACCGTCGTACTTCGGCGGTTTGACGCTCGCAGAATTTGTCAAGTCACGCGCGAGACCTTTAAATCCTTCAACCTCCTACCAACAACGTCCTCCACCATGGCGTTCAGGGACTTAGTGTTGTCGGCTTTCCCCTCTAGGTAATTAACGCGGCTCGCCAGGTCTTCGACGCGCTTGCCCAGCTCCGTGACGTCCTTCTTTATGCCGGCCAACTGCTCCTCGAATTTGGCGGTGAGGGCTTCGTTCACAGCCTTCATTTCAGATAATTTGGCCTTCATTTCCGTGGCGAGGCCGTCGTTCGTCGCTTTTATTTCTTTGATTAATTCGGCCTTCATTGCAGTCATCGTCGCGGCCAGGTTGCTATTTGCAGCTTCCATTTCGTTGTTAATTCGTCCTCATTTCTTACATCTTCTCGGTGATGTCGTTAGCCGTCTTCCTTTCTTTCAGTTCCGCGGCCAGGTTGTTATTTGCCGCTTCTGTTTTCGCCGCTAGGTGTCATTCGCTATTTTTATTTCCTTCAGCTCGGTGGTGAGGTTGTCGTTAGCCGTCTTCATTTCTTCCATTTTCTGTAAAATCTTTTCCAATGCCGCGTGCATTGCCGAATATCCCACTTCTGACACCAATTCTGGCTTTGTGGGTTCGTAGAATTTATAGTCCAAGTTGCAGAAATTCAAAATGTGCTTTATTTCCGTAGAAATACACTTTGGTCAATCTTTACAGCAGCAGAATTACGTAACATACACAAATACAATGCTCTAGTTTGTTGACCACAAACAAAAGAGTTCACTCAACTTCCAGTTCAATTACCACTCTCTCATTACGACTCTGTTTACAACAACTCTCATTACAGCTCTGTTTACGACTCCTCCACTGGCGTGTCGCGATCTCTTATATATACCTCCATTGTTAATTCTAGACTGTTCTAGCATATTCTCTGTCATTCAAGATGTCACTAGAATTTTCCATTTATCTAACTTATTTGTTTCAGCAGACCTTTTATCTCTGCGTTATCTTTATCAGTTCCTTATCTCTCCGTGCTGCACTGTCTCTTTGTGCGCATTGCTGCCAGTCGCGACAGTAAGTTTCTGTTTATGTGGGCAATTTTTATACTCACTCCCTGCTCTGTTACGGTTCTAAAAACATTTCTGATGGGTAATGGATTCAAACAATTCTCTAAGAATGTCATGATTGAAATACTTGCCACACAACCTTGAATATTTCAATCTATAATGAAGAGTAAATACCATTTTCTCATCTAAACACCTTGTGGGACAAGCAAAAAGTCAAGTTATGTATTTAATAGTCATACCTTGCATTATTATCCAGTACTAATAATATGCAAATATGTATATAAAAGTATCAATTATGAGAGTTAAGAATATTTCTTGCTTGCATGTTTTATCCAATTTTAGGACCTAGAAGTATTATTTTAGTGAATTGTACTACAGTGGTATATCCAGGAGAATATGATTTCCTGGCTTGAAGGCTGTGGTCCAGTCAGTGAGAAAGCATCTGACGTTTTGACCATAGCTCCATTGGGCATCTTCAGAGAAATGACTTCTGGCTGGTGTACAACTAGAGTCGTGCTTGGTGGAGTGCCCGAACTATATATAGGTGGGAGCGACCTAAGCATGTAAATCACAGTAGCATAGTTTTAATTTTAATTTTCACATTTTAATTATTTCAGAATGAAACGTTTGGGTCTTCCAACATTGAACTATATGGATACTTCTTAGACTGTTTAAGAATTCTCTACATGGTTACTATTCAAGAAACTGACATTCACATATTGTCTAACAACCTTGCAGAAAATGATTTCCTGATGTATCTCATACTCATGTCGAGTTGGCTTGCAGAAAAGTAAGTTGATCAACAAGTAATTTAGAAGATGCTGCTAGTAACTTAGATATGATATTACTAACAACCAATTTTACTGTTTACTTAAGGATGAATTATTAAATTAATACGAAACTAATATAAAAATTATTTGTGGTTGGTTTATTGACACTCGTCACTTACTTTTTCATATATTTATGAGAGACTAGTTTCAAAGGCCCTGGCCTCCATTTTCAATCTCTTTCTAACTGATACGAAACTGTTTTAATAGATGCATATGATTTAGAATTTCTTATTCTTGCACCTCAATAATTCAGTAAAGTTAAATGCTTTTATCTACTGCTACAATTGTCATTGATGTTTTAGTGGTTTTACTAGACAACAAAACCTGTATTTCATGTTCTAGCAAAATGCAAAACACATTACCAAAACATAAAGTACAGATTCAACAAAACATAAAATACACTTTAATTGTGATCATCTACATCTTATTATTTCCGCAATAAATGCATTTCATTAAATATACTAAGTATACAACATACAGGTACTAATATACTCTAAATATAAAATATTGTAGGCAACATGTTACAAAATTAGATTTAGTAACTATCTGCTCTTAGAATATTGCTTATGGTCAAATGCTAATTTGAATCTCTTGTTACTAAACCTCTGCTTTTGTAACTAGTACCCTAAATAATTATTAAAAGGTATATTTATGAACTTTATGCTGTTATAGAACTGATGAAATGTTGTAATTTATGTGTAGGTGCACACACTTATCTGTTTGTTTGTGTCCTGTAAATATAAATACCAAATTTAAAATCAACTACTACTAGCATGACTTATGTATGATGACCAGTGCATGCAATTAATATAAGTATTTCCATTTATAAGGGCAATCAGGAATAGGTGATTGTTCTAACACACACAAACCATGTATAGGTAAACATCAGCTAGAAAATTTAATGTCATGCCAGAATGTTGCCAAATAGCTCAGTGGCAGAGCAGTTGTGAATAGAGTGGAAGTTGTGTGATTCATATGCCAGGTTTGGCATTGAATTTTCAATTCTGATTTTAATGTAAGTATGCCTAATATGATGATGGAATTATTAATGAATTATTGAAATGGGGTAAAGAAGAAGTAGCTACACCAATTACCTCACTTTTTAATAAAATATGGGTGACTGAGGAGATACCACACCAAGGAAAGGAAGCACAATAATCTTATTACACAAGAAAGGAAACAAAGAAGACCTGAACAACTATAGACGAATAAGCTTACTGTCAAACCTCTACAAGCTCTTTACTAAAATACTCACAGACAGGTTCATGAAAATAATAGTTGAGAACCAACCACCAGAGCAGGCATGATTCCGTGCTCAGTACAGTACAATAAATCACCTACAGACCATAGATCGGGTTATAGAGAAAGCAGCTGAATTCATTCTAAAAGTATATATGGCATTTATCGACTTCACCAAAGCATTCAACTCAGTAGACCACAACAGCTTGATAAATTCATTGTATGCAATAGGAATACATCCTAAATATATAAGACTGCTAGGAAAGATTTACACAAACTGCTACTCTAAAATCAGAACAGATGTCAAAGGGGAAGTCTTTGTAATAATAAAAGGTGTCAGACAAGGAGACCTAAGATCCCCAAAGCTTTTTAACTGCGTACTAGAGTTACCATTTAGATGGATAAAATGGAAGAAAAACTGGGCGCTGAATATAAATAGGTAGAAGTTAACCAACCTAAGATTTGCAGAAGACATTATATTTATTTACAAATCAGTAACAGAACTATGAGAGATGTTGAAGAGTGTCAACGACAAGAGCAAAAAAAGTAGGATTACCTCACAAAAACAAACATCATGACCACCCCACAGAAAGCATTATTCAAGTAGCTGGAGAACAAATATATATTTTTTTTTGGGGGGGGGAGCGAAAGGAGAAGATATGGTAAGGAATAGACAGGAGAAAGGTGTTGGGGCCCCGCTGATGCACCTCTGGTAGTTACGGTAGTGGGAATGCAGGTGCCTGAAGGGCACTTGTGAATCCAAAAGGGAGAATATATCCGGGGGTCCAACCATGACCAGAGGCCCTGGGTGAACCGCCGGGGTTAGAGGGAAGGTGTTGGAAGGATTTAAGTTCTTTATTTAAATGGTGTAGTTGTGCACCATAGGTGCCTGTTTAAGGGATTAATTTTGGCGGCATCGTTGGCGTGGAGTTCGGTCAGTGAAGTCAGCTAGTTGCAGTACTGTGGTCTGTAGGTGGTCAATGGTTGTGTGCACTTGTGTAAAGTACTCACGTAGTGAGTCTGGGTCGTGTGAGATGCTGGCAGTTGCAATCAGAATATCCACTTGTTTCTGGGTGAGGCATTGTAAGTTCTGTAAGATGTCAAGCTGGGAGGTCTCAGTCCTGGTAAGTGCCTGGTGGACGGTGTCTTGAAGGTCTGCGGTGCGGCTGGTGATGGAGTCAGTGGAGGACCCGAGGGTCTTCTCCAGGTGCTGCAGTCGAGTAGTCATGGTCTCTGAGGTTGAAAGAGTGGTTGTTGCAGTTTCAATGCGCTGTAGTATGGTCTGGTGATCTGAGGCTAGCTGGTTGCTGAGTTCCTGCAGTTTAGCAAGTTGCTCCAAGATTGCTTGAACAGTGTCCAGTGTTGAAAGTGTGGAATTGGCTATTTTCTCAGACGTGGTGTGTAGTGTTTCCAGGATGGTGTGAGACTGATTTTAAACGGTGTCCTCCAGCATGCCAAAGCGTGGGCCAAGGTTGAGAACTTCAGAGTGAAGGTCCTGCAGGGCCTCACGTGTGGGGCTGGAGGTGGCGGCTGTGATCTTTGTTTCAAGCGTGTCGAGTCTCTGGTTGACGTTCCAGATCTCAGCTCGGAGTGCAAGGAGGGCTTCCTGCACTGATGTGTTGGAAGCTGCGGTGATGGCAGATGTTTGCGCTGCCGAGGCTGTAGGTTGTGGTGCTTCGTCCCTGGAGAAAGTCCGGGGGTACTTTGGGCACAGCCATTGCACATAGCGCAGTAGCGGCGGCGGCATCGGAGATTGTGGTAGGTGCATTCGGCTGTGAGGGCACAGGCACCACAATAATGGCACCTTGGAGGAGCTGAGCAGGCCGAATCCTCATGCCCGTTAGTTGCAGCACCGCCTGCAAGGTGTGTGCTTTTCCAACCGGCTAGCCTCGATATGCAGGTTCAGCCTTAACAAGGGCAACCTCGTATGCAAGGCAGCATCGAAGTCGGCATGGTTGGCGAGCTGAAGTAGGACTAGAGATGTGGTCCTTCCGCGTGAAATAATCCTAGTGGCCCTGAGAGCTGACGGCCACCTTTGTTGTGCTGCGGCAAGAATATATATGCAGTGTAGGTCACGCGGAATGCCACAGATGACAGCGCTGTAAGTGATGTTTCCACGGCGATGCTGGTTGAGTTGACTAAGGAGTTCTGCTGCTGCTTACTGCAACAACGTCTGGATTATTTCCTGACGGAGGTGATGGCGGCTGTGTCTGTTCTGCTGCTCTGCTGGAGAGGAGTCTCCCAGGCTCTGAAGAAGATTCCCTGTTAGGGGAAATCCAGAATTTGCCCATGACTGATGTGGGAGCCTCCACCCCAGCTGTAGAAAACATTGGCGAGGCAGGAGTCGCAGGCCACGAGTTCTCAGGTGTGTGCTGCGGTGTCTGCGACTTGGATGCCGGGATCAGAGCCGGTTGTCCCGCAGTGGCTGCTCTCTTCTTCTTTCCTATGGTGCCTTGCTGCGGAGCTGCTTACTAGGTGACAGCGAGTCGATTAATCGAGAATTACAAATAAAATACTGTAACAACTACAATTACCTAGGCCAAATGGTGAGTCTCTCAGGAACAAGGGATGCAGAAGTAAGGAGAACAGTAAAATTAGCATGGGGTAAACTCTGAATCCTGAAATTCATTCTTCAAAACAAACATTTAAGACCAGCTATTAGAATAGAAACCCTTCAAACCTGCATCATCCAGTCTTACTATACAGTTGCGAAACATGGGCACTAATGAAGAAACAGGCTCTGATGCTACAAACATGCCAATGGAAGATGGAAACGAAGGTCCTGAAGAATGAAGTGTTGCGAAGAAACAGTGGCCTAGAAGATGTAGCCACCAGAGTGAAGAGGATTAAATGGCAATGGGCAGGACATGTGGCAAGAATGTGTCAAAACAACAGGGCATATGCCATAACAGTATGGGACGTGCGACAAGGAAGGAGAAGCAGCTGATGTCCGAGGCTACAATGGTCCCAAGAGTTCAAGGATGGGCTAGAAGCAAAGTGGATTAGAATGCGAAAAGACAGACAACAATGGAAGCAAGTGGTAGCAGCTCTAAAGTGACAGTGAAAATGAACAGTCATTTCTAGATATAACGATACAGCATTAATTAAGGATAGATAACAAAAAGTGCAAAGAACTTGTATCTTTCACGGATTTGCTCACCCTGTAAGATATGGCCAAGCTGACCCCACCAGGGGTGGGAGGCTCTTGCTCTTAAGGGATGTTATGGGTTATTATTTATTTATTTATTTATTATGCCTAATAGTGTACTTATAATGCAAATGCTTAACTTATTAAGGTGCAAAATTGATATCTTTAGACTGAAATAAACCATGTAAAACTATTTTCTCTTTCATCATTATCTCCCTTGAGTCTCTAGGTGCCCGCCTCGGTGGCGTGGTGGTAGCATGTCTGCCTCACGTTCAAGAGGTCCCGAGTTCGAATCTCGATCAGGACGAGTTACCTGAATAAGGTTTTTTCCGGGGTTTTCCCTTATTCTGAAAGACGAATGTCGGGTAACTCTAAGCTCTATGGACCCTGGGCTCATTTGAGCATCATTTCACCTATTCCATTCATCGTCCGATATGACTTAATGTTGTAGGACGTAAATTACAAAAAAAAAAAAAAAAAGTCTCTAGTCTGCAGTCAGGGCAAGTAGTCGAGGTTTATGCCTTGAGAAAGAAGAGAGAGAGAAGGAGGGAGTAAGGTAAGAATATAAAAAATATAAAAGAATAAAGTAAACAAACACACACTCTGAATTAGGACTATGATTTATCCCCTCAGATTTGAACTTAAAACCTCAAGCTCTATCATGCATTTGGTTGTATGTTAATAAATGTAGCTATTTATTTAATAAGGTTTGATAGATTCTTAATTTCTTTCATTTTTTATTGAGAGAAATGAATGAATTCTCTTCCTGAATTAGCTCTTTAAGAAAGAGCATGTTCTTCTATTTGTAAACTGAATGAATGAATTTAATTCTTTACATCTAAGATTATAGTTAGCATATTGTCACCTTGACTGAAAACCAGTTGTCAGCAGTAAGGAGAAGAGGAAAATTGGCTCACCGCTTGCTGGAACCTTACAAAAGCTGGACATTCTGTGGCCTTCATATGTCACTAGTAATTCCAGAGCCTTTGTTTTTGCCTTCTTAGAAATATTCCAGTTTGAATATCTTGTGGTTTCTAGAACAATTCTCATTGTTTGTCAGACCTATAAAAGAGAGCGCTTAAGCAAGTTAGTGGTCAGTCAGTCTGTGAAAGTTGTAAGGTTATGAAATCTTAAATGGACAGTATAATGCTATACAGTTTGAGTGTGTTGTGTAGAGTGTGTGCAACAGTAGCTTAAGTGAGTAGTAGTACTATGCTAATCTTAATCAATCTGTCATGCTTATTCTGGGTATGAGCAACAGTGGATTAAGTGTAATGTTAGCACCTAAGAGACAAAATAAGGCGTCTTTAGCACAACTGATGTTTTTGCTTTGTCACACTGCTATCAGAGTGAGATAAGTTTTAAGCAGAATGGGACAGAGCTTTGTAAGTCTATGGGTGTTCGTCACGAAAGTGCTTGAAGATGTGATATTAAGTGTAGATGCTCTCAAGAGTAAAAGTTTACGTTGGCAGGAGTGTCCTGCGACTCGGTTCGGCCAAGATAACTTCTAGTCCCAACTAACACCCAGATGACTGAAGAATGATATAGTAGTGTATGCAAGAAGTGAGGTTTTGAAGGCCTAGCAGCCATCAAAGAATCCCATATTGGATTGTATGATGCCTTTGGACGAACTGTTCTTTGCAGACCCTTGCCTTGATGGGAGACAATGTCTGTGAGGCTGCTGAACCCTTTGGACACTGATTGAGATATACAGTCCGGGATGGAGCTGGGAAGTGTGAGCCAGCAGCAAGTGTAATGTCATATAATGGACCCCCTAGGCAAGTACAACCATAAGAACTGGGCCCCAGCTAGAGGACTTGCTGAAGAGGTTGGCTGACCATCTAACTGCAGCCCAACTGGAAAGGTCCTGACATTATTTGTAAGCTACAGTCAATCTTCAGCCAAGGCACAGGAAAATTTCTGCTGTACCAGTTGAGTGCTTCACTAAGTTGACACCAGAGATGCACGACCTGTCCGGCAACCACCAAGACATCTCTCTTTGGTGAAGCAAGTGCAGGTACCAGACATGCTGCAAGACATAAGATTTAGGGGAATCATCAAAGAGTCTGACAGACCTTGGTGCTCCCCTGAGGCACTATTGAAGGAGAAGAACAGTAAAATATGCTTCTACGTGGACGCTGAACACTGTCATTCGAAAGAACTGCTTTCCTTTACCTGGAATGAGACACCCTTGCTGATGCCTAGCACTTTTCGACCCTGCATTTGAAATCAGGATACAGTCAGGTGGCTCTGGATCCCAGAGACAAGCAAAAGGCCACATTTTGGACTGGCCAAGGTCTTTAGCAGTTCACAGTTATGTCCTTTAATCTCTGCAATGCGCCTTCCAGTGCCTAATGGAGTTAGTGATGAGGGGATAATTTATGATGCCTGGCTGCTACACCTGGACACATCATCACTATTGCTAGCACATTCGAGTATCATCTGGAGAATCCTGAGCAAGTTATTACAAAGATTGCAGGAAGCCAATCTGAAGCTGAACCAAAGATGTGCCAGCTGTTCCGTAAGAAGGTGCACCACTTGAGCTACATAGTATGACCATTGGAGTGGCCACAGATTCAAAGAAGGCCCAGAAGGATAAACAGGAGTTGTGCAATTTTCTGGATCTGTATAGCTACTAGGTACCACTGGTTTGTCAGAGCTTTTCCAACATTGCAAAGCTGAAGAAAATCAACCTTACACGTTGATGTTAGAATTGAAGGCGCATTCCAGGTGCTTAAGTCAGCACTCTAAGTGCCTCAGTTTTAGGTTTCTCACAGTAGGCTGGAGATTTCATTGTGGACACTGACAACATTCACAGCGGTATTGGAGGCTTACTATCCCAGGTCCAGGACGGAGGCAGCAAGTTAGCTTACACTGTGATTAACTTGAGGTGGTACCTGAATAAAGATGCACACTAAATGGAATTAGTCTGTTACCAATCCCAAAAGGAGACTGAGGATTATTTATACATGTGGAGCATGTGATGCATGCATAAACTACTGTACATGTACAAATCATCCTCAGTCTCCTTTCAGGATTGATAACAGAGTAATTCTATTTAGTATGCATCTTTACCCAGCTGCCACCTCAAGTTAATTGAACTGTACTACAGCAAGACTTTCTCAAAGGACAAGAAGAACTACTGTATTACCCAGAATGAGCTCCTGGCAGTAGTGAAGGCGATGGAACATACCCATAAGTATCTGTACGTTAGCCATTCCATCTGAGGATTGTTCACTCCACTCTCACGTGGCTGTAGAGTTTCAAGAACCTGGAGCATCAGACAACCCATTGGGTCCAGAGGCTCCAGAAATACTACTTCACATCAGAAGGGAAGAATCCACTTCAATGGAGATGCCTTATCGAGAAACTCTGCTCTAAGAAGTGTTACCACTGGTGGACAAGGAGCGTGTCATAGCTGTCTGCATGGTTTTGATGTGTCTATGGATGAATGGAATAGTGCAAGCCTCAGACGGAAGCAGCTGGCATACGCTCAGTTACTCAGAGAAGCAGAAATAGGAACTAAGGTATGTTGGGAGGACGTCACACACCCAGAAGCAGTGAGTGTAAGTCTTACTTGGCCCAGTGGGACTCTTTGAATATCAAGGACGGCATGTTATACAGAACTTAGGAATCACCTGATGGGAAGATCCAAAGAGAGCAGCTGATTGTTCCTCAAAGTAATGTAATAGAAGACCTGGAGGAAGTACATATAAGTTCCTTGGAGGGCATCATGGTACTAACCAATCAACAAGCACTGAAGAGGCCTTTCTGGTTAAGACTATAAGCAGATGCTGAGAGATGGTGCCACCAATGTGTGGCAAATTGCGACCCCCAGACTGGGTGCTGAGGTTGCATGCAGCAGTATAACTGGTGCTACTAGTATAATGTGAGAGCACCTTTCAGGCACCATCAACATTGCTAGATCTTTCCCTGTGTCCAACATGTGGAACAAATATCTGCTGTTGGCCAAGGATTGCTTCATCAAGGGTCCGGAGGTATGTGCCAAACAGGCAGTGGCAACTTAGGCCAAAATGTTTGGGGGGTGCGGAAATGGTTTTGCTTGCTAAGTATTCATAACAATAAATTATTACACCAGTAAATTTTATGAACATTTTTTTTTTCTTCCAAATTCTACCCCTATAATGAACAGAAATAATGGTTCACAAGTTGTAATATATACCTTAGAAATAAGTACAGGAAGCCTAACATGATCATTGCCCAAAGCTGTTATATTAATATGCATGCAACACATAAAAGGATGGTATTAGAACATCATTCAAACTCAACCAAATCCAAAAGTAATGTTCGCACATTAAGCTGCCACAGATTCACACACTGTATGTACACACATTAATACTCGTATTTTGCATTTATTCATTTTATCATGAATTACACTTTTTGTCGAAATCAAGTCTTCTGTTCTTTAATTTAATGAAATTTTCAATCACTCTTTCATCAAAATCCTGCATGTTACTGATAAAGTCCTTATTTATTGACAGCATTGCTAAAGCATTGAGTCTGTTAATTGTCACTGTATTTCTCAAAAGCATTTTTATTCTTTCTGGAGTGGAAAAGCAACTTTCAGCCTCCGCAGTCGTCATTTGCGTTCTTATGACAATTTTCAAAAGTTATGTGACTTCGTTGAACAATGACGAAAGCTTGTTTTCGTATATGAACTGAAAACATTTCAATGCTCCTTGAATGTTCAAGTATTTCGTCTGTAAATTACCTCCAACTTTGTGCGCAGATTTCCTTGCTGTAGAAAAGGACAGTATTGCACCACTCGTGTGAAAATTTCTTCTGGGAAATGTTCACAGAAATCCTTAAATAAGTCATTACACAGCAAAGATGCAGCTTCTAGATGTCCATTATGAGCAAAGCTATCTATAACAGTAGTTGTGATGTCTTAACACACCTTCACATTTCCAACCTTTGCACATTCCATACCTTTTCTTTTCTTTGGCGGTTGCTGAAACTCTTCACATAAGTTTTTGTGTATTTCTTCCTTTTCCATTTGTTGTTTAAATATAAGGGTGTCACTCCGATATGTTACACTATCTTTGCTCTTCTTTTGAGTTACTGGTACAAAATGTCTACATGAGGTAGAGTTTTGTGGAAAATATTAGCCAAAAAATAAAATTTGAATGTTCAGGAGCTCTTCTATAGCTATTGGCTTCGTTTATTGTGGTTGTATAATTTTCAATAATTTTGAAGCAATCTCTCAGGTTTTCTATGTTTTCATACACAACATTGATGGTACGAATATTGTAATTCCATCTTGTTAATGCAGCTCTGGGCAATCTTGCCTGCACACCTTTCTCTAAAATATTAGATCGCAAAGAGGAATTGGAAAAGAATGCTGGAATTCCCTACAGGTTTGAAAAGAACATGTGTACCTGGAAATCAGTGTTTGTTGCCTTTTGTATGATTAAATTCAACTAGTGTGCATGGTGGTGGATAAAGTACACATATGCATATGTTTCCCTTATTTTGGCCTGTACTCCATCAGTCCTTCCACTAATAACACTGGCCCCGTTAAAGGTTTGAGCAATGAGCTTTTCTTTGGTATTTCCAAGAAGCAGGTTGATTTCATTCTTTATGCACTTTGTCAAAGATTCCACATCTCTTCTTTTAGGATTAAAAAAAAATCTTTCGTATACGAATTCCTCATATACATAACGGAATACGAGAACCATCTGACAGTGATTTGAAATGTCAGTTGGCACATTACACTGAATGGCAACAAACTCAGAAGCCTGTATTTATTGCTCTATTTTCTCCCTACACACTTTCGACATGCAGTATAATAGATCATTCTACACTGTTTTCATTTAAATACTATGGCTGTTTCTAAATGTTCCTTCATTACTGTACATATACAATCAGCTGTATAGTTCAGCTGTGTAGTCAGTGAGACTATTTTCATTTTTATTAGTTTCTATTTTTTTCTATAAAGAATTTCAGGGTTAGTTTACCCGACAATTTCAATTGCACTTCTATTAGTGATTTTACAAAGTTATCCATCATTCTTTAGTCATTGGATTTTATAAAGCCACATATAACACTCTGTTTATGTTCCTAACTCCACAAAGAATACTAAGATAAGAAGCCATGCATTTTAACACTATAATACTACTCTGCGGACAGCGCTAGGCACAGACTGAACTGCGCCAAATAAGCATATATGCAAGTGCATCCCCCACTCCCTCACCACCTCCAGAGCTGCATACGTTTCATTATGTGGAAAGGCAGCAGGCGGGCGCTATTTCTACCGCGCTGAGCCATATGCTGTATGTATGAAAAGATCACTTTTACACACAATGAAGCTTTCTCATATTTTAAAAGTAAACTATCCTTAATAGTTGCAAGGCCATGGTTAATTTAATTCCGGTTGCTTGCCTTTGTGCCCTTAGACGAACTGCCCCTGCATACAGGAGATGATCATGACTGCTTCTGGGAAAAACTATTTTCCACTTTGGAATGATGCTGGAAATACACAACAAACTGTGAGTCAAACATGATAAAAGAAGTGCTAGAGCAACTCAAGAGTACATAAGATGTGCACCCACAGTCAGATGGCATGATCGAGCTGTATATAGGATCCTTGAAGAACAGCTGAGAAAGGTCATGGCCAACTGCCAGAGGAACTAAGACTTTTCTTGTTGGCCTACCTCTTGTCTACTTATTTAATTCACAGCACCATGGGCTCATTGGGTGTGCTGTAGATGTTGCAGTTCATATCCTTATAGCTCTTGAAAAAATGGGTTTCTTTACATAAAAGATTGTGATTTGTGATTATTTTGTGATATTGCACTGTGATACATGCACACTTGTCCAAGAAAAGCATTTTTCCTGGTGAAGGAAGAGTTGCAAAGAAATAGAGAAATTGGCCAAAGGCATGGCATTTATACATATCATTATAACTTATTTAGAAGAAAAGGTATAAATGTCTTTAATCTAAATTCTTCTTCATATGTTTTCATAATGTGGAGTACCAAACTCCATTTTCTGTGATTCTTAAAGGATATATATGGCAAATGTTTAATTAATACTATAGCCCCAGCACATGTAACTTGACATATTGCTGGCCATTCTGAGTGGGGACTTACCTTTTAGACAATTATTAAATGTTTTCTCTCTGTACAAAATTGTTGATTTTGATAGGAAAGACTTCCGAAACCCTACAGTGAACTCTTGCCAAGTATCTCTCATTGAATTTCCCGTGTAAGGTAACTCATTATCCTACATGTTCATCAGATTCATTCCTCAGTGGTATAAGGACTCATTGGCCATTCCTAAGACATAAATCACCATCTTCAAATTGTAAAACAATTTTGTAATCCATTAGGGTTAATCAGACTTTGTGCTCAATCCGAAGAATAACAGATCACAGAACATGCAAAAGTATTTTTGGAAACATAGCAGAATCAAGCAGATCAAGTGCTGTTAATATAAAATCTTACCTTCTTGGATGTGGAAATTTATTTCAAAAAACTGAGGTAGTTTCCTTTATAGCAGTACAAGGGTCAAGTTTTTCATTTTGGTTTCTATGACTCTGTCTAATTTTTGCAACATAGGTTAGAACTTATTATGATGTAGTAAAATATTAACAGCATTAGGAAGATTTGTACAGCTTAATGTTTGATCATTCATATTATGTTTAATATACAAAAGTCCTATATAAAAAAAAGTTCAAGTTTTTGTATCCTATGAGCTGAATATAAACATAAGTTTTGTCTTTGTTTATAGCTGCAATTGGTTACGTCCTGCCTGCTTGACAATACTGGTGGAATTCTTAACTTCCCTCTCAGTGAGTGCATTGGATGTTGCAAGACTGTGGCCAAAAGGTGTAGCAGATTTTAGAAAACATCTGCAAGTTGGTGTGCAATGTCTACCCCTAGACCACACCAACTGGCTACAGTTGCTTCATAACAGCAATACACACTCTGCAACTCGGAATACAGTTTTGATATTAGTTTTCTTCTGTTGTCTTCCTTTGAAACGGTAAGTTCTATATAACTTGCAGATGCACCTTGACACTCATTAGTGCCTGATTGCAGAGTCAAGATTTGGTGTTATTATGCCAATGCTTGCAAGAAATTTAACTGTTGCCGTGATATGGCATGGCTAGTGTGATGTCATCCAGCCATATTCCATACATATATTGCAGACTTAACATTTATTTAAACATTTTCATTTCTGTAATGTACCATCGTTTTGCAGATTTTGCTTATGTATTACAGAACTAAAAGGGAATTAAAAAAAGAATAAGGAAAACAAATCTTTTAAGTTACATTTGCATTACTCTCTCTATTCAGTCTTGTACAGACCATTCTTACAAACATTTTTTGTTGAGTACCTCAATGGGTAACAGCGACTGGATGAAAACCAGGAAATCCGTGGTTCAAATCCCAGCCATGGCTTTGAATTTTTCAGGTTGACTCTATCTATCTAAAACCTTAGCCTATATATGGCTAGTGAGAAGAAATAATTAATTTCCATTAATTAACTTAAATAATAAGAGTTTAATGATGAAGCCGGGGATTCAAGTACTTAAAATAGTAAGTCATCACAAATGGTGTGTCTCGAATACGAGAGCCTCTAGTGGTTTCCTGGGAAAATATGTGAGTTAGTTGGAGAATTTAATGTTGGGACAGGACATTGGTTATGGTAGCTCAATGGGTAAGAGCGACTGGATGGAAACAAGGAAATCCATGGTTCAAATCCTGGCCATAGCAGTGAATTTTTCAGGTTGACTCTAGTTGTTGTTATATCTGCTTCTGTTAATTGAAATAAACATTTGCAGAAATTGTCTTATTATAATTTTTAAGGATGAGTTGGATTAGAAACACTAATCATTACATGGTGTTTAGTGCTTCTAATCCAATTCATCTTTAAAACTTATCATACATCACTGCTTCCAATAATTCTACCAACTGTAATGACTTATAATGAAATGTTATTATTAATGTCTTATGTCTTATTTTCTTTAGGTACAATGGAAATGGGGAAATACAATAGGCTTTAAGTGAAGTCAAATCTGTTAATAAAGAAAGTATGTGTATTAAAAAAAAGAATACTTATATTGGAAATGGTTGCTAAACAGAGAGAGAGAATGATGAAATGTATTTGACATAACTTGTGTACATAGTGAGATCTAGTTATTTTGTATATGGAGGATATTTTAGCAAAAAAAGGGAACTAAAATCAAGTTTGTAATAAAACAAAATTTCTAATTGTAACCAACAAATAACTTTTCAAAATAAACAATTAAAATGGCAGAACATTTAATAATCCATCAATAGTTCCTGGTTTACCAAAAAATCTTCTATTTCTTGTAAAAAACTGAAGCTATTGACAGTGACGCAATCCAAAGATGTCAGAATGTTGCTACATATGCATGCTCCATATATTGCTAGCATTAACCTAAACCTAGTGTTTAAAGACCGTCCTATCATCTTCAACTAATATCAACTTTTGAATTTCAATTGGGTGAACTCCTTGGTGGCAATTGAGTTGTCTCTGTTGGTGTCTTGATGAACTTGAAGTTCAGGTTCTCATCAAAGGTGGTGTCAAAATTGAAGAGTTTACCTTCATATTTCTTTATCAATATCTTTTCCATGCGGTTAATGCTGTTGCTGTTTTAGCAAATTGTTTTATATCGTGATTTTCATTCCAAATATGGTACATGATCACCAACTTGTTTATTTCTTTGTTCTTGATGTTCCCAAAATGCTCTTTAAGCCTAATTTTTCAAGTTCCTTTTTGTTTTGACAATGTAAAAGATGTCACAGCCTTTACAGTTTATCCAGTATTCACCTGAGTTTTTGTTTTTGGGTTTCTTTTGTGTATTATGCAATTTCAAAAGGTGTCGTACACTGAAGTTCTTCTGAGTAGCCTAAGTAATGCTGTGTTCACTAGAAATATACGGAGCATGGAGTTCTAGTTTGACTCAAAATTATATTAATTTTGTACATCATTGTACCATAGTCCATACTCACTAAGAACACAACTGGGGTTACCCGTTGAGTTTTACGTTGTGTTATTCAAAAACAAAAAAACAGAAAATTTGATAAAAATACAACAGTCCTTTTTTCAGATGTATATACTATATGTATATTTCAGATGGGTATACTTACAGGATGTATCAGAAACCAATGACTTCTATTTTGTTTTGTTCATTAAATAAATTTGTAGTTAGGAAAATCTAATAGGTTACATTCACATAAGTTTCTCTACTCACTCCATTTATTACTTTTTCTACATGTATGTAGTAGGTGGAGAATGTACTACATTCCACCCGAAAGTTGAACATGCAGATATTACTTGCAATACACATTTTGTGGTCCCTTGAATAATAACAAGATACATTTTTGAGATCTTCACGGGAAACAAGCCGGATGAAAAGATGATTATATCCAGTGATACATTTGTGGTTATAACATTTATTAAAATATCCTGATGATGGAAGAGATTTACGCTCACGAAACATCGATTTCTAATCGTTTTTACACCTGGCTTGTTTCCCAAGAAAATCTCGAACATATTCATTGCCAGGAAAGCTTCAGGTCTTATTTTAATAACAAACATTTTAGAAAAAGATTCTCTCTTGGTGAGTGATGAATATTCTTATTTTCAAACAATACTATTTCTGAAATTTTGCAAATCAAAAGAAAAAGATCAAAAAATCAAATTTTAAAATGTTTTTACTCTAATATATATAATCTGAAGCTTTTTCCAGTGAAACAATACAAATGCTACACTATAAATATTTATTAAAGCAATTTCAGTTATCTTATTTTATAAATATATTTCCCAATGGACATATTTTTATAATAATCTACTTATCCAGATAAATTGATAAAACTATTAATTGATTTATCCACATAAATCACCCTGACTATGATTTGAATTCAGAACCTCTTGAATTTGAGGTTTATTATTTTTAAAATATTTTATAATCTTTTATGTATTTTACAAATATTTTTCTTAGTATTCTTTCCTTTTGTATTTTAAATTTTATTTGAATTTTATATCTCTGCATTTGTAATCATTTATCTCTCTTGGTATATTTTTCTTTGTATTTTGAATTGACGTGCCATATAACATATGTATCATGATACTATAGATGAAATAAATACAATATAATAAAATTAAACAAGTGCAAAACATCCCTGTGTAAAATATATTTAAAAAATAAGATAAATGAAATTTTTTACAGCATACTTTACAATTGTATACTCTTACTCTGTTTGTATGTTTCTAAAGGAATGATTTTATTTAATTGATAAAATTATTTGTAGTCAGTTTTTTACACTATGTCATGTGTTAATTTTTTTAGGCAATCAAGATGTAACATAGTGTGAAAAACCAACTACAAATAATCTTGTCAATTAATTTAGACTTCACTGTCACTAAACTCTTCCAAACACACTTAGGTGATCTTATTTGTTTAACTATGTATGATTGACTCATAAACTAAAATAGTTGTTATCAGAAGTAGTTTCAAGAACTGATTTTGAGTGATTATTAACATTTTTTATTGATTCCTTAGATCTGAAGTAATGGCAGAATGTTTTCCATCCCTAGTACTCTACCTTAATTCCCTTCCCCAGGATGTCCGTCTTCCATTGCCAATAGTGAAAGCACTTTGGTTGAGCTTTGCAGTAAGTATTACTTCAATATCACTTAAAATTTCTGCTATTTTACTCTGGGAGGTACGCTTGAAAGTAATTAATGTCAGTCTTCATTTTTAAGCAGATATCCTTTTCTCTTAGAAAACTCAACTAAACAACTGTTGATTAGAATGAAAGAACATTTACTTTCTTGGAAGTGTTGAAAACAGTGTTGTTATGATAAATTAACTTTTTAAAAAAAGTAAGTGTTGTCTAGTGTCTTTAATCGACTCTCTTTAAAGTTAATGAAAGAACATGTTTTATATACCTTATATTTATTAATAAAATAATAATAGTTATATATTGTGGGCGTAATTTTAATATCTGAAGAAAATTTCTATTTTTGTTCTCTCTGGAAAACTTCACCCAAATATATTTCACACATTACGGGTGAACAATTCTTGGTGGAACCGTTTCATGGCATGCAGTTAACTGGTAAGGCTGGTTGTGTGCTGATAGTGCAGGGGACAGGAAGTCCATAATAAGTATACTATAGTTTGTCACAGAAGCTATTTCTAATAAATAACATAAACACTTAAAAAGAAAAGTGAATTACTCATGTATCTCTGGTAAGGAAATATTGGAACTGCCTCCCTTTGTCATCAGGCAATTCTGTCACCTGTTTAGGAATTTGAGCATTATACTTCACAGTTTCATCTGAGAAATGTCAGCAATTTCTTGAATGAATATTATCTTTAAATACATCTTAAGTGTGTTAATTTGTTTGTAAACTTTCTCTTTTAATGCTCTCTTGTTTCCTTGGTTAAACTCCCAGCAATTATTATCTAATAGGAAATTTTGCATGTCACAAAACTGGTCCTACCAAGAATTGATTAACCTGAATTTTTGGGTAAATAAGACTGTAATAATTATCTAGGAAACACTCTCCTGGGAAAATTTAGATGAAAACCCGCTTTGAATTAATTTCCACTGTCGAAAGGGGCTAGATCTTAAGAAGAAAACAAGCATATGCTTGAGTGTACTTAATTCAGTCAGTTAAATAAAAAAAAAACGTCATCAAGAAAATACTTTCTAACCACATAGAAAATCAAGACTTAATGCTAAAGAGTTCTGAAACAAAATACCCAGAATGTTATATGTCAAATCTACATAATGTAGGTATGTATATTGGATGGTGTGAATGGAATGATTCAGCTTGCATATGGTGTGAATAAAACTTCATACTAGCTTGCATGTTACAACTCTGTCAGGTCAAGTGGACCGAGTGTTTGATAACCTGGCTCATACAGCTTACTCAGCAATTTGACAGTAATGTTGATTTAAAACAGTATGTCATGTTCCATGTTTCACAGTTCTTGTGCAAGTTATTTGTTTCATTGCTGTGGATTAAGCAATGCAGGAATGGACTCCTCCAAAAATTCTGAATTCCAGTTTGTAAATGTGATAAAGAGATATCCTATAGGGTTGTCTAAGATGCAACTGCCATATGTTAAGAAAACAAAATGCCAGCCTTTAACTGAAATTAAATGTGCAATTAAAAGAAAATTTAACATAACATTCATTGAGTAGCAGAGTGTCAGGAGAGGGCTAAATATGAACATAAGGCATAAGGCTAAGGCAAGCTTTATGGCTCCATTATGCTGATTGAGCAAATTAAAATTACACTTCATATCTTTTTCGATGCGTGGGCGATCTCTCTTGGTATAGTATAGCTAAGTCTTCTTTCATTTGTCCAAAACATCTTTCTATAAAAACTCCTTTTTAATTCAGATTTTTTAAAATCTTTTCATAAACAAGGGAACTACTCTGTGGCCTGTATCACCAATTAAGAGTACATCAGCATGTTATATTATCATCACACTAAAAATATGCAAGTTTGTCCAGATTCTGGAATCATGTACAGATCCAGGCCGATAATATCGACACTGGTGAACTCTGCTGCATTACATGTTGCCTGAATTAACATTAATACTGGGTACATTTTTTCTTTTGATATATTCATCCCCATGTACACTTGGTTTCTTAATTGATACATGGGTACAATCAATTGCCCCAAGGGAATCCGCACCTTCTTGTTACTGTGTCTCAGCAATGAAGTTGGAAATTTAATCCACTGATCAACCTTCCATTTTCCTGCTTCCATCACTTACAAATATATTTTTGACACTGTATTATGCTGGTATGTTAGGATTAGGATTTACTTACGGAGGAGATTTGGCATGGAGACCAGTTGTGATCCATTGTACCTATGCCCCCAAGTGGGGCACCCCTGGGAGGAAGTATGAGGGAGAGGAGGCAAAGGGTGGCCATCACAAGGAGCCACGACAGTGTAGAGGATAGGGTCCCTACATTTTACTTAGATAGAGACCTCCCCAGGCAGGCCGGGACAATGGACATACTCACCTACCAGCTGAGCTTGAAACGATCCTAGCAGCAGGTTTAAAGACCAGCAACCAAACTACCAGAGGGGCACTAACTTTCCTCAGAACATATCTGCCATGCACTGTTGAGACACCCGCCGACACTTCTTACCCTGAAAGAGACCACTGGATGAGAGATGATGTGAAATGATAATGGAAATGTAATGGAGGGACAGGAAATTTGAGGGATATAATTAACCTACCCAGCATTCGCCTAGCAACCTGGGAAAACCCCCAAAAAACCCATGGGTCAGGTAGGTTGGCCATGGTAATCAAACCCGCATCTCCAGAATGTAGGCCACAGACAAAACTGATGACTCGTCCTGCTCGTTATGCTGAGATGTTCACCACCATCAGTTTGAAAACCCGAGTCACTTAAATTTTGCAAGAATATTTTCATTCTTCTCTCATTAGCTTAGGCAAAAGAAGGATGGTATAATGAAAAACGCAAATTAGCAAAAAGAATGGTATTCATGCATCTAAAATGGTGGAGGAACACTAAAGACAATCTAGATAGGACAATTTTGTTGGAAAGTAAAAGGGATTATAAATGCTTGTTAGAGGAAAAGAAAAAAAAAATGGCAGGAAAATATAAAAAAGAAATTAAAAGATGCAATAGAAGAAAAAGATAGTAGAGCAATATGGAAATAGTGATAAAAGCAAATAAGAAGGGAGGGAAAGAATGTAAAATAGTGCCTCAGGAATGGTTAGAGTATTTTGGAGGCTTGATAGAAGATGACAACGGAGTAGATAGAGATATTAGAATACTGAAGAGGGAAATAGTAAAGAATAGAATACCAGATGGTAAATTTACATTGATAGAAGTACACCAACAGTTAAGAAAATCTAAAAAAAGGGTAAAGCAGTGGGGGATAGATGGGTTTCCAGGAGACTTTTGAAAAAATATAGTAGTACTAGGAAAGGCCTAAATATAAAGACAAATGTGATAAATAAAATTAAAGACAATGAAGAGATACCAAAGTGCTGGAAAATAAGTATAGTAGTAGAATATATAAAGGGAAAGGAGGAGAAAATAGTCCAGGAAGTTACAGAGGAATAGGTTATTATCTGTATTAGGTAAAGTATACTCAGGAATATTAGCAAATAGGTTAAGGGACTGGGTGGAGACAGAAGGGAAGATATCAGAAGTTTAGGGATTTCAGAAAAGGTAAACAAACAGTATGTAATATTAACTTTAAAGAGAGTCGATTAAAGACACTAGACAACACTTACTTTTAAATTTTTCCGGAACTAGTTTCAGAGGCTTTGCCTCTATCATCGGCCGGCTCTCGACTGATTCTCGTTGGTGTAGCTGACGATACCTTGTCACAGGTCTCCTCTGGTGGCGGCTCAAGGAACTTGCTGAACAAATCCTTCTGGGGGATGTCGAAATTGAATACTTTGTTCCTATTTTTTGAAATGAAGATTTGTTCCCATGTGGATAGTTCTTGTTTTCCTGATGTATGTTTCAGTAGTTTTGGTTCTGGATTTATGTTGTGGTTTTTTTCCCAAAAATGTGTGGCAACTGCTGATTTTTCTAATTGTTTATATTTTATGTTTCTAAAGTGTTCCTTTGCTCTTGTTTCTAAATTTCTTTTTGTTTTTCCAATATAAATTTGACTACAGTCATTGCATTCAATTTGATATATACCAGATTTTTTGTTTGATGGAATGGCATCTTTGATGTTTGAGCAAATTAGGTTTTTTAAGGAGAAATGGTTGACTGGTGCTAGTTGAATATTTTGTTTTTTGAAGACTTTTTTGAATTTATCATAGGCCCATGGATGGTAAGTGAATTTTTTGAAAATCATATTAGTTTCTGTAGATGAGAGAGTTGTGGTTTCCTTTAGTAGCTTCTTCTTTTTTGCTAAGCTCACTTTTTTGTCCACTAATGATTTGGGAAAGTTATTTTTTTGTGCTATTTCAATTATTTTGTTGTATTCTGTTTTGTATTCTTCTGCTGTGAGAGGGATGTTTACCAGTCTGTGTGCTAAACTATTGAAGATTGCCTGTTTGTGGGATCTTGGGTTGTAGCCATTAGCTTTTATGTAGTTGTCTGTCTGTGTTGGTTTTCTGTAAATGCCAAAGTTTAGTCTGTTTTTATTCCTCATTATTTTTAGATCCAAAAATGGTAAATGCTCGTCTTTTTCTATTTCTACAGTGAATTTGATGCTTTTTTCTTGGATATTTAAAAGTTTTAGTGCATCACTGATGTGTTTTTTTGGTACTATTGCAAAGATGTCATCTACATATCGTTGCCAGAGTTTGAACATCCAAGGGAAACCTTTGTTGATCCTTATTTCTAATGCACTCATGTACAGATCGGCCAGGAAGGGTGATAGTGGGTTGCCCATTGCTAACCCTGAAGTTTGGTGATAATATTTTGTTTGAAACTGGAAGAAATTTTGTTCTATGCATAATTTGGTTAGTTCAATGTAGTCTGAAATTTCAGATGATGCCATTCCAAGTGATTTAAGCCATTTTTCTATCAACGGTGGGAGTTGATTAACTGGTATGCTGGGAAACAGTGATTTAACATCAAATGAGACTAGTGTGTCCTCTTCTTTTAGTTCAGAAGCTACTAAAGGAAACCACAACTCTCTCATCTACAGAAACTAATATGATTTTCAAAAAATTCACTTACCATCCATGGGCCTATGACAAATTCAAAAAAGTCTTCAAAAAACAAAATATTCAACTAGCACCAGTCAACCATTTCTCCTTAAAAAACCTAATTTGCTCAAACATCAAAGATGCCATTCCATCAAACAAAAAATCTGGTATATATCAAATTGAATGCAATGACTGTAGTCAAATTTATATTGGAAAAACAAAAAGAAATTTAGAAACAAGAGCAAAGGAACACTTTAGAAACATAAAATATAAACAATTAGAAAAATCAGCAGTTGCCACACATTTTTGGGAAAAAAACCACAACATAAATCCAGAACCAAAACTACTGAAACATACATCAGGAAAACAAGAACTATCCACATGGGAACAAATCTTCATTTCAAAAAATAGGAACAAAGTATTCAATTTCGACATCCCCCAGAAGGATTTGTTCAGCAAGTTCCTTGAGCCGCCACCAGAGGAGACCTGTGACAAGGTATCGTCAGCTACACCAACGAGAATCAGTCGAGAGCCGGCCGATGATAGAGGCAAAGCCTCTGAAACTAGTTCCGGAAAAATTTAAAAGTAAGTGTTGTCTAGTGTCTTTAATCGACTCTCTTTAAAGTTAATTTATCATAACAACACTGTTTTCAACACTTCCAAGAAAGTAATTGTAGTATGTAATATATTCATAATAAAGACAATTATTCATAAACTCTCAGTAGAAAAGAGGTAGAGTTTTTTTGCAGATTTTTAACATTTGACACTATAAATAGAGATGCAGCTAATATACAAATTTTGAATAAAAAGAATAAGTGATGAATTCATAAAATAAATAACTAAACTATATAGAGGAATTAAATTTTGTATAAGATATGACACGAATAAAATCACAGAGATAACAGAAGAGAAGATAAATTTAAGGCATGGATGTAAATTAAGTCCCATTTTATTTAATTTTTTTATAGATGATATAGTGGATATAGTGTAGTGAAGAAATCAACATTGTCTGATAACAAGAAATATATAGATACCAGGTTGTTATATGCAGATGACCTGACGGTAGGAGCAATAACATCAGTAGGATTATAAAGGGCAATAAATGGAATTCAAAAGTTTTGTGATGACTGGAGAATTAAAGTAAATACAAAAAAGTCAAAAGAGGTACAAAAAGAGGAACAAAATTGAAGAAAGAGGAACAAGTAGTTTTTAGAGGGACAAAAATAAGAAGTTGTGAAAGAATTTGAGTACTTAGGGGTTAGGATGAATAATAGTGGATAGTGGGAAGCACATGGCAGGAAGGTGATAGCCAAAGGAAAGGCAGTAATGGCAGGAATAAGGATATTCAAGTGAAACTCAGTATGTCAAGCAAATGGTTAGAGAGAATGTATGAAACACTAGTAGAGTCAAGGATGTTTTATGCTGTAGAAATATGGAGGACATCAAAAGTAACAAGTAAAATAGACCATTTATACAAACAATTTGCTAAATAGGTGTTGGGATTGCCTAGGTCAGCTGCAGGTGAAGTAGCCTTAGTAGAATTATGAAAAACCAAAAGAAAAGGTATAATAATTGAAAGAGTTTTAAAATTGTGGGTATAAATGTTTTATGAAAGATGATGAAATCCTAAAGGTATGTATGAATCAACAAAAGAAAATAGGAAGCAGAAGAAGTTGGTGTCAGAGGTGGAAACAACTGTGAAAGAAATAGAAATGGGCAATTTATGAAGACTAGAAAATAGGAATGTAAAAGGTTTCTGGAAAATAGAACTAGAGTGGAGGATATAGAAAGAAAAGAAATAGGGGGAGCGTTAGAAAACTGAAAATAAAATTTTATAGATATAGCTTATAAAGTACTCTTCATTCTTAATGATATTGTCATAACAGCAAACTGTAAGAGTTGGACAAAACCTTACTACATAAAAAATGTGTATCTCTTTAAAGTGCATCAAATAAATATTTTTTGAGAAGTTAACCATTTTTATGTCCTGACCATGCAAGATTCTCATAGAGCATCTGACCTTCTATCTGGCATCAAAAGTTCTAAATATCACTTAACACTACTATGTTCTCCTATTTCCATTGTACTTATAAGAAAATATGTAATGGAACCAGTTTTACAAATGTTTATCTCGATTTATGTGAACAAGATAGAATAATAAGAATTTTTGGGTGCTCAAGGGTGTAAGAAGTAGATACAGGAGTGTGTAGAGAAAGTCATGTTAATAAATGCATTAGATTTTTCTGGATATTTACTATGGAAATTATTTGTCATCCATTTTTCAACATTTTATACATCAAACCTGAAAATCCATTTGGACCTCTATGAGACTATTTATACATAATTTATGCAGTTTTTGTTTTATTATGTGCACAGTTAGTTTACCTGTGTGCCATTCTACTCACAAATAGAAGAACCTATCAAGGCATCTGAGGAGTATCTGCTCTCAACACCAAAAGTGAGTCAGAATTGTGTTTTATTCACACAAACTGCCTCCTTCCATTCACTGACCAAGCTTATCTTAACTTTTGCTCCTGTATGCAGAACCAAAGCTCTGGTTAGATGTTTTTATTAACATCAAATTGAATTGAATGTAAGTTTTGAGTCTTGGTTCACTCTATTTATACCATAATGCTAAAATTAGTAAAAATATTTTATATTATATTTAAAGGATAATAACACTAAACAACACTTACTTTTTAAATTTCCCGGAACATGTTTTGGAGGCTTACTTTCCTCCATTATCAACTGAACATCAATTGGTTCTCTGTGGTGTAGCTGGCAATTTTTAGTTTGAGGTCTTCTCTGGTGGCAATTCAAAGAACTTGCTGAATATATCTTTCTGTAGGATGTCAAAATTAAATTCTGTTTCTATATTTCAAAATGAAAATTTGTTCCCATTTGGACAGTTCTTTTTTTGCTGTTGTGTGTTTAAGAAGTTTCAGTACTGGATTTATGCTGTGATTTTTTTTTCTCCCAAAAGTTGTTGGCAACTGCTGATTTTATTAATTGTTTGTATTTTATGATTCTGAAGTGCTCCTTAGAGCTTATTTTCAATTCTTTTTTGTTTTTTTTTGTTTTTTATATAGATTTGATTACAGTCACCACATTCAATTTGAGATATACCAGATTTTTTATTAAGTAGAATGGCACCTTATTATTTAAGTTAATTGATGGAAATTAATCATTTCTTCACACTAGCCCTATATAGGCTAAGGTTTTATTTAGATAGAGCCAACATGAAAAATTCAATGCCATGGCCGGGATTTGAACCACGGATCTTCTGGTTTCTGTCCAGTTGCTCTTACCCATTGAGCTACCACAGCCAACGTACTGTCCTGACATCTAATTCTCTCATTGACTCATATATTTTCCCAGTAAACCACTAGGGACTTTTGTATCTGAGATACACTGTTTGTGGCGACTTACTATCATAAGTAGTTAAATCCCAGGCTTCATCATTAAACTCTTATTATTTAAGTTAATTGATGGAAATTAACTATATATGGCTAGCATGAAGAAATTATTAATTTCCATCAATTAACTTAAATAATAAAAGTTTAATGATGCAGCCTGGGATAGAAGTACTTACAATAGTAAGTCACCACACTCTGTGTATCTCGGATACGAGAGCCCCTAGTGGTTTACCGTGAAAATATTTGAGTCAATAGGAGAATTTAATGTCAGGATGGCACGTTGGCCATGGTAGCTCAATGGGTAAGAGCGACTGAATGGAAACCAGGAGATCCGTGGTTCAAATCCCAGCCATGGCTTGAAGTTTTCGTGTTGACTCTATTTATACAACGGCACCTTTGATGTTTGAGCATAGAAGGTTTTTTAAAGAGTAATGGTTGAATGGTGCTGGTTGAATGTTATGCTCTTTCAAAAATTTTTGAACTCATCAAAAGTCAATGGTGGCATGTGAATTTTTTGAAAGTCATTTTTGTTTCTGTAGCTGAGAGAGTTGTAGTTTATTTTAGTAGCTTCTTCTTTTTGCCAGTTTCACTTTATTATCCACTAATGATTTGGGAAGCCACTTCTTTGTGCTATTTCAATTATTTTGTTATATTCTGCTTCGTATTTTTCTGTGTAAGAGGGATGTTCACCAGTCTATGTGTTAAACTATTGAAGACTGCCTGTTTGTGAGATCTTGGGTTGTAGTCATTAGCTTTCATGTAGTTGTCTGTCTGTTGGTTTTCTGTAAATGCCAAAGTTTATTCTGTTTTCACTTCTGATTATTTTTAAGTAAAAAAAAATGGCAATTGTTCATCTTTTTCTACTTCCACAGTGAACTTTATGATTTTTCCTGGATGTTTAAGAGTTTTAGTGCATCACTGATGTGTTTTTGTGGTTCTATTGCAAAGATGTCAACTAGGTACCACTGCTAGAATGTCAATATCTAATGGAAACCTTTGGTGATCCTTATTTCTCATATACATATCTCCCAGGAAGAAAGTGATTGCTCGTTACTAAACCTGAAGTTTGATGAAAGTTTCCATAAAATAAGAAAGTATTTTATATTTTCAGGGTTAACAGATGATGTAAGTGTTGTTGGAGTAACATTAAATAGAAGAACTTAGTGACTAGTGTCACCAGATAAACACTTGATATCCAGATAGAGTCATAATGAAAAATTCAATGCCATGGCCGGGTTTTGAACCACATCATTGAATTTTTCAGTCTAACTCTATCTATCCAAAACCTTAGTATATACATGGCTAATGTGAAATAACGATTAATTTCCATCAATTAACTTGATGTCCAGTTGATAATATAGGAAACTAGCCTCTGCAACGTGTTCTGGGAAATTTAAAACTGAGTGTTGTTAGGTGTTATTAATCGACTCATATTTTCTATTGTTAATGAGAACATATGATACTCATGATTTTGTTATTGCTTGTTATATCCAATGCACCTCACACATAGCCTAATCATACTGGACCATGGCAATATTTCAAATCACTAGGGAGAAGTAAAGGCCTGGAATAGTTTGCCACATCATATCTGAAAATCAATGCACAGGTCCTTGGAACTAGAGCTGCGAATGAAACTGTTGAGTTACTTGATTGCCTCTTTTGTTGATAATAATTAACACATACATTTTAATATCCCAGTTATACAGTTCAGTGTAGTATTTTATTAGCATTTAGTATTTTATTAATTTTGTTTGAAGTTACACATGTTGTGTTTACTGAGTTCTGATTTATTTTCACCTATTAAGTTGTACAATCTTAGTCCATAATAGTTACAATGTTTGGAGTAGTGAATTGTGTGACTTTTGAGTTTGGTATTTGGTATTTGGTATTTGCTTTAATTTGAAACTACAATTTGGAGGTTTGTAATACATAAGTGCAGACTGGTGGTTAGACTGCTTGGCTCTCACCACGTCGGCCCGGGTTCAATCTCAGGCGACCGCAAAGTGAGATTTGTGGTGGACCACATGGCACTGGGGAGGGTTTCCTCTGGGTCCTCTGACTTACCCTGCCAGCATTCCACCAATTACTCCATCATTTTTTCTATCATTCATCTTGTTCTCATACTATCATCTACTTCCTTCAACCTCACTCCAGGCATTGGGCTGATCATCCATCCTGGTTCTCTATTGGATAGAAAGTTTCAGTTCCTCAGGCTTGACCTTAAAGGATAGAGGAACAAGAATCCCCTAACACCACTGTAAGTGGTACTACTAGGGATGCGGTAAAGAATAAGAAGTATTACATAAGTGCATAGAAAAATATCCTAACATTTGTAGTTGTTATTACATCCAAAATTAATATTCTTCCACTTATGACAGATGTGTTCCATATCCTGCTCACAACCATTATACACTGAACGAGCTACAAATAATATGATTCAGCTCCTAAGTCAGCAAGTTCATTTACGAGATGTTTACACTCATAACCCAGCATTGTTGTATTGGATCTTCTACCCCACTGGTATCCCATCTTATCTGCAGTATCAGGTGGTGAGTATAATTCATAAAATTAATTTATAGATTTAAATAGTTTTAATAAAGGGAAAATAGAATAAGTGTTTAAACATACACTTTATTTGTAAGCTTATTTTTTATTTTACATTTCTACAAGAGAATGTTTTATTCTTGCTAAATTCTGAATTCTGGTTTTATTTATTTGTGCAGAAATGAAGGGTTTAAATGGAGTATTCACAAATAAAATAGAAAACTCAATCTTCTATAAGTTTTAGATGTGATCATACATGTACAAATTTATCTCAGAACTAGTTTTGAGGCAATGTTACAATCAGGAGGACATTCCACGAAATAGTTCTGGGTATAAATATCCAATTTAGTGAAATTTGCATATACGTATAATCACATCTGTAACTTTTATGAAATCGTTTTCTATGTCAATAAATATAAAAGAATATCGTTAGTTTACTTTACCACAGAAAGTTCTCAGAATTGTATATCTATGGAAGAATTACGATACAAATATAATTCTTACATTAAGTGTGAGTTTATAAATCCTTAGCAAATGTTTAAATTACTAAGCAGGCATACAAAACAAAGATTATTAGTACATCACCACCACCGCCACCGCCACTGCCACCGCCACCGCCACCGCCACCGCCACCGTCACCACCACCACCCCCACCCCCACCATTTCCACCTGGAAAGTTGGTCTAGGCAACTAGGTCGCTACCTATCGTAGCTTCTTACTTTCCTCACAATGCTGAGTGGGCACCAGTCCTATACTTGGGACTTAAAATACACACACCCCCCCCCCCCCCAGGGGTGTTATTGATCCCAGGCACATTTTGTGGCAGGGAATCAAAGGATGATGCCTTAGCCCACTTTGCTATGGTGTAGGACACAGTATATCATATACGAAAATAAATAAAGTTAATTTGAAAAAGCAAATCGGAATTAACACTGTAATGAAAATTCTAAAAATAGCTATATTCATATCATAAGACTAGGTACAAGGACGACTTTTTAGGCAAGGTTTTAATAAGAATATTTCCAACAGGGATCCAAATATGATGGGCTTATTGTTTCACAAAAAACTGCCAGCACATCTATAATCTTGCAAAGGCAAGCAATTCGAGAGTGCTCTGAAGAGGTACTTGCTAACAAAAAGTCCGTATTGTATTGTTGAATTACAATCATTGCACCACATCAATTTTTGTATTCATGTAAATTTATGTACATATGACATGCTGAAATTATTCCTTAATTTGTAATTAAAAACAGCATATTTATATATGTATTTATATGTATAAAATTTTGACAGTGTCAGAAACTGCAAAGTCTATTGACAATAAATGATATTATTATCATCATTATCATTATTATGTAATGCAATAATTAAAAATTATAGTGTAAGTTGACTGAGACTTACTGAAGTTGTACTTCACATACCTCAGTTTTCTTTCAATGTGTTTTGCCTCCACATGAAGGTGAAGTTGTCGATTAATACAATTTTTGTAAGAACATTTACTCTTGCAAACTCAGTAATTTTAATAGTGGTACCAAATATATAATTTTATATATTGCCTTCTGTTGCTATAGATACATTGCTGCTGTTTGTGTAACTGTTTGGTATAAGGAAGAAGAAGACTGGTCATTATGAACTCAAAATTATTATTCTGAATAGGATATGGGAAAAAATTAAATGGAAGCTTTGAGCACACTCTGTGATAGTTTATGGGAGGAATGTAATTGTTGTAGAGCTCATGTTGAAATAAATAATGAAACATAAAATAACAAAGTTTTAAGAAAATTACTTGCTGACTCATATACATTTTTGCATATTCTGCATGAGTAAGGAAATGTACTTTTCTCTTCCCAGTACTAAGGGCCAATGTACACTTGATTTATAATCTCTCTTAAGAATGAATGCTACTGAATTCAATATCACTACCAGGAAATTCTAAATAAATTTAGTCCCCTAATATAGTAACACACTACCTACTGAAGTTTTGTAATTTTACATAAGTAAAAAAGTTATATTTCAGGATATACTTTAAAATTTTCAATGTTTTTTCATTGGATTTAAATAGGATATTCTACTATTATATAGATGTAATATATAATATAAAATATTGGTCAAATTCAATCAGATATCTGAATAATTTTGAGTACTATGTTATTATTAGCCAGTGGTAGTCATAGAGGTCAATATGATAGTAGATTGGACTGGATCACTCTGTTGCCTAGATGCTGGCCTAATGATTTACTGACATGTAAAAGAACTTTTGCAGGTATTTCAGCACGCTAGCAGTGCTGACATGATCCTGGCAGTTGATAGCATTGTTAACAGATTTATAAAGCTCGCCTCGGTAGCGTGGTGGCAGCGTGTCTGCCTCATGTTCAAGAGGTCCCAAGTTCGAATCTCGGTCAGGGTGAGTTACCTGGATAAGGTTTTTCCGCGGTTTTCTCTTATCCTGAAAGACGAATGTCGGGTTGCTCTAGGCTCTATGGACCTTGGGCTCATTTGAGCATCATTTCACCAATTCCATTCATCGTCTGATATGACTTAATGTTGGAGGACGTAAATTACACAAAAAAAAAAAAAAAAAAAAAAAACAGATTTATATATCTATATCCTACGTGAATGGGATTTATAATCTCCTAACTATGTAAAATAATTAACTAGGACAGACTTAGGAAGGTGGAAACATAGCTAAATGGTGAATGCACATGTGTGTGTTATAATTAATGTGAAATTATGGATTCAAAGTGACCCTTAAAGGAACAAAGCAACAATTTATTTAAAACTTGTCAGGAAATACCCCTCTGGGTCACACACCTGTGGTGTGCGGAAGAGATATCATGTTCTGTCCCGTTTCTATTGGGGCCCTCTTAACACTGAGAGTGATTTGGGCATGCATACTCACTATTATCTTCTCTCTATGACATCACTAATGCTATGCCACTAGCTGAAAAAAGTAAATCGTTTCCTTTGAACATGACAATATGTAATTTACAGTATTGTTAACAAATAATAATACACATTTTGAAAAAGCAAACTGGAATTAACATTGTGAAGTAATGCAATAATTAAAAATTATACAGGAAGTTGACTGTATACTCTGCACTTCACATGCCTCAAATTTTCTTTCAATGCACTGTGCTTCCTCTTGAAGGCATTATAAGAAAGTTGTCAACAACATTTTCTTGTTTTCTGGCAAGTCGCATATACCAAGACACAACTTTTTCCATGGCTTTATATAGTTTCTCTTTCAACCTGCTCCCAAGCAGGGGGGTGAGTGCAAGAGAATTCAAGTAATGTACTCACTGATAATAGCAATTTATCATCTATAAAACAAATCTTTATATAGTATGCTAAACAATATAATTTTTTTTTTCAAAACATGTCCCGCTTATCCAAACATATGGGTTAAAGAGGTATGGGTTAACAAGGTTTTACTGTAAATGGTGTTTTAGAGTAGGTACAAATATTTGTGTCACGTATTAGGAAGACACTGAACTTAAATAACCAAGTTCATTGATGGAAATTAATCATTCCTCCATACTAGCCGTGCATAGGCTAAGGTTTTGGATAGATGGAGTCAACCTGAAAAAATTCAATGCCATGGCCGGGATTTGAACCACGGAACTCCCGGTTTCCGTCCGGTCGCTTTTAACCTTTGAGCTACCATCACCAATGTGCCATCATCACATTAAATTCTCCAATTGACTTGTATGTTTACCCGGTCAACTGCTAGGGGTCCACATATTGGAGATACACACCATTTGCGGCAACTTACTATTGTAAGTACTTATTCTTAGGCTTCATCATTAAACCATTATTATTAAGTCAACTAATGGAAATGAATTATTTGTCCATACTGGTCATGTATAGACTAAACTTTTGGATAGATAAAGTCAACCTAGAAAATTCAATGGCATGGCCAGGATTTAAAGTACAGATCTCCCACTTTCCGTCTGGTAGCTCTTAACCTTTGAGCTACCATGGCCAGCGTACCCTCATGACAATAAGTTCTCCAATTGACTAGTATGTTTTCCCAGTAAACCGCTAGGGGCCCTCGCATTCTATCTAATAATGTATCTGGTTTAACGATGAAGCCTGGGAATCAAGTACTTACAATAGTAAGTCGCCACAAACAATGTGTATCTCGAATACGAGAAACCCTAGCAATTTACTGGGAAAACATACGAGTCAATTGAAGAATTTAATGCTCAAAGGTTATGAGCGACTGGACGGAAACTGGGAGGTCTGTGCTTCAAATTCCGGCCATGGCATTGAATTTTTCAGGTTGACTCTATCTAATCAAATTCACTGTTTAATTGACTTCTCATTTTTGAGTTATGTTGTATAGGTACATACACACATGCACTTGCACACACATATTGTTTTGTAAAATAAGTTTTTTGGGGTAGAGGAGAATTCTGGGAGTTTTATATCATATATTTCTGGTGAAATCTTGATATCAATTTTTGGATGGAATGCAGTACATCTTCTATTTGCAATAGAAAGTAAAAATACAAATTAAAAATTAAAATACAAATTAAAAATTAAAATGAATGCATGTGTTCCATAAAGCTATAAGCCTTTCCAAGCTATGAAAATATTAAAATGAAACACAATTTAAACTTGTAGTGAGTTTAACGTTACTGAGTAACTTTCCTTGATTTGAAAGCACCTAATATGTATATTAGGCTCTTAGGAGTTGCTACCATAATGAGCTCATAGCAGCTACTCCCAGCATTGGCAGGAGGCCTTTGCCCGTTAGGGATGGATTGGCTATTTATTTATTTAATATGTATATACTTTTTGCCCTGTAATATAGAGTCACCAGTATATGTTCTGTAACACAGACTTTCCAAAGTTGTTTTACTTTTTGCAGATGGTGTTGTGGCTGGAAGAAGAACAAAATAATAGTGACACAATTCTTGTGGATTTGATGGTTTTAAGTACTGAAGTCACATTCTGTTTGCTGGTAAGACACAGTTTAACCTTATTTTAGCATGAACTAAACAAATACTGTTATTAAACAAAGAAAAAGCAGCTATATTTGATGTTAAAGTAATAATTTGGAAGTTAAACCATGAAGCAAAATAATAAATATGAGGATTCATTTAAGTTGACTTAACACTCTTATGGCAGAACATATCTCCACTTACTCTGAATTTATTCATCTATTAACTGCATAGACTAGGACAGATTAGGTGCAATGTAAAGCATATAAATGATAATCTATATTTTCTCAGAACCAAAATGACAAGCAAAGGAACTTAAGTCAGCTGTCAGCAGGGATTATTATAATAATGTGCTAATTGTTTAGCATAATGTTTACAATGTTCATTCACTAATTAGAATGAATATGGAGAAAACATACGTGTTGCAGACTTAAATTTGCTCATAGCAAATTCTCAGATGTTCACTTAGTATTTTGTATAATTTTAAGCCATTGTACTTAAATTATTTTTCATACAATTTATTGTGTAGGTATTATATGCAGTTTGTTCTAATAGGGTAATTTAGGACTGAAATAAAAATTAGTAATTTTAATTAATGTCTTGAAGCTTTGAAATAGTAAATGCAAGTTTAGACACATATGTATTATGAGTTGATTTTGGAACACATTTGTTTCAGTTAAAGTGTAGCTTAACAGAACATTAATTGTTGTTTGGAGGAATTTAATAACAGTGGCATCCAGATTAATTAATAAGCATTTGCTGTTCAGTTTTAACTTTCTCTTCCAAACTTCAAGATTGAAAATAGAAGCAATGGCTCCTAAAAATAGCTCTTCAAACATATATAAGTAAATGATGTAGTGTGAAAAAACAGAACAATGTCAATATATGGCTGATGATGGATGATGATTCTGAAACATTTTCTGTTAAGTTACAGTGTAAGTGAAGCAAAACATATCCCAAAATCGACTCATAATATTTATATAGTCAGATTGATAGTTTTGTTTCAAGATAAGATTTAACAGGTGCAAGTAATTCTTTAATAGGTATATGAATATAACAAGATCATAATGTTTAGTTCTGTGATATTTGGTATCTACAGAAATAGCACACATTTGACGGACTACTTAAAGCCAATAGAGTCATATTTTCGAGAACTAATAGCCTATCTTGAAAAATGCAATATAATGAAAAACTTCCAGCATGGCTTTCGTAAAAGCAGATCCACCATTACTGCTATCAGTCACTTCTTTCAAGTAATTGTAGAAAAGATTCCAAGTAACAATGAGGTTAGTACCCTATTTTTTGATTTGTCCAAAGCCTTTGATTGTGTGGATCACAATATCCTTTTATATAAGCTAGACAGATATGGAATTAGAGGCCTCCACCAAGAGTTAATTAGAAGTTAGTTGGCAGAAATCAAAATTCTAAAATTTTCCTTAAGATGTCAAGTTTGTTCAAAATGTAGAATCCAAAATAGAAACAGTTAAATACGGGGTACCCCAAGGCACAGTGCTAGGTCCATTATTGTTTATACTTCATATAAATGATATAAAACCCATAGACAAAACATCAGGTGTGTACCAGATAAACTGCAAAGGCTGTGACAACTTTTACATTGGAGAAACTAAAAGGAATTTGAATATTAGGCTTAAAGAGCATTTTAGGAACACCAGGAACAAAGAAATAGATAAATCAGCTGTAGCATATCATTTTTGGAATGATAATCATGATGTAGAACAAGAAATCCATTTATTAAAAAGTGTTCAGGCTTCAACTGCTTTAACCACATGGAGAAAGATATTCATAAAGAAATATGAAGGAAAAACTGTTCAATTCTGACACCACCTTTGAAGAGAACCCAAACTTCAAGTTCATCCAGATACCAACAGAGATGCCGCTATTGCCTCCAAAGAGTTCACCAAATCAAAATTCAATATACAACACTAGCTGAGAATGTTAGGAAGGTCCTAACGTAATGCGTTCCAGGTAAACACTAGCAATATATAGAGCATTGAGTACTAGTTCGACTAAAAATTATATTAATTTTGTGCTTCATTGTATCATAGTCCATACTCATAGGAATAATATACATACTTATGTTTTAAAATGGTTAACATTTTAAAAGCTACATACTTATCAATTAGATGCCATACATTTATTTTCAAGAAATAAGTAGCTTTAGACTACAAAAGCATTATTCTTATATCAATTACAACTGTCTGGTAATAAGAAGAAATTTAAGCATAGGATTATTGAGCTCCACAAAATGTAGCTTAATCAACTTATATTCTAAGAACAACAGTTATTATATACTTTCTGTAGTTAAACTGAAGCAATTTAAAATGTTATTTTAAATGAAAGTAGCATATTGCTGTATTTATTTGTTGTCAACCATAATTACTACAACCATAATAATAATTCATGGTATTGTGACTTTGTGGGTTCGTAGAATTAAAAGGCAGAGTTGCAGAAATTAAAAATCTCCTTTATTTTCGTAGAAATACCATTATAGATTACAGCAGCTTACGTTACATATACCATCAGTCTACCAAAGTCGATCACAATAACAAACAGTGACAGCAGATTTCATCCTTAGCTCTCGTTACAACACAGCTGGCTGTCTCTCATTTCACAACACCGTTTCACAACTCACAACTAACTAACTCTTGGCCAATCGTCGCCTCTTTAAATACTTCACAGATAATTTCTAGATGATTCACAAATAAACCAGAACGCGAACAATCTCTATCAATCCAGAAGTAACTAGAAAATTCCATTTATCTCAGTTTGTTTGTTTCGGCAGACCCATATCTGCCTGTTATCTTTGTCCATGGGCTCTTGGTTTTCACACTGCCCTCCTATCAGTTTCTTTTGTGTAAACAAGCCACGCGATCGTAGATACGGGTTTGCGACTTTATCAAGAGCACAAAATATATATGAGAGAAAAGTACATTCATAAGTTAAACACATAAATGTAATACATAAATTAATAAGGTACCTAATTATTCTCAAGATGCTTAAGTATTTTGCCCTTGTTTTATATAATGCTGATTCATTTCAGGATGTGCTTCAGGGTGCATCAGTTGAAATTTCCAATAGAGCTACAGCAGTTCTTAAGTATGCTATGTCTTATTTGAGCCCATTTCAGAAAGATACCATTAGTGAAATTCTTTGGGACACTCTACCTCATGTCTTACTTACACTAAGTTGTAATAATAACCTTGAAAATGGTAAGAACTATTTTATTCAATAGACTTTATATAGTTAATAACACTGGCCAACAATGAATTTATTACATAAACAATTTTGTGTGTATTTATGCATTTTCATCTAATGATTCCAAAAATGAAGTCAAAAATTTTCTATCACCCACTATTTTTTTTTGTAATGTTGTAAATATTTTGTTCTCGGTTTATTAAGATTTGTGGTATATAACATGCTGATTAGAAGGAGTATTTTATATTTATATTTTATTCCATTATGTAAAAAAGTTACTTATAATTGATTGATGATTGTTGCCTTGAATTTCCTTTCAGAACAGTGATTCTAAGGTAATGTTCGCAGTTGAATAGAAGCTTAAAGAAAGAAGCTAATTCTGTGCTTTCTTCCATTGTAATCCAAGATAGAAGTGTGTAATACTGCCCATAGTAGTGAATTATGAGTAATGTAAAGGACTGAAAAGTTGAAAGCTATAGACAGGATAATACCAGAGTAATTTTTACTGCCAGTGCCAAAAGGAATTTGAGTATTTGTTTTCTAAAGAGAAAGCCGTAGTTTTCTGTAATGATGTCGAGAATTTGTTTCATTTACTTGGTATTGAGATAAATCTAATGATTGGTGTTTCTTCATTGACTTCTTGAATACAAGTTTAAAGGAGTATTACTATGTAATGGAATACATATCCATCCATTTCTTTAGCACATGCAATTACTTTGAAGAAATATTATGAGAATATAAAGTTCCTACTATCCCCGATCAAATATGGCAATTTTTCTTGGTAGATATGTGTGGATTTGAAAGTTATAGCCATCTTACTTGGATTACAGCTTGCTATACTAAATTTTCCTGCTTGTGCAAGTGGAATAGGAGAGATAAAAGTAATCATTATATTAAAAATTCTTGGCCAAAGAGAGAACCACCTAATCCAGGAGAAGGTGATGCTCAGCACCATCACTTGTACATTCGGGAAAAATTATTATTGCCTCCACTGCATATCAAACTAGGCTTGTTTAAGAATTTTGTGAAATGAATAGATCATGATGGTAGTGCATTTCTCTTCCTGAAAAATAAATTCTAGGACAGCGAAGCTAAAATAAAAGAAGAAATGTTTGCTGACCCTCAAATAAGGAACTGATGAAATGTACAGAATTATAACTGCATGGCAGTCTTTCAAAAAACCATAACAAACTTTCTAGAAAGTCTAAATAACTACAGAGAACTTATTAAATTTTAGATGAGTCGTATTTTTTACACATCTGCTTCACTTTCGTACCTATTTTGAGGACATGTTTTGCAAATCTTCGTTTGCATCTACGGCACAAGAGCCGTAGATGCAAACAAAGATTTGCGAAACATGTCCTCAAAATAGGTACGAAAGTGAAGCAGATGTGTAAAAAATATGACTCATCTAAAATTTAATAATTTTTCACTTCACTGTGGTGTTCCAATACAGTTAAATCTCGATATACAGAGAACTTGTCAATGAAATGATTGACAACTATAAGATAATGGGATGTAATATGTCTTTGAATATAAACATTCTGCACTTCCATCTTGATTTCTTCCCTGAATACCTAGGGGTTGTGAGTGATGAACACAGGGAGTGTTTTCATCAGGACATTGTGGGGTTGGAAGGACCCTACCAGGGTAAATGGTGTTAAAATGTGTTGGCAGACTACTGCAGCACACTGAAAAGGGAATGTTCATCAAGTGAAGTACAACTAAAAATTCCATTCACATACATTTTAGGTGAGTAAATTTCATTTCAGCTAAGAATATAATGGTTTAGTGCACAGACACAAACCATGCTTTTCATATGATTACTTGAAAATCTTGGGTGATGGAAAATTCTGTAAAAGTATTTGAAATCAGCACAAAAAGGTGAGCCTGAAACACCTATTCTTTCCTTTATAACAGAAAGATTCAAATTTTGTTGGCCAGTGTAATTGTTCTTTTACATTAGCTAAGTACTTAGGGCTCTGTGTTGGAAAGTTGAATTGGACTTGAAAATTTCAAAGCCATGGCTAGTTTAGCCACATGCCTTTCGACTCTTCATGCCAATGCTCCTACTGCGTGAGTTACTGTGATAAGATAATACCTGTATGTGCATTAAAGTTGGATAAAACCAAAGATACTTCCATATGGCTAGTTAATTTTTCCTTTGAAGTTTTATTCTCAAATGCACTAGGTATATTCATCATTTAACATTATAAAACACTGACAGTTAGAACTATGTTGAATTAGTAGAATGAAAAAATAAAATGCATCACTGCTCAGTGACCTTGTGAATTGTTTCTGACAGGTCTCCCTGAATAGAGATGTTTTCTGTTCTTTGAGTTAGGTCAGGTGTTTGAATTTAGTCAAATATAAATATAAATAAAAAAATCATGTACCCATGTACATCTTAATAAATATTACATAAATTCACATATTAATTTTAAATGTGTAAGCAAGATTATTTCTGTTGCAGCTAACAGTGTGTGTAATCTAATGCAGATAACCAGCATAGTCATTCCTCCTTCTTTGAATAATGCAACAATAGTGCGTTCAGCTTTCCTGCTATCTAAAATAATGGCAAAATTGACATCAATGAATGCTGACATACAGAAGGAGTTTTATGTGGTTATTATGAATCAGGCTTTGTTGTTATTACTCCTTTCTATGGAGACACTAGATATGAAAGGTACGTATGTGGTGTCCAATGCTCAGAATTTAATAATAAAATCATTGTTCTTGCTTCCCAGTATTTAGAATCAGTACAATAACTCAGTAAGGGATGGTGATGTGCCTCTTATAGCTTCTTCTATCCAAATCCAATCCTCTTCCTGCCCATGATGCACCCTGCTTTAACAAATGATGCTCTGCAGACCAACTTACAGTGGTATAACTTCTCAATAAAAAATGGAAGACATGCCATTTACACATTTACTGCTGACTTGTGATGGCAGTAGGGAAATCCTTCATCTGGCACATAAGATAAGATAAGATAAGATGCTTTATTGTCACATACGCTTACAGATAGTGAGTAAAAACTTAGTAAACAGGTGACTCGTCAACAGTAGAAAATTTAAAATAATAATAATAATTACACAAAATAACAATAACACTAATAATATAAATACTAATAATACAAATAATATAATTACTAATAATATCAATACAACTATATACAAATATTGTTATAATTATGACATGCCCTTGGAATAATATTGTCAGAATATTAGAATTACAAAATGACAAAAAATTTCATTATAATTCAATTTTATCATCCATATATTCAATAATCGAGTAGTAGGCTTTGTCCATTAGTAGGTTATTTATTGCTTTATTAAAGCATTTGAGGTTTTTCATTTCACGGATTCTTACAGGTAATTTATTATATATTTTTATTCCTGCATATTGTGGGCTTTTTTCATACAGTGCTAATCTGTGCATGGGTGGTTTTAGATTATTTTTATTTCTCGTTCCATGATTATGTTGCATTTGTGAATTATAAATTGTATCAAAATTTGAATGGATGTATTTATTTATTTCATACAGGTATTGGGATGGTAAGGTTAATATCTTCAGGTTTTTGAACAGGTTTCTGCATGAAACTTTTGGTCTTGATTGAGTCATTATCCGAATTATCTTTTTTTGACTTTTAAAGATCGTTTCCCATCCCGTAGAGTTCCCCCATAGTATTATTCCGTATGTCATCAAAGAGTGGAAGTAACTGAAGTACACTATTTTTCTTGTTTCGAGGTTTGTTAATTTAGTTATGCAGCTCATATTGAAGGATGCACTGTTTAATCTTTTGGACAAATAACGGATGTGATCATCCCATTTTAATTGTTGATTTAAAAAAATACCCAAAATTTTTGAGTTTTCTGTAGGATTTATAGCATCAGTTGTGATAAACCTCTCAGAATTCTTTCCTTGAGTGCTGAACTGCATAACTGATGTTTTGGAGGTATTAAGTTTGAGGCCATTACTCGTGAACCACTTCTGTAGGCGAGTTATAGTTTCACTTAAATTGGTTTTTAACTCCTCTAGGTTGTGCCCATTGAGTAAAATGGAGGTGTCATCAGCATACATAATTGTTTTCCCCTTTATGGAGTTAGGTAAGTCATTTGTGTAAATTATATACAGTAGGGGTCCCAAGACACTTCCTTGTGGGACTCCTGTTTTTATTTGTTCCCAATTTGATTCAACAGTTCCCTTTAGATTATTAATGACTGTTTTCTGTTTACGACAATTAAGATAATTTTGAAACCAATTTAAAGCAACGCCCCTTATGCCATAGAATTCTAACTTTTTTAATAATATATCATGGCAGACGCAATCAAAAGCTTTAGAATTATCACATATCAGAACTGCTGTTTGTTGTTTCTTATCTATCATTTTAGAAGCATCATTTACCAAGGTAGTTAGGGCTGATATTGTTGAGTGCTTTTCCCGGAATCCATGATGTGAGTTACTTAACTTGGTGAATTGTTCAAAATAAGACATGAGTTGTGCATGCACAATCTTTTCAAGTATGGTGGAGAAAGTTGGAAGGATAGAGATAGGTCGAAAATTTTTAAATTCGGCCTTCCCTCCTTTGTGTATGGGTTTAACTAGGGCGTATTTCATTCTCTCTGGAACAATACCCGTAGCTAGGGAATTATTAATTATTTGGCTCATTGGTTCGCTAATTTCATGTTTTATTTTCTTAATTAGAAATGGTGACAGTTCATCCCAGCCACAGGAGGATTTTGGTTTGAGTTTACTGATAATTTCAATAATTTTTCCTGGTGTAACATTTGAGAATTGAAACTGGGGGGTTAGCATTAGGCAATTATTATTATACAATTCAGTTATGGCATCTTGCATTGATGGGGGAGTATCTCGAATTTGATTACCAATATTTACAAAATAATTATTTAATGATTCCGCTGTGTCAGTACTCATATTACTTAAAGTGTCTAAATTGTTTGTACTGTTTATTCCTAATTCCGCCTTTATTATTTTCCAAGTTGCTTTGCTTTTATTATCTGCATTTTTTATGAATTTTTCAACTGCCATTTGTTTAGCCTTCTTAATTACACGTTTATAGATTTTGCAGTAAGTTTTGTAATACTGAATAAAATTTGTATCTGTGGTGGTCTTATATATTTTGTGGAGTAGCCTCTTGCATGTGCTAGATACCCTAATGCCCTTAGTACACCAATGTAATATGTTTTTTTTAGCTACTTGTGGCCTAGTGGTTTTTGGAAAGGATTCATTAAAGCAGTTTAGAAGCTCCCTAAGAAAAGTGTTATAGTTTGAATCTACTGATGCCGCGCTGTTCCAGACCCAGGATATGTTTCCAGCTTTTTCTTTAAAAGTCAAAATGTTTCCTAAGCTAAATATGCGTCTGACAGCTATTCTTTTAGGTTCTCTTTTAATTTTATACATTGCTGGTAGTCTTATGAGGGCAGCTCTGTGATCTGATAGTCCCGTTTCCAAAACCGTACATTCGTTGTTGCCATAAATTTTATTTGTTAGTATGTGATCAATGCAGGTTGTTGACGCTTTGGTGACTCGCGTGGGGAGAGTATGTCTAAAAGCTAGGCCATGGGTATCAACAATGTCTATTAACTCGTTATTCAATTTATTGACATTTTCTGTCTCTTTACAGACAATGTTTTTTAGGTTACTGCCTAGATTTAATTTAGTTTTATAAAGATCAATATTACAGTCCATGGTAATTACTAGTTTTTTCTTTTTGTCATTCTGTAATTTTGTTAGTAAGTGTTCAAATTTATTAAGGAATGTTTTGAGTGTATGATAGTAAGGTACCCTATAAATACAGATCACAATTAAGTTCCAGTTAATAATTTCAATGGCAGATAATTCAAAACAGCTATCTGCACTTAATGTCTTAAGATCATGTCTTAATTTTGCATGCTCAATTAGGTGATCACGTACTAGAATGCAGGAACCACCCCTATCAGAATGGCTCCTGGTATAGAAATCTACTACAGTAAATCCATTTAATTTATTTAGCAGCCAAATTGAATCTTTACTCAGCCAGTGTTCATTAAGGCAAATTATTTCAATTTTCGTGTCCACCATTTCATCAATTAGTATGTTTAGGTCATCAATTTTTGTGAGTAAACCTTGTAAATTTAAATGCATTAACCAGTAATTGAACTCATTTATATTAGACATTTTTGGTACACACGCAGTGAGGGTTTTATCAACATTTCCCAATTTGGGGACACCTACTGATCCAGTACCAAGTTTCCCTGAGATTGGTGTCAACACTGCAATATCAGGTTTACATGTGTTTAATACTATTTCTATTTCTTCAATTTTGTTGGATATATATTGTACATTTTGATGAAATAACCTTATTGTTTTACTATTAACAACGTTTATATTTACTACAGGAGTGTTTGGTTTAGTTTGAGTGAAAACTGTTTCTGTTACTGAGTCAATACCATTTGCTTTAACATCCACCACCTTACTAATTAGTTTCCCCTTAATACCGAACAGATTGCCCTATTCAACAGGTTTCCAAATTTGAAGGATCCCCTTCTATTTAAATGAACTCCGTCTCTAGCAAAGTCTCTATCTTCTAACCAATAATTTGCATCAACCAGTAAACAGTCCTTCTTCTCACATAGCCAGTTAATTTCTTCATTTATTTTCATAATTCTCCTAATATTTACATCCCACCTACGAAGTACCCCACTTATTATGATTTTTGTTTCTTTTGATTTCGATCTAATGTTGTTTACAAGATCCATAATGTCCCCCATTATCTCTTCTGCCATTACTCCATGTTGAATGTTGTTCGTACCTGCATGTATCAGCATTACGTCCGGTTTTTGCTGCTGAAGGTTCATCTTCTCCACTTTTTCTTGCAGCTCGCCTACCTTGATTCCAGGAAAACAACGTACTTCAAAACCTTTTTCCCGACACAGGTTTCCCGAAAACTTTAGTATCGAGTCGCCTACCACAAGCACATTTTTGTTTTTTATTTCTGTTTCACTTTCACAATGTTTCATATTTCGCATTTCACTTTCCACACGGTCTTGTGCTTTATTTTGAATTTCAAGCCTGTCCTTTACGCCACTACTGCGTTGCTTTGTTGAAGAATCCTGTTTCCCATTCCTGGTTACAGTAGCGAAGGTTTTATTCTTGCAGTCGCACTCTTTCTTCTTTTTGAGTTCTTCATTTTCCTTTTTTAATAAGTTGATCTCTTTTTGAGCATTTTGAAGATCTCTGTTAAGCAGGTTAATCACCACGTGTAGCGATGCTATTGTTTGTGCATCACGCGTTTGCTCTATGGCTCCCGTAAGCAGCTGATCATTTCCATCAAAATTCTCCAGAGTTGCCTTGTCTTTTATGCTGTCTTCATTTCCCTTTGTTCCTTTGGTATTTTTAGGTACTAGAGGACGTTCAGTTGGTTTATCTTCTAGGTTATTGCTCACATTTACGTATAAATTGTGTTTACTTGATCGCGTTACAATTCCTACGGCCGCCATGTTGAAATAATCATCATGAAAGAAGGGCTAGTTATATTCTAATGATTTGTCAAGCATAATCTGGTGGATCTATCTACTAACAATAGGTATGTTCTCTTTAATAATATGTGGGTTAAGAAGGAACAATTCAACTGCCGACTTATAAAAAGACATGTTTATAAGAAACAGTTGAAAGTTAGTACAAAAGTGAATCGAGAAGATATTGACACATTGCTTCACTCACACTGTTTATTCACAGGACATGTTTCAAGAGCTCTTGCTCCTATCATCAGCTGATACTCGTTAGTGGAAGTTGTAGTGGTTTCTTCTTTCTCCGTATTGTCAATAGATGGCGTGATGTACTTGTCAAAGATGTCCAGTGGTGGAGTTTCAAAATTCATGACTCTATGACGATTTTTGTTGATGAAGATTTTTTCCCGTACGGAAAGGTCTGTGGGGTGATTAACATATTTTATTTCCAAGTTGATGTCATGTCTAGTATTCAAAAAATGAAAAGCCACTGCTGATTTTTCTGTTTCACCATTTTTAATGTTTCTTAGATGTTCTTTAGTTCTGATGTTAATATTTCTTTTTGTTTTTCCTATATAAATTTTAGGGCAAGTTTCACATTTGATTTCATAGATTCCTGGTTTTTCTTTGGTAGTGATTGAATTTTTGGGAGGGCCTTTTAACAAATTTCTGATATTAAACCTATTTTGAGGTGCAAGAGTTATGTTGTGTTTTGAGAAGATTTTTTGGACAATTTGTTATAGGCTGATGGGTGGAAGGTGAATTTTTTAAAAAGTTTTTTCTCTTTTTCTCCTGTAGGTTCTAGGGTGGTGGTTTCTTTTATTTTCTTAGCTTTGTTGAGTCTGTTAACTGTTTTGTCTACTAAATTTGGGTTGAAACCGTTGGATATAGCTACTTTTTTATGTGTAGGTATTCTTCTTGATAATCTTCTCTGTTTAGTGGAAAGTTGATCATCCGAAAGATTAAACTGTTGAAAATGGCATGTTGATGTTGTTTTGGGTTGAAACTGTTGTTCTTAATGTAATTATCTGTGTGTGTCGGTTTCCTGTAAATACCAAAGGTGAGTTTTTTGTTCATTTTTTGATCTTGATGTTCAAAAAGGGGAGCACACCATCCTCTTCTGTTTCCAATGTAAATTTTATAGCTGGATTTTGTATATTCAAAAGTCTAAGACTATCTTGTATGAGTTTTTTAGGTACTATTGCAAAAATGTCGTCAACATAGCGATACCACACTTTGAAATAATTTGGAAAAGCTTTTGTGATATGTGTTTCAAAAGCACTCATAAATAAATCTGCCAAGAAGGGAGACAATGGGTTGCCCATAGCTAGGCCTGTTTTTTGTTTATAGATCTGTCCATTAAAGCTGAAAAAATTTTGATTGATACAAATTTCTGTAAGTTGTGAAAGTTCTTCTATTTCTTCAGATGTTATTTGTATTGATTCCAGCCGTTTTTTGAGAAATGGAATAAGCTCATTGGTACGTATATTTGGAATAAAGAAATGACATCAAAGGAAACTAAAGCATCTGTAGAGTTGATCTTTGTGTCCTTCAGGAGATTTAACAATTCAAACGAGTTTTTGATACTTAAATTTTCAAATTTTGTGAAGAATCTGAAGATTTGAACCAGCCATTTTGATAGTTGGTAAGTGGTTGCATCAATGTTATTAATTATTGGTCTGAGGGTAATTTCAGGTTTATGTATTTTGGGTAAACCATATATGTATGGTGTTTTTGGACTGTCTATTTTATTGTTCAATTTATCTCTTTTAGTCATGATTTTTGTGTTTTTAATTGCTAATTCCACAGATTTGCATGCTTTCTTTAATGGATTGTTTTCTAGTTTAACAAATTCTTTTCCGTTTAAAAGGTTGTCCATTATTTTTTTTTTTTTTTTTTTGCGATAGTTTTCTTCGTCCAGTATTACTATTTTGTTACCCTTGTCTGCTTTTGTGTAGATTACCGGTTTTTCATTTAAATTTTTGATTAATTTTTTATGTGAATAACTTTTTGAATTTGCATTTTGAATATGATCTAGAGTTTCTATGCACAGTGTTCTGATCGTAGATTTTTTATTATCGGGCAAATGATATATCGCTATTTCAATGTCCGCGATATAGTTTTCAATGTTTTTTGTGTAATCTACACATGTTTTTAGGCCTTTGTTTAGAAAATCAATTTCTTTCTCTGTGAAGTTGTATGTGGATAGATTCGTTACGTTGTTAGGTTTTTGACATGAGAGTAATAAATCTTGCTTTTTATGTGGATTTGGTTCTTGCTTCTTTTGAAGATTCATGAATTTTTGTTTCAAAATGGCTGCTTTCTTACGCATTTTCAAATTAAGAATTGACAGCATATTATTTTCTAAGTTAGACTACATAGCCGGGTTCATACATTTCGAAATTTTTAGGTGTAGTTCGTATATTTTTAATTCTGTGGATAGTAACGAATTGTAGTGGTGGTTTATTTCCATTTTAATTACACGTTTTTCTGCTGCTTTTTGTTGTTTGCTATTATTCTTTTGTTTAACAATTTTTCTGACGAAAATGGGTGTTATATTAAATTTCAAAATTTCTTTATTCACATGTCCTGTGAATAAACAGTGTGAGTGAAGCAATGTGTCAATATCTTCTCGATTCACTTTTGTACTAATTTGTGCTTCACTGTCCCTACGCTTCTTCCAAGTTTATACTTTGAGTTGAAAGCTGCTTAATAAACAATATTTATGGCTCCTTAAATATAGTCCAGAGTAACAGCTCCCATTTAAACCTCCAGGTGAGAGTATTTGGGGATTTGAACATACTACAGTGGAATACAGCAGGATTAAGTTAAGGTAAGAAAGGTAAGATTCATTTCGAAACAAACTTTTTCAATTCTTAAAATTAAGAGATTCGCTGATAATAACTTAATTTGAATAACTGTTAGCTAAAATACAAAATTATACTTTTAGTGATGATGATGATGATGATGATGATGATGATGATGATGATGATGATGATGCTGATGATGGTGGTGATGATGATGATGATGGTGGTGATGATGATGATGATGATGATGATGGTGATGGAGATGATGGTGGTGGTGGTGGTGATGATGATGATGATGATGATGATGATGATGGTGATGATGATAATCATGATGAAATTTTTGTTCATCAACTGGTAATTACAAGCAATTGCAATAGATTTCATCAATCTAAAATATTAAATAAATATTACATACATTTACAGTAGTAGCAGTTACGTGTGTTTAGAGGAATTTAGTAACAGTTATGTCCAAATTATTTGATAACATTATTTGTAGTTGGCTTTTCATACTTCATCACTTACATTTTTCCATTTTTTGAAGGATAAGTTTCAGAAGCAACAGCTTCAGAAAACTGATTACAAATAGATCTATCTAGTAGCAGTCTTCTTAGATGTTCAGAAAGCATATGATTCTTATAAAAATTAAAATTATTAAAAAAAGAAAAATGCTGGAAATTGATGGAAATGTGAAAATATTAAAATGGTATTATATTTTTTTAATGCAAAGATTTTGTGCAACTAAATGTAAAAACACTTTTCAAAATTCAAACAGCTGCACAATGTGCTTCCTCAAGGAGCAATTTCAAGTATAAAACTTTTCAATGTAATAAATGACATGTGCAAATTACATGAATTACAGCATATGTGACAGTAAAGTATCTTATCTTATCTTATCTTACAAAACATCCAATGTGCATTGTATGCAAATGATCTTGTATTTTGGACATCAGTACCACACAAGAAACATCAAAATCTAAACAACCAAATGAATGCAGTACTCCAAAAATGAACATATTGAAAATAGTGAAATGATTGTAAACAGAACTAAAACAAATATCAAATGTTTGCATTAAGCCATTCTCCCCAACCACTTTCCATAGTTCTTAATAAAGTAAATATTAAACAAATAAAAGATCACAAATATTTAGGAATTACTCTAGATTCAAAGCAAATATGGAAGAACTGTAGAAAAACAATTACAGGAAAAGCACAACAAAGGTAAACAAAACTGAAGGAATTGGCAAGCAGTAAATGGGACTGTTCAAGAAATATCTTAAACAAAACATATAAGAGTATATAAAACCAGTATTACAATATGTAGGTGAAGTTGTAGTGTTAGCTAGAGATGACACAATGAAAGCTCACCAAAGTGCCAGATGCACAGAACATTATTTATGTAGCATACATATTATTCTGTTGTAGATATATTTAGTAGAAAAGAACATAAGGGTGGTGGAGTTTCTTTACTGACTAAAAATATACATACTATTAAAACATTAGCTAAAATACATTATTTTAATATGGAAATGGTATGTGAGATTGCAGGGGCCCAAATGGAAGTGGATAATGAAAAGGTAAAAATCCTTGCTGTTTATAGATCCCCCACATGAAAAAGTTAATGGTTTTATTGAATGCATGTATAAAATACTAGAATATTATTTAAAACATCATTGTAAAATAATAATAATGGGTGACTTTAATATACATGATTATGTGAATGGAGATTTTAATAAGTTGCAGGATATGTTTTGTTCCTTTAATTTAAAAATTGTAAAACTAGATACAACCAGGGAAACCATAAATTCAAAATCAGTAATTGATTATATTGTAACCAATTTTGGGGAAAGTCAATTTGTTGCTGGAAACATGATAAATCACCTATCTGATCATCATGCCCAATATATAGATATAAATAAATGCACATCAAAGGAATCTGCCTTAGTTGAAATGAAATCCCTTAGAGAATTTACTGAGACTAATACCTTAAATTTGCAAGCTTGTCTTGGTAATGAAACGTGGCTAGCTTTGTATAGTACTGAAAATATAAATGAAAAATGGAATAAGTTTTATGAAATTCTAAACTATTATATTGAGGTATGCTGTCCCATAATTAACAGAATCTGGAAACCAAAAAAATACAAATTTAGGTTATCTAGTGAGGCTATGAGATTGAGGAAAAAAATAAAGGATATATTTCTTGCTAAATCAACAAAACTTGAGCACTATAAAAATCAGTATAAACAATATAAAAAAGCATATGAGGATGAACTGTTAAATACTAAATCACAAAAGTTGTTAAGCAGACTTTCTGATTCTAATAACTATTCAAAACAGCATGGTCAATAATTAACATTATTAGAAAAGAAAAGTCTAAACAAGAAAATATCAATTTACTAATAAATAATTGTATTGAGAATAATCCAACCCAGATATGTAATTTATTTAATGAATACTTCATAAATGTCACTAATAACAAGAATAGCCTAGATATTACGGATCTTATAACAAAAGGAGGTATAGGAAATTCTCTTTATCTGTACGATACTACAGTTGAGGAAATTCAAGGTCTAATCAATAAATTTAAAAATAAAAACTCCACTGGATGGGATGGAATTAGCTCTAAGCTATTAAAAAAGTGTAAACATGTTCTGAGCACCCCCCTGGTATATCTGATAAATGAATCGTTAAACCAAGGAATTTTTCCAGATTCCTTAAAAATTAGTACTGTTATTCCAGTACATAAGAAGGGTGGCAAAAAAAAATAATGCAAAACTATAGACCTATAACCCTTACATCGGTAATTGCTAAGTTGTTTGAAATAGTAATACTGAAAAGAATTGTTACTTTCCTAGATAAATATAGTGTAATAAATGACTTTCAACATGATTTTTGGACAAAAGGATCAACCACTACAGTGCTTATAGAATTTGTTCACAATGTGCTAAGCAATCTAAATGAGAAAAAGAAAACTATGAGCATATTCTTTGATCTATCTAATGCGTTCGACTGTGTCCATCATGACACATTACTACTCATTCTAGAATAGTATGGTATAAGGGGAGTTGCCAATAGACTAATTTCATCATATTTAAAAGGGCATGTATAACACACACAAGTAATTATTAAATTTTAGATGAGTCGCATTTTTTACACATCTGCTTCACTTTCGTACCTATTTTGAGGACATGTTTCGCAAATCTTCGTTTGCATCTACGGCTCTTGTGCGACTGATGCTAGATCCAGCGGTGTGGGTAATTCTGGGGTTGTTGCTGCCATCTGTTGATTTAGTGATGAACTGAAATGTGGGATTCTCTTCTAGCGGGATTTCAAAGTTCATTAGTTGGTTTTTATGTTTTTCTATGTATATCCTCTCCCATATGACGAGTTCACTATGTTTTTGTACGTATTTTAGTAATTCTGTGCTATCTTCAATTTCATGATTTTCAGACCAGAAATGAGCTGCTATTGCGGACTTATCAATATTTTTGTATCTTAAGTGCCTGAAGTGTTCTTTCTTTCTAGTGCCTATGTTCCTTTTTGTCCTTCCTATGTAAATTTTTTCACAGTCTTTACACTTAATTTTGTAAATGCCTGACTTTTCCTCTGGTTTTATCTTATCAGTATTATTACTGTGAAGTAGGTTTTTAATGTTGTAATTGTTTTTTGGTGCCAATGTTATATTGTATTTCTTGAATATTTTTTGGAACTTTTTTGTGGCCCAGGGGTGGTAAGTAAATTTAGCAAATCTAGTTTCTTGTTTTATTGGTGTGAGAGCTGTGATCTGTTTTAATTTCTTTTGAAGTTTGAATAATTTTAGTTTTTTATCTACAAGGTTTTTTCCATATCCATTTTTAATTGCAGTTTTTAAGATTTGATGGTATTCGTTTTGATATTCTTGCTGGCTGAGAGGTAGATTTACTAATCTGTGTGTCAGACTGTTGATGGTTGCATGTTTGTGTGGAATTGGGTTGAAACTATTTGCTTTGATGTAATTATCTGTGTGTGTTGCTTTTCTATGAATGCCAAATTCTAGTTTTTCATTGCCTTTTTTGATTTTAAGGTCTAAAAAAGGTAGAGTACAGTCCTCTTCAGTTTCTACTGTGAATTGTATGCTGGGTTCTTGCAGGTTGAGTAGTTTCAAAGCATCATCTATTAGTTTGTAGGGCACTATTGCAAAGATGTCGTCTACGTATCTGTACCATGTTTTAAACATATGAGGGAAGGCTTTAGTAATATGTGTTTCGAAAAAGCTCATGTATAGATTGGCCAAAAATGGTGATAGCGGGCTTCCCATAGCTAGTCCTGAAATTTGTTTGTAATATTTTCCATCGAAGACAAAATAATTTTGATGTATACATAATTCAGTCATTGCCACATATTCTTCTATTGCATTGGCATCCAGGTTTATAGAATTTAGCCATTTTTTCAGTTGAATCAAAAGTTTGTCTAATGGAATGCTAGGGAAGAGGGAGCGGACATCAAAGGATACTAAAGTGTCATGAGGTTTTAGTTTAAGATTTTGAATTTTTTCTACCAGGTCTAAAGAGTTTTTTATACTCAGAGTATGGAATTGTGGAAAGGACTGAAATTTTTTGGATAGCCATTTTGCCAGAAGGTCAGTAGGAGTGTTTATATTATTTACAATGGGTCTCATGGGTATGTTGGGTTTGTGTATTTTAGGCAAACCATATATTCTTGCAAGGGTAGGGTTGTCTGGTTTGATAGTTTTTTGTTCTGTAGTTGTTAAAATTTTACTATTAATGATGGTTTTTTGTACATCTTTTATGCATCTGTTGAGTGGGTTAGAATCTATTTCCTGGAATTCTTTTTGTTGTAGTAACTCTAACATTTTTTCTTTGTATGTAGCTGTATCTAAGATTACTATTTTGTTCCCTTTATCAGCCCTTGAGAAGATTACATCCTTTTTCCTTAAAAATACCATCAAATCTTAAAAACTGCAATTAAAAATGGATATGGAAAAAACCTTGTAGATAAAAAAACTAAAATTATTCAAACTTCAAAAGAAATTAAAACAGATCACAGCTCTCACACCAATAAAACAAGAAACTAGATTTGCTAAATTTACTTACCACCCCTGGGCCACAAAAAAGTTCCAAAAAATATTCAAGAAATACAATATAACATTGGCACCAAAAAACAATTACAACATTAAAAACCTACTTCACAGTAATAATACTGATAAGATAAAACCAGAGGAAAAGTCAGGCATTTACAAAATTAAGTGTAAAGACTGTGAAAAAATTTACATAGGAAGGACAAAAAGGAACATAGGCACTAGAAAGAAAGAACACTTCAGGCACTTAAGATACAAAAATATTGATAAGTCCGCAATAGCAGCTCATTTCTGGTCTGAAAATCATGAAATTGAAGATAGCACAGAATTACTAAAATACGTACAAAAACATAGTGAACTCGTCATATGGGAGAGGATATACATAGAAAAACATAAAAACCAACTAATGAACTTTGAAATCCCGCTAGAAGAGAATCCCACATTTCAGTTCATCACTAAATCAACAGATGGCAGCAACAACCCCAGAATTACCCACACCGCTGGATCTAGCATCAGTCGCACAAGAGCCGTAGATGCAAACGAAGATTTGCGAAACATGTCCTCAAAATAGGTACGAAAGTGAAGCAGATGTGTAAAAAATGCGACTCATCTAAAATTTAATAATTTTTCGCTTCACTGTGGTGTTCCAATACAGTTGAATCTCGACACACAAGTAAGTTTTAAACAAGGAATTCAAGTAAGAAAAATTAAATCTAGTGCCGGAATAGTTAAATATGGAGTACCCCAAGGCTCTGTGCTTGGATCACTATTCTTTATATTATATTTAAATGATATGTATTCTACACCTGACTGTAAAACTATAAGCTATGCAAATGACACTACTATTATATGTAAAGCAAACAATGATCATGATTACCTTTGGTAATAAAAATATAAATAATGCAGGTTCTAAATATTTTAATGTACTACCAACAGATCTAAAGGGATTAACTGATATAAAACTGTTTAAGAAAGGACTCAAGAAAGATCTACTAAGACACTGCTTTTACAATTCAAAGGAATTTTTAAACAACAGTACTAGTCAAAGTATACACTTGAAAGAAGCGTAGGGACAGTGAAGCACAAATTAGTACAAAAGTGAATCGAGAATATATTGACACATTGCTTCACTCACACTGTTTATTCACAGGACATGTTTCAAGAGCTCTTGCTCCTATCCTCAGCTGATACTCGATTAGAGCTCTTGAAACATGTCCTGTGAATAAACAGTGTGAGTGAAGCAATGTGTCAATATATTCTCGATTCACTTTTGTACTAACAGTACTAGTCTTAAACACATTAACAAAGATGTAGTTATGCTACACATTTAAAGTGTCATTTTTGTTTTGAAATGGTTATAACTTACATAAATTTAGAAGTATCCTGCTTTTGTAGTTTTCTTCTTTGTTAACTGGTTGTTTTGTTATCAGTGATGCACAACAATTATTTGTATTCAATAATATGTTCTGTATAACTTACACCTGGTTTTGTGTGCATCATTTTAAATTCTTCTTCTTCTTATTATTATTATTTTATCATAATTATTAATTACCATTTATTAATAGTGACATGTCTAGTACCACTAATTGTATCATTGCAATTATTTGTATCTTATCCATTATAATTGCTTCTGACGTGATCTTCAATAACACCAACTGTGTATATTGTATGATTGAAATAAACTAATACTAATTATAATACCTGCAATTATTAGCTACTAAGGGTTCAATAAGAATAAATACATTTTTTAAATCTTTAAACCTCAATAATAATCCTGGCAAGACAAATTTAATTAAATTTGAGCTAAATAGTAAGAAAAAAGATACATTGTTGCATATTAAATTTGATAACATTATAATTCAAGAATCTGACTCTCACAATTTTTTAGGAATGCAACTTGATAAACATATATCCTGGAATAATCATATTGATAACCTCTGTAAAAAAATAAGTAAAGGTTTGTACCTAATGAGGGAGTTTGCAAAAACTTGTAATGTAGATGTACTAAAAATGCTATATTATGGAATAATCTATTCAAATATCCAATACGGTATTGAGTTATAGGATGGTGGTAATAATTCTCATATTCAGAGGGTTCTAGTACTACAAAAGAAATGTATTAGAACAATGTTTAAAATGGGGATGCGTGAATCATGCAGAGAAGTTTTTAGAAAAGAAAAGATGTTTACTGTTTTGTCTTTATACGTATATAAGTGAATAAGTAAATAGTGAAGTACACAATCATGATACTAGATGTAAATCTCACTTGCACTATAGTAGTTATAATGTAAAATCTGTAAATAAAGATCCATATATAATAGGATTACAAATGTACAATAGACTTCCAGCCTATGTAAAAAGAGAAAACAATTCTGTTAAATTTAAGCAATGTGTTAAAAATACTTTTTAAATAATCCTGTATATAATATAAATGGATTTTTGCAAGCTATATAATGTTGTAAATTGTATTTTATATAATGACAATGCTCGATACTTGTATTAGTCTATGGGCAGTAAATAAATAAAAATAAATAAATAAAAAAAATTACATTTGTTGTAAGGCAACATGCCCATTTATGGGTATCCAAAAACCTCTCATATCACAATCCATGAATATATTATTGAGAGAATCTATTGTTTAGTTATCTTATTATGGGACTAATAAGATGGACCGTTGCTTCCATTTTCAACCTTGAAGGTCCAACTATTGTTTTGTATCGTGTTTTGTGGTTTGATGCTTTATTTATTGGTTTAAGACATATTACTTAGCTATCATACCTTCTTTAAAATCATGATTGAGAATGTTAAACCATGTGGCCCTCAGTAAATTTGACTGAGTGGTACCGAAGTTTCGTGCAGCTCTGGCTGACAAGCTTTTGTTGCATTACCTCTACCAAATCAAGACAAATGAAGTTGAGATAGTCAAAATTAGGTTTTAAGAATAGTTATAAGAGGAATTAGAACTACACCAGTTACTGCAATGCAGATAGCTACAGGTAACCCACCCATTTATCATGAAACAGAAAAACAATCCCTAATTTTATATGAAAAGGCTCCATTTTAAAACTCCTTAGAATGTATGAAATGAAAACGAAAAAGAATCTCAGAGCACAAGAAAATTATATAAAGAAAATAAATAATATACAGAAGGAATAATACAAACTCCCCCGTGTGGTGGCCGGGGGTAAAGAATAACCCCACTGCAGCTCATGCATGTCGTAAAAGGCGACTAAAATGAGTACCCAGTGCCTGGGGGTATAACTGGGCCACCCTGTCCCAGGGGATATAAATGTGGGACCTGGTCCTCCAGGTTGGGGGTTGGGCGTGGGGCTAACGACCCCACACCGTAAAACAAATCATGTTGAGAAGCCAACGGCAGAGCCTCGGATTGGACTGAATAAACGGAAACGACTGGCTAAGGAACTGGACTTGAATTTTGGTACGTGGAATGTTAGGACACTTCTCAAAAGTGGAACACTGGCAACATTAATTTCCCAGTTACAACACAAGAGCAGTAGGAAGACTGAGAATGAGATGGGAAGATGCCATACAGAGAGACACACAACATATATTGGGAATACGAGGGTGGAGGAAGAGAGCTGAAGACAGAGAGGAATGGAGGCACCTGCTGAAGGAGGCCAAGGCCCAGAAGGGGCTGTAGCGCCACTCGAGAGAGAGAGAGAATAATACAAACTCCAACATTGAAAAAAATATTGCTTTCAAGTTGCCCTCTCTCTCAAATATAAATTATGCTAAAACATCCAAATTAAAATGATTAACTCTAACTGATGATTAACTCTAGAACAATAACAAGAATGGTTACATATTTACACAGATGAGTCCATTATGAAGAAAACTGGAAATGCTGGTGCTGGAATATACTGTAAGCTGTTCAATGTTTAATTATCATTAGGCCCAAATGCAAACACTTTTGATGAAGAGATAGCACCATTAGTACCATCCTAAAACAACTTTTGAACTATATTAATAAATTCACTGTGTAATAATAATCTGTGTTTCAAAATCTGCCTTACAAGCAATAACAAATCAAAATGCAAATAAAATTATAATAAAGTATTCCATCAGTTAAAGCTGCCATAACATTTAGGCAAATAATTAATTAGTCCTGCAGTGAATCCCAGATATGTTTGGGATTGGCTGGAAATGAACAGCTGGAAATGCTGGAAATGCTGCTATGTTGGCAAAGAAGCACAAAAATTAATAATTTATCTTTTAAATCTATCAGTTAATAATAAAAAGAACATTTAAAACTTTAAAGAATATTTTAAACTGCAAGTGCAGATAAAAATGGATTTTCATCTTTTATGGCAAAACATATATATCCCTGATTTCTCAAAGAAAGTAAGTAGTAATATTCTGCTTAGCTGCACACATTCAAAACATGTTTGGTTTATTAATGAACTATACCAAAATATTTTCAGAGCAAGTGGAGATATCTTAAATAAGTAATTTGAGATAGACTTATGATGATGATATCACTTGAGTGCACAACACACGAAAATGAAGAGATATGTCAAAGCACTACTTCTGGCACAATGGTTATGACATTAGCTTTCAAGTGAAAGTTAAATGAGTTTCAGTCTCCTTCACATATAGTCATTTTTTTGTATTGTTTGTTTGTTATGTTTGTTTTTTAATATTTTGTTAAACTTTTTAATCCTTGTACAAATGTATGTATTTTGTAGTATATTTATACATTGTGAGTGAAGTTAATTACAATTATTTCTAAGAAAGGTTGAATCCTGCTTAATACTTTCACAAGCTCTACATCTAAATGGAAGATGGTTTAAAGGCTGAAGGAATTTACATAAAACAAAAAGTACATGCAACTCTTTATGTCAGATTTATAGGAACTGCTCAAAATGGCAACCTGCATTTTCAGCGCAAAAATGGTGAAAGGACTGTTGTACTCTGTCCAAAATTCCTTGTGTATATATACAAATATAACAAATTGTAACTTAAAACTTCACTTATCTTATAAGAAATTATGACACTTTTCTTATAAACTGTCGGGATCGCGATTTCATGGAAAATTCTTCCACATCCTCAGCCAGAAATAACAAAGCTGTTGTCTTTGCTGTCTTTGGACAGCTTTGTTGTTTCCGGGTGAGGATGTGGAAGAATTTTCCATGAAATCGCGATCCCGGACAATTTATAAGAAAAGTATCATAATTTCTTATAAGATAAGTGAAGTTTTAAGTTACAAATTGTTATATTTGTATATATTTATTTGCTTCACTGTTAATAGCTTAATATTTTCCGTATTCCTTGTATATGTCGAATAACTTCATGTGCTGCTATTATTTGGGCAGTTAGGTCCTCTTCCAAATTAATAGGTGTTTCATACACCAGAGATTTGAGGTGACTCCAGAAAAAGAAATCAATTGGGTTGAGGTTGGGTGCTCGCCAAGCTCTTTGAGGTATTAAATCTTGAGAATGCCAATAATGAACTACTAAGAATTAATATTCCTATACCTAGGGAGCAGTTTTTAAAGACACACCAATAATTTCACCCACCTTTTTTAAATAGTAACTTATCAGCATCTGATGCCAGTTAGGTTTAACACAATTAATTGTATCGAGATTTAACTGTGTTATGTTTAGCCGCAGACCATACATTGCCTATCTCAGCTTGCTTATATTAGTAACATCTACAATTGCTGAAATTATTTTGGTGTAGTTCATTAGCACCCTGTATATGCAATTCAGACAGTGCACCTTTTGCAAGCAATAAGTCAGTAATATCGGATAATGAGTAGTAATATTCCACTAACTACCGGTAGTAACTGCTTAGCTGCACACTACCATTAAATAAATTTACATAATTCATCACACTGCACCCTTTACAAGCAACCAGTCACATTATGATGACTGTTACTTTATGATAATTTTTGCTGGTGTTTCTAATATTTTCTTGTAAATTATTACAAGTATTTAAAAAATTTCACTTAAATTGTAGCTGTTAAATGCAGTTCTCTGTAGAGCTAAATTATATCCATGTCTCTTGTCAACAAATTCATTTATTTTACTGTTTTGCTTTTACTTTTATCAATTTTATGTATTCTTTATTTCAGTGTTTGAAGTGTATACAAGTGAACCAAAGTTTCTGCACATGTTACATTTGGCATCATCATCAAATGAGCCAGAGCTCCAGGTTTTGGCAATCACCTTTCTTTATCACTTGCAGAATTATTACAATAAGAAGAAACTATTTAAGGTAAGGTTTAAATACTTTCTTTATGTGGGAATGCCAAATGAATGCCAAATGCAACATATAGCATTTACCTTTTTCCTTCATTTAACAGTGTGAAAATAGTGTGAGCATTGATGGAAAACTTCTCCTACAACTATTACATGAAAAAAATTTAAAAGTAGCCTCGGCTGCCATACAGCTAGTCCATGCACTTCTTCTGGCCAATCCCAAGATGCCTTTACTGAAGATTGTGGATGGCATCAATGGATATATTACAGCAGAATTTATACAGAGACTATTTCTTAGTCTGCAAAATATCTGTGCAGTGGTAAGATAAATATAATTGGTGTCTTTTTAAAGCAATTAATTTTGTAAGTGGTTTCCAGGGCCTTTTAATGCAGAAGGAGATTATTGATAAAATATAGAGTAGAAGATATTTTATCAAGACAATACCTTGATAGATCTTAGATTAAGAGAATATTCTACAAGATGACTGTAACGAATAACTCTTTTGCAATTTTATTCACCAAGGAATGGATTAGAGAAAATATATTATCTTGGCCACAGCTTTGAAGTGATTTGATGTCAACTGCTCAGATTGGAGATGATTGCTGCAGAAATGAAAGTTTATACATTAAAAAAAAAAAAAAAAAAAAAAAACAGTAGTCAAAAAAATTGCCAACGTCTTTTTCTCCTGTTAGAGTGTATAAATGAAGTCCTACATGGTGAAAGATATGCAATTCAAACTTTGAACATCTTGTTTCACCTTAAACCTATGCATCTCATTTTATGCTGTTGCTATTGTACAGTAAAGACACACTATCATTTAGAATTTGCCATCTTTACTTAGTTGATTTTACATAATAATAATAATACATTTCTTTATTGCCTGTGTACTTGAAATTACAAGTTATAAGCATGGTCAGGTCACTATTTACAATTACATTATAGTGCAAGTATTACAATACAGTTATTAATTACAATCACATTATACTGCAATTATTACAATACAGTTAATGTGTGTTTGGAGGAATTTAGTAACAGTGACGTCAAAATTAATATAAAATTATTTGTGGTTGGTTTATTGACACTCGTCACTTACTTTTTCATATATTTATGAGAGACTAGTTTCAAAGGCCCTGGCCTCCATTTTCAATCTCTTCCTAACTGGCAACTGTTGTTATCTGCTCTCTCTGGTGGTGGAACTATGAACTTTTTTGTCAAATTATCTGCTGGCGGGATTTCAAAGTTCATTACGCGATCCTTATTTTTCCAGATGAATATGTTCTCCCATGTTGTCAATCTATTTTGGTTTATCACTCCTTTTAATAATTTTGGATTTGGATCAATGTCATGGTTTTCATTCCAAAAATGAAATGCTACTGCTGACTTGTCTTCTTGTTTCAATCTGATGTTTCTAAAGTGTTCTTTGACTCTGGTTTTTAAATTTCTTTTTGTTTGACCTATGTAGCATTTTTCACAATTCTTGCAATTTATTTGGTATATTCCAGATTTGTTACCTGAAGGAATTTCATCTTTTGTTTTTGAATTTAGTAATTTTAAAATTGAGTATCTATTAGTAGGTGCCAAGATGATATTTTGTTCCTTGAATGTCTTTTTAAATTTATTAAATGTTTTTGGATGATATGTGAATGAACTGAATATGCTGTTGCTTTCTTTTTCTTTAATAAATGTGGTTGTTTCCTTAATGGTTTTCTTTAGTTTAGATTTTCTAATTTTCTTCAACACCAAACTTTTGTTGTATCCGTTTTCTTCTGCTATGTGTATTATTGCTTTTTGTTCCTTGAAATATTCTTCTTTTTCCATGGGTATGTTGACTAGTCTGTGTGTAAGGCTGTTTATTATTGCATGTTTATGTGTAATTGGGTTGTGGCTATTATTTTTTATATAATTTTCTGAATGTGTTGGCTTCCTGTAAATTCCAAATTTTATTTTTGTATCATTCCTGATGATATTTAGATCCAAGAAAGGTAGTTGTCCATTGATTTCCTTTTCTATTGTGAATTTGATAGTCCTTTCTTGCAGATTGAGTAATTTTAATGCATCATCTAAATGTTTACTTGGTACAATTGCAAAGATGTCGTCAACATATCTATACCAAATCTTGAAGATCAATGGGAAGGACTTTTTAATTTGTGTTTCAAATGCACTCATAAATAAGTTAGCCAAAAAAGGTGAAAGTGGATTGCCCATTGATAGTCCTGATTTCTGCTTGTAGTGTTTTCCATTAAAGCTAAAGAAGTTTTGTTCAATGCATATTTTTGTTAGAGAAATATATTCTTCTGCTTCTATTGCTTCCATATCAATTGTAGCTAGCCATTTTTTTAACACAGTCTGCAATTTTTCTGTTGGTATGCTTGGAAATAAAGATGTGACATCAAATGAAACCAGTCTGTCATTTTTGTCCAAATTTATATCTTTGATTTTTTCTACTAAATCTAAAGAGTTTCTTAAATTTGCACTTTCAAATTTTGGAAAACTATTAAATTTACTTAGTAACCATTTGGCCAAATTATATGTGGGGGCATTTATGCTACTAGTAATAGGTCCCATGCCTTTCCCTGTTTTATGAATTTTTGGCAGCCCATATACTCTTGGTAATGTTGGATTATCTACTTTAATTTTGTGCAATTCTTTTTTGTTGATTATTTTGCTCTCTTTTAGCGTTTTATTTGTGGTTTCAATGCAGTACTTTAATGGATTAGTTTCTACTTTTTGGTAATTACTGTCTTCTAACAAATCTTCCATCCTCTTTGTGTATTCTTCTTTTTCCAGAATTACTAGTTTATTTCCCTTGTCTGCTTTAGTATAAATAACCGGTTTCTTTTTAAGAGCTTTTATGATTTGGTTACTAAAATTCTTTTTCTTTTCATTTTTAATCTCTTCTACTATTTTGGAGCATTTGTTTTTTACTGTGTTTTTACTTTCTTCATTAAAAAATTTATGCCAGAAAGCAGGCACTTTTAAAAAGATAAATCAAAAAGACAAACATAACCTAAAAGATCATCTAAACAATGTGGTAAACCTATCAAACCAAAATTTTACAAAAACAGAACTGAATATGCTGAATCTAGGTTTAAAGACATGTGTAGATTATTCCAACCAAATTGAAGATTACATTGCTGACATCCAAATTGCTACACAAACACTTAATGAAGAAAGTAAAAACACAGTAAAAAACAAATGCTCCAAAATAGTAGAAGAGATTAAAAATGAAAAGAAAAAGAATTTTAGTAACCAAATCATAAAAGCTCTTAAAAAGAAACCGGTTATTTATACTAAAGCAGACAAGGGAAATAAACTAGTAATTCTGGAAAAAGAAGAATACACAAAGAGGATGGAAGATTTGTTAGAAGACAGTAATTACCAAAAAGTAGAAACTAATCCATTAAAGTACTGCATTGAAACCACAAATAAAACGCTAAAAGAGAGCAAAATAATCAACAAAAAAGAATTGCACAAAATTAAAGTAGATAATCCAACATTACCAAGAGTATATGGGCTGCCAAAAATTCATAAAACAGGGAAAGGCATGGGACCTATTACTAGTAGCATAAATGCCCCCACATATAATTTGGCCAAATGGTTACTAAGTAAATTTAATAGTTTTCCAAAATTTGAAAGTGCAAATTTAAGAAACTCTTTAGATTTAGTAGAAAAAATCAAAGATATAAATTTGGACAAAAATGACAGACTGGTTTCATTTGATGTCACATCTTTATTTCCAAGCATACCAACAGAAAAATTGCAGACTGTGTTAAAAAAATGGCTAGCTACAATTGATATGGAAGCAATAGAAGCAGAAGAATATATTTCTCTAACAAAAATATGCATTGAACAAAACTTCTTTAGCTTTAATGGAAAACACTACAAGCAGAAATCAGGACTATCAATGGGCAATCCACTTTCACCTTTTTTGGCTAACTTATTTATGAGTGCATTTGAAACACAAATTAAAAAGTCCTTCCCATTGATCTTCAAGATTTGGTATAGATATGTTGACGACATCTTTGCAATTGTACCAAGTAAACATTTAGATGATGCATTAAAATTACTCAATCTGCAAGAAAGGACTATCAAATTCACAATAGAAAAGGAAATCAATGGACAACTACCTTTCTTGGATCTAAATATCATCAGGAATGATACAAAAATAAAATTTGGAATTTACAGGAAGCCAACACATTCAGAAAATTATATAAAAAATAATAGCGACAACCCAATTACACATAAACATGCAATAATAAACAGCCTTACACACAGACTAGTCAACATACCCATGGAAAAAGAAGAATATTTCAAGGAACAAAAAGCAATAATACACATAGCAGAAGAAAACGGATACAACAAAAGTTTGGTGTTGAAGAAAATTAGAAAATCTAAACTAAAGAAAACCATTAAGGAAACAACCACATTTATTAAAGAAAAAGAAAGCAACAGCATATTCAGTTCATTCACATATCATCCAAAAACATTTAATAAATTTAAAAAGATATTCAAGGAACAAAATATCATCTTGGCACCTACTAATAGATACTCAATTTTAAAATTACTAAATTCAAAAACAAAAGATGAAATTCCTTCAGGTAACAAATCTGGAATATACCAAATAAATTGCAAGAATTGTGAAAAATGCTACATAGGTCAAACAAAAAGAAATTTAAAAACCAGAGTCAAAGAACACTTTAGAAACATCAGATTGAAACAAGAAGACAAGTCAGCAGTAGCATTTCATTTTTGGAATGGAAACCATGACATTGATCCAAACCCAAAATTATTAAAAGGAGTGATAAACCAAAATAGATTGACAACATGGGAGAACATATTCATCTGGAAAAATAAGGATCGCGTAATGAACTTTGAAATCCCGCCAGCAGATAATTTGACAAAAAAGTTCATAGTTCCACCACCAGAGAGAGCAGATAACAGTTGCCAGTTGGGAAGAGATTGAAAATGGAGGCCAGGGCCTTTGAAACTAGTCTCTCATAAATATATGAAAAAGTAAGTGACGAGTGTCAATAAACCAATCACAAATAATTTTATACAATACAGTTAGTTATTAATTTCATTTACATTATAGTGCAAGTATTACAATACAGTTATTAATTACAAACTATTGCACACACACACACACCTTTGCTTAGAATTCTTCCAGTCTATACAGAGGCTTATTTACAAGATATTTCTTTAGCTTGGCCTTAAAGGAGTTAATTCGTGAAGTTTTAAATTCTATTGGAAGTTTATTATATAAATTGGCTCCTATATTTAATGGATCTTTGTCAGAAAACTTGTTTGTGTGTACTGATCTATATACATTACTCTGACCTCTTGTATTGTGCTTGTGCACCTCACAATGTCTTGGGATGTCTTTGGATCCATGTATTAAAAGTAGTACACGATATACATACAGTGACAGAACTGTGAGAATTTCATTTTTAATAAATAACTCTCTGCATGGATGGTCATAAGGTCATAAGGTTACTTGCGTGTTAGATTCATTATTAAAATAATTTGAAATGAAGTGTTAACAATTCAGATTATGCTAGCTGTATCTTGGAAAACAAATTTCATATTCCTTTCCTGATATGTTTTGAAGAAGGGATGGCATATTCACGTGCACCAAAAGTGATAGATTTTATTTTCCAAACATTGAAACAAATAAAACGAAAATGGTTGGTTGGTTGGTATCTAATGTTGAGCACTTGATAATAAATTCATTTGCTCTCTTGCACTCCAATATTTAGCGGGAAGGTTGGTCTCCTCTATAAAAGCTAGACACGGATGAGGTGATTTTTACCCATATCCTAATTTAGATTGCATAAAAGGCATTTGGGTGAATCTGTTATGCCAAATCTGTGTAGATGTTTATTTAGGCAGTCATGTCCTGTTAGTAATCTGAATATTGCCACTGCAGATTTTCTTTGTAATGAAGTAATGTTATAAGTTTGTAGATTTTCCCATTCCTTTCCAGATGTTTTTATGGTGTATTCTTCCAAGTTGTTTGATATATTTATTTGAAATAATTCTTTTGATAGAATGAAAGGGTACTGGAATAGTTGGGTTCGAAACAATTTTGCTACCCTTTTTGGCCAGAAAATCAGTTAACAGGCTGCCTTCTGACATTAAAATACTTTAAATTTGCTTTTTCAAGTTATCTTGCAAGGCTTCAACACCTGCAGAACTCCTTATTGTGCCACCTTATCAGAATTGCCTACAATCTGCCAGCAGCACAAAGGGTATGTGCTGCAGACATCACTTGCCAAATACATAGCGATTTAAATGTTTTGTTTTTGCAACACTATGGATACAAGAGAAACACTCACTTAAAACATTTTAACCATCTCACCTATAATATTCAAATGTCTTGAATAACATTTGCTTGATATTATATAAAAAAAAAGTGTCATTCGTCATCTTATATTTGGAGAATGTTATAATGGTCATTTTACCTATGTTCAATTGAATTTTTTAAAATGTAAACCTACCTTTTTTATATTGTTTTCTCACTCATAAAATACTAAACAACATTTTTACAATGCATTCTGCAATTGTTCTTACATCAATGTAAATAACAATGAAAATTGTAAATTACTGTATATGAAAAGCACAATGAATGGTTGGACCATCCATGGATGGTCAGTTGAGGCTCAAGTTATATTGTGTATGATTACCTTAAGGAAAAAGTGTATTATGAAAAATCAGTGACTCCAGGAAACATGAAGGCAAGCATGCAAAATGCTTGTGCCAGCATTAAAAGACACATACTTTTACAGCCATATCAGTCGTTCCATAAGAAAAAGTCTATTGATGATGTAAGATCAGGAGACCAAATTGGCCAATTAATGGGAAATATATATCCTATCCAACGATCATGCCAACTTTTATTTCAAACATCCCCAGCAGAATGTGCATAGTGTACAGGACATCCATTGTGCTGGTACCACATTTGTGAACTGGTTTGCCATGGCACATCTAAATATAATTGACAACTCCTCTGTTAAAATATTTCTGTACTTTGAATCTGTTAAGGTGCCATAAATGAAATATGGTCCAAATACCTTGTCATCAAAAGTCAATATATACATTAACAGACCAGAGTCTTTAATACTTACTTCTCATAACCAATATGGATTTTCCACAACCAAATAGCGCATGTTGTGTTGATTTACTTCTTCATGGTCTGCTAAAATCACTTGGCGCTAGACAAAACAAATTGAAAGAGTTTGTTATTAATCTGCAGTTGCCCACCTACAGAACATTAGTCTATTCAGAGAATTGTCACCATGTTGTTGATGTAATGAGATGTGGTAGGGATGGTACTTATGTTTTTCAGTATTCTGAAGACACTGCTTGTTGAAAAATGGTGTTATGATATGTGTCACTTTGCATTAATAGTACATCATTCAATAAAAGATACTTGGTCTGCCATAATCATGTGCAACTTACTTTTTGAATGTCCCTTGTAGAACAAACTTATCACTGATTGATCTTATACCTGTAAATGAGGTACTATACAGTCTTTTCTATAAAGGTTCCTGAATTTAAGAATTTAAAATAAACAAGCAAATTAACTTCATAAAACTATTTATAGTCAGTTTTCACACTACTTCACATTTTAATTTTTTGTGGGACTTGTTTCAGAGCTGTTGCTTCCATTTTCAATCTTGAAGGTCCAACCTTCTTTGCTTCTTTGAATCTTCAAGCTTGAAAATGGAAGTAACAGCTCCTGAAACTAGTCTCTCAAAAAATTAAAATATAAGTGATGTGTGAAAAACTGCCTACCAATAGTTTTGTGAATTAATTTGGAAATCACTGTTACTAAATTCCTCCAATTATCCTCCATGTATAAGTTATATAATTTAAATGTATGTGACTTACAACTTATCGACAAAGGAATTTCTAAGCATTCAAGTCAGGGAAAAATCAAATAAAATTGAGCTGTTACTGGACTTCAGGGGGGAATGTCATAGATAACAACCTCCCGACTCCTTGTGCAGTTGGTTGGTGTTTGCAGACAGCTCACACCAAACAGTATATATCCGATTGTCAGTGATCCTTGGTCAATATTGTTTACTTTTTTGTTTTGATAAATCAAATCAAATCAAATTTATTCACCATAAGATTTCCAATTACAGAAATATCGGCTTCGTCAATACAATTTTACATTACAGATTAACAGTAAACACATGATCGGATAAACAATACTTAAGTATGTTTCCTTATAGAACATTTTTTACTTTCTATTTTATTTTAGAAACTTAAACTAATTTGTTCAATATTTAAAGAAACAATATCAACAATATATGTTTGGTTATAGATTGTTTGAAGTCAACATCTTTAGAATACTTATGCCTTATCATAAGATCACCATTAACAGTATATAATATTTACATAAGACTAAACTATGAAATTTTACTGTCTCCTCCTCTTGGGTTTCCTTGTACAGATTCACAATTGTTAGTAAGAAAAGTTTTTTGGTGTTATTTCAATCTGTTTATAGTTTCTAATGCTCTGCAGCAGTTCTTGTCTACAGGGCCTTTCCAATGCACAGTTAGTATATCTTGGTGGACTAAACTGGTTGCCAATCATGACAGAAATAAAAAAATAAAAAATAACTGATAGAAACTTTCTGTTGAATAATTATGTTATCAGTTTAAATTGCTTCAGGAAAAATTCTGAATTAATTTGCTCACTATATAGAGTATACAAACAAAGGTGTATCCATTGATTATTTGACTATTTATAACATTTTCAAGTACCTTTTCCTTAATTTTCAAAAACTAGGTTACATAAAATTGATGCTGCTCATAGTAATTCAAAATGAAGTGAAACCTGTTCGAGATAGAAGTGATGATTATAATTTGTCTTTCCTTTTTGGCAAGGTTTCTATATTATTCCAGAATTTTTCATACCTGTAGTTTTGTCATTATTTTACAAACCAATAGTTTCAATATCATATATTTCATTAAAAAGCAATCACTATAATATATTATATATATATTCAAAATGAAGTGAAACCTTGAAACCTGTCCAAAATGGAAGTGATATGATCATAATTTGTCTTTCCATTTTGGTGAGGTTTCTATATTATTCCATAATTTTTCATACCATAGTTTTAACATTATTTACAAACGCCATGCTAATAGTTTCAATATCATATATTTTATTAAAAAGCAAGTAGTTATATATATATATATATATATATATATATATATATATATATATATATATAGGTACTGCATAATCCATTATATATTATGTATGTAACATAGATACATTAATTAGTTAAGTCTCTATTTTTTCACCAACATCATACTATTAGTTAAGAATGTTGCACTATACACTTGATTATATTTCTCCTTTCACTAATGTATACTTTAGAGTACTCTACTAGGACTCTTAAGATTATATACAAATCTGAGAAAGTGCTACATTTTTACAGGCATCCTTTATTATGAAATGCACCATTTTTCTTACTATGCACACTTCAAGCAACAGACAACATTAAAGAAAAAGACACATTTGCAACTGTAAGCCCTTTGTTTTGTCTTGACGTGGTCACAACTCAGCTTTGTATGCTTATAAAGAAATCATGTTTACTTTATGTGTGTTTGGAGGAATTTAGTAACAGTGACGTCAAAATTAATATAAAAATTATTTGTGGTTGGTTTATTGACACTCGTCACTTACTTTTTCATATATTTATGAGAGACTAAAATCCATTAAAGTACTGCATTGAAACCACAAATAAAACGCTAAAAGAGAGCAAAATAATCAACAAAAAAGAATTGCACAAAATTAAAGTAGATAATCCAACATTACCAAGAGTATATGGGCTGCCAAAAATTCATAAAGCAGGGAAAGGCATGAGACCTATTACTAGTAGCATAAATGCCCCCACATATAATTTGGCCAAATGGTTACTAAGTAAATTTAATAGTTTTCCAAAATTTGAAAGTGCAAATTTAAGAAACTCTTTAGATTTAGTAGAAAAAATCAAAGATATAAATTTGGACAAAAATGACAGACTGGTTTCATTTGATGTCACATCTTTATTTCCAGGCATACCAACAGAAAAATTGCAGACTGTGTTAAAAAAATGGCTAGCTACAATTGATATGGAAGCAATAGAAGCAGAAGAATATATTTCTCTAACAAAAATATGCATTGAACAAAACTTCTTCAGCTTTAATGGAAAACACTACAAGCAGAAATCAGGATTATCAATGGGCAATCCACTTTCACCTTTTTTGGCTAACTTATTTATGAGTGCATTTGAAACACAAATTAAAAAGTCCTTCCCATTGATCTTCAAGGTTTGGTATAGATATGTTGACGACATCTTTGCAATTGTACCAAGTAAACATTTAGATGATGCATTAAAATTACTCAATCTGCAAGAAAGGACTATCAAATTCACAATAGAAAAGGAAATCAATGGACAACTACCTTTCTTGGATCTAAATATCATCAGGAATGATACAAAAATAAAATTTGGAATTTACAGGAAGCCAACACATTCAGAAAATTATATAAAAAATAATAGCGACAACCCAATTACACATAAACATGCAATAATAAACAGCCTTACACACAGACTAGTCAACATACCCATGGAAAAAGAAGAATATTTCAAGGAACAAAAAGCAATAATACACATAGCAGAAGAAAACGGATACAACAAAAGTTTGGTGTTGAAGAAAATTAGAAAATCTAAACTAAAGAAAACCATTAAGGAAGCAACCACATTTATTAAAGAAAAAGAAAGCAACAGCATATTCAGTTCATTCACATATCATCCAAAAACATTTAATAAATTTAAAAAGATATTCAAGGAACAAAATATCATCTTGGCACCTACTAATAGATACTCAATTTTAAAATTACTAAATTCAAAAACAAAAGATGAAATTCCTTCAGGTAACAAATCTGGAATATACCAAATAAATTGTAAGAATTGTGAAAAATGCTACATAGGTCAAACAAAAAGAAATTTAAAAACCAGAGTCAAAGAACACTTTAGAAACATCAGATTGAAACAAGAAGACAAGTCAGCAGTAGCATTTCATTTTTGGAATGAAAACCATGACATTGATCCAAATCCAAAATTATTAAAAGGAGTGATAAACCAAAATAGATTGACAACATGGGAGAACATATTCATCTGGAAAAATAAGGATCGCGTAATGAACTTTGAAATCCCGCCAGTAGATAATTTGACAAAAAAGTTCATAGTTCCACCACCAGAGAGAGCAGACAACAACAGATGCCAGTTGGAAAGAGATTGAAAATGGAGGCCAGGGCCTTTGAAACTAGTCTCTCATAAATATATGAAAAAGTAAGTGACGAGTGTCAATAAACCAACCACAAATAATTTTTATATGTTTACTTTAATTACCTGTACTTGCAGTTTTCTGTGAATAAGTATGTAGTATTTCAAAATAGGTATGATCCCAGCTTATTCAGTGCCTGTTTTGAGCAAGTTTCATTGTATGCAAAAAATATTTTGGTCTATTATTCAATAGCTTCATTTATGATAAGCTCCCTATTAGCAAACAAAACTTAAATACAACTAAGTTATATTTGAGTTTGATTTATGAGTCACTATGTTTACACTCTAACCTCACTTACTTGTTGTTGTATAATTGAAATGTTTTCAAGATCATTCGATCTCATCCAAACAGCTGAGGATGAGATCGAATGATCTTGAAAACGTTTCAATTATACAACAACAAGTAAGTGAAGTTAGAGTGTAAACATAGTGACTCATAAATCAAACTCAAATATGAAGAATACTTCACTGTTAATAATGCTTCTGCTTTTAATATTTGCAACTAAGTTAATTGGAAAGACTATTTGCAGTTGGTATTTTGACACATCACTTACATTTTTATATTACTGAGGGACTAGTTTTGGAAGCCATCACTTCCATTTTCAACTCAAAAAACCGACTACAAATAGTCTTTCCAATTAATTTTGACATCACTGTTACTAAATTCCTCCAATCACGCATAACAACTAAGTTGAATGAATGAACTGAATTGTTTAATCTTAAGCTCTTTAAAATTTTAATTCCAGAATCCTATTCTATTTTGCATTCCCATTTTCCAGAGCTCCCCCAATCCCAGTTTTTTTATTTAGTTTCTTATACTTTGCTTCTATATTTCTCTTATATTTCAGTGTTTAATTTCATTATTTCCATTTGGTACCTCATATATTCCTCTAGTACCACATGATCTCCTAACTTTAAATATCCATACCAATATTTTAAAATTCTCTCCATCACCAAACCTTACCTTTTTACTCTCCCTAACTCTGTTAATACTGCTCCCTTTGGTGAAGCTTTGGGTACTTCAACACCTCTCTGCAAAGCACTGGTCAACAAAATTTTAAAAGTTTTTGTATTCAAAACAAAATTAATGAAATCTTATGTAATTTGACCTTCTAAATTAAAAAAAAGTAAACATTTTTTCTTAGTTCTTGTTTAGAAGATACATGCAATACAAGTTTCAATATTGTTCATGCAAGAAATCTTTAATCACGTATCTTAAGTGTGTGGTCTTCTGGCTTGACTGCTGTATTTTAACTTAGGATCATCTCTTATTAGAGAAGAGCAATAGTCAGCAAGCATAGATATACTCCATTTTCCCTGAAAACGACGTTTAAGAGTAGCGAATGCTGATGACAACATTTGCCATCTCATCACTTATTGTGCCAAACTTTTCAGGAAAGAAGTCTAAGTGTGAGTGAAGGAAGTGCATCTTCAGAGACACGTTGCACCGGAGAATGCTTTCCTTGCAGCTTTCTCCTTAACAATTAGAAGTCCATGAAAATGTCTATAGGCTATTAACTGTTTTATTTGGGGACCTATGAATATTTTTGCTTTTATTTTGGACTCATTTAAAGATGGAAATTTATGAAAATGGTACCTAAAGGCTTCTCCATTTCAATTCATACTTTTACAAAGTTTTTCATTAGACCCAGTTTAATGTGCAATGCAGGTAATATTATTTTTCTCTCAACCAGTGCTCTGCAAATAACATTTTTGACTGGTTCTATGTTTTGTCTGAGAGGCCATTTCTTTGTTACATAGTGTACACTACTTTACATGACTATACCACTCACACAAAAAGCAGCAGTATTTGGTATAAACTAATATGATTGCCACCACTTTCAAATCTGCACATATGCACTACTTTACATATCATAATATATACAGTTGATTAGTAGTTCAATATTATCATATGTCTCTTTCATATGAACCGCATGGCCAATAGGAATATTTGATAATTTATTGCCATTGTGGAGTAAAACAACTTTAGGTGTGAGTTTAGAGGAGTCTATAAAAAGGCGTCACTCTTCTGGATTATGTTGTGTGTTCATGGCGACCATCAGTCCATCCACATTATTACAAAATACAATATTTTCTTGCTTAGAAGAAAAAAAATATAGTGAATACTGACGAACTCAAACTCATTCCACTCCGTAAGACATGATGCCAACAACTCGGCCTTATTCTTAGGGAGATCTAAGTCCCTCACAAGGACATTTAGTCAAGTTTGAGTCACTTTATCAATTTCAGAACATAGTGTATCAGGCACAAAGTCTGTATCTTGAGATGTTGATGGTACTACTTCTTCATAGAAAGGTGATGGCATGTTGTCAGATTCCAGGGTGTATGAGGCTGGAGGTACAGGTATCGGTAAGTCGTGGCTATGTGGTACAAGGGGATTTTTGGGTAAGCTAAAGCATGTTTCTTCTTACTATTCATACCAATAATGGAGGGAACCACACAGAAGTAGCAGTTATTTTACATGATAACTTTGTTCCTTCCAGATCATTGATATAGCAAAATTCATAAATCGCCCTTTTCCATTTAGCCATTCATGTAGATTTGTGGAACAATTGCAACAAATATGGGGTGCAAACAGTTTGTCCTGATCATCTACTTTGCAGTCAAAATCAAGATTGTATGTCTTTTTCACCATGGCAGTTAACGGTACCTTTTGTGATTTAAATGTAGCTTCCCTGCATATATAGCAAAAATTATTTGAGTTATTAACACACTTACACAGCATTTTGTAAAATTCTCAAAATGTCTGTTATTTTGAAGGCACTGAAACACTGTTTCATGCACCTACAAACTAAACACTGAACTCAGTTGCTAAAGAAATGGCAAGCTGAGGATTGGACTCTACTCGCTAGTCTTAAGTCAACCCTCACATTTCCATTACAGGCTGTTTCAAAAATGTGTACTCAAACTAAATTCTACTAGTAAATCGAAGCCTACTGCAACAGCCTGAACTGTGTACTGTGGAAATGAGAACCAATCTACAAACATGAAGGGCATTTTCATGTTTAGTGACCCAAAATTAGTAAGTTATGACTAATTTTATCTCAAATACATTTTGGCTGTTGACCAGTGTTAAGTGCAAACTCTTTGAAGGTCTCCAAATCTCCTCTCCAGTTAATGTTTTTATTTCCACTACCAGCTCATTCTTTCCAACCACTTTATTTGCAAATTTGGAATTTTGTTTTAAACATGTCCTATTGCTACATTGTCTTTAACAATGGCATTGTCCACTTGAGGTTCCCATTCTCCACTGCTTGACAGCTGAACTTCCAAATAATAAAATTCTTTAATCACTTCTAGTGATTAACTAGAACCATTCTGAAATCACCTCTCTTCCCTTTTTAACTTACCCAATATTTAGACACCACTATTTTTGACATTATAACATTTACCTTTAGGCCATACTCTATACAAAATCTGTTTATTTCACTCATAGTCATTGTTTGCAAGCCAATTGTTGTAGTAGAATTTAGCATAAAATCCTCTCCACCTAAAAGTTCAGGTACTTTTTTTTTTATTGGCAGGCAGTGTGAATTGTCTTAAAATTCTTTCTGTTATGTTATCATATATAATATGTGATATATCATATCACTTAAACAAGACTTGGCTCAAATTACATTCTTGTCTCAGAACTCCTTTCTACAATCTCTGTAATCCCATTTCCTGAAAACTTAATGCAGAATTGAACTTTATCATAATTCTTTTAAATGTCCACAATGAACTCTATGCTTACCCCCCTTAGTTACATTTTGTGCACAAATGCTTCTATTCTAATTGTGTCAAATGCCTTTTCAAAGTGAGCAAAACAAACTAAAACAGAGGAGTTGGATTAAAAATTCTAAACATCACAAACTAAAAATGGTACCTGAACATGCTTTGAGGACTAAGGACTTATCTCCATTGTCAGTATATCTGAGACAAGTCCTTGGTTCTTGAACATGTTCATGTCCCTCTTTTTAGTTAATGATGTTTAGTATTTCTAATCTAACTTGTCTTTATTATTTATCAATACATAACTGTTTCTAATATCTATATTTAAATGTAATGATTATACATCCCATTCTCTTTTGTTTCTTAAATACTTGGTTACTATAGTTTGTAGTTGGATTTATTAATATCATCATCATCATCATCATCATCATCATCATCATCATCATCATCATCATCATCATCATCATCATCATCATCATCATCATCATCATCATCATCATCATCATCATCATCATCATCATCATCATCATCATCATCATCATCATCATCATCACCATCACCATCACCATCACCATCACCATCACCATCACCATCATCACCATCACCATCACCATCACCATCACCATCACCATCACCATCACCATCACCATCACCATCACCATCACCATCACCATCACCATCACCATCACCATCACCATCACCATCACCATCACCATCACCATCACCATCACCATCACCATCACCATCACCATCACCATCACCATCACCATCATCATCATCATCATCATCATCATCATCATCATCATCATCATCATCATCATCATCATCATCATCATCATCATCATCATCATCATCATCATCATCATCATCATCATCATCATCATCATCATCATCATCATCATCATCATCATCATCATCATCATCATCATCATCATCATCATCATCATTATTATTAATTTATTATTATTAATTATTAGTTATTGTTATTAATTATTATTAATTATTTATTATTAGTTATTGTTATTAATTATTATTATTATTATTATTATTATTATTATTATTTATTTATTTATTTATTATTATTATCATCATCATCATCATCATCATCATCATCATCATCATCATCATCATCATCATTATTTTAAGTTTTAATAAAATATACTCGGTAAGTCTTTTTATATGAAATTATATTTATTTTGAACAATGCATTTAATCATAGCAATTTCAACCAGCTGATTTATCCTTTTTCAACATTTTAATTTAAAATGTACCAAGTTAGATAGTAAAGGCATTTAGTTACACAGTACACATTGTCATGTATTGCTGTTATCCAGTATACTTTTTTGTAAAATTAAAAATAATATTAATTTACAGAACTTGGTGAATTTATCATTTACTGGCTGGAAGTGCCTTAGTGCAATACTACAGTTTGTGTCTGTGCATAAGGTTGAGATTTCAAACTTGAAGAAACACTTAGCTTCACAACCATGGACTTATGTGCTGATTCGCCTGACTTTAAGTTCATCTCTGCCTTTTCAAAATGAGAGTTTTCTTCAGTTTGTCAACCACTGGTTAGAATGCCATCAACCAGCTTCACTTCCTTCAAGGTTATTTAATTTCTCTTATTTCTTTAAAAACTATTTAGACTTTTTTTGTGAGATATGTAATTTAAAATAATAAATTGAAACATGAAAAGTTGACACTTTTTAGGATTTTGGTATTTCTAATCATTTTATTGTTTACAAAAACTTGAATATCAAACTCAATATTGCTATAGTGTCTGCTTATATATAACTTCTTTTGGGAAAACAGAGCCATTGCAATGTAGCAATACTTCACTAAATATTTATTTTGTTAATTTAACTAGAGAATATATTTCACTCAGCATAAATAGTTCATACTGTGACATCATCGAAAATACTTGTTTTCATACTTGTATGTCAAAGCACTTTTAAAACCTGTCAGTATCTGAGAACAGCTGGGCTGCTCTAGTTTGGCACATTATACTGGGACTGCAAATGAGAACCATTACTAACCCCTAATAAAGATGGGATTTCTGTTCAGAAACATTTTGAAGGTATCTTGTGCTAAAAGTTTATATGAAAGTACACATTAACTATAAATTTTATTACAGTTATTCCTTATTATTGCTGCGATTATATATGTGAGAATTATTTAAAAATGTCAAATAATATGTTAGTGAGACAATGAATGATGGAGGATTCAGAGTGTATCTACCATGCATGTTTATGCACTTGCAGTCAGCTGAGCAAGAAGTGGGACTCAATTTGCATGCATTGCTCTTGGGTCTAGCTACATATTATTTTATAGTTAATACTATATGTTCATAACTTTACAAATGTTTCGAGGGCATGAAGTCAGTACTAGATCATACAGGGTAATTCAAAGCTTCTTTTTGGCTTCTTTTGCTGATGATCAACTGGAAACAGAAGCTGAACATTTTGTGGAAATCTTTTCTGAAAATATAATGGCTTTCTTTAGATCATAGTATTAATGAAAAATTTATCATTTGGAAGTTCCTGTTAAGATTACAAGCATGCCACTAATGTGAAACAACTTGCTAATCTATTGCTAATTGAACATTGACTTCTACATAACCTAATGTATGTATTGTTTACTGGCCAGGTATGTATGTACTGTTTACTATTTATTTCATGTGGCCATAGTTGAAAATATTTGCTAAATAAAATAATTTTTTGCTATTTTTAATAAATCACTTTCTAAAAACAGGGTAAAAAGTATAAAATAGGTTCTTCTAAGTCCCATATAGATTATCCTAAAAATGTGTAATTGTGGCCTTTTAGTAGGTATTAAAATACTTGTAAGATTTAAAACTAAATCATGGGGGGCATACAATGGATAATAATGAGTGCATAAAGCTATCACTGAGAAAACTCAGGCCCGCCTTGATAGTGCAGATGGTAGCATGTCTGCCTCATGTTCAAGAGGTCTCGAGTTTAAATCTCGGTCAGGGTGAATTACCTTTATAAGGTTCTTTCTGGGGTTTTCCTGAAAGATGAATGTCAGGTAGCTCTAAGCTCTATGGACTCTGGGTTCATTTGAGCATCATTTCACCCATTTCATTTATTGTCCAATATGACTTATGTTGGAGCACAAAAAAGAAAGTGAAAACTCGGACAACAGTTCCTTCATTTGCAGTGCAATAAAATTGTTAATGACTTGCGTGAACTATTCATGCACCAAGTATCTATAGGTATTATCTCATTTTTCATTTAAATCTTATTACAATTTTCAGAGCAATTAAAATTTCACAAGCACAATTCAGACAGGATAACCTGTATGTGTTCAAGAATCTGTGTGGGATTATACATCGTATGAGGCTAGCAGAATTTATTTTATATTTTTTAGTCTGATTTAAAACTGTGGTATATTCAAATTTAAAGCCAATCTCTTACTTAAAAAATTAATAGTAAAAAAATCTTCAATAAGTTATAATTAATGACAAAAATTCACGTATTTTGATGTTCATATATATCACAAACAGAATTGTTTTGCAGATCTAATTGCATCATCAGCTAATGTGTTTGTTTACTGTTATTATCGCTATTGCTGTTAGATGACAGGTTGTTTCTTGTTTTATTGCTAATCACTGAATGTAAAACAAATTTACTGACAGAATTAATTGAGAGCAGATATTTCAAAATTCATTATGTGATCTTTATTTTTCAAAATAAATATTTTTCCAGATACCAAATCTGTGGGTCCATTCAAGTGCTTCAGTAATTTAACTTCTGGATTTATGTCATGATTAAGGAACCAAAAATGATCTGCTACATGTATCAAGTGTTCTGAATATTTCTAAAATGTTCTTTCATTTTAGTTTTCAAATTATGTTTAGTTTTACCAATGTAGATTCTATCAGAATCCAAACAATTAAATTAATAAGTGCCAGACATTTTATAATTAACAATTTTATGGAAATTAATTACTCTATACACTAACCTGTGTCGGACAAGATTTCAATAGATAGAGCCAGACTGAAGAATAATTAATTTCCAATTGACCTAATAGTGGTCTATATAAGAAGCTTTAAAATCATACAAATTTTATCATTGTTAGAGAAACTTAGCAACTTTTTTAATTATATATCTATACATTTGAGGAACTAAAATTATTCCATAATCTTTAAAAATGTTTGTATTTTATCAGCTCAGGGATGATAAATACATTTTTAATATTATAATTTTCTTTTGTTTTCTTAAGAGTAGAAACTTAAGTTAACAAACTTTTGACATTTAAATCTCTTTATGTATACATAAACTCTGTATTGAAACCATTAAACCACGGATCTCCCGGTAGCATTGTTTAAAATAAGTTTATATTCTTTATTAAGGGATATATTTATTAATCTATAAATTATACTATTAAAACAACAAATAACAGGAGTCACAACTTTTATTTTTATGCGATTATTGGATGAGTGGATTTTCTGTAAGTGCTAAAATTCAATTTATTATGAAGTTTTATGAGCAATTCCACAGAAATAGCATATCAAATAGTAAAACTTTAATTTAAATGTTCAATATATTAATGAAATGAAATTAAATGTGTAGTGCTTAACGCCTGCTTTTGCTAACTGTGGCACTGCAGGTGGTGATGCTGTTACTTTAGACAAAGATGAAGCACCGGTGGAATGAGATGGTGGGGGAATCCAGAGATCCCAGAGAAAACCTGCCCCTGCCATGTTGTCCACCACAAATATCACTTTGTAGTTTCCTGGGATCAAACCCCGGCTGCTTTGGCAAGAGTTGAGTATTCACAGGACATGTTTCAAGAGCTCTTGCTCCTATCCTCAGCTGATACTCGACTAGTGCAAGTTGTAGTGGTTTCTTCTTTTTCCGTATTGTCAATAGATGGCGTGATGTACTTGTCAAAGATGTCTGGTGGTGGAGTTTCAAAATTCATGACTCTATGACGATTTTTGTTAATGAAGATTTTTTCCCATACGGAAAGGTCTATGGGGTGATTAACGTATTTTATTAAAGATGTTTCCAAATTGATGTCATGTCTAGTATTCAAAAAATGAAAAGCCACTGCTGATTTTTCTGTTTCACCATTTTTTTTGTTAATGAAGATTTTTTCCCATACGGAAAGGTCTATGGGGTGATTAACGTATTTTATTAGAGATGTTTCCAAATTGATGTCATGTCTAGTATTCAAAAAAATCAGCAGTGGCTTTTCATTTTTTGAATACTAGACATGACATCAATTTGGAAACATCTCTAATAAAATACGTTAATCACCCCATAGACCTTTCCGTATGGGAAAAAATCTTCATTAACAAAAATCGTCATAGAGTCATGAATTTTGAAACTCCACCACCGGACATCTTTGACAAGTACATCACGCCATCTATTGACAATACAGAGAAAGAAGAAACCACTACAACTTGCACTAGTCGAGTATCAGCTGAGGATAGGAGCAAGAGCTCTTGAAACATGTCCTGTGAATAAACAGTGTGAGTGAAGCAATGTGTCAATATATTCTCGATTCAATTTTGTATTAATTTGTGCTTCACTGTCCCTTCGCTTCTTTCAAGTTTATACTTTGAAGAGTTGAGTAGTCTAACCACTCAGCCATGGCATGGCCTTTCAGTATATTAAGTGAGGGCACGTGATTTCTCATACTCTGAGGTAGCTTATTCAATAGTAAAATGTGCAGAATTGCAGAGAATAAGGTAGTTTAATGGAAATGAATTGTTCTTTCACACTAGTCATGTGTAGGGTAAGGTTTGTCATGTCATGTCGGCATGTTGGTCATAGTAGTTCAGATGGTTAGAGCAACTGCATGGAGAGCGGCAGATCTGTGGTTCAAATCCCGACTATGGCATTGAATTTTTCAGTCTGGCTCTATTCATTCAAACCTTAGCCTACACACGGCTAGTGTGGAAGAAATGATTACTTCCATCAATTTACCTGAATAACATAGTGGTTTAACTATGAAGCCTGGGACTTTGTACGTACAGCATAGTAAGTCGCCACAAAAGGTGTGTGTCTCGTAGCATATGAGAATCCCTAGTGGTCTACCGGGAAACATATGAGTCAGTTGGAGAATTTAATGTCATGTTGGCATGTTGGTCATAGTAAATCAGATGGTTAGAGCAACCGCACGGAGAGCGGGAGATCTGTGGTTCAAATCCCGGCTATGACATTGAATTGTTCAGTCTGGTTCTATTCATTCAAACCTTAGCCTAAACACAGCTAGTGTGGTAGAAATGATTATTTCCATTTGGATAGTTAGAGTTAGTCTAAAAAATTCAATGCCGTAGCCGAGATTTGAACCATGGATCTTCCAGTCTACGTCCGGTTGCTCTTAACCATTGAGATACCATAGCAACACTTCCATCATGACACTAAATTCTTCAATTGACTCATATTTTTCCAAGTGAATCACTAGGAAATTTCATATACAACCATATACAATGAGGTACATACCTTTTGTGGTGCCTTAGTATGTGTAAGTACTTAAGTACTAGGCTTCATAGTTTACACCACTATTAGGTCAATTGAAGGAAATTAATTGCTGTTCTTCCACACTAGCCATGTGTAGGGCAAGTTTTGGATAGGTAGAGTCAAATCCATAGCCAGGATTTGAAACATGGATCTCTCGGTCTCTATCGGTTGCTGATAGTTGAAGAATTTAGTGTCATTCTGGCATGTGACTATGGCAGCTCAATGGTTAAGAGCAACTGGACAGAGATCAGGAAATCTGTTGTTCAAATCCAGGGAATTTAATGCTACAGATATTGGTGAATACAAAACTAAATAAAAAACACAATAAAATTAGTATTTTCTAGTTATCATTTGTAGAAGGCAAATGTTAGAATTTACATCGGTTCTTTTTTTGTGTTGGAGATTAACTCATCCTTGATTCATAGTGATAAGCACTACCAAATATAAATATTTTTCTGGTGATCAGCTAAAACAGTTGTAATAGCTTAGTACACAAATAAATAAATAAATAAAAAAAAAAAAAAAATAAATATTTTTAAACAGGATTTATAACTTCTTTTTGTACACGCTGCATATCAGTATCAGTCTGTAATGCAAACATGAAAAATGTTATAGATGATAAATTAATTTAGTGATTTAAATTTCCTTCCAGATCCTGCGTTAATATCATACTACCAACAAACAAGTATTTTAAACATTTTTTTCTAAAATGAGGGGATTTCTGATATTCTATGCTCCTGCTGCTTTCTATTGCTCTCAGTTGATAAATCTTTGCAAGTGCAGATGCAGGCATCTAGAAACATGGCTAAAAGAACAGCAGAAAGACAAACATGAATATAGACAGCTTCTAAGAGAACAAGGTCGCTATGAATACACAATAAAAGGAAATACTGCTAAGGCCAGAGAAGGCCAGAACTCAGCAAGACTAAAAGAGGAAAAGAACTGTGTAAGGCAAAGAATATAATGTTCAAACAGATGCAGCGAATCAGAAACAAGATGCATAGAAATAGGAAGAACGAGATGGTCACACTATTATGACAACTGAAACAGCATTTAGATCTAGGCAACATTTTGGAAAGTACAGAAAATGTGTTGCAGTGGCACTTACCAAGCATCTGTGGAAGAGGTTACAATTGATTGTTGATCTAGCAACAAGAGAAGGATTAACTGTTGGCAAGCAAGGGAAAACATCAGAGCATACACACACAGATGACATTAAAGCTGCAATCTTAAACTTCTTTGAGTATAATTTAATATCATATCAGGCTCCAGGTAGAAATGCATACAAAAGAGTCCACATGAACAGAGAATTCAAAAAACTCTGTATAAGATATTTGGTGGTTATCACAAACGAGGCATATGGACTATTTATAAGGAATAATGAAGATGTGTGCATTAGCTCTTCAAAATGTACAGATTTATGTCCTGTTAATGTGTATCTCCAAGATCAGATTCCAACAGTGTATATGCATGCAATCACTTTGCACAAAAATATTAGTTACTAGTTTTCTCTGCATTGCATAGAAAACAAGTACCTTTTAAAATTGAATTTTGTGAATTTATGTTTCAAGTGTTTTGTGACCAAAATAACGAGGAATGCATACAATCAGCTGTGAAAAATGTTAATTCTGGAGCTTGTAGATGATCAGGCCAATTCACTATGCCAATGGAATCAATGGGCAATGTAGAATAAAAGAGCTTGGATTGAAGAACAAGAAGGATTTGTAATTGACTGCCTTGAAGAATTGCACAAGAAGTAAGAATACTTTCTAAACCATGCTTATGTTAAAAGACAGCAAACCAACGAACAAGTGATCTGAGCATTAAGTGAATCTGCAGTATGAACATGATGCATATACTGTACACGATAAACAACTTGATTTAGGGATGCAATGTCTCTACTTGTTGTCTGAAGCACTTGTTTTGGAGAACTGTTAATGTGCATGACTTGCACACTTATGAGAGTGAGGTAAAATAAAATTGTACATGCTACATGAATTTAATGGTATGTAATCAAAAGAGTACATTTATTTAAAATGTCAATCTACTAGCATTTATATTAACATTTATTGGCCTTTAGGAACTTAAATGTAACTGAATAAAATAAGTAAATAATATATTTTCTTTTCTTTTTGTATTATTTCAGTTAGGTTTAATTTAATTACACACTGGCTTTTGAATGGTGGAATGCAATAAGCATAATTTCATGAATGTCAGTCTGTAACAAACATATTTTGGATCCTTATTTCTTTGCTAATTGCAGTATTTTTATTTAAAAAAGACTATAATATGATACAGCTTAAACCATCCTGAACAAATGGATCTTTTGAAAATTATGTTCAAAGTAAATTTTCAGAGAAATTTAGAATTGCCATTTGTGACCTTTAAAGAGAGTTGACAAAAAATATCACTCTGTAACAACATGTTTGTACATAAATATCTCATAGAAATTTTATGAAAAACAATATTTTTTGCGATAATTTCAATTATCTCTGTTTTCTCTATTGAATGATGTGTTCAAAACTCATGTTCCAAATATGTCACCCACGTGAGAAGCTGATTTATACAGAAAAATATGGTGTGAAACTTGTCTTATCTTTAAAGCCAGTAAAAGGAAGTAACAATTATTTTCAATTTCAGATATCAATTTGATGGCTTTATCTTGTAAATTTGAAAGTTCCAAAGCATAATTTTTATGCTTATTAGGAACAATAGCAAAAAGAGTCATTCAAACATCTAGAAGTTAAAAGATGTTAACCTAGTTTTAAAAATCACAGGAAATGCTTTGGTTACCTGAATGTCATAAAAGCTCATGAAAACATCAGCAAGAAATGGTGCAAGTGGGTTATCCATTGCTATGCTAGAACTTTATTGAAAAAAATTCACCATTAAAATTGAAAAAAAAAAAAAATGACCCAAACGAAGGTTGATGAAATGTAGAATCAGAACTAAAGAATTCAATGACATAGCCAGGATTTGAATTATGGATCTTCCACTCTATGCGCAGCTGCTCCACCACAGAGCTACCACCATGGCAACATGTCGGGACAATATTAAATTTCAACTGTTATTTGCATTCCTGCAGTTGACCATAAGAAATTTCAATTTGAGATCACATATTTTAATGGCTCAATTTGTAATTGGCAACAATGGTCCGTAAGGTACCAAAATATGCACAAATGCAAGTTTAAACTCGCTTAGTCATAGTCGTATGGTCTGTTGAGTTAGATCCTGTGTGAATAGCTGGTAAACAACATGAATATTTATATAGAAAATGTTAGATTCTGCACCATGTTTACATTATATTTTTACTAAAATAAACGTAACCAATATTCAATTAATAGTGGGATAATCTCAATGTTCATTTGTTCAAAAACTTCCAATTATTGATGAATTATATATTTTCACATTCTATAAGCTATTTGACCATTCACCTTGAGGCCTGCCCTTGTACCATGAGTCCTGGTTGTTTCCTTGTGTGAAATCCTGCATTGCTAAAAAGCCTTTTAAATGCATACAGTACCTTTGTCAGGCTATAAGTTCACTCTCTTGATAATATCTTAGTTTTAGTCCATAGTGCTTTTAATAAGCAGTTGCATTATTTGCAACTTTGTGTAGAGAGAAATGGAGAGTATGTTGAAGGATTGTGAGAATACGTTTTTGAATCTCATCAATAACCTGTACTTTAAGACTGCACTTGCAAAACTTTTTGAATGCTTCTCGTGGTATCTATTATATTATACCAATGTTCTTCAGATTTATAAAATCAAGTATTATATATGTATATATGTTTATGCCTCTGTGGTTAATTCCAATTTTGTATGATATCTATATAATACAAATTAAATTCCTCAATTCATGTTAGGCAACTACAGTTAGCGATTTTGTTTGGACCTTTGGCACTCAGGCTTCTTAGAAACACATTCTCACCATTCTACTTGCTGGTTGGCGAGTACAGACATCAGTACAGACATCACTTATGGAAGAGTACCCCAAGATATTAACCATATAGAGAATACTGAAGCAACCACAACTGTATCTTTAAGATACTTGTATAACTAATTGAATTTATTATGAATAGTCTGTCATTTCAAACAAATTTTTCCATAATAGATAAACAAGAACTTACGTAGGAAATATGTAGTTTCATTCAACAATTTTTTGCAGCAATAGCTGATTTCCAAAATATTTCTTGATACAGCTTAAACTTTCCATTTGAAAATGTGCACTTGTGAGATATTCTTCTGTATTGTGCATGTAATTAAGTCCACATTACTTAATCTGAGACCATTTCCAATAAAGTATTGTGAGTAACATAATGTGTATAAAATAATCATCTTTTACTTTCTCCAGCAGGTACTTATCCTTGAGCACTAGAATCTGGTGCTACAAAGGGTCCAACTCACAGCCTCTGTGATGTAATTTAAAATATGACTACATAAAGACATGAAAACTCTTGTTGCCATGTTCAACAACAACTCCATCTGAAAACTGAAAGTGTGCAAATAGTACATAGCTGATAGAGAAGGTGTTGCATTTCACCCAAAAATTCAATGCAGGGATTTCATTAGAAATACATGTTTTGAGGTTTCCTGAAGAAAAAGTTGGATGTATGCACTCACATGGCCTTCTCACTCTAGTACAAACTATTTTTCATAAAGATTATTCTTCTAATTCATACTACTTCAAGAAATTCCCACACCCCTAAACTACACTTTACATGGAAAAGAATTTTATAAGTTTTGAATTTCTCAAAAATAGCTCTAAAAATTTTGATTAAAATACCATTAAATTATTTTCATGATAAATGAAATGTAAAGCTTGAATTTTCTGGAAGTAAACTTTGAAGTCTTCTTCATTCTGAATGACATTTCCATAACTCTTAAACCATAAGAGGTAGACAACATCTTACTGCTCAAAAAATGTAGGTATTGTTAAAGTACACAATTTATGTCATAAATTGTCTCTAGAGATAATCATTATTGATATATTTCTTGTTATTGGCTTGAATTTTCAAATGGCTATACACTTTTCAAGTAAGAAGTCTTTTTTTAATGTTCTGGCTATGAATACAGAATAGAATGTCAAAGCCATCATGTAATGATTAGCTCTTAAGAAAGATGACTATTGATTGAGTCTACTGAACTGAAATTTGTAATAACATTATTTCCACAAATGCTTATCGGATTAACATTGGATTGGATTGGATTATGGTATGGAGAGGATTGGCACTTCGACAATTCTTGATCTATTGTACCTATGCTCTAAGTCGGGCATCCTCGGGAGGAAGGATAAGGTAAGAGGAGACTGAGAGTGGCCAATCCAAGGAGTAACAGTAGTGCAGAGGGCAGGGTTCCCATTATTTACCAGTTGGAAACTCCTCTGGCAGGCCAGTATAGCCAGACAGGCCCACCAGGTCGGCCATGAGACTGGAAACATCTTACTGAAGGAGGAAGTATTTACCAGGAGCATATCATCCTGTCATGCACTGCCAAGACCATCTCCGACATATCTACCCTGAAAGAGATCAGCTGATGAGAGATGATATGACATGATAATGGAGACGTGATGGAGAGATGGGAAATTTGGGGAATGTAATTTACCTAGCCAGTATTTGCCTGGCAATGCAGGTCAGCCACAGAAATTGAATCTGGCCTACCCGAATGCAGGCCACAAACAAAACCGCATAGCCATTTGGCATGGTTGGATAAACATTAGACAGATAGAAGAATATACTTTTTAAGATTGTGCACACAAGAGTAAGTAAAGAAAGTCATGTGAATGCATACATAAGATTTTTATATGAATAAAGTTACCACATAAAGTTCAGAGGGTAGAGAAGTAAAGCAAGACAATTCAGAGTTTTCATTCTTTAAATAGTGTCTGCTTTATATTTGTGTTTTGTTTGCACTGTAAGTTTTTAAAGTGCCATTCTTACTTTCATTAGCCGCGTGAGAAGAATTGAAAAGGGAACAAGAATGCCACCACCAAGCCTATTCTCTCAGTGTCTCTCTACACTAGCTGTTGCTTTAATGAAGAGTGATTTTTCAAAGGAAGACCATTCAAATAGGAACTTAATTTTGAATATAATGAGAAAGGTAAATGAATTTATTTATATTATCTTTTTCCAGAATAACCATATGTAAGCATTAATTAGACTTTGAACAAATTTAAAAGTTCATTATCATAGTCAGTATTAAAAAACTTGTGGATTGAGTATTGAATTTCTTAAGTTTGATTCAGCTACCCAAAATAAAATGCCTTTAACGTTTTTAATGCATTATCTTTCTTTTTTGGGGGAAGACAGAAAAGACACCTACTTATTTTCACTGTCTCTACTACATATAGTAAGAAGGGGAAATATTTAGGGAAATCCAAAACCAAAATCTCTTCAAAAAGTCCATTAAAAATTTACTTAACAGTAAGGTGTACTATTTAATTGAGGAATACATGAATGAATTGTGATCTCAGTGTATCTTAGTGTATAATTTTAGGAAATGTATATATTGTACACACTTGATATTTCTTTGCTTTACTATATACTTTATAAATATTTTAGTCTCTAGCTTTTTAATCTTGATGAGTCACTAATTTATGAGCATTGCTCAACTATGTTTCTGTAATGTGACAAATAAGTATTGTATTGTATTGTATTGCATTCACCCAAAAGTTCAATTATGAGGTTTCACTGAAAATACATGTTTTGAAATTCCTGATTCTAAAATAAAAATTTATAAAAAAAAGGTTCCATGTGTGTATATGTGTGTATGTGTCTGTAAACAGAATAACTTGACAAAAAGTTGGTTAAATATCAAACTTGGTATTCAAGTTCAGCATCTTCCAAGGATGTGACACGAAGATTTTCAAGAAAATCCCCCACCCCAAACTACCCTTTACATATAATGTAAAGTCGCACTCCAGGGGTGGAATGGCAACTGGGGTGCATAGCTGGGAATTAGATGGTAGGATGGTTTGGGGGTTAAGGAACAATACTGAAGTTCATTTTGTCTATAAATTATGAAGCTTTCATTCTGAACCTTAATACCCATTTATAACAGTGCCTGTATGCATTAACATGATGACATTATTATTAAATATACATGAGTGCATGAAACTCTGGAGGAGTCTTAACTTTCAGAGATACCTCCATACATGGTGAGAAGACATCCGTGATTCAGCGTGACTCCCTGTAGAAGAATTCAAGTTAGACTAGCGTGTGCCTGCCAAAAACAGCAGCTATAAGTATTGTGACTTTGTGGGTTCGTGAAATGAAAAGTCCGATTGCACCACTCAAAAATGTTCTTTATTTCCACCGACTTACAGTTAAACACTTGCCAATTACACAGAATTACGTAATGCACACAATTACGATTCACCAGTTCGTTCGTTACAATTCCACTTGCACTCGCGATTACGTAAACTCCTCCGATGCACGTATGCAGTCCGTCCCCTCACTGGGCGCTCCTCACAGCTGCTCGCCAAACACTGACTGACTTCCAGCCCGACGTGTTGCTTTAATAGGGTCAGCTGGCCAATCTAGAAGTTTCTGGCTTCAGTGAATCACCGCGAAAATTCCAGAGGACAGGGGAAGGGGAAAGAGGCGGCCAGCGACAAGTGACATTTCCCTAATCAACCTCTCAGTTAGTGACAGAGACTAATGGGAGGGTGTGGCTTGGCTCCCTCTGGCCCCTTCTCAGCTGTCGTTGGTTGTGCCTTCCGCTAATTGGGTGACAGTATGAACAATTAACCAGAAAGAAGGGGGGCTGAATCACTTAACCCAGAAGCTTTTCACATTAGATCAGCACAAATCTTACCAAAGTTCTAGAACATTCTACCCTCCGTCTAAAGTTCACGAGACACCAGTCTGCGAATTCTTTGTTGTTAGGTTCAATGTCCAGAACTGCTGAGTTCCACATACAAGTGCAGCTATTGCCTTGTAAATTGACAAGCTAAGGATTTCTTGTCCTTTGCCCTTCTATGAGGTTTAACATCTTTAAACCAAGAAATGGTAATTCACTTTTATACTGCTAAAACTCTGATTAAAACTTTAAAATAAATTAAGTTTCTTCACCTCACCAAAGCATATGTGACAATATTTTTAGAAAACATTGATTTTCTCAAAAGTGGCTCTAACAATTTAGATTAAAATATCATGTGTTTTAGATATTTTCATGACAAATTAAATATATTTCTTGAATTTTCTAGGAATAACCTCAGAAATCATCTTCATTACCAATGACTTTTGCATAAATGGTGAAACATAAGAAATAAACAAAATCTTAAAAAATGTAAAGCTTGTTAAAACACAAAAGTTATATTAAATACTCTTTTTTGGTGGAGATTCATTTTGGAGATAGTTTTTGTTATTTGACTGAATTTCCCAATACTTATACTTTTCTCAAATGGGAAGTCATTCATTTTTTTATCTCTTGGCATGCAAAGATAATAGAATTTTAAAGTCGTCACTCTTTAAAAATTTTACTGTCACTTAAACCTAATGTATTGCTATATTTCCCTTGCACCTACCAGAAAAATTGCAATAAGATAATTTCTAATAAATCCTTTCATGGAAGTGTTGAAAACAATGTTGTTGTATAAATTAAATTAATTGGGAGTCGATTAATAACACAAAACAACACTCACCGGGAAAATTTAAAAGTGAGTGTTGTTTTGTGTTATTAATCGACTCCCAATTAATTTAACATAATTTCTGCTAATGTTTATCTTGATTAACATGAAGTAAACTGTGGAATAAGCATTTGTAACTAGTTTTACAAGATTAGAGAGGGTCACGAGTGCAATGGTCAGATTTTTTTTATTGTATTATACTCTTTAGAACATCTAGAATATCTCAGATGTAAGAATTTTTAAATGTCTTAGAGTTCTATATGAATTATTTTACAAATACTGCAGCCACTTGAAGAAACATATTCTTCTAATTAATTTTCAGATTCTCAGTGCTAATGCAAGCTTGTCAAATGAAACCGTCAGTGCGCTTCAAGAGTACGTTATGAAAAACACTCTTTAGGCAATTAATTCTCATATATGGACCCTCAAGGTAAGGAGCATTTTTATTAAAGCAAGTTTATTTGTTTACTAAGAATGGGTAATTACTTTCACTGCAAATGATGCTGTTCAGGTCACATTTATAGACTTAATCATACGCTTATTACTTCATCACTGTATTCCTTGACAATTATCCATAATATCATTTTATGTAAAATTTTAGGTATTTTCAGTTGGCTGAGGGTATGCATGTCTCCCTTAGCTTGCTATTGCTAGGGTTAAGGCTTTGTAGGTTATGAATAAAGGCTAGAGGGATGTGCGCTCACATGCGGTACAAATTAGTTAGTCACATAGTATGAATGTCAGATGTACAGCATGGCCATCAATGTACAAACAGCTGCCACCAGAAGTAAACGTTGAAATCAATGTAAAGTAGTACTCTTAAGAACTAATGAAGCATTTCCTTGAAGTGTATGCAAATGCAAGGTAAAGGACTAGTATAACACAACGATTTTGTTTCTTCTTGCGTACCTGTCGTGGTCAGGCTGTAACTACCTGTAGTTGTTTACAGCAAGAGCAATAACAGTACAGTCCATGCAGTACACCTATGGAAAAATGTACATGCCTACGACCTTTAGTTATGAAACCCTGTATTCCTATATATACATAGTGGACAAAAAGTATGGTTAGTTTTACTAACACCCTATATGGTGGCTTAGAGATTCTACCAAGCAATAGCATGTGTATTTACAACTTCTGGAGTAGGTGTTACTGTGCAGCTGGAACATGGCTTCCCAGCAATCACATGCTGAGTCTTATTGTATCTGACTTCATTATGTTGTAATTAATTCTTTGCTGGTATTATTTATGATACAATAGCAATGAATTATATCATATGTTTTTAGTTAGGAGCTTGTTAACATAATGATAGACAAGTACAAGCAATTTGTATTCAAATTTAAGTTTTTGGATAGATAGAGTCAACACGAAAAATTCAGTGCCATGGCTGGGATTTGAGTCACGGATCTCCTGATTTCCAACCAGTTGCTCTTACCCGTTGAACTATCATGGCCAACGTGCCATTTTGACACTAAATTCTCCAATTGATTCATATTATTTTCCTGGTAAACCACTAGGGGCTCTCGTATCCGAAATACACTATTTGTGTCTACTTACTATCATAAGTACTTGAATCTCAGGCTTCAAAATTAAACTCTAATTATTTAAGTTAATTGATGGAAATTAATCAATTCTTCACACTAGCCACTAGTATTCAAATATTAATATATCCGGATGTTCAATATTGGCTGAACAGTATTTGTATACTTTGTTAAAAGATGTGACACTAAGACTTTTTAAGGTGTACTCTTTAAAAAGATGGCCATCCTACACAGACAGCAGTATGGACCTGGGAAATATTGCATAAGAAATATCCTGGTCAAGCATTTGGACTTAATGTTCCATTGAAAAGATATCTCAATCTTGCTCACATGGCCTACTTTCTCTGAGCCTACATTAGAGATGATGTTTACTGAGAATTACTTCTTGATAGAAATCACATTCATGCTGCAAATACAACTGTAACACCTGATGTGCTGGTTGCAGGAAGAGCTAATACGGGTCAATTTATGTGCTGAACGGAATGGACCTTATTTTGACCATCGTTTTTGAGTATCCAGTGCATCCAAACAGAAGTACCTAAGTGCCCAGGAGTATGCAACCCAAACTATTGCTCAGTCTGAGCCTACCAGTACATTGGCGTGGTTAAAATTTTCATTAATGATTTGAGCTCATAGACATATCTTTGCCTTTTAGTATGGATTGCATACCATGTAATTAATTTTTATTATGATAACCATCATTTTTATTACAGGAATTTATTTGTATAGTGATGGAGATTATACTTGTAAACATTTGGAAGATACTGATTAATTTATTCCACTTTTTTCACTTTAGAGTTATGATACGCACATGCATACTTTCCACTTCATGCACACACACTTATAGAGTTTCAATTATATTAAAACATTTCACTGTTTTTAATTACCTTTAATAATATCTTAATTTGTGATATGTTTTGAAGTTTATTGAAGCCAAATGAAGCATTTTTAGCAAAAGTGTGTGTTCATGTGTGCATATGGTGGGTGAGTGTGTGGCAGATGTGTATGTGTGTGTGTATATGAAGGTGCTATTACTTTTTAGTTTTTTAAAAAATAGCTACTAATGATTTTCATTAAAATATAAAAATGTAATATATTTGAAATATAAATATGATAGAGTGTGTAGCTTGAATTTTCTGTGAATAGCATCTAAAGTCCTTTTCTTGCTGATTGTGTTGTATTTATTGGGATTATAGATTAGTATAAGTAAGCAATTAAATATGGAATGCATGCTAGTTTATAATGCAAGTTAGTTTGTTATTCATAAATTATTGTAGATTAAATTGCATGTGGTAATATAATCATATAATTGTGAAAGACGAATAATATATATTCAAATTCATACTAACTACATTATGTAAAATGGTAATTCAGAAACTAAGTTCCATTGATGCATAATGTGGAAAAGTTCTAACTAATAAGTATAAGTAATCTGCCTTCACATATGTACATATTCTGTTATTTATCACTTCTTCAGAGGTATATTTTTGTATTTTAGTTTTTAAATAATTGTATTTCTTGATTCCTCTATGATTGAACTTCTGCAGTTTCCTCATTTTTTTTGCAAGGATTGTATTTTTTTAATTATTATAATGTATCCTTTAATTATGTATCATTGGCTTATTGTACTACCCACTTAATGCACTCTTTCTGAATTATTGTATCCATTTATTCTTTGCATTGACATATCCCATATCAGGAAAATGATCAGAGGATGAATAAATACAAATAAAAAACACTAAGAATAGCTTTGCAACTTTTATACTGGCATCCAATCTAATGCATGCAGTGTGCTGCATATAATGTAGTTGCTTGTTATGAGCTCCCTCAGCAAAAACTTACAAAATGAGAGTTGCATTAGAAAAATCCTGCCATAAGATAAGATAAGATGCTTTATTGTCACATACGCTTACAAATAGTGAGTAAAAACTCAGTAAACAGGTGACTCGTCAACAGTAGAAAATTTAAAATAATAATAATTACACAAAATAACAATAACACTAATAATATAAATACTAATAATACTAATAATATAATTACTAATAATATCAATACAACTATATACAAATATTTTTATAATTATGACATGCCCTTGGAATAATATTGTCAGAATATTAGAATTACAAAATGACAAAAAGTTTCATTATAATTCAATATGCAAGATGTGTGATTATGAAATTTATTTAAAAGTTATAAGAAATTAAAAACTATGACTGAAGAGATGAAAATCACTTAGCCCAAGTAATGGCTGTAAGGGGATGATCAAAACCATCCCATTAAAGTTACTCAAAAGCTCCAGAGCTTTTCAAGCATTATGAAGTTGAGGTTGGCATGTGAAAGCACAATACTTGATGTCAATATACTGCAATGTTTGTTTTCAATAGCTCATGTAGGTTTTATTTAAAGTTTCTTAAAGAAATCTTATAACATAATGCACCAGGCATTTGGCCGAATTTTCTAGCACAGCCCTCCTTTTGTAAGGTTATATAGTGAGCAATTCCATTTTCTTGCTAGTGTTGCTGGATGTGCATGAACTACAGTGCATGGTGAAGTAAAAATATTTTCGCTTTTCTCACTGCTTCCTTCACTATGTGATAACACAGTTGTTGTCCTTGTATATCTTGGGTAACAGGGGAATAATAAAAGATAGATGGAAAGTTATACTAGAAATTTGTAGAGTTCATCAAAACTCAAAGTCTCAGATACTTTATTTAAAGTGTGGTGTTTTTTAAATATTGCATGTTGCATATTTACACCTTTCCATGTACATCATCCAATGGGCATGCTTGCATTTCTTCAGTTTTTTTTCTGTCACAAGAGCTCGTTACTACAGCTAAATACTAGCATGCTATTTCTGCATGTTTTACGAAACTATGCACTTATTGCTTAACTGAAATCATTTCTAGTCAAAATTAGCACATGTAATGCAATGTACATTAAAATAGCACATTTTTATATAAGTATAATAGTTATATCTAAGTTTCCATGGGTAGAGAAAGTCCTGAATGTTCACATCATTTGGGATGTGTATCTCCTAACTGATTTTTGTTTTAGTTTCAGCAAATGAAGAAAGAAAAAGCATACTAATAACAAATGGATGAAACTTGGAAAAAACAACAAACAAACAGAAAAAAATAGCCATTCACAAGTTGTATAGCAGTGTTACAAAAGTCTGAAATCACTATACTCAAATATACATATATATTGTTAATTTTATATAGATAATATAAGCAAAAATAATGGTTATGGATAGTGGGAATCCGTAATTACTGAACATGCTCCTCATGTAGATTTAAACAAAACTAATTTATTTTAAAATATTCTTTCACATAAAGATATGTAATACATAGATGCTGCAAGAACAACACATATGAACAACACAGTTAAATCTCGACATATGAAATAGTTTTCATTCTTTATATCAGTCTTTACTCAGCTTTGTTCTTTTCTGTTTTCAGTTACAACAGCACAAGTAAAATTATTTTAAAATCATTCATTTTTTAAAACTCAGCATATACAGTTATATATAATTGTAAGTCTATTCTTAAAATACTACATAAATTATGTGACAAAGTGCAGGCCATTATAAATACAGTGGAGTAATGACAGTTTAGTGGTACATATGTGCTAATGTGGCCAAGTGAGGGGATGTTATCAAAAGCTTATAATATATATTTTGTTAACAATATAGTTTGAAGTCAGTATTATACTGCATAAAGTAAATCAGAGTTTAATAAATCTTTGTGCTAGTATCTAAAGAGTTTTATTTATTTTATACAGAAGCATTGTTAACAGTATATGATATGAAGGAAATATCCCAAATTTTCTCATAATCATCTAACAGGGTAAAGATATTCTATAATTTGACTTATATTTTTAAAACTTTTAAAATATTTTCTGATGAGTTTCTTTCATCAGTGTGCATAATGTCTTTCTTATTTTATTCTGCTTATGTATAAAAGTATGTCAAAGTATCTGAAAGACAAACAAATTTTTAAATACCTAATATATGTATTTTTTAATTGCTTGCAAATTGAGATAAAAACTTAATTATATAATAAACATAAGATATATATATATATATATATATATATATATATATATATATAAAGCAATAGCATTATAAAATGTTAGTACAGAGCTAGATAGCTGAGACATTATTGCCTGTGAAAATCAAGAAGTCTTGGAGTCAAATGCCATGGAATGCATAATTTGACAGGGGTGTTTAATGAGCATCTCAGTTAATAGGTAAGCACTGGCTTAAATATTTCAATACCATGACCCAAAGATCCATTCAGATGTTAAGAAAAATAAAACACTTTTATTTGAACATTATTTATGTTTATACTACCTCACTTATTTTTGTAAATCTGTTGGTCGTCAACTGAAGATGGGAGCAAATGTTTCAGAAACATGTTTTGATTTTAGAAATATAAGTGAGATAGTGTATGTCCTGCACCATGGGGTGGTGGGCTGCAATGTTTTTCTCCAGTTTCCTGCCACTGAATGAGTCCATATTTGATCCCACCCTTAGTGGATACAGACTTTAAATCCTGGGTACAGGACTGGTAGCCATTCAGCATCATGAGAAGTTTGAGGAGATGCAGTAGGCAGCGAATCCCATAAAAAATGGCAACTTCCTGGCTGGGAGTGCCAAGATGTTGAGCACATCTCCTCCTTGTATCAATTGGATGATCATCCACCTTTGCCTTGCATACGTGGGTATGAGGCTGGCAGTCAGGCTGGCAGGCTCAGGCTCGCTTGTAACTATTATGGCCATTGATTACGTTTTTAAGTGAGTTAGTGTAAACACAACGAATGTTCAATTAATAGTGCAATTAACCTCATTGTTCAACAAATTCCAATTATTATTGAAGTAGTAAAACAAATGACATATATATGAAAGTGACTCTGCAATTAATTTGAATTTCTCAAGTGTTCATATTTGTTGTGTGGGTGTGACATGCCTACCTTCAGAGTTTAAACTTGGTAGGGGTTGAGCTACTTGGATAAGATTTTTTCAAGGACTTTCCCTTACACTAGGAAAACAAACATTATGACAGTTTGGCAGCTCTCAGACCTATGGAGCTTCAGCTCAATCGAGCAATTAAGTTCAACCATTTCGTTAGCCATATTTGAGATTATCAGTCGCTAAAAGGGATGTTAAACTCTCCAAAAAAAAAAAAAAAAAGTTACTAAGCAAATAAGGTAATCTATTCAGTAACTCTTGAGCTCTTAAAGTCTGTATAAGGTAAGACAGCCAAAATATTCAAAACATGGTATTGCATTAATACAAGAACCATTTGAATTCCCACTGTATGAAAGTTCTGTCCTTTTTCTTCTTTTAATGTTTATCTCATGGATTAGGAACAAATTTACAGTTAACTAAATAAATTGTTTGCAGTGATAGAGTTATTTAATTTTTTTAAATAATGGAACTGGTATTTAAACAATTCATATTTTCAAAATGATACAACCACCTCTATGTATACCAAATATTATTATTCTTTATACTCACAGTCAAATATTAAAATTACAAAAATTTGCTTAAAAATCTTTGTTTGGGTCCTTTGGATTAGACACATACTCCATTTCACACATATTCCTAACATATTTCTCTTCTTTGGCAATAAACAGTTCTTGTTTCTTCCTTGGAATAAGATTCTTCCATGAATTGTACTCATCTGAACTACCACAGATTCTTCACAAACTGAAATAAGGTTTGTCGTCATGGGCGCTGTCTACTTGCCCTTTGCACAAAGCAGCCTTTGAAGGAATTAAGCCGTACATCTATTTCTCCTTCTTCTAGCTGAAATGAAAGCAAGTAAAAAATAATTAAAATGATGTTCTACTCACATTTAAAATTCAGTTTAATTTTTTCATTTACATTATAGGAGGGGATTACATTACATTATGGAGGGGATTTGGCAACAAAACCTGCATTTATTGTACCCCAAGTAGGGCATCCCCACAATGAAGGATGACACAAGAGCAGACAGAGGGCACAAGGAATTATGACAGCGCTGAGACAGCTGCTGACACTTCTACCCTGAAAGAGAGCACCAGATGAGAGATGATGTGAAATGATAATGGAGATGAAATGGAGGGACAGAAAATTCGGGGGATATAATTAACCTATCCAGCATTCACCTGGCGACCCAGGAAAGTCCCTCAGAAAACCCATGGGCCAGGTAGGTCGGCCACAGGAATCGAACTGAGCCTCCTGAATGTGAGCCACCAACGAAACTGCCTGAGCTATCCAGCTTGGTTGGACATAATATGAAAGGAATCCCAGGTTCTTATCCTTTTGCATATAAGAAAGAGAGGAATGGGTGAAGACCAGTGGTTGTTATGCTAAGCCATACAGAAAACGTGCCAAATAAAGTAACCATTGATTTTAAATATTGTGGTCTAACAGGCATAACTCAATGTCTTGTAATTCTGGACAACATGATAGATAGACTCAACATGAAAGATTCAATGCCATGGCTGGGATTTGAACCACGGATCTCCTGGTTTCCATCCAGTCTCTCTAACCCATTGAGCTACCATGGTTAACTTGCCGTCACAACATTACATTCTCCAGTTGACTCATACTCTGGACAACATGATTCCACAGAGGCCATGTTATAGATGCCTTCATGTAGGTACTGATACCATAATTATGCAATTATGCACTTATACAATTTATGCAATTGAGAATAACATGCAAAGCGTGTAGGATTAGTAGGTGACCCTATAAAACAATATTATGCGCTGATGATACGGCAATAATAACTTCTAACAAGAATAAAGGCAGTTTTGAACACTAATGTACAAATGATGAAAATGGCTAAAATGTGGTTCAAAGTAGTTTCATTGCAACTTAATAAGCAAAAATGGAATAAGTCCTTTTTAATATATATATCAAAGTTCAGGACTTAACTTCCGTTGTCATAACCCCCTTTTTGTTTGTTTGTCTTGTTACCATTCCTTCCTCTGCTCTCACACAGATTTTATCCTGTTTATACATATAATACTTAAAGAATATTCCCCATACCTTGACTTACTTCCTTGCACAAAAGTTTATACCATAACAATTTCGAATCTTTGAGGCTATATGCTTTCTCTAGTTCTACAAAAGATGTGAACAGTTTTCTTCAGTTTACATTTAGCTATTTATCCACTAATATTTTTGCTATGAATATAATATCTACACTTCCTCTCTCCCTATACCCTATTCAAAAAAAAAGTTTTATATTTCTCTACCCAATTTATTAACATGGTTTCAAGATTCTTGTAAATTTTTTCCAACTTTTGATAGTAATGTGATATTTCTATAATTATTAGACTTATTAGACTTCCCTTGCCTTTATATATTTGAAGAATATATGGAGCTTTTCTACAATTTTTTGGTATAGTTTGTGCATAAGCCTCATTAACATTGAAGAACTAAGGTATGCTGCCTAAGCCCCTATTCCAGAAATTGCTACTGTCCTGCAAAAAGTAGAAAGTGATATCAGTGACCTTATTTTCTGTTTGTCCAATGGTTTTCATCTTGTAACCAATACCTGTAATGTAGTGGCAGCTGTGTTTCAACTCCATGATAGGGCCTGCCTATTATTCTTCTTTTTCTTTAATTTAATTAAGCTTTCCTGTAAGTAGCTTGACTGTATTATGTCACTAAACCATTCCTTAATAAATCCAGTGTGATTATTTGTGTGATTTGTTTGTGCTGATTTATTCTTTTTCATTAATTTCATTTTGTGTTATGCCCTCTTTCACTTCACTATCCCATTTTTTTTTATTTAACTGTCAATAGACTGCAAAGTAGTTTCTGACATTGCCAATTACAATCTAAAAGTTTACAATTATAGGATATAGAGCAAAATATAAACAATATAAAAACATATTTACAGATAATCAACTTTGTACAAACATATCCATTAAAAAGTATTTTAATTTGTTTTGAAATTGCTTCGTACCATTTAATGCTTTAATTGATGTTGGCAGTCTATTAAATAAAATCTGTTCCATTATAAAAACATCTATCAGTAGATTGTTTAGAAGTACAGTCTCTAAAATAGTCATTGTTGCATCTGGTATTATAATTGTGTACATCAGCAGTCTTCAAATTTACCTTACTTACAACAAAAAGAATTGCTTTACATACCTCTATGTAACTCATTCCAAGTTCTACCATTGGTTTTGCCACAGTAGCATAATCCTCACTAAAGAGGGTTTTAAAATATTCCATTAATTATTCTGGACTGATATTAGGTTTGTTTATATGTTTATTAGAGGTTGATTTTAATGTTTTCCATACCTTGCTAATATTGTTTTCACTTAAAACAATGTAGTAAAATTTATAAAAGATATCAAGTTTCTGAAGTTTTGTTTTTGAAGTTTTATTAAATTTTTAACTGTTCTTTCATGTTACACATAGATTTTCTTGATATCAACAATTTTAAAGATACTTCCATTTTTTCTTTTCAGTGTTTCTGTTACTCAAAATATCCTTTGACCACACACTAAGCTTAAAATTTTCTGTTTAGCATCAGCATTTATGGGCTTAAAAATATTTTTACATACCTAGTTCAAAAAAATTGAATAGTTCAGTTGAAATTAATTATTTTTTATAGCTCGCAATAAAATAATTGAAAAGTTCAATAACATGTAAACACAGTTTTTTCTTTTACACTAATTAAAATTACAAAATGCGTTCACAAAAAAGTTATTAAATTTGTGCACTAAGCTTAAATTTAAATTTTGTTCAAGGAGCATTTCATATTAGCATATAAAAATTGATTTAAACGATTAAATATAAAAAATTAATATCATAAAAATGATTTGACATAGCTTGCTGATATTTTGATTTACCTTAATAGATGTTTCGTTATTGAGTATTGGAAAAGAATTCAAAGTAATCAGGACATTGTAGTTTTTTGGATGTTTACAGATGCATTACCTTCACTAACAATGATATTCTCATTCTTTCTTCACTAATATTTCTAGCATTCTAACAATAATTTATAAAATATATCTACTATTTAAATACTTCTGCTTTACATTTTAATCATTTCTCTCCATTTTACCAGTAATTGCTTCAGCATTCTTACTGGGCATTATAGATTTTGCTTTGAAAGATTTCAAAGCATGTATACTTTCATGTAGAGAAAAGAAAGGAAGTGGGTGGTGAATCATTGGTTTTTGCAATTGTACGATGCTAGATGATTTTAATGTGAAAGTTGGAGAGTTAAAAGTGTATGGAAATAGGTGTATACAGTGAAAAGACAAATGATGAAAATAATAAAACATGGGAATGGTAGATTAAGGATTAGATAGTGAATGAGGAGTAACTAAATTAGTGCAGCTCTCTGAGAACAATGAATTGTTATTGTAAGTGATTTTTGGAGTTGGAGATGATGGAAAATTTAGTTTTAGATGGACAAATGGAAATGAACAAAGGGAGATGAACAAATGGAAAATATAAAAAAACTCAGACAAGAAAAACTAAGCCACGTGTGAAGTTGAAATAAGATAGGGAAAGATAAATTTTATAAATAATGATGAACTGATATTAAAGAGATTATTAAAAGAAAATAATAGGTTAGAAAGGAAGAAAAACATACCAAACATGCAAACGTAGTGAAGGGCTGCTCTAATAGCAAAAGGACCAGAGCCTAGCTTAGGGAGAGCTCAAGATATTTTCTTAGCACTTAATATATCATATCATCATACAGAGAAGCAATGTGGGTTATATTAGAATAGCAATGGAATTGTTGAACGTGACAAATACTTCAATATGTCTGCATTTACAGTATCGCTACTAATCTGTATTTTGTGAAACTGTAAGTTTTGAGTTTCTGCAAACATATTAATTAATTGTAAGTGAACCATTGCAAAAGTAACGGAACACTTTTTTTTTATAAAGAACAAAGTATATAATTAACTACTGTTTATGTACACACTTATGTTACAATATGATTAGTAGTATTGTTTTTAAAATTTAAAAAAATAAATCTAACATAACTGAAGGATATACCTATGCCAAACACTGGAAGAGGTGCAAGAAAAGTTTAATGATAATAAGAAGGATGTTTGATATAAAAGATTGTCTACATAGATAATTTACTCAAATATTATTTTACCTGATCTGCATAATATATATCTTGGTAACAAGATGGCGAAATACATTCTCTAATGCATCTTATTCTATGAATTCCAGTTAATGGGACACAAGCTGGGCTTTGCTCACAAGCTGACTCAAACTCCCTGAACACCATCTCCTGTAACAAGTACGAATTTAGTTATATAAGTACAAAAATACTTTCAACAGAAATATTGCTTTATATGTAACTAACGTTTTTGCCCGATTCCTTATATTGGAATTCCGGGAAAGTAAATACTACTTTTTTATCATCACAGGCTATAACCCCTACGAGATAGATAACCAACAACACACTGGTGGCTGCCATGTTGCTTTCCCCTACCCTCAAAGGGCTCACAATGTTTCCAAACATACAGCCTTCAGATTTCGATCGAATTTATTGCGAATCAAATCGCATACTATTTGTAGTTGCAACGATGGGTTATTGCATTTAGAGCAACATGGATGATGTGGTTATGTCTTAATTAGCAAATCAGCTTTTTGTAAGTATCTACTACTTTTCAAGGAAAAAGGCTGCACGCATAATTAAAATACATTTTTTTTTTTAACGAAAGATATATTTGTTTCGTATACAAATTATTTTGTCCCCATTTTATTCTTGGAGGGAATAGTTTAATGTGTGTATTTCTTTAAGCGAACACTGTTAGCAGTATTGCTACCAGAACTTCAGATGTTTAATGGCGCGAAAGTGCTTTCAATTCGTGCTCGATTTAAATGCTTCTACGTATGTTACTAACACTAAATGATACTTTTCGCAATCGATGGGCCACTTAATGATTTATTGATTATAATCGAACTCTGTTATGTTCAAAATTGAATCCAAAAATAGGAAAAGAAGTTTGTATTTAGCATCTTTAGGAAAATCTCAGTGGTTATTGATCGTGGAGTATTCTAACGGACCCTGCGCGAGGCTAGTCCCCTCGTGCTTTCGTCCGGGCGACCTCTCACTGGCGGGCAGACTTGTGCAAGGCCACAAACAGACGCTGACGTATTCCGTGGGGTCTGTGGAGACAGGTTGTAATAGTATTACATTTGTTTATTTATTACGCTGTGTTTGTGGACTTAAGTGTGTTCTTCAGCAGGCGGTGCAACCAAGTGATTTTTGCCGCGGCTTCTATATAAGGTACGTGCGTCATCACAATGTGCTTTCTGTCATCGGACTCAGTTTTTAAGTACGTTTGACGTTTAGCATGGTTATGTTTGCTGTTGATATATTGGATCCGTGAATGAGACTGGCGTGGTTGAGAGCATTTAAATGTACATATTTGTGACTGAAAAATAAATGCTACTTTTATAATAAACTTTTTCATAGAACGTCATGAGTTAAAGTGCGCGATTTTAATAATTTGTTGTGAAAGTATATTTTCTCCCCATGCGCACTCTTTAAATTCGTCACCCATCTGACAGTTGCGATGAAAAACTCTGGCGTGCATTCTTAGTTAGCAAAAAATTATAAACATTAGCTGTTTAGAATTTTTGTTGGTAAATAAAATATTTTAACAAGAATTTCTAGCGCAGCAGAATACTGTACCGGACTACAGTAGTTTATCAAAAAGATAAATTGTGATACTTTTGCTTATTTGTAGTAATTCCTTTCTCTCTGTAAGACACGCAGTTCAAGTATTAATAGAATATAAAAACGAACAATAAAATACGTGATTAATTTCAAAACAATATGACATGTTGGTACTAAAATATTGATTTTTATTCTTTTCTTGAAGAAAAAGTAGGTATGTTTGAGATGGCTGTGATGAAGGGTTACTATAGTTTTTCTCAAACTCTTTGGAAAACAGTGAAATTTAATGAATAAATTAAAAGCTGAATATGATAATATTACTAATTTAAAATAACTTTTCTGAGGGAATACAATTTTCTTTGACTTAGGGACACGAATTTTAACAATACTTACGAATTAGTCTTAACAGGTATAGTAATTATTTGAACAAAAACTTTTGTTTATATTTTTTATCACTTGCTTGGAAGAGAAAGAAAAAACACGAAAAGGGCATTTTTTGTTAAAAAACTTAACACGTTGTTTTTGAAATTAAAATGTTATAAACTAGAAAGTTGAAAGGATTTTTGCAACAGCAAATGCATGCTTTTATTATGCTGAGTGAAAATCGATACAAAATATATAAATAATTATTTTAAATGTGAATGAATAAGTAAAATCCATAAAAATATAGATTTAAAATTCAGTTAATTTATAAAAGCACTGTTTACCAAACGCGTCATAAAATCATAGCAGTGTAAGTGCATACTTGAAGAGGTTTATCCTGAAATTTTGGTTCAAAACGTTTATTTTAACGCTCCAGAATTGCACGAGACAAACAATACCACCCCTTGTAGAATGTGTGTATACGCATATCCTGGATTTTAGGGCTCCGAATATGAAACAAAATGTCTCTTATATATAATATAAAAATGACGAATTTATCTTAATCAGTTTTTTTTTAAAGATAGGTATTCAAATTTATGCTGAATGTTTAGTATTGCATTAACTATGCCACAAATTATCTTGATTATAGATTTTGCGAAATATTACATCACTGCAACAATTCTTGTTAACGTATAGTCAATCCACAACGATGTAAGGACCTTTGAGAAATGTATAGTACGTGCAGTAATGCAGAATAGTTATTGTTAGTGCTCAACCTTTGTCTTTTCTTCCTCTTGGACCAAAGTAACTAGTTCGTTTATCATACATTTATTTCTCATACTTTTACCTTCAAATGTTTACTCTGAAATAATTCCTGAAATTTCAATCAAGAAGATACTGCGTTTCCTTGTTTATTATATGTTTACAATCGAGCTATAGGCAAGGTTGGAACAGCAGTATCTTACTACTTGCGCACATTATATACGTATTTGCGGTGTGTTTACTTAGCCTTACAAAGAATTGCGTATAAAATTCTGGAGAATGCTTAGGTACGGCAAGACGTCTAACAATATTGCAATAATTAATTGTTTGGCATACAAGTAAAACCTGTGCCCGGTCTTCGGAAAGACATAATTCTCTTGAATGTATCGTAATATAAATTTATAGGTAATAAAGGAATCTGCTTGTTATTCATGTTTTACAGTTAAGGTAGTTTTGTTCAGTGTTTAAAGCTTTTTATATACAGAATTTGCTATATTTTACAATATATTTTTATGTTCATTGATGATCACGTAATGATGATGATTACTACTACTACTACTACTACTACTACTACTACTACTACTACTACTACTACTACTACTACTACTACTACTACTACTACTACTACTACTACTACTACTACTACTACTACTACTACTACTACTACTACTACTGCTACTACTAATACTACTACTACTGCTACTACTACTACTGCTACTACTACTGCTACTACTATTAATAATAATAATAATAATAATAATAATAATAATAATAATAATAATAATAATAATAATAATAATAATAATAATAATAATAATAATAATAATAATAATAATAATAATAATAATAATAATAATAATAATAATAATAATAATAATAATAATAATAATAATAATAATAATAATAATAATAATAATAATAATAATAATAATAATAATAATAATAATAATAATAATAATAATAATAATAATAATAATAATAATAATAATAATAATAATAATAATAATAATAATAATAATAATAATAATAATAATAATAATAATAATAATAATAATAATAATAATAATAATAATAATAATAATAATAATAATAATAATAATAATAAAATAGTTCATTAAGATAATAATAAAAATGAACCCAAACTCTGCCTAGAATCTGTAAGATTTGCTTTCTAAATCTTTAATATGTTCGATATTATTTAGACATTTGATTAAACATCGTAATCTGCGTTGAACATGTATTAACTTACTGTATCATATATTTCGTGAGGTTTGAGAATTTTACGACCACACGTCAAAAATTTCTACCGTAAAGTCGTTCTATTGTAAATTTCTTCACGAATTAAAAAGTAATGAGATATCAGAATAAAAAAATCTGCTGTGCGTCTTGCACTTTTATGTTATTTAAAATAGTATTCTGCCGCAATTTGAAATACCTCCATAATAGCCTTTTTCCTGGTGCATGCTGGTGAACGTGTCAAGTTCCATTTTACTACTGTTTTCAGTTTGCTAACAAGTGAATGTCGACATTATGTGTACAAAGCATATTAAACGCAGAGGATTTGCTTGTTTTATCATATGTTTTAGCATTTACGAGGAAGTAGGCAACAAATGCATAACCAGCTATTCCAAGCTATGGGTTTACCTGCACTGCAGTTGAGTTTAGGACAGTTCGGGTAGTCTTGTTTTATTCCAGGAAATAACAAGACCTCTTTACATTACTTGCTCACCAGCACTTGTTAAACAAAAACACATACTGCAAATGCATTCAACTCAAGCGTTATTTGGAGGCAACGGAGCCGAGATATTTTATTGGAAGTGATTCATATACCCATATATTGTGGAGTTCATGGAAATGGAATGCAGGACGTGCTGTTGAGTTATGCGAGAGAAAATGCACAAAGATATGCATATGCAAAGAAAACATTCTCTGAAGTGAAGTCAAACCAACGTGGGTATTTGTGTATTTCAGATTTCAAGCATAAAAAAGCAAACGGCAACAACAGTATGTTAATTCAGCTCTGGTATAGAACATTTGTCATAACTTACGAATATTACAAGCGCATCTACGAGAGTATCACATAGTTTCGTTAGTATTTTTGGTTCAAGTGAGCTCGGGGACTTCGCACTCCAAAATTATCTGACAGAAAATACTAACATTTGAATAAAAAAAGGCGGGGGGGGGGGGGAGCGAAACGATACTGAATCGAACCTCGGTTCGCACATCTAGAGGCAAGGCATATTATTTCTTTCCTATGTGTGTTTGCTCAGTTGACGGTCGGTCACATTATACGTTCAACTATTAAATGCTTCTTTCTTTTTTGTAGTTTTCATCTTTTTCAAAAAGGCAATCCTTTTATGTTCTTCATTTCGAGGAATGAGGAAGTATACCGATGCAGAACTTTCACAAAGAAGTATCGCACGTACATGTCTGTGGCAGCCAAAATAACAAGCAAGTAAAATTATTAAATGCTGTAAAATATGCTTGCGCATCAATTTGGAAGGGCACATACATATAAAATTTTGTATTTAAATCCGACAACTTTGATGGGTGAAATATGTTAAAGAAATTTCCCCTACCGTAATTTATAAAATAGTATAAGCATTTAAAAATAGCTCTTAGGATTTGAGTTAGAATATGAGCTTGAGTTATAAGGAGATAAGTAAATTAAAAATATATAATTCTCTATAGAAATTATCCATTTAGTTTTAATTTTTTCAAGTGGAAAACACTTATAAAAAATGTGGCTTTGATTAGAATATACCATTTGCATTAAGTAAGCATAGCATTAGATCCAACCTATTTGGTGTCGAAAGCACACATTTTAGGACCTATGAAAAATGTCATTTTGTGTCTCTTTTAGCATACCTCGGAAACAATCGTAAGATTTTTTGTTTGTTTTGCAATTTACGTCCTCCAACGTTAAGTCATATCGGACGGTGAATGGAATGGATGAAATGATGTTAAAATGAGCCCAGGGTCCATAGAGCTTAGAGTTACCCGACATTCGTCTTTCAGAATAAGGGAAAACCCCGTAAAAGCCTTATCCAGTTAACTCACCCTGACCGAGATTCGAACTCGGGACCTCTTGAACGTGAGACAGACACGCTACCACGCTATCGAGGCGGGTACAATCGTAGGATGAATATTACATTTCATTCTTCGCTAGATATCTTCTAGGTATGCAAAGCAAATATGTTTTTATACATCTCCTCCCTTACTCTCTTCCCAAGAAGGATTTTCAGGGATGAGGCTGGTTATTTTATATTTTATAAACAATGGCAACAATTAGTATACTTAGTTAAAATATTATATGAGCGAGATACTAGTGTGGCAAATGAAATGCACGTTGCTTTATATTTTCTATAGATAAATAGCTTATCCACATTCTCAATGAATTTTGTACAACTGGAACTCACAGTACAACTGGAACTCACAATAGACAATATGACAATTCTCTATAGGAAGATACTTAGAGGCACCAAAGTAAACAGGTTACGTGAAATTAGTTTTTTCGTAGATGTAGCTGTTTTCTATATATTTATTGTTATATTTTAAAGTTTTCCCAAGTTAGAGATCACTTTTTTGAGTAAAATGATTGTAAATTTTCATTTCTTATTTCTCAATTACTAACAGAACTTGGGTTATGATATAATGTTTTCGCGGTTTACATGTTTTATCTAACTGGAAGCTATTTGTTGGCATTTGTCATGTTTAAAGTAACGTATAGAGAATAGCTTATTTTTTATAAACAATATAATAAGGAATACACTTACACATAATAAGGGATACACTCGTTTCTCACTTGGTGGTAATTAAATAATGAATGAATGAATGAATGAATGAATGGATTGATGAACGAACGAACAAACGAACAAACAACTAAACAACCAAACAATTAAATAAACAATAAATAAATAAATAGATAGATAGATAAATAAATAAATAAATAAATAAATACATACATACATACATACATACATACATACATACATACATACATACATACATACATACATACATACATACATACATACATACATACATACATACATACATACATACATACATACATACATACATACATACATACATACATACATACATACATACATACATACATACATACATACATACATACATACATACATACATACATACATACATACATACATACATACATACATACATACATACATACATACATACATACATACATACATACATACATACATACATACATACATACATACATACATACATACATACATACATACATACATACATACATACATACATACATACATACATACATACATACATACATACATACATACATACATACATACATACATACATACATACATACATACATACATACATACATACATACATACATACATACATACATACATACATACATACATACATACATACATACATACATACATACATACATACATACATACATACATACATACATACATACATACATACATACATACTGAAAAATGAGCCTGACAATTTAGTATTTATCTTCCAAAGGACACTTTCATCTACTCCAGGAATGGACACTTTCATCTACTCCAGGAAAAGTATATAGAATATTTCATATTCTAGCAATATAATATCTACATACTATAGGGTGCAATATTGTATGAAATACAAAACAGAGAGCAAAACTTGTTTTGAGCTGTGCCGCATGTTAACAGATAACATTTATCAAAGCAGTGCGCAGAGAAGAAATTTATGACAGATCTTTTCTGTTGTAGTAATATAATTTTAAAGTCTTCTATATTAGAAAATAAAACTGTGCAACACTCAGTTTCTCTTTCACCTTGCAGTGAGTAATATGTTATCTGTCTTGATTAGGGAATGCAATTTCTATTTAATAAAGTGTGTAACTACAAATAACGTGCCGTTATTGTTTGTATGAAACACACACACACACACACACACACACACATACACACCACACGAGTTCAGCGTGTGACGTCTCTCTGCTCTGTACTGTTGACGCAGAAGAAAAAAGGAATAGTTTGGGGCGTTTGGGATGTAGCACTGTTCAGTCAGGAAACGTCTCTGATGTTAATAGCTAACGTTGTGGCCTGACAGGCATTGCCGTTCTCCGCTGCAATAGGTACGAATAAGGAACAACGTGAAAAAATAGGTTATCCGAACGTCAGTCAACACGGGCTAGTCTATTCGTTGACGTGCGTCTGTTTCCCATCTGTTACTTTTTTCCCCCCCGACTCATGGACTTGATTTGGAGCAGTAATATGTTGTCTCAAAGTGTATGTAGTAGTATTTGCTTTAAAACCTTGCAGCAACTACATTAATGAGAGGAAGTTCTAAGCGTTATGTTTTATTTTGTTTACATAAAGAACAAATGATATTCATATTTACGTACTGTCGCGACTGGCGGCGTACGCACACAAACAGATAGTGTAGCCGGAGATAAGGGACAGACAATGCAATACGGAGATAAAAACTTGCCTAAACAGATAAAGCTGACTGGAAGTTTCGATTTCTTGTTTGTTACAGAATATTCCAGAAATGTCTAGTAATATGGATAGAGGTATTTAAGGAAGCCACGACTCGCCAAGGAGGAGTCGTAGCTAGAGTTGTAAACAGAGTGTAATCGGAAGTGAGTATCGTGTGCCTGCAACTGTGAGCGCTTTTGTTTGTGGTCAACGATCTTGGAAGATTGTATTTGTATATGTTACGTGATTCTGATACTGTAAGGTTTGACTAAAGTGTGTTTCTACGGAAATAAAGAGCATCTTGAACCTCTGCAACTTTGACTTTAAATTCTACGAACCCACAAAGTCACAGTATTGTGTCATTTTCCAAGAGTTTTTTATTAGCTTTATAATTTCTTGAAAATGACAACGATTTTTAAACTTTTAGTAGGTATGTGATGTCATTTTAGAAACATTTGATATAATACTAGAAAATGCGGTGAAAAAAGAGATTTATCAACGTTTTTTCCAACGTAATTAACACCTTATCTTTTAGGACTCATTTATTTCATCCTTTGGTAATTCACATTGGGCAATATGTTCAGATATTAAGCCACAAAATAATTGTAGATAAAAGAATTTTCTAAATACCACATAAAAATAAAAAATCATGAAGCTAAAACAATAAATATAAAACCAATAAAATTAAAAACAGTGAACTATCCTGTAATATGTATATATATATAAGATGTATTAATTGTTCTTTCTGTATACTAAAACATTTCTCTCTATTAATTTAGCTGCTAGCCCATTTAAAGTAAAGGGATATTTCTGAAGTCACTGTGTCATCAAGGTTACTATGAACCGAGGAATTTTTATATACACACATTTTAGGAGCCAAATTTACTCTCGCATAGTAACTCCAGTTAACTATAGAATACAAAATAGTAACTGTTGGGATTTTCGTGACACGCCGAAAGGCTAATGTGATACTTAATAGGTAGTTATTTAAGGCGCTCTAATTACTCTACCTGTACAAATATCTGTATTTTGTGAAAAATGTACGTATTTTTATTTTTAACTACGAGGTAAATTTAAAAAATTAAAACAATCTGATGTGACATTCACATAGCATTCTGTACCCCCTATAATTTATTAGTGGATGTACACACTCTTCTGAGGAAAGGTTTTCTTTTCTATCTACTTCATTTTAAACGAGATAAAGTCCGCATCTGTAGTGTAGTGGTAGCATATCTGCCTTATGTTCAAGAGGTTCAGAGTTCGAATCTCGATCACGGAGAGTTATCTGAATAAGCTTTTTTTCGTTTTTTTTTCTCCTGAAATATGAATTTTGATTATGTTGGCTAATTCTAAGTTCTATGGACTCTGGGTGCATTTGACCATTATTTCACCCACGAGAAAAACCTTTGCAGAAATAGCTATTTACACGTTTCATTGTGAATACAAAGGATACTGATAGCGATACTCAAAAGTTTCAGAACTTGTTATAAATTAATGTTAAAATTCTATACTCTTTCCAGGTAGTTCTGGTTATGGTCAGAGGATCTACCCGAAAATCCGAAGACCTCGGCCTCCTTCTACCAGGGAGCGATGGAAACTCTGGGGTTCTTTCCATAGGGCAATACCTTATTACTTTAACCCCCCCCCCCCCCCATCAACAAAGGCAATTGTCAGAAACAACTGAATATCGACAGGACTTTAAAAGAATGGAAAATTATTGAGCAATTTGTACCATTCACAACGGATACCCTGCCAATGGCTTATTCTTAAAAAATGAGTAAAGAGTTCTGCATTTTTGCGCAGTCCGCCCTCCTTTTCTATCGTTTAACGTTTACCAGTTATACAAAATTATACAAAATTGCTTCCAAATAAACAGGACTTCGTAGACTATTCAAAAAGTTTAAGATATATATGTTATTTGTCATGTCAATATCTTTAATGCATGGTATTTTAATTAAATGTGTTAAAATATTATTTTAAAATAAAAATTTCGAAAAATGCTGCACTTGAAGAGTAGTTGAGGGTGGAGGATTTTATTCAAAAGTCTTATTTTCTTATTTTAAAAGATAGTGAACGGAAATACTAAATTTTTTGTTTATCCAATTTTTATTTCGTTAATTAAGCTGTTCACAGGCGCCTGAACAACATAAATACACGTACATATGCACGCCGGAGCTTTTTCTAAAAATAAAGTTTTATTTTAATTCAAGAAGCTTCAAAAGAGTATTTCGTGAAATCTTTGTATCACATTTTTGGATAGAGTGCTGCAATATTTCTTCTAACTACTCAAATTAACTTATTTCTTGAACTAAAAGAAAATAAATTTTCCGTTTGTCTTGCAAAAAGAAAGCATTCATACATGAGATAAGAATGTAAAATATGACTGCATTTTATTCAGAATAAACAGGTTTATTTTATCAAGTTTAAATTGAAACTGATTGTCTCTTCCATGAGCTAAAGGCATTGAAAGATATAGTGGTAATTTATCGCGCTTTGTGCTCCAGTCTTTTGTAACTATTATAATAACATTAAAGTGAGTCAATACGGTGAGTTACGAGTATAAGAAACTAAAAAATATATAAGCAGGAAAATGGGAAACAAATGATAGATGGAGAGATTAGGCACTTTCTGGTTTAGTTAAACCTAGTTTAATAGGAATTAATAGATCCGTTGCAGCACACTTTTTATTCCTATTATTGAGATGGTTATTTGCACTTCCATCACTAAACGTTTCGCAGTCGTTTCATACCAAATTGACTCCTATATCCAACTATTTGAAATTATTTGAGAACGTAACTAATAACATGGGTTCTCTAATCCTAAGAGGGCGTTCCTAATGCATAAGATTTTTGGGGAAAGTTTCTGTTTTATATACATTTATTTTAAAATATATAATGCAAAATTATGTAGGATTGATAGAAAAAGTAATGGTTTCATCCTCATAACGCCATTCACGATGTTTTTTTTTTATCTAATGAAAATTACACAATGGGCAATGAGGGCTTAGTTACAACATTCGAAAATGTTTAGCTGAAAGTAAGTTCTTACAGTGAAGAGTCAGCAATTTACAAGCATGACCGTCGAATGATAAACTAAGAAAAGTGTAAACATTATAGATTTTTGAATAACTATAGCTTTTTTTCAGTGCTATAGACGGGATTTGAACCAGTTGCTCTTAACCATTGAGCTAGCATGGCAATATGAAAGCATGACACTAAATTTTCCAACTGACCTGTGTTTTCCCGTAAAACCACTAGGAGTTCTCATGTACAATGAGATATGTGTAGTGTTTAACGCACGCATTTACCACTCGCGGTACTGCAGACGGTGACACTGATGATAAATGAGATGAAAATGGAGCACCAGTAGAATGAAATAACGGGGAAACCGGAGATCCCGGAGGAAAGCCGACCCAGCACCGTGTCCTTCACAAATCTCACTTTGCGGTCACCTGGGATCGAACCCGGGCCGCCTTGATGAGAGCCGAGCGGTCTAACCCCTCAGCCACGGCGCGGCATTGTACAATGAGATACATATCTTTTGTGGCAACTTATTGTATTGTTAGTTACTTAAGACTCAGGCTTGATACTTTAGAAAACTATTATTGATTATATCCAAAAGAAGTAACCCTTTTTTACCAGTAAGGTATGTTAAGGTTCTAGTTACAAAAACACATAAATACAAATATCAATATAACAGAACATGATACTAATTATAACGTTTTAAAAATTGACGAATAAAGTGCTCAAAGGCTCTAGTGCAAAATTTTTTAGAAGTACATTAGTCAACTGTGTTTGAAGATCTGTATTACAATATGAAGGATGTTGAATAAGATTATACCTCTTTTTGGTACGAAGATCGCATCTAAATATTAAGTGTTCAACACTTTCACATTTACAGAGGTATCAATCAAGAGAGTCTATATGGAATCTTTGAAAGTAAGTTTTAAATTTCCCATGTTCGGTAGCAAACTGGTCAAAATAAAATTAGGTGAAAAGTACTTGTAGTTTACACGATCATTAACACTAGGAAAAAATAAATTTCCAGTGAAATGAAATGTGTAGTGTTTAACGCCCGCTTTTACTACATACGGCACCGCAGGCGGTGACACTGATGATACATTAGGTGGACATGAAGCACTGGTGGAATGAGATGGCGGGGGAAACCGGAGGTCCCGGAGAAAACCTGCTCCAGCGCCGTGTTGTCCACCACAAATCTCACTTTGCGGTCGCCTGGGATCGAACCCGGGCCACCTTGGTGAGAGCCAAGCGGTCTAACCACTGAGCCACGGCGCGGCAAATTTCGAGTGATTTGTCCTTTATCGCTATTATACCAAGTGCTGTTCCACATTTCAAAGATTTCTTTTTTCAATGTTTATTTTTAACAAGTGTGATTGTAGACTTTAAAACTGAATTCCTTTTGTGATAATGCGTAACGCTTAGCAATTTCATCGGCGCTCTCATTTCCATATATACCGTATGGCCTCTTAACCCATGTGATACACACGTGATTGGTGTTTGTTATAATATCGTTCCTTAATTTGGTAGCAAGTGAATATGTAGTATATTTATCTCCGATGACACTGACAGATGCCTGGAAATCACTGTGTATACATGAGTTATAGTTATTATTGTGGCACCATTCCACTGTATGATTCAGTGCAAAAAGTTCGGCCTGGAATATAAAGCAATTAGGTGCAAGTCTGTATCCTATATAAAGCAACTCCACATTGTTTTTATCGAACACGTGATTTCAAAGTTGTAATACAAAACTCATTTGTAAAGAGGTCTTCACAGACCATTCACAGAAAATGAAAAATACATGTTTAGTCATGCAAATACGATATGTTAAACGTATGATTTGATCAAAATCGTTAGAACTATTTTTGTGAAAATAAAAATAACAGAATTTATTCCATATAAATGAGAGTTTGGGTCTGGAGGAATTTATTGAAATCTTACCTATCTGGCCATGTTTACATTTATTATATGTGAATTTCCTTTTTAAGTAGTGATACTAAACGTCAGACAAGGAGACGGATTGACCCTTTAAAATGTTTTTGGAGGCTTGATGTACCTAAAAATTTGCATTTACGGCAAGTCTTGATATAAATTTTCTAGTAGTAGATAAATAAAAAAAATATTAATATAAAGTTTAAACCGAATTAGGACTAAACACGGAACTGTACGAAAATTAGCTTTAAATGTTGAAGTCTGATTATAGGTATTTTTACTGCTGCAAACACCTATTAGCGCAGGTGTGTGTGTTTCGTAAATTCTCTTGTCTTATCCAAATCAGAAATATCCGATAACACCACTGGCAATAGATATGCAAATAAAATGGAAACCAAGCTCACTGATGCCTTGAAGGGGAAGCAGAGGAAAGACTCCATTTAATGTAATCGCAATTCAACTTTTTCACTCCTGAAATCACGCCACTTTGTTCTTCTGTGTGCGCGAGGAAAATTTGTTGATATATTCAAATTTGTCTTCAAATCTCTTAAAACTAAAGGTAATTCAAAGCTAGAATTTTATAAAAATTTGGTATTTCCAGATAAAACGCTGCATGTATGCTGTAGATATGTTATAATTTGTGTGAATATTTCAAAATTAAGAACAGCTTATGTGGATACTCTACAATGACGCAGGGTTAAGCATAATTTAGTATTTTTGTTTGTTTTTCTTTCGTGCATAACATTTTTAAAGACGTATTTAATTCTTAAATTTTGTGGGTAATGCTCGAGACACATTTGGAATTAAAATATACATTTTCCGTGTTTTTAAGATTACTTTAAATGTAAGAAAAGTAATAGCATCTGCACTGCCATAAAATGATTCCTCCAGAATGCTGAACATACACTGATAAATGTAAGAGGGCTGTTTAGTAATGAATGATCATAATATTTTACGGACATAATTTTTTTACGCACTAAAATTCAATCTTATTATATTCTGTTAGCTTAATGTGAAACAGACACGCCGTAGTAGTTTCATTGCTGGTACTCCTGGTTCCCGCCTGTGAGAACCAGGCAAGTTCAGACATGTTCAGTATCGTCTACAGGTGCAATGGGGGTAACATGTAGTTAAAGTTGATGTTAGAGGACGATCCGGAGTTTCTATCAAACGTAATCACTGCTGATGAAACTTGGCTACCTCATTTTGATCCTGAGAGCAAACATCAAAGCTCAGTGTGCAAATCTCCTTCATCACCAACCCCCCAAAAAAGCAAAAGTGGATGCTTCTGCTGGGAAAGTTATGGTCATCACATTCTTTGATATTCATGGAATGTTTTATCAGCATGTTGTACCTGCACACACTTCAGTAACTGGACAATACAGCAGGGATGTCCTGAAAACATTGCAAGTCCATATTAGGCGCAAAACACCACATTTCCGTGAAGCAGGCTGGATGCTGCACGACGATAATGCGCGGCCGCATATTGCCAATGTTGTTGCTGAATATCTTGCAAAAATCAACGTGAAATGCATCCCTCACCCTCCCTATAGTCCAGATTTAGCTCCATGTAACTTTTTTCTATTCCCTATTTTGAAGAAATGCCTTCGTGGGAGGCATTATCCATCATCAGAAGCAGTGGTGAAGGCTGCGGAGGCTATTTTGAAGATCTCTCAAAAATGGTTTCCAGCATGTCTTTGAAGACTGGCAGAAACGCTGGGACAAGTGCATCGCATTCAGGGCAGACTATTTTGAGACGGGCCATCAAAATTATGAGGCTGAGTAAAGGTACGTTGTCAAAAAAAAAAAAAAAAAAGTTGTGATCATTCTTTATTGAACAGCCTCGTAATAAAAGCAAATGCGATGAAGAGAAAAAGGATGTAATGATATTTTAAACATGTTCAATTGTAGGAACGGTAAAAAGCTTGTAATATTAAATAACGACCCCTTTTAAATGCATTTTCGATATGTATCAATTGCCAAAGTTTTCAAGAATTAGTTCATAGTTTAAAGTTATTTTAATATTCTAAAAGCAGCTAAGAAAAAAGAAAAAAATTCACTTTTGAAAGATATATAATTGAGAGTCCAGTTGAAAAGGACACATGCCACCTGTCTAGTGATTTTATACTGGCAGACTGCCAACTTGTAAATCCTAACATGTGCTCATTATTTTGATAGCATTATATATTTGCTAATCTACATGACTGACGTATCCCTCGCTGTAAAAATGCCAATGTAATTCACTTCTCTACTTTTATGAGTCGATGCTATTCATTCACATCGTTTCAGACAACCAATAAGAAAGCGTTTCTCAAAGGTTGTTTAGAAGACTCGTGGACAATTTACTGTCATTTAATTCCTAAGTAGTCAAATGGAAGTCAAACTAAAGCAACAAAATTCAAGGATCTCAATTTTTAATTAAGTTGTGCGTTGAATATGTACTATGTATGTTTATCAGTCATTGAGGACTGATGATAGTGAAGATCCGATGGAACGAGGAATCATTGATAGAGAGATGAATTACTATATAATGTTCAGAGTAATACCAATTTACTTATAAAGCAGTTAGTTACAGATTCAAGTGGTATTAATTTACAAAATGGTTAAACTTTAATTCCAGTTTATCTGTCATGAATGTATCTGCTGGTACCTACAAATAATGATACAGAAGCGAGAGTATTTTAATGCTTTGTTTTTAATTATTTATTTTAAATTGTTTTAAAATTATATAATACTAAACCAATATTATGTCATATTTAATAGTATTTAAAAATCCAATTTATTTAACGAGGTTGATATAGCAGCAAGTATTCACATTTCTAATCACCACCGTTCCTTTAATTCCCTTTTCCTTTGGAGGGGTGACCCACATTTGTCCATTTTCTATTGAGTCTCTCAAATATGAAATACATTTTGTCTAGCAGTTCTAAAATATCATGTTAAAACTTCAATATCAGTCCAGTAGAGCAGTGTTCACATTGAAGTCTCAAATGTATCCTTGTAAGTGCTAAGAGCCAGCTTTCCTATTGTTTTATTGTTTATCAGCTTCTGCAGGTAGCAATCAAAATTTTTCACGTATCCGTTTCCCTTTATTACCCATCGCGTGTATCGTATCTGCTTACGTCATTTGTCAGGTCTATGTATCGTGTACGTCGAATCTTGGTTAACTACCTGGGTAAGGTATTTTTTCAGGCACTTTTCCCTTACGCTGAAAGATGAATGTCGGACATCTCGGAGCTCTTAACACATTTGAGTTACATTTCATCCATTTCATGGCCCGATATGACCTATCCGGTCAAGGATGTTAAACCATAAAAATTGGCTACACACAGGATTGTCCACTAAATGAATGAATGCATTCCTGTAGTTCCTGAAGTGGAACATAGGGCCTTCTGATTGACACAAACTCGAGGCCCGTAGGCAACGGGTTAAGGATCAGAGGTTTCATGATCAGAAAGATTCCGGCGACGAGTGATCAGCCCAACGCCGGAAGTGAAAGTACGAGAGAGATGAGGTGATAGGAAAGATGATGGAGCAATCGGTGGAATTCTGGGGGGGAAACCGGAGGACCCGGAGAAAACCCGCCCCAGCTCCATGTTGTCCACCACAAATCTCACTTTGCGGTCGCCTGGGATCGAATCCGGGCCGCCTCAACCATGGCACGACCATTGCCCGCTATGTAATATTAAATCCATACTGGATCTGCGAAAACTTGCACTTTCCCAAACCAGATCTTCGAATTTTGCTGCATAGATTTTATAATGGGTTTTGAAACTAAGACCGAATATCCATTATAGAGAATTTCAGTGATAATCACCCAAAACCTTTTACAAGTCAAATATCACCGTTGCCTTTGATTTTGTAAATCTGCAAATATCACCGTTGCAGATTTTCTATTTACGGTTACAAACTTCCTGATAGGTTTTTACTTTTTCTGCCAAGACCTAGTAGGTGATCGAAGTTTCGCGTGCCCACTTCTGTAGCGTAGATGGTAGTGTGTCTGCCTCACGTTTAAGAGCTCCACAGTTCGAATCTCGGTCAGGATGAATTATCTGGACAAGGGCGTTTACAGAGTTTTTCCTTATTCTGACAGCTGAATATGGGGTAACTCTAAGCTCTGTGAACCTTAGGCTCATTTGAGCATTATTTCACCCATTTCACTCCTCGTCCAATATGATTAACATTGGACGACGTACATTAAAATAAAAAATTGCGTTCAAACAAACAAATTTGATGTAAATATTTTATTAGACCCCTAAATAAAAATAGAAGTCTGTACTCAGGTCTATAAACAGAATAACTCATAAAACGAAATATTCTATAAGTATCCAAATATAGGCTACGAAGATTCTCAAGACAACTTACTATCCCAAACCACTCTTTTACATGAAAACATTTCGTTATTTTATTAATTTCTCAAAAATAATTTTAATGGTTACGATAAAAATGCTACAAGTCTACTTTTTGGAAATAATCTATAAAATCAACTTTATTCAGAAATCATTTAATAGGTGATAAATATTGCTGATATATTTTATAAATTCTGAAAATGTTGTGTAGATTTCAAAGATAAAATAATAATTTTGGGTATAGTAAGTTAAGGTCAGACTTGTATGCATAATCAACCAATAATATATGCATACAAGTATGCATGAATAATTATAAAAATATGCAACATTATACGTAAAAAGCTGAATAAAAATAAAATAAGCCATCTTTGGAAGATAACCTTAACTTATTCGAGAATCTTATACAGTAAATAAATGCCCTTTTTATATTGTATGGCGTCACAGATATATGTAGAAGGCACCACAATTTTTCTTCAGTGAATTCTACTTCTGTTACAGCTTTTTCAAATCACTAGACATTTTGCCGAGTTGACAGTTGTTTTGTAACCAGGATTTTTTTTATTACCTGATTAAGCTTAACAAATTGAATTTTGGCAACACCGCGAGTTTCTGAAGACACCACATTCATATCATAGAACGTGAGTACTCTAAAGAATTATTTCGAGCCTTCAGCTGTGTTATAATGTCAGGCAATTTGGAGAAGCATCTATGAATATGGTGGGTGTTTTTCTCAATTTTCATCGTAAGAAAAACATTGCTGAGCTATCGCAATGTTAGCTGTGCATTTTATCATGTATAGCCATATATAACTTGTGATTTTTACTCCACTTTACTTCCCATAAAAGTACAATATTATTTTTCAGCAATTGAAAAAATGCCCGCTTCTGTAGCGTAGATGGTTATGTTCAAAAGGTCTGAGTTCCAATCTCGGTCAGGGTGAGTTAACTGGATAAGATTTCTTCCGGGGTTTTCCCTTATCCTGAAAGACGAATGTTGGTTAACTCTGAGCTCTACGGATCCTGGACTCATTTGAGAATTATTTCACTCATTTCATTCCTCATCTGATATGACTTAACGTTGGAAGATGTAAATTAAAAAAGAAGAAAAAAAAAACAATAGAAAAATAATATTGTATGAGGCAAATTCACTTTGTCTCGTTTTACAAAACAAGTAACTCTCTACAAGAAATGCATATATCATTCCAACACCTAAAACAATATAAACTAATATTTTTTTTGCGTAAATCCTATTTCTCACACATCCATATTCTTAATTTTACCGGAATTAGTAATCTTTGATCGTGAGTGTAAGATTGTCATTATAGTGTATTACTAGATTTTGCCATTCAGAAGGTGTGCAGGGCTCGTTTATCTTCTGCGTCTCAGGAATTCAAACAAGATTCCATAGAAACAGATGGAACGTTACTACGATGTAGTGTTTGCGATTCAGAAATTTTATTAGATAAAAACATTAGCGAGGCCCCATAAAACAACCTACTTCCAGCTCAGGCATCAAAAGAACAAATAAATTGTTAAAAAAATAAATTGTCTAAACTGTTTTTACGAAATAAATTTGAAGAGCGTTCTTAAAAAATTCAAGATTAGGAAATTCAAAACTGATACGTGTGCTACTCTTGCACAAACTAGAATTCCACACAATAAAGTAAATTATCCAGCTTTCAAAGGATTTATTGAAACTACGCAAGAATATCGGTATCTGGTGAGATTATAGAAGGAAACTACATGAGGCCTGTTTACCAAGAAAATGTACAAAAAATTAAGTAAAGATTTCCTGATATGTGATTGGAAATTATGTTCAATGAAACCACAAATTTAATGGAACTATACATTTTGAACATCTTAGTTTTTCTTACTGTAATGATATCCAAATCTGTCGCCAAGTGGCGTGTTTTGAAAATTTTCTTTTGGTGGTTACGGGCTAGGCTCCATACATGGTTTCAGCAACTAACCTATTGTAATGTTTGTTCCCTAAGTTAAAGCATGACATGTCTAAATCTTACCCTTCACAGAGTCTATGAATACATAGGAATGAATACGACATCGCAAATGAACACATGTCTGCTCTGAAGCAGGTTCTACGGAAAGCTCTTAGTCATGTAGTTGCCTACAAGGAAAATTATTTGCCTGACCATTTAAAACTTTCCAGTCATTAATCGCTGGAGATTTTGGATTCAGTGATCTATGTTCTATGATAATTTTTATAAGATTAAAAAGCTACTGCATTTGGTCCAGCCAACGCAGGTGTGATTTCCTAGGTCCAACAAGTTCTGCTATTGGAAAGAAAACCACATATTTTGCGGACAGTTCTGAGTTGTATCCAACTGCTATTAAACAACTGAAGGAACAGGGTATGGAAAGGAAAAACAATGGGATATTTCTACATCGGTCAGGAATCAGTTAGAGGGCTTTCCCTAAGACGACCTTGAGTCTAGTTTTTAGAAGGTTCCGGATGTTGAGCAATTTACCACATCTTTAGAGTTGCCATTCCGAGTGAATATGAAATTTACCCCTCTGGTTTCTGTAGGCGTCGAAAGAAGCTTTCGCGTCTACAAAGACATTCATCTCTTAATACAAACAGAACTGTTTTTAAAAATATAGAGATCCTTCATATCTTAAAATACAACAGCTTCCTGTATTTTCTTATTTCTGATTAGAAATGATATGATGTATTTGTTTGTAACTCAGTGGCTAGAATAAAATATAATTATTTTGAATTAGTTGAGAAAAAACAACTTGCTTTTGCTCTTTTTTCCTTTTTAAGCCTCTCCCTTCCTTTTCTATATGAAAATTGACCTAAAAACCCCGTCTCTCATTAGAAGAATGTATAAAGCAGCTATACATGTTTTGCCACGCATGGGCTGCGTTTTTAGACGACCAAAGCTTTAGAGTACCAAGGACAAATGCCTCCAGACCAAGATAAATATACTGATATATAAAACAGATGACCCAGTTAGAAACAGAATCATATTCATCTACTTAGCCACAGGCGCCAAGTCTGGCACGATGTCATGATTTTGCACAGATCATCTATTGCGTTTACATTATTGTTATTGCTAACAAAACATTCCGGTTCCAGGTTTATACTTTCATAAAATCAATATTGTCATTAAAAGCATAATAAGATTAAATCGGATATAGCTTAGCGGTTAAAATTATATTCCCAATAAATATGGTTTAAGTAATATTATGTCCCGCTAGTAAACAAAAGTAGGATTTAAAACATCTAAAGAGGAAATTGCTAAAAAACTGAGTGATTTATTTCTAAATTCTGGGGTTTATTAAGTTCGATTATGCTTATTTAATACATTTATGTATTTATTACTTATTTATATATGTATTTTATTATCAGTACTACTTGCTTATAGTAGGTAAAGTGTTAAGAACATTATGTATTTGGTTTTTCTGCTGAAATCTGTCGTTGGTCACTTATTTAGTAAACTAATGACTAAATATTAGATACTATCCACATGGAATATCTTTCTCTCTCTTATTTTTTACAGTGCATAAATACTGACCCACATTCTTGATTTTTATTTCTAAATATTCTGTTTAAAACCCTGTTGTTCTCACCACTTGTGATTAATAGTTCTCCCCTCCACCTTTTTGGTTCCTTTTCAATTGTACATTATGTTCTCTAGGTTTTCTTAAGTAATTTACACTTCCTCTGTGTAAACCTCTTCAGACCCTAAACTTCTACTTGCAGTTCTTGCGATAGCTATGTCGTCACTGTACTCCTTGTTTACTTCATGAATATATCTTTCTTTAATCGAAGGACATTTCAACATTTATTTTCTGTTGAGTCACTAAGCTTTGTTTCTCCGTCTTCCAATCTTAATCTTGCCCGTTCCCAAATCCTTTAATGTTTGTTTTGTTACCTACATCCCTTTCTCTTAGAGAGGTGGTGATCACAACAGAGTTATGCAAATCGCGAGGTGCTTTCCTACGTTGTATAATCTATACCTCTAACTGCTACTAGTGACTTAAAGATTTGTGGTTACCATTCCCACATTTTAGATATTATCTGAGGGTCATGAAGGCTCACAATAAATATTGCCTGACGTGTGGTATGGTTGTGCTCCAAACCCGTGAGAGAGAATGGACTGTTACCAAGTTCTGCTGTCAGTAAAATGAAACAAACCGGGCTATTAAAAAGTATTTGATATAAATTCCGCATGGGACCTAATCCTTATAAAATTGGTCTGCTTTTCTCATTCATTTGTTAGAAGCGGCTTTCATTGGAGTTTTAGTATCGTACAATGCTAATCTATTCGACAAAAGTGTAAAATATACCAACAAACACACCACATGTTAACATAGCGCTACTTAATGCATTATTGCATACATCTGATCAATGTATAGTTATGATCGGCAATGGATTGATGTGCCTGGTTTCGAAAGTCAAACAATTAGTTTGAGAGGTCTTATGTTGATGCTTGAAGCACTGCGGTGGGCAGATAATTTAGAAGTATAGGTTTGGAAACGATTTATTATTAAACACATTATTATACCGGGCAGTTCGCTTAAAACCATTCACAGTAGCTCACAAACTTGTGTCATATAACCTTTTAAAACGGGCTGACTCTTACACGATGTGCATTGCGTTAAAGCATAACGTTTTAGGAACCTTCGACCAGTCAAACTGACGTTAACATAGTTATAAAATACTATAATGAGTTGACCCCTTTAACACCCACAAGATTCAAAATAAGTAAATACAGAACTTTTTTATAAATCAATTTGAATATTACTTGTGATCTATCACAGGTAATATTATTTTTAGACGTTTGTATCGCTTTTAGTTTATATAAGACTTTCAGAATATACAATGAAGTAGCAAGTCATTTCAACCCAGTAGAGTAGACCAAAACTTGATGTTTTATTCATTTATAATAAGTGTGTAACGTTACAGAATTTATTAGTAACCAAAGGATGCCAGTATATTTTGCATGCAATATTTCAGTAGTTACGTAGTGTAGATCCCAATACTCTCTTACTATCCCAAGCCTCTAGGAACAGAATCAGCTTGGCCACATTAGAATTGACTCCTGCATAAGACCAGTGAATTTACGTTTGTTCACATAAGCGACCACTGCAGTTCGTGCTAGGTAGAGAAACTTCTAATTTTTTTTCCTCCAGAGATTGGAAGGCATAGGAATGTGTGTTAATTTTTAGGGCATACTTATTTAGGGTGTCTGACAAAGCAGAGCAATTCTTTCTCAAATTAGACACCCGAAAAAAGCATGTTTGATGTTTAAACCGTTTTGGAATACTTTCTGGGTATGTTTTACCTGTTCAAGAGTAATGTCGTATGATTGACAAAGTATTTTTTACAATACCTGTTTTATAAGTTAATCATTTTTAACACGTATTTGGTTGTGTAGCTAAATTTACCATACATCTGTCAATTGCCAATGTAACAAGGATGAAACAAGTCATTAATACTTACGGTTCTAATTTTCAATACTTGTGATACCAATAGGAAATGACGTAATAGCCAACAGGATAGTAGCAATTTTGATTTATTATTGCTTTTTGATGTTTTTTCAAGTATTGCAAAAAGTAATTTGCTAACAACAAACTGTAAGTTACCTATCAGTTCTCGAATGCTTGGGAATTCTCGACCTGATATATATCACATACAGTTAGTTCTTAGTACGCAATATACTATTATGGCCTTTATTCTGGTTTATTAAAATTAATCGCACCATTGTATTTAGATAAGCGCTTTATACTTAGTAAAAAATTAAATTGGATAAAAGCACAGAGATTATCGTGGATTATGGATGCCTTTTCGTCTAAGTTCTAAATCTCGTGAAAAACTCGCAAGTAAGTGCCTTGGAATTCTCTTTGTTATTGTATTATCAACTCTTAAAAGTAACCGAAGACTTGCATATAAACGGGTTCCAAATTTAAAACTATTTTTGTGTTTGTCTAAACGTTTGTTGAAGAAACACTGGACAGAAAAATTAATTTTGTGTGATTACTTATAAGGGATACCTGTGAATGACTAGGCAGAAAACGTTATGCTTATTTATTGTCAAATTTTATGCTGATGATATTATTTTTAAACAGTATCGTAATAATTTTTTAGACAATGTAGTGATCAATACTATGCATGGTTCGAAAATTTCGTAGTCTAAAGTTTCTGGAACCCATGTGAATTCCTGAATTGGGAACCAGGAGGCCAAACTCGACCCCTATGCAATGGCGAAGGTGAGTTCAGAGAAGTAGTTAATCCCGAAAATAATGGAGTATTCCACACCTGTGAGGGATGGCGCTCTCAACCATCGCCAGAAACCAGTCAAGCGGGATATTGCGTCTGTCATTGTGGACGACTTCCTTAAGGAATTCATGCCGATTCTCTCTGAATTATGCACGGTGACGAAGCAGAAGAGCCACTGTTTTTAGATGTGAAGCGGACCGATGTAACGAAGGTCGAGATAGATGTTGTCACAACCATCTGCTTCGGGCAAAGATTGAAGCTGTCAGGAACTGTGGAGGTTCCTCCATAATGTTACCGGTGCCTGGGGCTTAGCCACTACAGCCAGTTCTGCACCGTAACCTTCGGTACGGTGACTCCCATCATGAAGAAGTCTGCTAACGTGCGCAAACCACAAAGAATAGTACGTGGCCTTTTATGGCGGGCACCACGTGAAGAAGGCAAATATCACAGCTGGACGACCGCAACCGCCACTGAGATAGAATTAACCGTCACAAAGACAAAACCTGTCAATTAGGAGGGTCCCCCAAATTTCATCGCTCATTATTGGTCCAAGCTTCCCCTGATGGTAATTAGGGATCACAACATCAACAGGATGTGCTACAAAGACCTACGATCACCCAAATTATGCGACAGCCTCCGCAGACTCCACGGTTATCTCGTGGAAGCACACAATCACTTCAATCCATAAAAAAGCCAACACGGGTCTCAGTTATCCAGCAATTCACTCTAGCTAACTCATGTGGAGAGATGTGCAAGGCCACTCAGGATCCCGGCTCGACACTAGAACACTCCAATGCGTGAATGTAAGGTGAGGGGTGAAAGGGCGAGTGGATGGTCAACTGCAATTTGAACAGCAGCCATACTAGTAAAAACCTACTACCAACGCTCAACGTCCGGTTGGCGCAGTGACTGCATCAACTCCTGCAGACTGACTGACACTTAATCTACGAGCTTATAGCCAGTTCTTTACCGCGACTGACAAGACTGGCGAAAGTCTAGTCCGTATGGAGAGACTCGCCCTCCGACGAGCGCAGGATGGCAAATTGAAATAGATCTCAGACCTCATTTCTGGAACTTTCGGCTTGACTGATCAGGGAGACGAATTGATTCATGTTGCTCGCTCTATGTCCTAAACGATATTTTATTTGGGCAAACACATTTGCGCTCAGAAATCCGATTGTTATTATCCAGCTACGTCTGCCGCACTGTGGATCCTCGAGGTCGTCCAAGAAGCAGCGGTGGTATTCCTGAAGCACAATGTGGTCCACTATTCCATGTATACTCCTCCACAGGAGAGAAAGTCTCCGAGGGACGAGATGCAGGGGTGTTGGCGAAGGTTCCCACACCCCTCCCCTGGACAGGTTTATGACACCCCATGTCAGCACAGTTACTGACCATTCGAAAACATTCTGACGGCTTCTACTTTTGTGAATGAATCTTCTCGGCTTTAATGTACAGAGTGAATAGGGCGCATGTTTTCTTAACGATCTGCTCCTTGTATAGCAAGCGTTCTCTGCCACACACATTCGCTGTCCTTGTCCCACAGCACATTCCTTACAGGGATTTTCTTTGCGTTGCTATACTATAGCTTCCACCGCTCAAACTTTAGAGGCTCTTTGTTTGGACCTTGGCGCTGAGGTCTTGTAGTTTCCATGTACCTATAATTCTCCTGGTAGGCAGTTATATCCTTTATTTATACATTGCGGCTAACGGTAATATACGGTAATATACTCACTCGTTTTACAGAACAGAACCCTCAACTTCAAATGCAGGGTTTCTGGCAACATGCACGTCATCCACGAGGCGGAGAACTACCTTCAATTTTTGACTTCGCGATCATCAAGCATTTCCTATTTCAACTAATATTCCAATCCAACCACCAGCTCACGCTGACCGTGATCAACATCTGGTTATGACATTTCGCAGCCTTGAAAGGTGTGGTCTCGTACTTTACTTTTATAGTGACATGAACTGCCAAGAACCCGAGAATCCATGCTCCAGTACCCCTAAACCCATGTCCTATCCCTTGACGCAACCTGCTACTCTACTGACCCTCCAAACCACATAGTAGGACGCTTAGAGTCTGCCCTTGCTAGTACAAAGTGCAAGCATGGGAGAACAGATGACCAGGTTGCGCAACAAGGGTGGTGATATGTGGAGAATGGCTGAAAACCTTCACAATCGGCGAGGCCAGTATTCCTCATATTTAGTCAGCTCTCCAGGTCGTCCAAGGCCTGGCATTTGACTTAGCGATTAAAGGCCTGGCTACGATCCCAAGCCAAAGGAGATGGGTCGCCCAACTACCCTGAGGATAATGTGCCCAAGAGAATACTCTCAGAACGACAGCTTTTCCGAACGTGTATATCGGGAGGTACGTGGATTCTTTCAACGCCCTCCCCGTAACGCCGTGCAACTGCCGGTGATCTGTCCAAGTGAGCAGCAATGCGCACTCCAGTGTCTCAATCCTAACATGCAAGGAGACCGGATAGAGTGACAACCTTCATGTTTCCTGGGGAGTCAACTTTCCAGCATTAAGTGTGGATGGGTGAGGCGGCTGCCCTGCGGTTCCAGGAGGACGGCTTCACTGTTGGTTTGTCTTTGGATTTTGAGAAAATCTTCTGAACTGCCTACACGTATTGTACAACATCCCGTATACTTTCTGCGACACCAGAAGTAACTGTCGTGTTTAGAAAGCATGTACACTCAGGCCCATAAGAGAGAAAGTAGCCGAAGGCTGTGTGTTGTCACCACAGTTTTCAGCTTTTTATGGCGAATTTCGCAACCCAGTTGCACTTCAACATAGCCCAACATTTGGATGTCCTGCTAATGTTCTGTTCAAATAGTTTCTGAGAGCCTTCAGTCCTATACAAGGATATTTCTGTCTCCTCCAAGAGCGATACCGGTGTTGATATCCATTAATCTGGATAAAGCCACTTAAATTACTGACCAAACTCCGGACTCCCGCAGACTATCTCACATTTCAGTCTCGAGGTCTAAAAATCGAATGGAGGAATTCCGTCACTGCCTCGGAGTGAAGCTGGGTAAGTGGCTAACAGCATCAGCCACCCGAAAACAGAGGATACTAGACACTCTCAGAAAGGAAGAAAGCTCATCCAGGGAGTAGCCTTTTCATAGAGAAAATTCCATTGTCCTACCTCATCCGATCTTCGTTACCTGGCTCTACAACTCTGAAACAGATGAAAGGAAATGACTGATGCAGGAAATGGACAATAAATTTTACCAGTCCGGTAAAAGAATTCATTCTCACAGTAGCCTTCGACGGGAATATAAACCGGTACCTCCCGAATTCAGTTTTCAATGCGGGGCTATCTCGCGCGGTGACAGTTTCAATACTTTTTAGTTGCTTTAACTCCAAATTGCATTTAGGAACACGCTTATATCCTTAAGAATTTTGCATTAAGTTAACCCACTGTGTTTCTATGTAATAATGATGTTGCATAAATCATTCATTGTTTTCGTTTTTCAAGAAGGCAGTATTAGTGTTGAAAATGCGACGAAACGATTTAAGTAGGCCAGAAGACGCGACTTATTTATTTCCACGAGTGTTGCAGCTGCACTTAAATGCATCAGTTACACAAGATGCAATGTAACTAAGTTAAGCGAAGGTTACGCGAGAGAGATGTTAAAACCTTACATGCTGTACGTATGTGTGTCTCATGAATATTCCAGTAGCTTGTCTTTCAGCTTCGGTTTATACATGTTGATTCTGTAGTAGAGAGGAAGGGTTGAAACGATAACTTGTGATCCAATGTAAGGTTAAAACTAAAGTGGATGCTCGCCTTAATCGGCTGAATGCCAAAAGTTAACTCATCCTTTTATACTTTTTACTACTTATCTACCAAAATATTATTATTTTTTAAAACCTTATGAATTAAAAAAGTTAAGCAATTGTCGATGTGGGTAGGAATGGTGTAGTATTTACTGTTTAATTTGAAATACTTTCTATAGGTGAATATTTATTCTGGATAATGCTACGGAAATAGAGTAATCTTTTATTCACATGAAGTTTTCGGAAGGGGTACAAATGCCATTTATAGAGAAGGATCTCGATGAGTAGACCAAAAATCTGTAAATATTTCTTTTTTAGTAAAAAAAAAAAGAAAACTATACGTCAGCTTTGCCTCACAAAGAAGGTGATAGCTCTGCACTGCAGTAGTGGGATTAATTTTGGTTAGAGTGTTTAGTTCAAGGCAAGTTTTTCATATTTGAACCGAACTATGAAAGAAAATGAAGCGAAATGCTTGCTTGAATGAAGAAATGAAATAAATGCTACAAAACAAACGTTTCGTATAGGCCCTTAAAGCAGTGGATGTACTAGTGTTTATCAACCAGATACATAATAATTCGTGTGGTTACGTAGGCAAATCAAATACAATAAAAGCAATAAGTGGCGTTTTTATTTTATGTAAGAGATAATTTTATTATTTATATTTAATAGAAGGCAATAAAAGCTACCTTCTTTTGAACCTAAAAAATTGATTCTCTCGAAGATATAGGAAACAGAAATCCTAAATGTTGACGAAATTGGTCACATAAGGAAGAATGTAAAAACTTCAACATACTTTCGTTAATCTCTCCGTGTTTGTAAAAAACACACATGCACATACATACAGAAACACACACATAAAGACACAAACACACACACAGCCCGCCTCGGTAGTGTAGATGGTAGCATGTCTGCCTCACGTTCAAGAGGTCCCGAGTTCGAATCTCGGTCAGGGTGAGTTACCTGGATAAGGCTTTTTCCGAGGTTTTCCTTTATCCTGAAAGACGAATGTCGGCTAACTCTAAGCTCTACGGAACCGGACACATTGGGCATCATTTCACCCATTTCATTCATCGTCCGATATGACTAAACGTTGGAGGATGTAAATTAAAAAAAAAAAAAAACACCCCAAAGTTGCATTGGATGGAGAAAGTCTTGTGAATTTGACATATTGATCATGTTTTGAAAGACTGATTTAAACAAGTGTAATTTGAAATTTGTCGAATAAATGTTGAATAAACTTTGACGTCATTATGCATAAACGTTAAGGTTATTTTATGCAGACAGATTGACATAGGGATAGGCAGACTATACTTTAATTATTAAAACTTATCCTATCTTATTCAAGAGAGAATGACATACAATATACTCGTATACTGTCAGGACTGGGTATAATTTATCATCGTTATTCACTTTAATAAAGGAAATGTAAAACAGCGTAAGTAATATCGTTCCATGATTTTGTGTTTGTTTTGTGTATCAGATTCCAACCAGCGTGTTTTCATACAGCAGACGACAAGTTCATAACTGCAGCTTATTGCTTAAACAGAGTTTGAGCCGTGCGTTTACTCAGAGCTTAGCAAACTTTAAACGCAGCACATAAACACAGCCTCTGGTCTTTTACTTTTAATTGCTACTTTTCACTGCGATGATGTTGCCTGTTATTAATTATCAACATGTCTGACAATTGCGTGGCTCGCGGACATTGCACCGAGCAATTAATTTCACATTATTTACTTGCATTGTCAACAGGTGCCCTTTTATTTGCTTTTGGGAATGTATTTGCAAATTCACGCTCCATTAATGCTCCGTTCAGCGCTTAGTACACGGATCCATTTGTAACAAATGAAGATCATGCTTACTACCGATAGCATGGAAGTCGTATGCGGGATATTTAAGAAGAACCAGCTGGAAAAATATTTTATATTGTTACAATCACATTAATTACTTTCTCGTTATTAGTGAGTATACAAACTATTCTTATGTTAGTTTATTTTTCTGCTTACTTGATTTTAATAGATAAAATCCCGTGCAGAAATAGCTACATTGGGAATGGCCATAATTAGATGTTTAAAAGTGGATGCCATGTGTCAGCTTTAAAATTCCTCGCTCTTTCCCATTAAATTGAAATAAACAAATAATTCAATGCGTATGTAAATTAAAAAGATGTGTGTATAAAATTCAAGCACTGGATTACGTCAGATATTAGAACTATTTACAATATTTATTACGGATATACAGCTTACTAAAACGCAAAATTTTATTTAAAATAAAATAAAAAGAAATAAAATTTAAAAAAGGAAAAGACAACAACATAATTTTGCGTCAACTTTACAAGGAAGTAGAAACTCATGACTAAGGTCCGGATTTTTAGGTAGAATATTCCTTCATTTTAGGTGTTTTATTTGTTTAAAACAGATTTTTAAGTTTTTATGTATTAAATAGGTTATTTTAGATGTTTCTTTATTAAAATATTTTTAGGTCTTTCTTTATTAAAATAACTTTTAAATATTTTGTTTGTTTATCAGTACATGTACTTATAATTTTCCTTTTCTGATTATTATTTGTAAGATTTATTCATGAGCTAAACATTGTCAAATATATTCATCTATCAACGCACAAAGTAGAGTTTGCTTTGTAGGATATGCTGCTGCTGAGTTTTTAATAGCTGCATCAAAATGTCACCACACGTCATATGTGCTGTGTTTAACGGGAGTTTCAGTCAGAACGATATAGCTTTTCCCTTTTGTACCTGCAACGTAATAAGTAGTAAAATTATTTCTGCATGTGTTTATCTCGGATGATATAGATAAGATGGAAATATATGTTCTTATGAAACAAACAATAAATTCCATTAAGTGGAGTACTAAATGCATATATCTCATAGCTGCAAAGAACTACTCCAGGGAAACATTTAACCTGTTTCCGTTGATTTACATTGTGTGCTTCTGCCTGATATTCCGGAGGAGCAGAATTCGAAGCTCGGTTGGACTGATATATCCGTACACCTTTTCTTTATTGAGATGAATGCCATTTAAGGGTGCATTTCGCTTGTTTTATTAATTTACTTTCGAATATGACCTTCCAAATTAACTTTTAAAATCAGAAAATATTCTTCAGATATTTAGGTTATTTTAGGTGTCAAACCCCTCATTTGTTTTTTTAGGTGAAATAAGGTCCTACTCATGGCACTTCAATCATTTTTGAAAAACAAAAAAAGCTTTTGAGGAGTATTCCATGGTAAAAGTGCTTTGAAGGAGAGGAATTTTGTAAAAAATGATGCTGAATTAAAAGACCAAGTTTGCTACTCATCCGACTATTCAGTTTTGAGTAATTCTGTTCACACACTTTTCAAAACATAATTCAAATGGCTCGGCACTGTAAAAATAAAATTGATAACTTACCCTAACACGGACGAGCGGTAACGCCTGAGATACGCATTTAGGAGTTCCGGCCTTAATACTGGCAGGTGAGCCACATCCTGGTTAAGGACTTCTTAATGAATTTTCGATGGCGAAAGCGGAGCAGAATAATGCTCATGTATCTTCCTCATTACCTCTCGTTCATTTTCAGGGTTAAAAAGTTGGGCGTGGTGGATGATAGTGTGCGTCATTTGAGGTGAATGTGCTTTGATGGGAGAACTGTTTCTACTCCAGCATGGATACTTCTTATTTGTGGCCTTAGAGGGAACTCTGCCTGGATGCACGACCGGGAAACGTCATGAACATGTTGAGCTTTTACTTACTGTCTTTGCGGTTCCTCTTACCTAAAGGCATGTAATAGGCCATAGTTCTTAAATATTTTTATGAATACAGGGAAGGGAAAAATTACTTGAGATAAATATTATATTTTAGACGTTCATATTTTCTCGTAGCTTTCTATTCACAAGAATTCAACGAGACTGAAAATTTTTTAACAGGAAATCCATAGAAAGTTCAAGTTATGCATTACTATAAAATAAGAAAAGTTTTAGTGTTTGAAATGAGCTAATTTCCATGAAGAACTTTACACCAAAGATATTTAACAAAAGCACGATTTTTTCCCAAAAAGAATGACGAAATTTCGATATACACTGAAAGCTTTATCTACTATTCGATATCCACAGAATATAAGCGCTGCGACGCTGTGATACTCTGTAATGACTATAAACTTGTTTTAAAGGGACTATATAACTGAATCAGGACCCGGATTGGCAATACTGCCAAATACATCTTAAATATTATGAAATGGCTGGTGCTCTTTTGGACATCCGCAAATCTAGATAACAATGGACTACACTGACCGAGTATTCGTTTACAATTCGAAATCTTCCACAATTTTTTCTTTGACCACTAGACGTATCGCCCAGTAGTTCTGTATCGAAATACGGCAATAGGTATGTGTAGCAGTATAAAATGCTAAAAGAGTTAAAAATACATTGTAAAACCTTCATGAAGCTTCTGTCCATTGCGAAATTGCGACGTGCTTTAATATTACATTCTTATTCTGACTCACCGTTGAACTGATATTAATTTATGATAATCTATATCGTAGACTTGATAATAAAGGCTATAAAGTTTTTAAATAATAAGAAACTCTGACATCAATATTCAATTAAATGGGGTGAAATTGGTGAGAACTTTAAGCATTATATTGTGAATAATACTGTAAAGATGGTTTCAGAACAAAAACAAACGCATTTCTTCTTACTTTCTTTACTACTTACCTTTATTAATTAGAAGATGTACTGCACTCCACCAAAAAATTCGATTTGGTGATTTGAGCCTAAATAAATGTTTTAAGGGGCCGGAATAAAATAATTTAAAAATTTTTGGTGCAACTCGTGCCTGCAAACAATGTTTAAAAACGAAAAGACGGATAAATACCAAACTTGATACTTAAGTTCAGTACCTACCAAAGATGCGACCGAAGAGTTTCAAGAAAGTGCCTCGTCCGAAGTACTCTATATATAAAAGGTTTGGATACCTTTTATTTTCTTTATAAATAATACTAATAATAATAAAAGGAAGAAAGAAGGAAAGAAAAAAGAGGGAAAGAAAGAAGGAAAGAAAAAAGGAAAGAAAAGAAAGAAGGAAGGAAGGAAAGAAAGAAATATAGAAAATGGGAAGAAGGAAAGAAAGAAAGAAGGAAAGAAATATAGGGAGAAGGAAGGAAAGAAGGAAAGAAAGAAAGAGAGAAGGAAAGGAGGAAAGAGGAAAGAAGGAAGGAAAGAAAAAAGAAGGGAAGGGAAGCGAAGGGAAGGAAGAAAGAAAGAAAGAAAGACAGAAAGAAAGAAAGAAGGAACTACATTTGATATCAAATCACATCTTCCGAGGATGCAACACGATTTTCAAGAAATCCTCCATCCAAAATTACCATTTACATGGAAAAATTTTCTAACATTTTTATTTTCTCAAAATATTGAGAAAATTCATACGTTTAAGCTATTTTCATGACAAATGAAATGAAAATCTTGAACTTTCTGAACCACTCTTCATTCTGAATGACTTTTGCATAGCTGTTAAACCGTAAGAGATATGAGTATACACAACGTAGTACATAAAAACTTAGATCTGATTAAAAAATTTATATCAAATGCGTTTTTTTTGTTTGTAGTTAAATAATACTTATTCATTTTTCAAACAGGATGTCATTTGTTGCACTTTGTCCTGACTATATAAAGACAATACAATGTCGAACGACTACATAGCGACCAGCTCTTAAAAGGTCTCGGTTAAAGACATCATTCTCTTCCTCCCGTTGTAACTACAAGGAAACATTATGAATCAGTTTCTGCAGATGTATGTGTCCATTAACATGAAGTAGATAGAAGAGAAGCGTTTGTACGAGAATAAGTAGATAAATTCACGAGTGTGTACAAAAATATATTTTTAAATGCTTATTTGGATTTTAGGTAGCTTAAAACATATTGTCAGCAACTTTGTTATACAGTGCTATAGTTCTGTACTAGGTTGAGAGGGTACAGATTGGATGATCTCTGTGAACTTCTTACGAAATATGCCAGTTTTAATTAGAGCGATATTAAGCAGCAAGAGAAGCTTAACACTTCGGACTGAGTTAGAAGGCTTAACCGAAAAGGGTCCATCATTTGCTCTCCACTACATTCTTAATCTCGTCTCCAGGGATCAAGCTCGAGATTAGCCATTAAAACTGCCTTCAATACCTCGAAGTAGTACCCCGCATCAGCCGCCAAAACCAGAATCTCGCCGCGTGATTAGACAACCTCTTCCACTTGACTGTTGTGCGGGATTGCTGGTATTGCGGGCGCTGTGTAAGTTTCTTACAACGTTCCTGTTTTCTTCAGATTTAATCCCGATAGTCTCGCCATGCTCCGCATCCGCTTTTCCTTTTTTGCTGTAACTGGAGCACAGCGGATATCCGCTGTAATAACATTGCAATGATGGTATCTTCACGTAACAGATGTTGTTGTGGATTTAACTGGTGCTTGACGAATTACAAAGTATGGCAGATATGCAAGCATATCCGGCAATGTACACAATGCATCAAACACCGTTAGAATAATCAACGATTTTTTTGGAATTATTTATTAAAGCTGAATATGAAAATATTTCACAGTACAAATGCAATTTAATGTGCGTTTAAAGCTAGTAAAGCTAGTCTCTTGTTATTTTTATTTGTTTTAATTTTAAATCATATTAAAATGCATTTTGTAAAGTATGGACGATGTGATAAGCGTTATTAAAGATACCATGTGTTCACATCGTCTTTTACCCCACTTGAATACACGGTCATCGGGGAGGATACTTATGCCGTATCCGGTTGAATAGGATCACACTGCGGTAACTTAGCTCACGCGTCTACGGAGGATAATGCCTTAGACGTTATTTGAGTTGGAATATAGTTGAAGTAACTTTGTCTATATTGTGCATTTATCACGGTAAATATTACTCGATAATTAGTGGTTATAATATTTCTCAATATATATATAAATCATCAATAACTAACTCCCTCCACACCGGGGTTCTAGCCTAATGCTCGCGAACCAGATGCTTTTGTTTCCAGCAGGTAGTCTCATCCGCTGCCAGTAAGTTATTGTGCTGGTTAGTTTGGTTTACTATGTTTGTGTTCTGAGGAGTGTTTGTGGTGATAGCAATGTATTCTACTGAGGAACGTCTTTCTAGTGGAAAACGTGTTTAATGAACGTGGAAACTACACCGAGAAAGTGAAAGGAAGTTTCGTTGCCAAGTTTCCTAATTCAAAACTACCACAACGAGATACTGTGCGTGATTTAATTAATAAATTTCGAGAGACAGGTTCCGTGCACGAAGCTGCTAGGAGTGGTAGACCCCGTGTGCTAACAGAAGAAAAACTCTCAGATACCTATTAAAGTCCACAAGCAAAGTGGTCCAACAATGTGACATTTCTTATAGTTCTGCATCCAACAATGTGACATTTCTTATAGTTCTGCATACAAAGCAGTAAAATGAACTCGGTTCGACCCCTATAAAGTGTCAGTCGTACACGAATTAAAACCCATAGATCACGGGAAAAGAGTGCAGTATTGTGAATCGTTTGAGAGGTTTATTTTGTTTCGTGTTAGATAGGGCATTTTTACTAATGAAGCTTAGTTCCCTTATCAGGATACGTAAATTCACAAAATACGTGAATATGATCTACTGATAATCCCAATGCTATTCAGAAAAAATTGGTGTCTGGTGTGCAATTTCTCGCTCTCGAATTATTGGGTCAATTTTTTCGGTACCTCAGTTAATTCAAATGTTTATTGCTCGGATATTTTTTCCATTTATTTCACAGGTAAATGAAGATGAAGTGAAAGGTGCATTTTGTCAAGAAGAACGCCACTCATCATAATGACAAATCTATGGGACTGTTAGTGATTTTTTTTGGAAAAGACTAATAACTAAATGACTGTGGCCTCCGCGGTCTCCTAATCTTACCCATCCCGATTATTTTCTTTTGGGAACAGCTAAATCTTCTGTCTACAAGAAAAATCCAAAAACGATGAGCTGGAAACGGCGATAGAAGGTACACTAGAGGTATATAATGTTAAGCTTCTTAATAACAATAAACTCCACAGCTTAGACGGGCTTGGGTCAACATGTTACTGCCGACCTCGCATCCACAGGTGATCCTGCAGAGGTGGATTATCATCCAATCCACACGAAAATTCTCCATGACTGAACTTGTATCTACATGCATTTCGTGGCTCAGAATTCTTCTTCTTCTTCTTCTTCTTCTTCTTCTTCTTCTTCTTCTTCTTCTTCTTCTTCTTCTTCTTCTTCTTCTTCTTCTTCTTCTTCTTCTTCTTCTTCTTCTTCTTCTTCTTCTTCTTCTTCTTCTTCTTCTTCTTCTTCTTCTTCTTCTTCTTCTTCTTCTTCTTCTTCTTCTTCTTCTTCTTCTTCTTCTTCTTCTTCTTCTTCTTCTTCTTCTTCTTCTTCTTCTTCTTCTTCTTCTTCTTCTTCTTCTTCTTCTTCTTCTTCTTCTTCTTCTTCTTCTTCTTCTTCTTCTTCTTCTTCTTCTTCTTCTTCTTCTTCTTCTTCTTCTTCTTCTTCTTCTTCTTCTTCTTCTTCTTCTTCTTCTTCTTCTTCTTCTTCTTCTTCTTCTTCTTCTTCTTCTTCTTCTTCTTCTTCTTCTTCTTCTTCTTCTTCTTCTTCTTCTTCTTCTTCTTCTTCTTCTTCTTCTTCTTCTTCTTCTTCTTCTTCTTCTTCTTCTTCTTCTTCTTCTTCTTCTTCTTCTTCTTCTTCTCCTTCTCCTTCTTCTTCTCCTTCTCCTTCTCCTTCTCCTTCTCCTTCTCCTTCTCCTTCTCCTTCTCCTTCTCCTTCTCCTTCTCCTTCTCCTTCTCCTTCTCCTTCTCCTTCTCCTCCTCCTCCTCCTCCTCCTCCTCCTCCTCCTCCTCCTCCTCCTCCTCCTCCTCCTCCTCCTCCTCCTCCTCCTCCTCCTCCTCCTCCTCCTCCTCCTCCTCCTCCTCCTCCTCCTCCTCCTCCTCCTCCTCCTCCTCCTCCTCCTCCTCCTCCTCCTCCTCCTCCTCCTCCTCCTCCTCCTCCTCCTCCTCCTCCTCCTCCTCCTCCTCCTCCTCCTTCTCCTTCTCCTTCTCCTTCTCCTTCTCCTTCTCCTTCTCCTTCTCCTTCTCCTTCTCCTTCTCCTTCTCCTTCTCCTTCTCCTTCTCCTTCTCCTTCTCCTTCTCCTTCTCCTTCTCCTTCTCCTTCTCCTTCTCCTTCTCCTTCTCCTTCTCCTTCTCCTTCTCCTTCTTCTTCCTTCTTCTTCCTTCTTCTTCCTTCTTCTTCCTTCTTCTTCCTTCTTCTTCCTTCTTCTTCCTTCTTCTTCCTTCTTCTTCCTTCTTCTTCCTTCTTCTTCCTTCTTCTTCCTTCTTCTTCCTTCTTCTTCCTTCTTCTTCCTTCTTCTTCCTTCTTCTTCCTTCTTCTTCCTTCTTCTTCCTTCTTCTTCCTTCTTCTTCCTTCTTCTTCCTTCTTCTTCCTTCTTCTTCCTTCTTCTTCCTTCTTCTTCTTCTTCTTCTTCACTTCATGGCATAGGCAATCAAGTGCCTGTTCCGCCTCCGAAGTCCTCCAGCTATCGTTTCCTGGGTCTGCCCACCGATCTCCTACCTTTAGGATGATACTGTAATATTTGTTTTGTAAGTCTATTATCTGGCATTCTTTCACCATGCTCCTTCCATTTTTGTTTGAGATCTTTTAACCTATCATTCATACTAAAAATGTCCAGCTCTTCTCTTATATTTTCATTTCTTATTAAGTCCCTCTTCGTGCATCCTTTCACATTTCTCAAGAATTTCATTTCTGAAGCCTGTATTTTACTCTGTTGCTTTTTAGTTAACGTGCAAGTCTCACTTACGTATGTCAGTATGTAGAGCCATAGCTTTGTAGAACTTTAATTTTATTTCTTTACGTATTTTGTTTCTAAATTTTCTGTTTATTGTTCCACACACTCTTTGAAATTTGCATATTTTATAGTAGATATCATATTCCTTGTCATAACTAACATCAGTTCCCAAGTAGTTAAAATGGCTTACCTGTTGAACGCAACGATTATTTATAACTATTTTTGTTCTAATTGGCTCTTTCCCAATTAATGCCATTACCTTTTATTTTATAAAAGAAATTTTCATATTATATTGCTTACAAAATTCACTAAGTTTAAAAATAGATTTTTGCGGGGCAGACTCGCTATTTTGTATAATAATTAAGTCGATAGCAAACAATAAAACATTTAAAAAGTTTTTATTTAAAATTTTAAAACCTACATTCACTAGCTGCTTCCATTTGCACACTAGGTCGTCAATATAAATACTAAAAAGTGTAGGTGATAGAGTACACCCTTGTCTGACACCCTGATTAGTAAGATTTTTTTTAGAAATTTTACCATTGTTCCTCACATTTATTTTTGTTTGGAAGTAGAAGCATTGTATCATTTTTACTAATTGTTGTGGGTATCCTCGTTCTTCCAATATTTGCCACATTTTGTATCGGTTTACCCTATCGAAGGCTTTTTCAAAGTCAATAAACGCCATATGCGTTTCTTTATTAAACTCCCTATGTTTTTCAATTAGTTGTTTAACAATAAAAGTGTTATCTACACAGGATCTGCCTCTTCTAAATCCACCTTGTTCTTCCGAGAGAAGACATTCAGCTATATTCTACAACATTTTGTTTATTATTTTAGCAAATATTTTATAGGCCGTATCTAGTAAACGTATTCCTCTGTAATTGCTACAGTCATTTCGTTTCCCTCTCTTAAATATAGAGATGGTTTGGACTATAAGGCAATCTTCTGGGATACATTGCTTCTTCCAGCACATATTATAGAACTGTAGCAGTCGGAGTTTTAGCAATAACCTCCCATATTTAAATAACTCTGCGTTCAATCCATCTGACCCGTTGCTTTCCTGTTTTTAGTTTTTATGAGTGCTTCTTCTAATTCTTCAATTAAAATTAAATCTCCTTCATATGTGACTTTGCCTCCTGCGTTTTCGTTATTTATCTCCGCATTTTCATCATACCATAAAACTTTGTAATGTTTTAACCATTTAGACTCGGGTATTATACTTAAATATGCTGTATTTTTCTCATTTTGGTTTAAATGTTTCAGCACTTTATATGCAAAGAGCTGTCTTCCATGTAAGCCGTATTCCACAACTCCTATAAATTTATTCCAAGATGCATCGTTTAACTTCCTCACCATATTTCGTTTTGCCTTATATGCTTGTTTAGTTTGCTCAGTATTTAATTGTAAGTATCTTTGATAAGCTTTATTTTTTTTCCTCGACTGCCTTTGCAACTTCTTCATTCCACATTCTTAGTCCCTTCCTTCTTACTTTTTTCTTTTTACTATTGCTTCTTTGGCAGCTCAGAATTGAAACACTAATCTACAGCTGATTATACCAGGGCAAGAACCGTTAAAATCTTTCTTTGAGATTTTTGCTAAAACAAATTTTAGATATAACAAAGTGTACATTAAGCGGAAAATATTCGAAATGTGCAGCTAAATAAATAGCTTACATGATTTGTTTCCTCATAGGAGCTACAACAGAAAATATACCATGTTATGACCATTCGTCAACTACTAATATATTTTATTTTACATAATATCTAGTCAAATTTATGGCTTTTCTCCATCGAGATAAAAGGATCTTTATAACGTGGTGCACTCAGCTTATAGCCTCCTCTTTGGTATTATATAACTTCCAAGGGAAGCAAACAAATAAGTCAGATGCTGCAAGATCCGGGCTGTACAGAGGATGAGGAGGAACCTTCCATCTAAGTTTTATGATTGGTTCACGGATGCGCAGCCTTGTATGTGATCTTCTGAACACGAAATCGTATCTTCTGGATGTAACGTTTTAAGTTTATTGTGTTCACAATTAGCACACATGCATTCCTTTTAGGCAAAGAAGCTACATTTTACGGCCCCGGTTAGCTAGTATAAGAAAGATCAATTCAATTTATAGTTCCACTTATGTCCACTAGGGTTTTCAAAGTTGCTGTCTCCTTGGCTGTCATGGTTAACCTGCACAGGAAAGCCTTTCTTATGTCATCTGTCCAGTAGGTTCTCAGCCTCCTGAAGTTCTCTAACCAATACCAAAAAATCAATCCGTGTCTGTCTATTAAAATGTCTCATAATGTGCTCTGCCCATTAGGTAGTTAGGTAGTTTTCTATGGTGGCAGCTTTCCTTAATCGTACCTTCTTCCTTATTTCTCCTCTCTCATTGCTATGCCTGAGAGCTTTCTTTGGCAAATATCTATCTTTTCTTAAGCTCCACATTTGCGAACCATACAACAGAGATGGTAAAATATACATATTCATGATCGGACATTCAAATTTATATTGTAAGCGTTTTGCAAGAGAGCATGTACTATTACGCAGTTTTTGCTATTATTTTTTTGTTCTGTTATTAAAGCAAATGCTTTGACTTATATAACAGTTTGTTATATAAGTATATGTTCCAGAGATTCACTGCCTGCTAATTTAATGTCTCTCTCTTTGCTCATTGCAGAGAAGTTAACTGTTTGTTCGGTTAATTTTTAGGGATACCGTAGACTCCTTAGCTCTGTAATATGCATCTTCAATTCGTTGGTGTCAACAACTCTCACATGGGATATTTTTGTCCGATCTATACATATACTGTAGTCTGCTATGATCAACATGGAGTCAGAATCAATTCTTCAGAATTTTAGATTCTAAATACCATAGTGTCTCCATTGGAAAATTTTCTTCCGAGATCTCGTGACTCCACTCCATGGACTATCGTTTGTTTTCATATTAAGTGAAATGGAACCATGTTTCATGCCTTGATGACATCGGTCTCCGTGGTTTAGGGGTAACATGTTAACCTCTGTTTCCCAGGTCACGGTTAAAATCCTTAGAATACTTCCATTGGAAGGGAAGTAAAGTTGGTGGTTCCCTGGTTCCCTGTCGTAGATTGACGGAATGTATAAGAATCTCAAACCTAATAAAGAGCAATCAGAGCTAAATTAATTGGCCTTTCACGTCTAATTTAGAATGGTACATGATAGCCACAGTAGTTAAAAATAGATAAAAAAAGCTCTGTTTCAATCCCTGTAGCGAAATCACAATTACCGCGTGATGTTCGACAGTTCTGCCCAGATGGCCCTAAGTTGTTCTTTACTGACATCATTTAGACACCTCGAGATTCACCTGAAACAAGCCTCTTAATAATAATCTAAATGTTGGATAGTTAGGTTTACACTACCCACAAAGACGTCAAGTTGAACATCCACTTCTTCGGTTGGTAATTACCCATTGTTTTAAGTGCCCGTCTGCATGTTGAACTGTCAACGGTGTGACAGCTGTATGCGGCCGTCCTGAACAATGAAGGCAAGCTTTACCTCGTGATGCTGATTCTGTGCTTAACCAACAACTGACTAGTATCCATTGCCTGGTTTCCATTACATTTCAATCGTCTATAAATTTTGCAACGCTGTCTTACTCTACGTAAAGAAATTCAGTCAGAGCTTTGTACCCGCTTCACGTGCAATAGTAATTTCTCAACCTTAATTATAATGCTTCCACGTCGACAAGAAATATAGTAAGGTTTATAATTACTGTATAAATTTATTTATGTTGTTTTAACTCTGTTAACATCTGTTAGAACATGTATATAGCGGACAGTTAGGTTCTAGGTCTCATTCCTGTACCATACTATCTTGTTTCACAGAGGAATTACTGTTAGTCAGTACTACACCTGTGCTTCTAGACATTACTGATGGCACACAGCTTCAGCATGTGTCCACAGAGGCCCTAGTGTTTGGCAACTGTATTTCTAATTTTGTACGTGCCGGTAGATAGCATTCGTTCAGTTTATTTGTTTTCATTTTCTGTAGATAGATGACAACAAATTAGCTGTCCTGCCGTGCTAGGGGTCCCGGGTTCGATTCACGGCGGTGGGGATTTTTCTCCAATCAAGATAATTCCTCATCTTCCCCAGAGTCTGGAAGTATTAAATGAGAGTGCGAATGTGTGCGTAATCTAATGATTAAAATCCAACGAACACGAGTTAACACCTTCGATATGTTCCAAAGGAGAACGGCCGACAATATAACCATTGCAGTTAATGGCAGGGTATAGATGAAAAAAAAAAATAGCTGTCACCATCTGTTTTTAGTTTTACTATTGTTTTAGAACTAAGATGGAACTTTGAGCTGTTTGTGTGCATTAGCAACTAACAAGAGGCGCGCATTGGAAAGCCGCGGGTTTGATCCCCATGGCCAAACTTCCTAATCCCTGCGTTATTTCGGGGATTTCCCTAGTTTGATATGTACATGCTGGGATGAATAATTACATCTCTTGAATTTTGCTTTCCTCCATTTCACCTTACTTCTATCTCACTTCACTTTTCATCTTTCTTGGCTATTTCAGAATTTTAATTCAGTGGGAGTTTCGGCGTGCATGGAAGGGTATTTACTCTTTGTAAATCGTATACTCCGGGTCGGGGAAGATCTCCGAGCCTCAGGTGCCCCTAGGGGATGTGTAAGCTTGCAGTGAAGGACAGAAGCCGCACAGGGAAGTTAGAAACATTTCCCTCTGCTGTCTTCTCAAGTCTGGCCGCCCTAAGTTACCTCCCTCCTAGGAATGTCCCGTGAGTGGCATAGGCACCAAAGATCTTCTATAGGGTTAGATGCTAAGTCACCCTCCGAATTTTGTAATAGAGTCATACCGGGCAATTCAGGTGCTGTCTTGATAAACATGGATGAGTTGGACAGATAAAATACTTTCCAGAAACCATTTAAAAATAAGCGATAATCTTTAGCAAAGGGAATAAAAATGAAACACATTGGAATTTTATTCCATAGCTTTATAATTTTAATTGGCATATTCAGTTTTGCTATTTAATGCAAGTTAGCAAGCATTATTATCCTCTAAACGCATTGAATGAAGTCATTCATGCCATAAATTACTAAACACGTGATTAGTTTATTTCTACCTCAGTAAGCTCTAGTTAATTTTGACGTAGGTGCATTTTATTTCCATGATTAAATCATAACGCTATTAACCTCGTAATTACATGATGAATTAAATGTCCTTGTGCAGGAGAAATTGCTGACTCTCGTTCTTCTCTTCACTTTGAATCATTTGATGTCGTCTGCGTAGCTCGCACCGTTATTCTCAGGTTGCGTGATTTTTGTGGGGGAAATGAGATAGCATTAATAAAATTTAATATTATAGTATTTTCATTTTCAGTCCACTCATGGCCATTCTCTCCTGCTTTCCCACACCACTTCATATGTTATTTTACAGTAGTAGTATTATTGTTATATCTTTGATGTCAAGCCATAAGAAGGGATTGACATTTTCCTTTCTTATTGTTTTTAGAGGAAGTGTTGTATTACAATAAAACATTTAATATAAACATTTTACCTATATACACATTTCACGAGCCGCAACTCCGCCCCCCCCAATGCATTAGTACAATATCATGTTTAATTCAGATTGTTTTAAGAAACTAGACAAAGAATTTTCAAGAAAGTCTGCTACTCTAGGCCACTATTTATTGGAAAAACGTTTGGTTTTTATTTTTTTAAACCTTCTCTACCCAATTTTATTAAAATGTCATCATGTACACAATTAATAAAACGCATAACTTTGAATAGCCCGAACGAATTTCTTATAAAGTTGCATAAACGGACAGTTTACTCCAAAAATGTAGACCTCATTAATACGAGGCATGTATTTTAAGTCATTACCGTTTTGCGATTCCGCCGCCGCAGTGCTACGGTCGGCGTTCCGCGCATGCGCGCTGGTTACCTACATCTCTTGTCTATGCACTGACGCCATTACAGTCTGATTCTTCATTGAATACGTTGGTTACTGAGTGTTTAAGATGCCTCCGACAATCGTGAGTCCCGCCGATTGTGAAGTACGGGCTGTTATACGATTTCATAGTGCTAAAGGCGTAAAACCGATCGATTTTCATCGTGAGATCTGTGAAGTTTATGGACAAAACATTATGAGTGAGGGAATGGTAAGGAAATGGGTGAGAGCATTTAAAGATGGCCGCACAAATGTGCATGATGAAGAACGGATTGGGTGTACTTCGGTCGTTACTGAAGATTTGGTGCAGAAAGTGGACGAAAAGTTGAGAGAAAACAGACGCTTTACAATTTCGTCATTGTGCGACTATTTTCCTCAATATTCTCGTAGTGTTTTGTATGGCATTGTGACCGAGAACTTGAAGTACCGGAAATTGTGTTCACTTTGGGTTCCGAAAATGTTGACGGATTTGCACAAAACCCAACGTTTTAGGTAGTGCATCGACTTTCCTTGAGTGGTACCACAATGAAGGTGAAGATTTTTTTAGACCAAATTGTTACTGGTGACGAAACATGGGTGGCCTACGTCATACCAGAATCGAAACAACAATCCATGAAATGGCGACATTCATCATCACCCACAAAAGTGAAGTTTAAGCAAACAATTTCTGCCCGGAAAATCATGTGCACAGTTTTTTGGGACAGAAAAGGAGTATTACTAGTGGAGTTTCTGCCTCGTAATGAGACAATCAATGCAGAGTCTTATTGTGAGACATTGAACAACCTGCGCCGTGCAATCCAGAACAAAAGACGTGGCAAGTTGAGTAAGGGTATCGTTTTGCTGCATAACAATGCCCGTCCACATGTGACTAATCGGACCAAAGATCTCATAAAATCTTTTCAATGGGAAACTCTAGATCATCCTCCATACAACCCTGATCTGGCGCCCAGCGACTACCATTTGCTCCTGCACTTGAAAAACATCTGGGCGGTCAGCGTTTTCAAGACGATAGCGAAGTCAAAACAGTTGTGATACAGTGGTTAACACGTCAGGCGGCAGAATTTTATGAGGAGGGTATTCAAAAACTGGTGCCACGTTATGACAAGTGCCTCAATATTCACGGAAATTATGTAGAAAATTAGATTAAGGTACAGGCTTTCATGTAAAAATAAAATTAATGCGATATTTATGCACGTCTTTTTAAATTCCAAAACGGTACTGACTTAAAAAAACATGCCTCGTATTTATACAAACTTTTTCAGTTCCATTAGCTTGTTCTAAAGATTCACTGTCATATATTTGAAAATGTTGCGGTTTGAATTACAGGGAAGGCCCTTTGACTGTTGCCGATTCAGTTTACGGATCAATTTTAATTTTAGCAACAGGATTTCATGGTTTACATGTTACTAAATTAAATAAAAGATGTAAATGAAATGAAACCACTTTTTAAACAGCGTTTATTCCATCAGTACGTACTCTAAATTAAAAAAAAATGTTCAATGTTCTATGTTTTTACTAGCCAGTTCATGACGCTAATATCTTCGGTAAATTGTATATAATCAAGCTCATGTTGGCTAATTTGAGATTATGTTTAAAGAAAGATTATATACGTGTCAAAATAGTATAGAGAGAAATTATCCTTTATGTGAATATATAGTTTAAGTAACGGGTTATGTAAAGTTTTAAACGGTTAGTAAACTTCATCGTCGTCATATTAGATTTTGTAAAATAATTTCCATCAACGTGCTTTTTTGCGTTCTCTAAGCAGAAAATTATGCGGATTCATTACTATTTAAATGAGTGTTTCATTTTCTGTTATTGATTTAAAGAGCTTTTAATTTACGTGTTAAAACTTCATACGTGTACAGAAAATTAAAACATTAAACATTGAAGCCAGCTTTGAGAGCTAAAATATGCATGAAAATTCCCGGAAATTTTGCCAGCAATACATGCACAGTTAATTATTGAAATATGCTGCATTAAATATTCTTCCGTGTTAGCTAGCTCTCTGTTATTCAACAATATGAATTAATTTTTCCCCTTTGGTGGCATTTTGTTGGTGTATTAAACATGTCCTCACATTTAAACCTAGAAACTTTTACCTTAAACGAACAGACACAATAGGTTTTTGTTTTATCGCAAAAAAGGATGTGTTAAATAAGTTCACATGACAATTTCTTAACAATTATGTTTATTTCAATATCCCTTATACAAACTGCTGTTAACAAAAGTATATTTTTTCTATGTGCTTTATATTAACCGAAATACATTTTTGCCTAGGTGGTTAATTGTACATTTTATTATAAGTGGTAGTACGATAACGGTAACGCTATGACAGCCACTAGTACTGGGCCAAGATCTGCAAGGCCTCACCCCCACATAAGCAAGGTAGAGGTGGGCGATCATCCAACCGATACGGGAAGGCGATATGGTCAGCATCTCGGCATCCCCCAGCCGGAAAGTTGGCTCTCTAGACCAGGGTTCGCTATCTATCGTATCTCCTCAGTTTCCTCACGAAGCTGAGGGGCACTGGTCCTATACCCGGGACTTAAAATGCGCATCCCACAGGGGTGGGATGGATCCCGGGCACCTTTTTGGGAGGGGACCAAAGGAGGACGCCGTAGCCTACTATGCCACGGCGCAGGACGTAAGTGATAGTACAGGAGACTGACAAATTATTAAACGTTATGTCATATGTTAATTTTGAAGTTACATATTTTTTGTATAACATCACGAGAAATGAAACAGTGAGACTAGACATTACTTCCAGATTTTGAAAACGCCTTGTGGTTTATCGGAATAATTAGTTGAAGAATTTTATGTCGTGTTGGCATGTTGCTAAGGTAGCTCAATTTGTTACAGCAGCAGTCGAAGATCCGTGGTTGAAATCAGAAGATCCGTGGCTTGGATTTAACACTCTGATCCTACGTTTCAAAATTTGTGTGTTTTTTAAATATTTTCCATATGTTTCTTATATATTTCAGGCCAAAAAAGGAAATAAAACGCTTTTAGTACCGGTTTCCAAAACATCATATAACATGTAAGTTGCATAAAGAGAGGAGAAAGGTGAGCGCGATGGAAGCGAGAAAGACCGAGTGGGTTAAAGAGGACAGAGGGAGGAAGAGAAAGGGGGACACGATTGGGCAATAGACGGAGACATAGGAGTGAGAAAGATTAAGGGGAAACAATGAGAGCGGGAGAGATGGAAAAGAATCTCTGCATTTAACACAGCGTGAGCAGAGCAGGGCATCTGATGATGATGATGATGATGATGATGATGATGATGATGATGATGATGATGATGATGATGATGATGATGATGGCGGTGGCGGTGACAATGATAATGCACAAGAAGTTACAACATTGTAATTTCAATACTATTAAACTATCGGTCATAAAAGGAATATTTCGACTATATTTATTTTTTCTAAATTAAGATACCTTTAAATATTGTGATTTCAAAAGTAGGCACAAATGAGTTGTTTTCTGTTTTCCTCTTCACGTATATTAAGAGCGAAATTATATTTAAAAGAGTAAATCTGGAATTTAGTTTAAATTCTTATATATTAAGAACACACATTTGTGAGGAAAAAGCTGTCTGTATAAATTATCAAATTTATTACTTCATTATTTTTAGTAAGAATTAGAAGTATTGTAAAGTTGGAATCAGTTTGAAAAATTCAATGTCATAATCGGGATTTAAACCACACATTCGGTTGCTCTAATCACTTTACCGTGGCAACATGCCTTTTGATATTATTCCTGGGACCATGTGACAGTATTTCGGATACTATATTCAAGTCTTGTCTTTATTAACTCTAAAATAATTGCGCTTATTTAACATCACGTGTGAAGTATTGTTGTGTTAACTATAACCAGGATAAAACCTTATTAATCTAGATGTAAACAGAATTACTATACGCGTGTATTTGCATTTATGTTGTAATAATGCTAATATTTCCACACACTCACACACACATTCAAATGCACTATCGTCGCGAAGGCTGTTAGCATGAGTGAATGATTATCAACTCCATATGGTTACATTAACATTTAAGCGTATTCGCAATTTTCCTTAACCTTAGAGTCCTACGCAGCCCAAAGTCGTGATTATATTATGTATTGTGATGCTTCCGCCCTCTCCAATTTCCATCTGGATGCATTTATTTTGTCTAATTTATTTTACTCCCACGCTCCCCTTTGATTCCTTCTCTTTATTCACATTCCTCCCTTCTCAATTTACTCGTATCTCCGCCGCTTCGGTCTTATTACTCAATTTTCATTATACATTTCCCTAATATTCTTTTGCTCGATTTCATTATTATAGCCTGACTTCTATGTCTATCTCCGCATCTCTATATTACACAAGTTTTACTCTAATTACAATTACTTCACCTTGTGTACAGTTTATTACCTGATATTACACTATTAATTTTAACTTACTCTTCTACTGACTTATGTGTACTTTAGTTTTTTCAATAGTATGTTTATTTGTTTAAACTTACCCTTAGCCCTTTATTGTCTTTCTTCCCCACTTTCCTTCCACATCAAGGTTATATTAGATTAGATTAGATTGATTTGCGTTCAGTAGGTTCACTTGTAGCCATAAAAGGCTGTGAACATTGAAAATGTCCAGAGGTATAAAGTTTAATAGCATATATATGTACAAAAGTTAAAATAAGACACATATTATAGTATACAAGCAATATGAACAACAATATGGAAAACAGAGCAGGGATAATTATATATGATACAAAATGAAACACTTTTTAAACCAGCTTTCACTGGGCTTATGCCAGTGATTCTTATAACCCTCTTTTGCATAAGAAATATTTTTTTACTTTCTACTGAGTTGCCCCAAAATAATATACCATATTCCATAATAGACTTAAAGTATGCATAATATACTAATTTAAGTGTGTCAATAGAACTCACATTAACCAGCTCTCGGATAGCATAACAGGCAGAGCTGAGTTTAGGTAAGATATAATTTATGTGAGCTTTCCAATCTAAACATCTGTCCACTTGAAGGCCCAGAAATTTTATGCTGCCAATTTCTTCTAATAACATATCATTAATCCCGATTTCTATTTCAGCATGTGATGTAAGACAGGTTATAAATTTGACCACTTTTGTTTTGTCTAGATTCACATATAATTTGTTCGCTTTAAACCAGCATGACAGTTCAAAACATAATTCATTTTAATTATACACTCGTTTAAATTTGTATTGGTCACCAGGACACTAGTGTCATCAACGAAAGGAACTGTACTTGCAATGTCCTTTATATAAAGTGAGAGGTCATTTATATAGATCAGAAATAATAAAGGCCCTAACACGGAACCTTGGGGTACTCCATGAGTTACTAATTTCCAGTTCGAAGTTTGTTTTTCATAACCAATATCACTGACAGCTACTTCAACACTCTGTTTTCTTTCATTTAGATATGATACAAACCATCTGAAATGTTCATTTTTAGCTCATAGAATTCCAATTTTGCTATAAGAATGTCATGATTAACACAATCAAAGCCTTGCTAGATCACAGAATATTTCACCTACATGTCAAGGCAAACCGTAATTAATTTCATTACTGTCCCTCATCACTTATCTCCCCATACTTTACCTTTCCATTTTCACCACATCCTCTTATCCCACATCTTTGTCTTATCTTGTCACACGTGTTTCTTAAAATTTCTCTGCGTTCTTTTCTTTCTTATGTAATCTGACATAAAATTCCTCTTCTGTTCCCATTAAATGTTTTTGTAGCTGCATAACCTGTACTTTTTATTTTTCTTATTTATTCCATTCCTCGCCCCCAACAAATATACTTTTCCTCCCGTTATCATATTTGTCCATTAAAACTGTTCGTATGTCATATCTTCGCCTCCATCTTTATGACCAGAATTTTTGCTATCTAATACTCTTTATCTTCACCCCTCGTTGAGTTGGTTTGATATCATCCCTTCTGTTTCTCTGTCTTTTATCAGCATTTCCCTCTTTCTTGTCTTCTGGCTACTTCTGTTTCTACTGATCCCGCTGATTCATTAGTTCTCGTGTCATTGTGATATGCTGGGTTTTAGTTTCTTTACCTGCTTTATCACTTCGGATATTAATTGTGTACTGTTGAACCTCGCTTTGCCTTTTCCTATTTCTCCTTCCAAAACGGAAAGCATTGCCTATCTCATAACTTCTCACCTCAGCTCCTGGTTTTCCTTTTAAAGGATCTTTCACTCCGTGTCTCGCATCACTTCCTACATTTTCTTCAATTCCCGTAATCAACAGGTTGTATTTTCTGTTATATTCTATATTCTCAGTTCTTTTAATGGACAGGATCTCTCTCATAATTTCCCCTAATTTGTTGCTTACTTTTTTTCTCTGTTCTCTTTATCTATGCATATACTTTGTTCCAAATATTTTCAATTTGCTTTAATTCCCCCAGTGATTTATTTGTCGTGTCTTTCGTTGCCATGCTCTTTGTTGTCCTTTTACTCTCAGTTGCGGGAGTAATCTTACCATGCGTTTGTTCGTTACTACTGCCCGACGTACTCCAGGATATTGCTAGCTAGGATAAGCTGGAATACAATGTAGCAGACATCAAGAGGGTAGGAAAAGGCGGAGTTGTAACACAGAGATCAAGACGAAGAACGAAAGGACAAGAAGGGACAAATTATATGTATATTATGATCTTGGACATTTCAGAAACTTGAACTTCTACGTTAAGAGAAGAGAGACAGTCGGGTTAAGTATTTTATATTTTTAAATATTTGTGTTAAAAGGAAATTATACCGAATCTGTAAAATTTGCTAGCTACTTCCAGTTTTGACTTCATTGCGAACGGTGATGCAGAAATTATGTATTTAATTGCATAAATTAGTAATTTAAAAATTAATTTAATAAATTATTATAAATTAATACAGTAAAATTAAATGTTAATATTTAGCGAATTTGTGTTACATGTTAGGAGGTTTTTGATTTGGCAATAGATTATGAGTACAGTTTGGCTCGGGGTAACGTGACATTAAATAAAGTAATTAGCGACGGCTGGTTTCAGGCAAATTCACAGAAGTAGTTCGGTCGGTTACGCGACGAGTGGGTGAGGTCATTATCCAAGGTTGCCAGATTGGGTATAACAGGCTATCTTGGAATATGTGAGAGTATTTCTAAGAAATTTATAGAGAAAATTTAGGAGTTTAGGAAGCTAAGAATTTAGGAATTTAGGAAGCTAATTTCAGAAATGTAGAAATGAGGTGGCAACTTAGAATTAGATGCTAGTAGTGGAGATCTTAGGGTTATTACCAAAAGGGGAAGGTTATTAGGAGAATTTTGAAGTTAAGTAGCAGATTCTGGGCATAATCGTGGGCACTTCTGATCGGATCTTCGGTGGAACAAGACGTAGCTGAATTAGACGTCATTCTTGCCTCAAGGATAGAATCGCGTGTTATCGCTTGGTATTTGGTTCAAATACTTTAACTCCAGACATTTATATATTAGTTTCCACTCGTTGGTAACTTCTCCGTTAAAGTTAATACTGTTTATTTAAAGTTTCAAAGTCAGATTCTGGCGCCATCTGTTCTTTGAATATACACCCCCGCATATCCCGAGATAGGTTTCTCTGCTAAAGCGCGAGACAACCGCTTGACAAAGCATTGTGAGGCAGACTCATTGGCTTCAACGGATAACAGGGAGATGCTGTCGCATCAGATAGTATGTTATTTATCTTAAGAGAGTAGGGAGTTAATCTATTTATTACCTTACTCACACTATAAGAGGCCGGTAAGCTTGCTAAGTATATTAATAGCTGAGGCAAATAGAACTGTGAACGCAATATTACCTTTACATACAAAGGTTTCCTTATGACACAATAAAGAAAGCATAAACTGATATTCTCAAATTGATCCATGTAGCAGAGCTGACAGGCACAAATGATCTAACTCGCATTTAATGTGTACGGGCATGTTGCCAAGGTAAATTGGACGGAGATCGGAAGATCCGTGGTTCAAATTCTGGCTATGACATTGAAATTTATTGTCAGATTGTACCTTTCAGAATCGTGTCCTACATACGACTAAATTTTCAAGTAGAATTAACTTAGAGAATCAGAAGTAGTGTAAAATATGTAATTGATTAACGATTATAATTCAATCATTCCCTGTCTATCAGCTCCATACATGTGCACACACTCTACTACTCATAGATATGTCAACGCGAGTAGACTAACTTTAGATCCATTGCTCCTGTCTTATAACGTTCTTCTAATCGGTGAACAGTACCAATATGCATTGTGTCAAGAAAGTACCGGAATGGATCATATAAAAATCTCGTATAAGAGAGGATTTAAAATTACTGTTGTTATCTTTCCTGTATATCCACGCGGAGTTTGTTATGTCATCTAGTTTGTTTACAGGGCACCATTTTGTTAGTGCATCTAAAAGGTGTGTTGCGATTTTACAATGAATAAAAATACTGAACAAAGCACCTGTTTCAAATTTTGCATTGCAAATGGCATTTCGTGTGTCGAATCGCTGAAAATATTACAGAGCCGTACGAATCGACTTAATCCAAAACACGTGCATATGAGTGTGCAGTGAATTCAAAAGTGGTCGAACTGTGGTTTGCCTCGCTCTGGTTGGCCATCAACAGCTTCAGTTGAACTAAACAGCGCTAAAGTGAAGGAAATGGTGTCTGAAAATCGTCATTTAGGTCTAAGAGAGACTACTGCTGAACTTTCTGTGTCTCATGACTCGAATCATGCCATTTTAAACGATTGTTGGGTCATGACACGTGTTGCCGTTCGATTAGTTCCGAAAGACTTGAACTTCCTGCAAAAACTCAATTACGTAAGGATCACTGAATATATGTTAGACCGAGCCAGATCCAACCTTACATTCATGTGATGTATTGTAACTGTTGATGAGACGTGGATTTACGAGTTTGACACGAAAGCTTCCGAGTGGCGCCTTCCAACTGAACCGAAACCCAAAAGAGCACCCAAAACTCAATCAAAACTGAAAGTACATTAACAGTTTTTTCGATTATTGTGGTGTCATGCCTTCGGAATTCTTGCCAGAGGGTGAGATGATAAATAAAGACCATTATCTGAGCATTATGTGGCATTTAAGAGAGCATATAGATACTGCGAAAAAGGACCAGATTTGTGGAAACACAACTCATGGATTCTATACAACCATAGCGCCCCAGCTCACAAGGCTATCATTGTGAACGAATTTCTGGCTTTAAGCTCAACACATCTCATCGAACAAGCAGCATTCACCTGATCTGGCTCCAGCCGACTTATTCTTCTTTCCAAAACTCAGGTTACCACTTCAATCGGTCGATAGAATACATAAAGGAGATTTCGCGGCGACAATTGACAAAGATTCCAAAAAATGTCTTCAAAAATGTTTTGATAATTAGATTATTCGTTTACATAAATGTATAATTTCGTAAGGGGCCTATTTTGAAGGGGATAAAATAAAATTGGATGAATAATGCATATTTTGTGTTACATTGACCAATTCTCGGAGCTTTCTTGGCACAGTAGTACTTAATGGTGTGGTACTTAGCTTCAGTCATAGCGGTTAATTTGTTGGCATCATGCACATAAAATAGGATATGTTCATGCTTTCAGAAACTAAGTTACCCAACTTTTAATAGATTGCAATGAATATATAACTGCTTAACAACACCTATTTTGGCAACGCAGAACCTAGCAGTTCATTCGCAAAAGTGGAACTATAAAACCTATCTCGCGGGAATATTTAAACACCAAACACCTCCTTGAACGCACTCTGGGGCGAGTTTTTTTCTCAGAAGAAGGCACTGAAGTAAACTTTCCGTTTCCTGGACCAATTTATAACGAACCCTATGCAACATTTATAAGTTGCGTTCGTTCTTCACCGAGTTTTTGTTGCCTTGCAACCATTTCGTCCCAGCAGCACTGGAAAACAAGTGAACAGAGGCAAGCTTGCTATCACGGAAGAATTTATTGCTCACCTCAGCCGATTGTTTCCTCCATCTCGTTTTCTTAAGGCGAGTGTTTTATGAGTGTTTTGTAGTGCTCTTTTGAGATATTGCTTTGCATAAAACATGGTTTCATTTCTTTTAAAATAACAAAAATGTATTTACATTGTAAGATTTCATGCCAGAGGTGTTACATTCTTTATATTATTTATATGCTTTTGTTCAAACTTATTTGTTATTGAATAAAGCTGGCTTATCCCTTGTATGTCATATACTTTGTTGCATTTAAGACACTCTTTACAGCTCCTAAAGAAGCGTTAAAAGGAAAGAAAAGGGGGAGAAGGTGAGACAGTAGAGTATGTGTTGTATTCCACTAAAAATTGACCCAGATTTCTCAGAATAGTCAGATGGAAGGATATCCGGTAACTGTGCACAGTATGCTACGTAGGTCCTTGTACTTGTACCTGGGAGATAGGGGAGGTGACTCGAAGGGCGATCAGATTCAGATGAAGGTGTTCGCTTGAAAGGAGGATTCTAACAAGGCACTAGGGCTGTTGGCGACTAATCCTGTTGGACCCAGCTAAGAGAGTCCGCCGCGAACCGCCGTTGCCGGTCCTGTAGCTCTGAAATACTGAATGCAAATGTTAGAAAACAACGGGACAGACAATACGGCAGAAGGGGAACCACCTGAGCAGTGGCCTACCTATCAGAGGGAAGATTAAGGAACGTATATTTAGAGTGGTCGGTCCGTCGACATTCAAACCTGGGACCTCTGCGTTACTGCAGAGCCAACACGCTTGGTGGATTTCATCGATTAGGATTAGGATTACTCTTCGGAGGGGACTCGACAACGAAACCTATGATGCCTCAAGTGGGGCACCCGGTAGAAAGGATGAGGCAAGAGTAGGCAGAGGGCTCCGAAGGAGCCACAACAGTGACAGTTGGAAACCCCCGGCAAGCCAGTACAACCGGTACCCCATTCACCGTTGTCCTGAAACGACCCACCAGGTCAGCCCGGAGACCGGACACCGTCCTTAACGGAGGAGGAAGTGTTTACCAGGAGTAAGTATATCGTCCTGACTTTGAGCGCCGAGACTCCTGCCGACACTTCTACCCTAAAAGAGACCACTGGATGAGAGATGATGTGAAATGATAAAGGAGATGAAATGGAGGGGCAGGAAATTCGGGGGATGTGGTTCAACTACCCAATACTCACCTGCTGACCCGGGAAAACCCCCGAAATATCCATGGGTCAGGTAGGCCGGCCACGGGAATCGAACACGTGTCTCTCGAATGCACCACAGAGGAAACTACCTGAGCCATCCCGCTCGGTTGGATTTCATCGAATTATAAGACCTTTTGATAGTGCTGTGTGTATCTGTGTGTGTGTGTGTGTGTGTGTGTGTGTGTGTGTGTGCGCGTGTGTGTGTGTTTTGATGTGGTGAAATATAAGTGTGTGAGTGTGTTCGAGTGAATGAGAGCAAGAGAAATGCGACAGAATATTTTAAAAACATAAAGTGGAATATATAGCAAATATTGCATTTTATATCCAGGTCTTTCAAGCATGCATCACAAAGATTTTAATGAAATTTCTCAGTCCAAACCACCTCATCCTTACATAGACATAAGTTTTCATTAACTTTTATTTTGTTAAAAAAAACCTCTAAATTGCATTTCCAGAAAAAATGACGTGTGAAAAATAAAATATTTATCTGATTTTTATGAGGACCTTGCGCTTAGTGCGCATATTTTTGGTTAATTACAGAACATAATACAGTTAAAATTAAAATCTTTTTAAAATATATAATTTATGCGAAGTAGATATTTTCTTATTAGCATTTGAATTATCCTATAGTGTAAACCAGGAGAACGGCTTAAACCATGAAAGGAAGAAGAAGCAGAAACCCCCACTCTTCTACTATAACAAACGCACTAATAGTGCCTTTGTTCCAGCTACAGCTTACATCCAAAGTCATTCAGAGCATAAAACATATGCAACTACATTCTTTTTACCAATTTGTGTATAATGGGAGAAAAATTCTGCGTATTCGTGTAATCCAGGATAATCTAAAAAAGTGACAGTTTTGTTTGTTTTGAAATACTGGCAGTTTTCTTTATAAATGCAGGGTCCCTCCTTCGGGAGTTGTTCGGAATGGGTTGGTCTCGAGGGGGTGGTGGTTCCCGATAGCCCACGGGTAAATGGGTACTTCCGGTCAGGCCGCCCAGGGCCGCCCGGAGGGGGTAGAGGGTTGCCTCAATAGTCCCGGGTGCTAGCCTGCAGAGCTAGTAGTGGGTGTGCTAGATCACCTGCGGCCCCCCGAGGTTATCGGTAGTCTTCCCTGCGGGGTTGACGCGCGTAAGTGGTGTATCCACTTCCATCCCGTCTTGACGTTGTGCTCAGCGGGGGGGGGGGGCTTTTTAAGAAATCAGGTATTGCCCTATGGAAAGAGCCCCGGAGTTTCCATCGCTCCCGGGTAGAAGGAGGCCCGGGTCCTTGGTCCTACGGGTCCAGGACTAATGGGAGTAGAACCTCTGCACTTAACTATAAATTCAGGGTATCAACTCTTATTTCATTATGTTGTTGAACTGGTGGTTATATATAAAGTACAAACATATTTACGTACCTGCCGTTCCATGTTTTCCAAGCTCTGGGAGATTCACCTATTAAAGGAAAAGCTTCTCCCTAGAGCCAGAATCTAGTCATGACCTGAAAATGAATCCTCTCTAGTTATTATGTAACCCAGGCTGGGTTAATTTAATTTTTAATATCGTCTCATTTGATGAGGCTCGGTTAATTTAATTTTTAATATCATCGCATTTAATGCAACTGGAAATTTCGGAAAAATAACACGGTATACTTCCTAACTATAAAACTAGTCCAGTTTAATACATACTATTTGGGTCAATCTAAGGAGATAAGTGACTTTATATCCGAATCTGTATTTGACTGACGTACTTATATTTACGCCTTGTGCCAAATTCATTAAAGATGTTTAAACTCAATCACAATCTGGTACAAGCGCATGTTTCTGGGGTTAATTTTACGACCTTTGCTTTTGAGATAATTCTCTCCCTTTTACTCGGTATTTTGCGTACAGAGCATAACCTTAGGCAGAGATGTCCTTTTGAGGTAGAAAATGCTAGGAATGAAGCCTGTTCTCCATTTCATCGCTGCAAACGTAATTACTCAGAAAAATAAACTAATTCAGGGGGCCAAGAAAGTTCCGTCCTCCTGTGGGCGTCGAAAATGCTCGTATATTACAGGGGCGTAATTAATGATTCTGTTACTGGGATTTTAGATGGTAGCAGTCGGAAATGTAATTAAATAGTTCTGAACTCGTTAGAGGTGCCGTAAATCTTGTATATTCCAAAAGACTCACTTATGCAGTACATTCACTTAAGTAAGTTGGTCGATAAATATTACATTTGGAGCGTTAAGTAGGACATCCTGTTTTGTATAACAATGCAGGCATCTAACTTACCCTCCCGAAGTATCTTGTCATTCAGCAACACTGTCTTGAGATAAAGTATTAAGTTACGCCATAAAAACACGGTTATAAGTCAAACTCAGCTTACATAATATTGTATGGAAGCCAATGTTATTTTATAGAAGCGAAAAATAGATTTTGAGGAAAAGGAATAAACATGAAATTAAAATGAAGATATGAGATTTATTAAAATGCTACTAGCGAGATGTACGAGGGCCGTTTTTTTTTTCAACCTCCGATAGGCTATAAATAAAACACAAGTTTATATAAAACAATAATTTTATTACCAAAAGAATAGTACACTTATGGTTACTTTTCGACATAATCACCGAAGGGATTGAGACATTTGTCATGTCTGTGGACAAGCTTTTCAATTCCCTCTTCAAAGAAAGTTGCCGCCAGTGAATTCAAGTAGTCCTTGACTACATCACTATTCAGTGATGGTGAATCTGCGGTTTTCTTTAACCATTCTGTCAACTCGTTGAACAAGGTCATCGGAAACGACAGATTTGCATCCTTGACCCCCTTCATCATGCACATTATTACGACCATCTTTAAACTTTCGACACCATTCACGAACAACACCATCACTCATGAAGTTTTCGCCATACACACGACTCATCCTCCGATGGATTTCTGCAGCACCATGGCCTTCAGCCTGTAGAAAACGAATTAAACTTCGCAATTCGCACTTGGCGGGAGCATCAATAATGGCGGCCATGTTTACGTGGCTGTAGCACAACGCGGACTGACGACTGAATGTCAACAATGGCGGAGTGTGTAGTGCGAGAGCTGCGCAGTCGCCGACAGCGCATACCCGCTTTCTGCTGCCCGCATAGCGTCGGCATGGAGCGATAGGAGGTTGAAAAAAAAAACAGCCCTCGTAAAAGAGATAGAATGAATGATGAGCGACGATATAAAAAACAACTACACTTTAAACGTGGTGCAGCAGAAGAAATAGTTGAGTATCGAAAGAGCTAGCAAGAATATCTTGATCGAGCTCCTTCTGATAGGCTAACAAAGCAAGCTTTTAGTTCTGTCCCTAAGGTAAGGCGAGATTTGGACGACCGGAAACCAGATGTAGAGACCAATTTAAATAAACTTCTTTGGCGCGGGATTGAGGTCCCAATCGTTGGAAAGACATATGGTGGAAAATAAGAAGAAAAAGAAGAAATATACACAGCTAACTAAACAGTTAAGCAAAAAGTATAGAGTTTTAAGAGGGATTTATTGTTTAAGACGCGCTGTATAGTTAATATTTTATGTTCATTGCGGATTTAAAATGTGTAGTGTTTAACGCCCGCTTTTACTACATACGGAACCGCAGGCAATGACACTGATGATACATGAGATGAAGAAGAAGCACCGGTGGAATGAAATGGCGGGGGAAACCGGAGATCCCGGAGAAAACCCACCCCGCGTATGTGTTGTCCACCACAAATCTCACTTTGCGGTCGCCTGGGATCGAACCTGGGCCGCCTTGTTGAGAGCCAAGCGGTCCAAACACTAGGCCACGGCGCGGCCTACTGCGGATTGAAAATATCTCATAATTAGAGCCTGGATTTGTAAGCTCAATCAAATGGTGAAATAAGCAAGCATATAGACACCAAAAATGAATCAAATAAACACTAAACATAAGGAAATAAAATAAAAATTTAATCATAAACATATTATTTCGTAGAATTTCCCCATTACGTAAGCTTGTTACAATACACGAGGGAGGTTAACTTAAGAGTTTCTTGTGTGAAGCTCCTGTGTTTGTCAGTGAAGAACTTTGTATGCAGTGAAAAGAATTTCTTGACGTCGTATGACGTTACTGGAACATGTGAAAAGTACCACAGTTCTTCTTGAGTGAATTCCCTTCGATGTACGTTTCTATACCAGTAGACTGTTTAGAAATTTGACAGTGTACTGTAACCAGGGTTTTTCATTTATACCTTACTGAGTTTCTCAAAGGCAGTTTTAACAATACATTGAGTCTCGGAAGACAAACTTACTGAAATTTAATCTATCAAAGAAAGTGAATGTTCCAATGTATTATTTCGAGCTTCCAGCTGTGTTACAATAGCAGGTATTTTGGAGAAACGGTTATGGATGTACTCTATCTGATCTTAGATCAATATTAGAAAAACATTCCTGTGCTGTAGCAATGCTGCTTGCATCTTCTACATCTGAGTACAACACTGTTTTTACTTCATTGAAATGTTCTGCGTAGTATGACACATCCTTTAACCAAGAACCTCATCGAGTCATAAGTGGCTGACAAGCTATCGACAAATTTGGAAGGTCTTGATGCAATTTTTAAACTCTAATCGGCGACAGTACAAACACTTTCTTTACGCTAGAGATAAGAAGATCCATGTCTTTATTTTGGCTCCTAACTGTTTCAGCAAGACGATGCAATCCGCCTGCATATAAAATGATCATGCTTCGATCTGCTGCCCGCTAATATAAGGACCGTATTGGAACCCTTAGCTGTAAGTGCTGTTATATATCGTAAGGCACAGACTAGTCCATGTCGGGTTTCGCATTTCACAACTGTGTGTTTTGTTTAGGAGGTTAATGGTTTATCGCAAGTGTTACGAATGTTTGATAATAATAAACGTAATTGTGGAAGAATCGCATTGTTTTGTTTCCAGCCTTAAACAACGGCATCTCAGAAGGAAGGCATGAGTCAGAAGTGTTCTTTTCACGGAACCACGGAATAAGAAGGCAGAGAGGGAGGCGATAAGGAATTAACCTTCTGCTTTGAGGGTCAAACGGCCGTTGGAAGAGTTCCTGAAATAGCAACAACGTCCTCGAGAAGCACTGCAGCCAAACAAGCCAAGAAGGGGATGAATGTTTATATTGCGAGACCTAACAAAAGACAACAAGGGTTCCTGTCTTTTCATAAATCCAGCTCTACGCCATAATTAAGATTAAAAAGCTTCCCACGTGGTAAAGAAAAGAAGAAGAGATTTGCTTTTTAAATGCCTTCGTCCCACGGCTACAAGTGAATGAGAGTGCATTTGCCTACAAGCAATTTTTTTTAAAAAAAAAACTTTATACCAGTAGCAGCAGAGTTTTCGTCGCATGCCTATTCTGCTTTAGCTGTTACAGTTATTTTGTGAGATAAAAGCATTGTCACTCGACTTTCTATTCCCATTGCAGATTTGCAGGTGTTCTACTTGCAGACTTCGTATGAATATTGATTCGTCTATACTCATTTCTTTATTACACGACTGTTTAGAAATGGTTTGAAACCATGAAACATGCAACTATTTGCATACATGACTCAGAGACAAGACTTAAATGATTATACCACAAATAGTTATATTAAATAATAAATTATATTAAACCATAGATATATTTAACATAGTTATAAGATTGGTTCATAAATTTAACATAAAACTGGGCCAAACAAGCAAAACATGCTTCAGGAGTGGCTAATTTTGAGCAAAATTCTTTTGCTCCAAATTGTTTATTCTAATGGCCTCTACGTTTTCAATGCATAGATCTTTGTTTCTATCTTATTTTCCAATTAACTGTATTCAGTGAGGAGTTTCCTGCTTATTTTCAGAAAACGTAAAACTAAGCCAAAACACACACATATCAAACTGTCATAGGTACCGAATTTTAACGAAGCTTAAAAGCATTTTTGAGAAAGTAACTACAGAAAGTGAACATGAAGGTGTGTCGGACTGGGCGATTCTTTTTTAAATCTTTGTCTTGAATGTTTAGATGGTACAGTCGGCTCAGCTGTGGCCTCCGTTCGGGAGGTAGTGAGTTCGACTTCTTTGGCTGACTTTCCTGAATTTTTGTGGCGATTCCGCGGGTCACTAAGCGAATGCGGGGAAGTTGATTGCATCTCTCGACCTTCCACTCTCTCCATTTCACGTCACCCTTCACGAGATGGTTCCTTCAGGAATGACCCGCTTATACAGGTGTCTCAGGCGCAGCATTTCGGGAAAAATGATGCTCTCTGTAAAACCTTTCATACCCGGCGATGAAATCTTGGACTCCCAAGCGTTCTAGTGGGATATACCCTTCTCCGAGAGGGTCTCGGTTGTACCAGATGCCATCGGGGTGCTTTAATCTCGATTATTTAGGGACTCTGCTCTCTGCTCTGGCGGTACTCCTGAATTGATCAACCCTTTTCTCCCCTCACTTCATCTCTCCTTTCCAGGGGCCCCCTTGTGGGGTGCAGATGTAAAAGACCACATGGCCGAGGTGCTGAAGTCTCCTTGGGTAGTACTTACGGTATGGGGCCAAGCTCTGTATGGTTGGGACGAATGCAATCAAGTTTGCGTTGAGTAAGAATGACATTAGAGAGGGAAGGGGAGTGTATGCAGCCATATTGTGGCATTTCAGTGTTTTCAATGAATGCATAAAACTGAACAGTGCACTAAATGCCCAAACCACATTAACTGATGCTACCTAATCGTGTAGTATGCCATGTTATTCATGGATAACCTTCTTACTATAATGCACATTTAATTTAACCTAATTCAAAACGTCTAATATGGGCAAAAATAAAAATAAACATCCAGATCGTGATGGCCATTGTTATCCTCCTTCACATCATTTTTGTCACAGAAAATATGTTCATTGTTATCTCTGTCACTATCACTGGCGGAAAAACGATCTGATGCCATATTCTCAATAATGTTATCAGTGACATCCGGCACGATTCCGTCGTTTTTGGAATATTCATCTTCTGTTTTCTCAACTCCCTTACAAAACCCTACCCAGTAGGCTTCTGTTATTGGTTCTATGGTCTCCTGTGTAAGATCTTCCAGTTTCTGCAAATTCAGATTTCCTTAGATATTGTGGCTTCTCACATGATCTTTCAACCTTGCCCAAGCGAACTCGATAGGTTTTAGATAGCAGTATAGGGTGGTAATCTAACTGGCGTGTGTTTTAAATCCTTAAGAATACTATTCATTCTATACTTCTTATCTCTTGTGGTTGGACTTCCAGGAGGGGCAATAAATCTCCTCCTCATTGCAATTATCACCACATCAAGAATTCGTTATCCTTTTTTTCATAGAATATCTGGTTGGAAAGTTTTCAGACAAGACTGAGTGGTGCGGAGCATTGTCCAAAATTATAATTGACTAAGGTCAATATAGGGGACAAGTATGTCTTTGAACCATTTCAAAAATGTTGGTAGTTTATTTGCTACTGGTGCTTCCTGCCTTATAGAGAAATTCCCCTCCATTCACAAACCCCTTGTTGTCTCCAGAATGAGACAATGACTGAGCCCATTGTCTGCATTGTAACTTTCGACCACTCCGAAAACCTCTTCATACTGCAGTCACCTATTCACGGTTATGTTATTGTCAAACCAAGTTTCATCTAAATAAATAAGATTTCTGCCAGATTCCCGCAAACCTTTAATTGCTTCCCTGGGTAGGATAAATGGTGGCATGTCTGCTTCACTTTCAAGGGGTCCCGAGTTTGAATCGCGGATAAGGTATTTTCCGGTGTTTTTCCTTATCCTGAAAGACGAATTTCGGGTAACTCTAAGCTCTATGGATTTTTGGCTCATTTGAGCATCATTTCACTAATTTCATTCACCATTCCATATGATTTTGGAGGACGCAAATAAAAAAATTTAAAGAAGCTTTAATATATACAAGGTACTCATGCCGCCTCTATACAATTTCAGGCTTCTCAAAATCTTCCGTTTGCTTCCACATTTTCTTCATTTGAAGCCAGTACTTTTTAAAACTTATCAGAGATGTTGTGCCTGAAGGAGAATGTACCCTTTGCTTAAAAATCTTTACTATTTCTAGTGCTTTTTGTATTTCGGTTGAAATCCTGAACAACACTCCGGATATCAAACTCAGCAAATTAATCCACAAACATTTTTCGATTGTCTTTCCGTGTATTTCTGAACATTCCGCACCAGACAGATATATAAGATCCGATGTGAGACTTGGTGGGTCAGTGTTTAATGTTAAAAGTTTCGAGTGCGGCTCTGTGACGAGGATTCCGTAGGCAGTGTGAACCGGCGGTCGAATAGTTCACGAGTGCCGGCCCTCGCAGCCACGGTCGCGCAGAAGGTCGCGGGTTCGAGTCCCGCCTTGGGCATGGGTGTTTATGTGTATAGTGTATAAGTGTGAAAATAAAGAAAACAGATAGTAAATTAAACGGAAACAATAAAAAACGGTTAAATAAGGAAAAGAAAAAAAATATATATATATTTTTAAATTTAAATAAAAAGTGAATATTGGAGTTGTGTGCATAGTCGGCGTGTAGCTCCACGTAAGAGGTGAACCTGTGCGTATGTCAGAGAGATTACTAGCAGCGCAAGTAAGTACCTACTAAAGAAATATTAAAGATACGCGTTGTAGCTGTGTACTTGTGTAATAGAAAAGGTCATTGTACGTTAGTATCCCGCTTACAATTTTGGTGACAAATATAGAATTTTGAAGTGAAGTTTCCTTAGATTTTTCCTGTGTGTGTGTGTGTGTGTGTGTGTGTGTGTGTGTGTGTGTGTGTGTGTGTGTGTGTGTGTGTGTGTGTGTGTGGTTTTTTTCACAATACTTTCATAAAAATAGTTTGTACAAGCTGCATTAGCAAAACTATTTTCTCGTACATTCACTAACTTTTCCTTCAGAATCGACATTTAAATGCCTTATTTATTAATGAAGGTGTCAATTACCACCTCCACTGGTGTGTCGTCCCTCAGGAGCTTTTACATACCCATAAATCTGCTGACATGGGACCGTCGATTTTAAGTACACTCAAAAATTCTGTCTGGTGTGGGTTTGAATCTGCGACCATAGTATCAGAAGACCATCCCCTCATATGTTCTTTACCCATTTTTAATAAACCAGCGTTAAAATACGCATATTTCTGTTTCACATTAACATACATAAATGTTTATACCAGCGCTTTTATTACGTACTATCCTTACGATCTGTAGGAATAGAATAATACAAGAAGCAGAGATAGTAAGCAATTTTAAGAGCTTGTCGCTACGTGATGGCTTTTAAATTCCGTTTTATGTGCATGACTAGTAGAAGAAAGGAAACGAAATATGGCGTCAGTACTGAGTATAACTATTGGAACATTTAAAATAATTACAAAGAATGTGTCAGAAATAGCAAACTCGACAAATGTGCTTTAATCATATTGTTTTGTAAACTATTGTCTATTTCTTAGGATTCAAAACACATGCAGAATTAAGAGGTTTTCAGGATTTACTTCTAGAACTTCCAAGTTAAGCATTTCATTTAAAAATATCCTAAATATATAGAATTTTAATGTAAATCATTATAACCATTTCTGATTAAATCATATTTTTCCAAGAATGTTCTCTGTAAAGGATAATATGCGTTAGAGGAAATTTTTTAAAGTTCTTTGTGTTCTTGGAATATTTTAATGCTGTTAACGCACAAACAATATTATTAAAAATAATTTTGTTTGATTCACCTCTCATAACGTGTATTTCCATTGAAACCTGGGTATCTAAGTTTTGGATAGAAAGCAATATTTTCTCTATAAATGTAGCATAAAGTAATAATGTATAATCGCAATACCATTATATAAAATTATTATTATTAGATTTATTAAACACATTGTGTACATAATATTAATAGTTCTGATCAGTTGCAAAATAGTTAATTGGGCGAGTCCTAGCAGGACAGACAATTAAGTGATACTGTAACGTAACCTGCAGAAGCACTGGGTCTATGGCTGGTGGAATCCTTGTTGTTCGCAAACCCTATGATGGAAGCCGTGTGCTGCGGTCCTGGCGATCACATATTTGAGATCGAAATTTGGTCCTTCCCATTCCTCTGCGGTCATTGCGGGTGTATGGATCTTGTTGCGGCCTTTTGCTCCATCTCTTCGATGTGGGCCTCGTATGCTGGGGTGCTAAGTTGTTGCTTATAATCAGTTCCCTGATGAAGTCGGTGTCTGCTAGTGCGTACATGGGTCTTGCCAAACTTTTCTTGGTTAACGCAGTTCCTTTTATGTACGTGCCTTTCGCAGCTTCCAGCCTTGGTGAGAATAGTCCATATTATGGTGATTTCATAGCGTTCTATTAGTCCGATATTGATACTAAGGAGTCTTAGGGCGGTCTTTAGGAATAGTTTTTCGAACTTCTTTTTCTCGAACATGGATCTGATTGCTGCTGCGCATCTTTCCTCTATATATTTGGTAATTTTTCCCCTGTTATTTGCATGGTTAACCCTAAATACTTATATGAGTTTACCAGTTCTGGATTGTCGTTGCCAGATTTAAGATATCTGATTTGAATATATTTCCCTTTCTCCTGAATAACCTTAGTTCTGCTAGTGTTTATTTCTGGATCGTTTCTTTGTGATCACTTCAGGAGCCTGTTAAGTCCTTTCTGAAATTCTAAACTTATCATCACATCATCAGCATAGCAATATTGTAATATCTTCCGAGGCTACATCTTTGATTTCATCGTGGGTCAAGAGGTTAAAAATAAAAATTGGAGACAAATAACAGAAAATATCTCCAAATTGATTATAATTCTGTAAAAGATGCATTTAACTTGAATTCTATGCTTTAACAACACTGTTGTAAAATGTTGACCACCCGTTACGTTTATAAGTTAAGCAAAATTCCTAGTTATTAAATTGACTTTTCAATTAATTCACAGAACATTTTAGGTATGTTTATTTTTAACGAAAGTAGCTTCGTAATTTTATTTGTTTATTTATATGAGGTACTGCTCATCTGGTAAACTAAGGCCGCCCGCCTCGGTAGTGTGGTGGTAGCATGTCTGCCTCACGTTCAAGAGGTCCCGAGTTCGAATCTCGGCCAGGGTGAGTTATCTGGATAAGGTTTTTCCGGGGTTTTCCCTTATCCTGAAAGACGAATGTCGGGTAACTCTAAGCTTCATGGACCCCGGACTCATTTGAATATCATTTCACCCATTCCATTCATCGTCCGATATTACTTAACGTTGGAGGATGTAAATTACAAAAAAAAAAAAAAAAAAAAAAAAAAAAGAACTAAACCGGCTTTTGTTACCCCAACGCCAACATTTCTTATTTTTATATTATTACGAAAAATAAATTCTTATGACTTAATCCCCGCTCCAAACTTTATGTCTCAAGAATAAGTGAGGGCCGCGCCGTGGTTGAGTGATTAGGTTGCCTGGCTCTCACCAAGGCGATCCGGGCTCGACCTCAGGCAAAGTGATATTTGTGGTGGACAACATGGCCTGGTGCGGGTTTTCTCCAGGTCCTCCGGTTTTCTCCAGGTCCTCCGGTTGCCTCCAGCAGCATTCTACCAATTACTCCATCATCATATTTCCTATCATTTCATCTCACGCTCGTTCTGTCATCACTTCTCTTCCTTTCATACCAGGCAATGGACTTATCACCCAATCTGGACTGTCTCTCACTGTCTCAGAGATTCCGTACCTCAACCCTAATAAGAAATAAGAGAAACAAGAATATTCTGGCACAACGTAGTGGTATAAGTGGGCAGTTAAAGAAGAACAAATGAGGCAGAGGTATCTTCCACTGCCGCCTTGTAGTAGTTCAGCTGAAAGCGTGGAGTCGCAATAATATCTTCTACGGTGGATAACGTTTAGTTTTTGTTATACTGTTTTGCTTATCTATCATAAGTACCGAAAGTGTCCCCACCAAAATTTGATATCGAGATTTCAGCTGTAATGCATCTTTCATGCCTCCGACAAGCATTTTTTTACAAAGATGCACGTGTATGTGAATAGCATGTGAAAAGCGCACATGCGCAATTCACTTGCGCACCAAAGGTCAGATAAGTACCAAACTTGGTATTTAAATTCAACATCTTCTGCGACAGAGATGTGCAAGTAATCTTCCTCAAAATTCTCCTTTACATTATTGTTATATTGTTTTCCCAAAACGGACTTTCTATTTGAACAAGATTTCCTATATTTAAGACTTTACATGACAAATAAAATGTATATGGTGAACTTTCTGCAAATAGTCTGCAAAATCCTCTTAATTTAGTAAGCTACAAGAGCTAAACAAAATCTCACTGCAAAATCACAGATTTCGTTAAAAGGCACACTTTTCCAAATAATGGTTTGTGGCATTAACCATTTTTGAGGTTTTATTTGTTATTAATATGCGTTTTAAAACACTCATACACACAAAAATAGGCTATTAGTTTATTAAGTGGTCACTCGGAGGTTAGCCAATAAGAATTAAACACAAGTGAATAAATGTGTAGTGTTTAACGTCCGCTTTTACTACATAAGGCACCGCAGGCTTTTTTTGTAATTTACGTCCTCCAACGTTAAGTCATATCGGAGGATGAATGAAATGGGTGAAATGCTGCTCAAATGAGCCCGGGGTCCATGGAGCTTAGAGCTACCTGACATTCGTCTTTCAGGACAAGGGAAAACCCCGGGAAAAACCTTATCCAGATAACTCACCCTGACCGAGATTCGAACTCGGGACCTCTTGAACGTGAGGCAGACACTCTACCACCACGCTACCGAGGCGGGCACAGCAGGCGGTGACACTGATGATACATGAAATGAAGATGGAACACTGGTGGAATGAGGTAAGGGGGGAAACCGGAGATCCGGAGAAAACCCGCTCCAGCGCCGTGTTGTCCACAAATCTCACGTGCGGTCGAACCCGGGCTGGCTTGGTTAGAGCCAACGGTCTAACCGCTCGGCCACGGCGCGGTCGCTAAAACACAGATGAGTTTAGAAGTCCATCAGCAGATGGAAGAATGTTGATGGAGTAGATAATTCAATTCAATTAGTCCAAGGTCATATATGTATATGTATGTATATACATACACATACATAATAGGAAGCTCGCCTAAGTAGCGTAGATGGTAGTGTATCTGTCTCACGTTCAAGAGGTCCCGAGTTCGAATCTCGGTCAGGGTGAATTATCTGGATAAGCTTTCTTTCGGAGTTTTCCACATATCCCGAAAGACGAATGTCAGGTAACTAAGCTCTATGAACTCCGGAATCATTTGAGTATCGTTTCATCCATTTCATTCATCGTCCGATATGTCTTAAAGCTGGAGGACGTAAATTACACACACACACACACACACACACACACACACACACACACACACACACACACACACACACACACACACAAAGGAATAGGACCGCCAGAATAAAAACATGTGTATATCCTGATTAACAATCAATTGTACTGTAACACTTAAAAACATTGGTTGAATAAAATGGTCTTTCAACTAATTAAACATTTTTATTTTAAAAACACTCATACCTCAATGTTCTGATTTCGTTATTTCATTTGGTTGGTTACCAACACGCCCCATATGGCAACCTCGGCCTTCGGGGTAACCTCACCCCACTACGTGATGTCTGGACCCATTTCTCAGGTGGAGCTACCCAGAGAGCGGTGTCCATTACCTCCGATGATAGGGTGATAGTGAAGGTGACGGTGAGACGAGAGGACATACAGCTTATAACGTGGACTCCGAACCACGTTAGGGGACACTTCACATATGTTAGACAGAGGTGAAGACGTGGATAGGACCGACTTAAAATCGCCAACTTCAGAGCCGGGACCCTTAACACGGGAGCCGTGAACAAAACCACTGCGCTATCCCGGTGCCCTCATTATTTAATTTAATTTGTTAGAAAATTTAATTTGCAAGGGTATAGTCAGACTGAAAAATTCAATGGCGTAGTCGGGATTTGAACCACGGATCTGCTGGTCTCCGTCCGGTTGCTCTTAACCATTGAGCTACTATGGCCAACGTGCCAGCATGACATTAAATTCTCCATTCAATTTTGAAGTCAGTATTTTTCTACACCAGTAGGAGCCTAAAAGCGTTCTGTTAAAGCATATCTTATCGGTTTCTCCCTCCTATATATTTACAATAGGATCATTCTAGTTAGAGATAAATTATATGAACCGAATGTTTATTATTTTTATGCAGTGGATTGCTGCACTCGTTTGGACAGATAATTAATCGCTCACACTGCTCTTTAATGAGTAATCTCATATGACAGTATCCTGGGCTGTAAAGTCAAGAGCCTTGATAGATGAGGTGGCCCGTTTTTTATTTTTTTTTCCGGTGCCCTATCCATGTGTATGTGTGTCTGTGTCTGGAATCGACCAGCTTTCCCTTTCTTAATGACCCATTCTTCATTTGGTGCAGCCTTGCCCACAGGAATTTCATTTCAGCTGTCTGAAGGCCATTTTTCTCCTTGCCTTTACAAAAACGCAGCATACAGAACTCAGAGAAAAGAGTTCCGAACTATTTCTTACGGGAAAGACCAAAATGCACTTGTTGAACTCAGTAGGTTTCATGGCTGTAACTTAATTGAAAGTGCTGACCTCGTTTATGTGTTGAAACCTCTTATTTATTACTTTCACATATATTTCTATATCTCTATCTCTAAAAACTATGCATATAATTCCCCCCCCCCCGTTTATATCCAGTCTTTATCTGCAATGTCTGTATATGCAGCCGTTCCCGTTGAGTTGAGGTGGCCTCTAGGTTGAAGGTACTTTAGTTTTTTTTAACCATTAAATCACGCACATATTCGCACTCTCATTCATGCTTCCAGACTCTAGGGAAGATGGGGAATCATCTTGGTTGGAGAAAATCGAACCCGGGATTCCTCGCATGGTAGCCAGGTACTCCACAGACTGAGCTGCGGAGCCAGCTATAAAATGTATTGTTCCAACTATTTCTTATTAATCGAGGTAAAGGTTTGCAGAAATTATTTTATTGAAAGTTTGGTGTAAACTCAAGAAAGATACAGGAGACTGAAGCGACAGTCTAATGCTTAAAAGCGGGTCAGTATATGCTGCTTTTAATATTTTATTTTTTGTATGATCACGAGAAGCAGTCAAAGTGAAACAAATCACTTTAAACACCGTAATGTTTGAAAGTTCAAAGGAATTACACCAAATATTTCGGAATTAGCTAAAGTCGACCAAACGAATTGGGTAATCGACAAAGTGTAAGGCTCCCATCCGGAAGGTCCCGGGTTCAATTCCGGCGACCTCCCAGTCTAACCTTAGGTTTTAGGTGGGTTGTCTTTATTGGTAGCGAATACTCAAGTACTTTCTCTTCCACAGTGATTTCTTTTTATTTCCCTTGCCTTCTTCCAACGTGGATACTAGGAAGGCTGTCAGGTTATGCGGGTCGTTCATCGTCCACTGTAAGCACTTCCGTGTCGTGTCTTCGACCTGAAATTAATAGACTTCTGCGTATCTCCCTGTGGTCCTTTTGCTTATATTTTTCTTCTGAGCGATGGAAGTCACAAAATATCTGCATAGATAGCGGCGCGCGAGGTGTCTGTCTGTATTGTAGTGGAAGTGTTTTGATCTGAATATGCATATGCCATTTTAAGTGTAAAAAGCGTAATATTCATTATTCATCAATTTCTTATATACAGAAATATCTAAACAAGTGAAGTGAGCTATGACTATTACCGAATTTAAAACATTGCGAAGCATCAACACTGGGGTAGTATGTCGAATGTTGCGTAATATTCTCGTTTTGTTTTGATTTGCACTCAACCTATGGTATTAGGATTAGAATTACTACGAGGGCATTCGGCACTGAGAGCAGTCTTGCTCTATTGCACCGATGCTACCAAGGATGAGGCGAGAGGAGAAAAAGGGCGGTAGTTCCAAGGAGCCACAGTGCAGAGGACAGCGTCTCTAAATTCTACTTAGATGGAAACCTCCCCCGGTAGACCAGGACAACGGACATTCCTCTCCTACTATGGTTTGCCAGCGGTCCCAGCAGCCCGTTGGGAGACCGGCAACCGACCTACCGGAGGAGGAAGTGGTTCACTCAGATCATATCATCCTGCCATGCACCGCCGAGACACCTGCCGACACTTCTGCCCTGAAAGAGGCCGCCAGATAAGAGCTGATGTGGAATGATAATGGAAATGAAATGGAGGGACAAGAAATTCAGGGAATTTAATTAATCTACCCAGCATTCCCCTGGTATGGTGAAAATCTCCGAAAATTCCCATGTTTCAGGTAGGTCAGCCACGGGATTCGAACCCGGGCCTCTCGAATGCAGGTCACAGATGAAAGCGCCTAAGCCATCATGCTCGGTCAACCTATGGTAATGGTTACACCCAACCTATTTCATCGGTGTCCCAACTTCGCTGCCTGATGATAGATTATTGATATTACTTGCATGCAACTGCCCCAAAACTAAATGTTTTGACCAAAGACAGGCATGGAAAGATGCGAAGTGATAACGATTTTCCAACTAAAGAGGCAACTTTATCACTCTAAGGGCTACAGAGATTAAATAATTTGACCTAAATAAGTGATAAAGGTATGAAGTACTACAATACTCCAGTGAGGTATGTTACGAACAGCCATTCTCAGTGTTAAGAGAAAATATGCCTTGTTCTACAAAATGGTCATTGAAAGCCGTTGTATAAGTTTGGATGAAATCGAATGCAGTAGATGTGGTTCTCTTCTTCTTCTTCTTCTTCTTCTTCTTCTTCTTCTTCTTCTTCTTCTTCTTCTTCTTCTTCTTCTTCTTCTTCTTCTTCTTCTTCTTCTTCTTCTTCTTCTTCTTCTTCTTCTTCTTCTTCTTCTTCTTCTTCTTCTTCTTCTTCTTCTTCTTCTTCTTCTTCTTCTTCTTCTTCTTCTTCTTCTTCTCTACCTTATCCCGAGATACCACTTATAGCAGTATCAGGAGATTCTTGTTCCTCTTGAGGTCGGATCTGAGGAACCGAAGCTTTGTATCTGATAGAGAACCAGGATGGGTGATCAGCCCGATACCTGGTATGAGGGTGTGTGGGCAGGATAAATTATAGAGAAGGTGATGATTGAGCAATTGGTCTCTCTCCCGGAGAGACCCGCCCCACAAATCTCACTTTGTGGTCGCCTGGGATCAAACCCCGGCCATCTTAGTGAAAGTCGAGCGGTCTAACCAATCGACCACGGCGTGGCTACGTGGTTCTCTAGAAAAGTTTATTCAAAGCGAAATTGCACATGCTTAAGCTATGAAACTTTCAAAACATATTTAAAGTTTCCAGTATTGAATTTTGTCACATTAACAGTATTAATTTTGAAAATGTTTAAGTTACACGTCATCTTCCCTTAACCTCAAAAGAATTCAACTAACTTGTGAGATCATGTTTTGTTGTAGAATGGCTTCATGTACGAGCATGTATCAAATTATACGTATATTCTTGTAAAACCATTAATATCGTTTTCTGCGGTTTTCGTTCGACCAGGGAAAAAGTTTTTATCGCACATGGAATGGTTCCAAAATGAAGATACATTGGAGGGTACCTAACCTTAATCCATTTAGGAATCTGAATCTTCTGAGAGCGCCGGCAAATTCTAGATTACATTCATAATAAGGGCAATTCGCTTTTGTAGAGCCGGCCATTATTTACAGAAATGGGAATGAAAGCGAGAATTGTGAGGTAATTGTTCTCTCTTTCCACACTTGAAAGTATCAAAAGAAAATTCATTGTAATCTCTTTTATTATTTTAATCACTTAACCGTGGTCCATTGATAAAATATATGTGTAACACTTAAATAATCTTTATTACTTTCTAGGGACTCTACAGATTGTACAGAGCACTGTGTTTCTATATTTAAACTCTTTAATTTCTCAGGTTTCAGAAATTGTAAGCTTAGTCGGAATGTATTATTAGGATAATTACTTTTTTTGGCGTTTTTCATTATCCTTATAAGTCAAGTGTCAGTTCAGTGGAATACAGGACTAGTTGAGCATCATTTCACAAATTTAGTTACAGAATAAAATAGTCTTTTACACACACACACACACACACACACACACACACACACACACACACACACACACACACACACACATACACACACACACAAACACACATTCAAATATAAGTTCCTTAAACTAGGAGTGATTTTAAAACTTAACAGATTTTACAACTTTGTAAATACGTAAAACATACATAATTATCTATAAATATGTATTTAAGTTACGAAAGATACAAGGTAAGTTTAAATAACAATAAAATACAAATACAATAATAGAAATTTACAGTAAAAAACTATGTGCTGGAAGCTAAGAAAGACATATCTAATCTTCAGCTATTAAAATATTTATAATTGTTGACTCTATCCATCAAATATCTTAGCCTATATACGGCTAGTGTGGAGAAATGATTAATTTCCATCAATTAACTAAAATAACAAGAGTTAAATGATGCAGCCTGGGACTTAAGTACTTACAACAGTAAGTTGCCACAAACGGTGTATATCGGATGCGAGAGCCCCTAGTGGTCTACCGGGGAAATATACAAGTCAACTGGAGAATTTAATGTCAGGAAGGCACGTTGACCATGGTAGCTCAAAGGTTAAAAGCGACTGGACGGAAACCAGGAGATCCGTGGTTCAAATTCCGGCCATGGCATTGAATTTTTCATGTTGACTCTATCCATCAAATATCTTAGCCTATATACGGCTAGTGTGGAGAAATGATTAATTTCCATCAATTAACTAAAATATTGGGGGTATTTTATATACCTTATTACGGTAATAGGTGGGGAAGGATTCACTACAGATTCACCCTAGATCACTTTGTAGTACCATTTCATAAAGAATGTGGGATGCAAGTGAAATTCATCAATTCATTATTGGTGTTTAGAATGCAAAGTCAGGGAGGCCTCCAGGTAAGAAATAAAGAATGTGCAATCACCAATGACAAGAGAGTATCAAGTCAAAATTTGACTCACAGAATAAGGGAAAATGTACAAATTAAATGCCCCTGTTATAGTTTCACCCCCAAATATATTCACCGTCTGAGAACAGCTTTGTCATTTCGTGTATTTGCATAGGCATAAAGTTAGCAACGCTGCAATCCATGCAAATGGCGAAACATACATTAAAACGGTAGCAAAACATGTCCTCTTTCTCCCTTCTCTCTGGTCGATGGTAGAAACGTATAGCCTGTAATTATTAATTAACCTTGTGAACCGTCAGACGTTAATTGGAAGGGCGAATCAGTACGACCTTGTATTCTTTATCACGAAGTTTAACAGGCAGTCCGTTGAGACCATTTATTCAAAAACAGAAACCGGAAGTGACAATTGTAATTTCAGTTTCAAGCCAGTTCTTTCACCATGTGAGCGAAATATTTCGCAGGAGGTGTTATAAATTGGATATAAATTTCGCTTTTCACCCTAAAGCACTTTCCATCCCTGATATTGGGTTATCGTTCTTGCCTTTGCTTCACATCCTTTCCAGGAACGCCAAGCTGGAAATTGGTATTTGAAACGATCCAGGCTTTGTTGAAGAGCTTCATCTTCTTTAATTCAACAGTGAAACAAAGAAAGTCGCTCATCTGAGTGGCAAATGTCATCAATTACGTCATCTGTAGATACGTAACGCAGAATATTGCGTCATGCAACTGTTAGAATTTATTTTTATAATACCTGATTTCTGTATTTACATTCTGGATGAGTGGCTATATAGTGAGTTATATTTTATCTTCTTTGCATGTCACTTCTACGCTGGTATGTACAACAAAGATTCAACAAATGTGCTTATTTAACTTTGTAGATGCTGCAAGTTAGCGAAAAAAACATCTTTATAAGCGCCTACCCTCTTCAGCACACTGCTGCGGTCTTGCTGTTTAGTACAAGTAGAGAATCAAGTTAACTCGCTCTGGAGTTAACTTGACCCAGTCAAACCAATGAAGCTTACTGGAAATATATGTTTAACTAGGTTTGGGTCGATACCAGTTTTTCTCTATACCATTACACGATATTTTCCGCGATACCCCATACTTCGATTTTCGATACCATTTTTTTATACTTCTACTTTCGATACAAAATAGATTGCTGGGAGTACTGTGTAATGCCAATGAAATTAAGTAGATGCACATATCTAATGAGACAAAATTTAAAACCATCACTGTACTTATTTTAAATTCTAAATTAGACATTTAAAAGCAAACACGTTTTTGAAACAACCACATTAATATCTTTTTCGTTTTTTAATTCTAGCATTCTGACTCAAGTCAAGTCTACTTCGTTTTCTGTCACATATATGCCCTGCTATGGTAAATAGTCTTTCAGAGAAAATTGTTGCAGTTGGCATACACAAATATTTAGGACTCTTTTTTTAGTTTAGGAAATTTTGAATTTGTTTTCCAGTAATCAATGTACTAGAAAGAGGAGATGACACATCGTTGTTGAGATATGCATAGATTTCTTCTTGGGAACTGCTAACTGGTAGGGAATCTGACACACGATTATTTTCTTGCATAATGTTTCCAAATATTCCAAAATTTTATTGTGCATATTCCAAAATTTTACAATTTACAATTTCTGGCTACATTTATTTGTCGTTACCTTGTTGCTACCTTGGCTTACATGATACCCTGATCTTTTGCTCTGCCAGGTAGCTCTTAACCTCTATACTTTCTTGATTACTTAATTAGTCCCTTTCTTCCCCCTCCTCTTCCTTTCTTACATTTCTTACATTTCTGGTCCATTTTTCTTTTACTTTCTGCAAGAACTCACCAATACTTCTTACCTTCTTTTCCTCCCTGCCCGTTAATATTTTTATAGCTACTATCCTTTTCTCTACTTTCTCCCATTTTTCTTCCCAAACCTTTTTTCTCCATATTGCAGCCTCCTCGCATTCTGTTACATAGTGTTCTATGCTTTCTTTCCCCCCACACACAATTCACAAATTCCCTTTTCCCAACCCTTGTCCCTCTTAGAAATATTATTCCTGTTCTCATCCATGCTAACCCTTCTCTCTCTTGCCTATTGCAGTAATCTACATACGCTTCTCGTCCCCAATTTCTTTTTATTTGCTTGTTAAAAAAATTGTAATGATTTCATATTTTCTAAATTTCCCCATATTTCCTGTCTTTCTATATCTTCTATTCTGCATTTTACTAATTTACCCACATCGCATGTATTCCTTTCCTCTAATCTCCATATATCTCCCATTACTACTTTTTCCATAATTCCTCCTATCTCTGCCCACCAACTATTTGAGTTCTCTAATCTTTTTTGCTGTCTCATGCATAATTTCATAACTTCCCCTTCTTCTTTAACCAAACACCTATACCAAAATGTTATTATTCTTTCCATTATTATTCCATTTCTTCTTGTCTTTCCTAATTCTACTAAAGCTACTTCCCTAGGTGCTGATCTTGGTAAGTCTAGTAGCTGTTTACAAAACCTTCTGTAGTTTTGGTCCACTGTTGAGTTTATCTCTGTGCCTCCCCCAAATTTCCACTGCATACACCATTTTGGATTCAACTAGTGCTTCGTACATTCTTTCTAGCCATTTGGTTGTCATTTCTAGTTTATATTTGCATATTCTTATTCCATTCATTGCCGCCCTTCCTTTTGCTTCAATTTTTCTCCTGTGTGCTCCCCACTTTCCATTGCTATTCAACCTTACTCTTAAATAATAAAAGTCATTGATACTTCTACCCTTTTGCCATTTAGTATCCACTTTTCATCTTTTCTTAGTTTAACTCCCGTCTTGAAGACTCTAACTATCGACTTATTTATGTTTATTTTTATTCCCCACTCTTCACAAAATTTCTGGATTTCATTTAATGCCTTCTGCAATCCTACTACCGTTATAGATCCTCATCCGCATATAGCAGTCCAGGAATGTCTTTGTTTGCTATTACCAGACAGTGCTGATTTCCTTCTTTAACCTTTTCTATTAAGTCATCTATAAATAAGTTAAGTAAAATTGGATTCATTTTGCATCCTTGTCTTAGGCCAATGTTTTGTTCTGTCATCTGTGTAATTACATTTTTTTCCCCAAAACTTCACCCCTTCATAGATTTTCTCTACTTCTTTGTTCAGGTACAAAATTCCTGGCAATTGCTTGGGTTTTGCAATGTTACACTTGTGACAATAATCTTTTGTGATTTTAAAATAAAATAAAAATTGCAGAATCGTCACCTAAGTGTCGACAAAGTACCGAGCGAATTTTCTAAAGTATCATTTGATGTCGATACTATGCAACTATCACGGGTACCGAAACCTATGTGTAACAAATTTAATTACCAAAGTTATGCATGCATACGTTTGGTTGCTTTACCGAGTAATACTGTAGTGACAAGAATGCTTTTTTTTTTTTTTTAAATTTACGTTCGCCCCAACGTTAAGTTATATCGGACGGTGAATGAAATGGGTGAAATGGTGCTCAAATGAGTCCAGGGTCCATGGAGCTTATAGTTACCCGACATTCGTCTTTAAGGATAAGGGAAAACCCCGGAAAAAACCTTATCCAGGTAACTCACCCTGATCGAGATTCGAACTCGGGATCTCTTGAACGTGAGGCAGACATGCTACCATCTACGCTACCGAGGCGGGCAAGAATGGGGTTATAATACTAACAAGTGGCTTGGTTGGTCGAACAGCAACGCTAACCTGGCTTGCCGGAGATATGACTCAGAGCCGGTAGGGTTAAGCATAGTGAACAGGGCAGTGAAAATGAACTTAGAACTTTAGAACTTTCAGATCTCTGAATAAAAAGGGAATTTTTAGAATATAAGAGTGTGTGTGTGCGTGCGCGTGTGTGCGTGCGTGTGCGTGTGTGCGCGTGCGTGCGTGTGCGTGTGCGAATATCATTCCTCTCTCGAAAATTTTGATTTTCTCAAACATATCTCACTAGATTTTATTTATAATACCACACACACACACACACACACACACACACATATATATATATATATATATATATATATATATATATATAAAAGAAACTTTTATAATAAATGAAATGTATATCTTGAATTTTATGGTAATGTCCTCAGAAGTCTTTATTCCAGGCGACTTCTGCAAAAATGGTACATCATAAGAGATAGACAAATGTGACAATAAAACAATGTAGATCTCACTAAAACACACAGTTTATAAGTATGTTAAAAACATTGTTTTGTGGAGTGAACCATTTCCGATACATTCGTTATTACGTGTTTTAATTTTTTCAAATTTTCTCATTCTCATGCGTTGTTCATTTCTTTACTCTTGGCCATGCAAAGAGAATGAAATTTTAAAGCCAATTCAAAGCCCCCAACTCATAAAGATTTAACTATGGCTTGCTGTATTTCCATATTTCCATTGCACTTCAAGATAATCAATAGCAAGATATTTGGATGAGTAGAGCCAGACTGAAAAAATTCAATGCCATAGTCGGGATTTGAACCACAGATCTCCCGCTCTCCGTGCGGTTGCTCTAAACCACTGAGCTACTATGTTCAATGTCAGATCTGCATGTTGGCCATAGTAGCTCAGTGGTTTAGGGCAACCGCACGGAGAGGGGGAGATCCGTGGTACAAATCCCAGCTATGGCATTGAATTTTTCAGTCTGGCTCTACTCATCCAAACCTTAGTCTACACACGGCTAGTGTAAAAGAAATGATTATTTCCATCAATAGCAAGATAATTTCTGCAAATGTTTGTCTCGATTAATATGAAATGTATTGAAGAATATGGGTTTGTGTAAAAAGTAGATAGTTTATACAAGAGTGTACAAAGTCATTTGAGTTCAACACATCAGATTTTTCTTCCTTTTCTCTCCAAGCCGCTTTTTGTAAGTTTCCCTTAAACGGATACATTAAAGGCTTTTCACTAGCAGACTGGTGGACTTCACCGGCTCGACAAAGCTGGCTTAACCACTCCTGCTGACTAAAGAAAAGGTATCAGAGGAAGAACAGATTCACGCCCCGAGTATGTGGATCCCTTGTGTAAGCCCCCTAGAGTCCAAATATTTCTCCCTACATCTTCCGTCAAGTTCAATCGCTATCGGTATGGTCCTCACACAGCACAATCAAGCACGCATTAAATGGGTTCTTTCAGCTATCCCTTATTATTTACGCTACTGTACTGGCACTAATAGTTATGACAGCTCCTGTAAACATGCGCCACCGCCTTGTTGCAGGGTGCGGACCAGTCTAGTTGCTTCCTCAGTTCAATTGTGAATAAGTTGAATTCCATTTCTAGATCAAATACTGAACAGTAATGGAGTCTGGAACGAATTCTCAAGCAGTTAGTTACATTAGAAATGATATTCATGTCACTTAATTACTCTCAAGGCATGCTTGCATAACGTAATATTGTTATGTTGTACTATAGTAGTTTAAATAAAGCCGATTGATATTGAACTGCATAAAATGATGTTCTTGTACATGCGAATTTTCCTGCATGGAACTGTTCAAGCTGTGACATATCTCAAAAGCGATATTTATTACGAATATATATATATAAATATATTGATTATTAAAGTGTTATGTATTTACAATTTAATTATTATAAATTCGTTCGAATGCTTAAGATTCCTAAAACATAAATGATACAGTTCACATACTGTAACATCATCTTATCCTGTAACATTTATTGTAAGTTTTTCTTCAATATTCCGCAGTAGTCTCCATAAGGGATTGCATTTCTTTTCTGCATAGCTGTTCATAATAATTATAAATTATATCAAACAAGTGGCATAAAGTTACTCATAGTTCAGATAGGTCCAGGCAATGACCGATTATGTTATGTTGGAAGTTTAAATGCTAAAAACAAATGAGATTTCAAGTGAAGTACAGCTAAGACGATATGCCCTTTTTAATCCTTGTTTATTCGGTATTATTTCTTAACACCTATAACTGCAGAAATTGCCAATGGGACACTTAGTTTATGTATACCAGCTTTTGCCCTGGGTTTCTGCTCTAACAATTACATACAATGACATTTTTATTGTTATACTGAACCTCAAATGGGGATCGTGGCTGAAACTACGTTAAATCTGCAGTAACATCTACAGAAACGAGAATTTGATATTATGGAGTTCCTTCCTGATAATACTGGCATATTTTTAAGAGGTGGAAATATTCACAACTTTTGGAAGACCCTTCCTAAATTACCTGACTACCACAGCGGTTGAAGCACCAGTATGTTTATTCTTCGAACCCAGCAACTCAGAAACTGAGCTAATTTTGTTTACATGGAGTCAGGGTTACTGATGATGACTATACACTTTCCAAATATTCCATACTAAAGGAACAGTGTGCGGGTCCGTTGACTATAGCTTGTAATAGTTCACTTTTAAAGAAGGAATAGCTGAGGGTCGTGTAACGTCTTCACCGAACTATAATTTAAAGACAAAATACATTTTATGAACCCATGGCTAACGGTAGGGTATATTGTCACATAAGGATGGGAAATGCATCCTCGGAGAGTGAGGAAAAGTATAAATATGAGACAAAGTTCAGGATTTTGAACGTTTTAAAATACTTTAAAACCTTTAACTCGCGTGTATTATATACTATTTTCCGACAGTAAATAATGGAAACAATACCTCCCGGAGAATAAAATTAATTATCTACTACCAGCTGTTGAAGACTGTTTCCAGTAAGGTCCCCAATATCAGCTTAATGGAGAACTAGCGATATATCATCCGCTTGGTTGTTGACTTTACAGAAATACACAACTTGTAGCTCATACTTAGCTGCTACATGAATTATATCTAAGCAAATGTTAATACTTGAAACGGAAATGAAGACTCAGATATTATATAAACGATAATATTCAGTTTTAAGTTATACGATTCTGTGTCTGCAGTAATACTCTGCATGTATAGAGATAGAGGTAGCCTATTATGTCCCATGAAGGGCAAAGGCCTCCTCTACTTAGGGTAGTTGTGTTGACTCCAACACTGAGCCATTCCGTGTTGGCTTTATGTCAGTTTTTTAATTTTTTCTTGTTCCTATTTGCACTTATTCACTTGCACACGCACTCACCTACTCCAACACTTGCACTTGTACTTTGTCGACCATGGATCTCCACTTTCATCTGTCTCGAGCTGTTGTAGACTATTGCTGTCGTGCTTCTGCTGTGTAGAGGTCCGCCCATTTTCTGTCGTGGTCTTCCTCTTCGGCGTTTTCCTGTCGCCTAGTCCTAGTCCGATCCTGTTTCCTAGGTCCATCTGTCGTCCTCTAACCTCGCGATGAGACCCCATTTCCGTCTGCATATATATGCGCAGTAAAATTGTTAAAATACAAGTAGTTTAGGTTACCAGCATTGAGTGTCCACCATGACAATATGGATAAAAATATCGAAAATAGTAATTTACTTAACAGATTTATTGCAGTCCAGCAGTTATAAGATAAAGAAGAAACATGGACGATTAAATAAATATGGGTAACATTTCATTAAAATTACCAAAGCTTTTCACATTTATTAATTTTTTAATATTTTTATATTGCAGTTAATTTCATTTTTCATAACTTCACAAATTAATTTCATTTCGCTGTTGGATCGTCACTTCCTTAGTTGGTAGATACTAAAGCACGTACTTATACGCTTTTAAACAAGCTAAAAAGAAAAGTTTTTGTAAAACCTTCGTGCTTGCATTATAAATTTGTTTTTGCTTCAGTGGTTGTGAAAGCATTCAGCTGTCGGCATATTGTTCCGCCTTGTGCAATATTACAACACACCCGCCCTGTATTAGAAGCGTTATCCCTGCAAGGTCAATTATTAAGCTCGACCGCTTTCTGAGAACATACAGTTTTTTTACTTCAGTTTTTAAACGGTTTCTTTCTTTTTGTGACGTGGTTCTTAAATTAAAAGGGAGAGGGCAATTTATTTAAACGAGGTTAGAATTCTAACAGTATATCTACTTCCAGTTAAACTTGATAGTTAAGTTAGTAGTTAATAGAAGATTAACTTGTGACATTTCACAAAACTTGACCGTTTTTGCTATTGGCATCATGCAAATGCTTGATTATTCTATGAACATTTTTTTATTAGAAATACTTCAGCGTAGTTTAAAATTTTTGAACATGGGTTAATAAGGTAGAATTTTTTATGTCCATCCCCCCTTTAAGTTTAAAGTCTTGTAAAACAAACTTGAGAATAATCAATCCAGGGATGTGAACGGACAACCTGTTGTGGCTTTTGTAGTATGCAAGCAGTTAACAGAACAAAGGATAGCACACCTCCGAGAAGGAACCATATTACTAGGACATTGTTCTTGCTACTGCCACCAAAGCGACCTTAAAATGTCAGAATTCAGTAATTAATTTTGTCTAATTATATGGTCTCAGTGTCTTCTTCTTCTTCTTCTTCTTCTTCTTCTTCTTCTTCTTCTTCTTCTTCTTCTTCTTCTTCTTCACTTCATGGATTAGGCTCTCGCCTGTTCCGTCTTCACAGTGTCTCCTTCCATCTTTTCCTCGGCCTCCCTACACCCCTATTTCCTTTAGGACTATAATGGAAAACTACTTTTGGCATTCTTGTATCATCCATGCTTCCAACATGTTCAAACCATCTTCTTCTGTACCTATCCATTCTTGAGGTGATAGCTTCCACTTGTAATTCATTTCTTATATTTTCATTTCTGATTCTATCTTCTCTTGTACATACTTTTGTTCTTCTCAAGAATTTCATTTCGCAACTTTGTATTCTGCCGATGGTTCTTTGTGTAGGTACCCAGTTTTCATATCCATAAAGTAACGTTGGGACCGCCATATTGTTATAAAATTTTATTCTTGTTTCAGATTTTGTTTTATTATTTAGGGTTTTGTGAATTGTTCCACAAATTGTTTGAAATATCATTAATTTTTTCTTCGTATCTTTATCTTTCTCATTGCTGATTTCACACCCTAAATAATTGAGGGAGGATACTTGTTCCAATACTTTGTCACTAGGGACTATTTTCGACCTTATTGGTACTTTGCCCCAGTTTGCCATGGTCTCAGTGTATTGAGAAAAGTGTAAAACCTGTAAGCAGTAGCTATAAAGTGCATCTCACAATCATTAAGAAGAAAAAAAGTCATTTTAGTGGTCCTTTTATGAAAGCATTCCATTCCAGCTGTGCTGGAATAAATTTATAGCGTGTACAGCTAAGAAGCATACCTCGAACATTGCCACCAATGTGAGATCTGTTATAACTACCATCCCTGGGACAAAGTGAAGGGACCATAGAAGAATACAGGTTCCTAAAACTTTTGGCTCGAAGGCCCTTATCGTTACCGGGGCCATAATGAACGGTCCACCAACCAAGCTGCTGTATAGTGTCTCCGAAATTGTCTTTCTTTTACGCAAGCATCGTACCCTCTGTCCGAAACCACCATACGTCACGAAGCCTGGAAGCATACTTGACAAGGAAACAAAATGAAATGTAAATGAAAGAAAGGATGTCATGGTATAAAGGAAAACCAACCCAACGTTTTCCTACCAACCAGGGATAACCAAGAAAGACCTATGGTCAAAGTGTATGGTCGACGGGAACTGAAACCGGAAGCTCCCGAATTCGAGCTCTCACGTTACTGCGGAGTCAACGCTGGATGTATATTATAAGGTTTGTCTGGTTATTTTGAAACATGGCCTACTTAGCCTTACCCCTCCCTGTGTCAAGGGAGGGGTGAAAAGTTTTGTATACACATTGCCACTGTTATCCTCGACTGCCTGGTCTCCGTTAGACAGCGACAGATGCTGCAACCAATGCAGGGCTTGCTTATTCACAACCAGTGCTTTATATTGACAATAAAATATTATAATAATGGAAATATGGTATCAAAACCGGTGTTGCACGAGAAAACCCGTATACACTCGACTCCATACCTGAATTAAATGGGTATACCTTACCTCCGTGTCATTGTGATACGAATGCTATCAAGTTAATATGGGCACAAATCAATGAAGGAAGTAGAAAAGATGTACTGGGGAAAAGGCGGATTAATTGATATTTTGGACAATTTAATGACACATTTAGAAGAAAGACACTCTCCAAAAAATCCCTAATGGACGGTACATCTATACTACCGCCATCTACCATTAATCTTTAAAGCGCTGTGCTTGAAAGTATTAAAGGTATAGCTACAGTATAATCACGCGGAATCAATCGGAATATTGCATGGCAGTAATGCGATATGGGATTAAGCAGCCATAGGTTACTTACGCGGGCAATAAAGCGTTCTCTCTCACTCTCCCCCTCTATCTAATTCCCATGTTTCAAGATAAACCAAACTGTACATAGAAGTGACGCGATGTGGGATTAGGCAGTCATGGGTTACAGCGGGGCAATAGTGCGCGCTCTCTCTCTAATTCCCGTGTTTCAAGTTAAACCAGACGAACTGTAATCCTTACCACTTATGCAGATTTCCATCATCGCTTCTCTTCAGAAAGATAGCTAGCTCCTAACACTTGCATTTGTATTATACGTGCTCTTACATAGTCCTCTAACACTGAGATTCGGGGAAAGAAGGCATTTTAGCACCTGTACTATTAAAGCATATTTTTGAACTTCCTATCGGTCCACCATTTTCATACCAAAAACAGCTTCTTATATTAAATGCGCTTTTTGAGTGAAGATTGGCTTATTATCACAACCCGATGAGCTTAAGGGATAACTGATTCACTTACTCGTTTTTCATTTTATGTAATACAGGCGGAGGCCTTATAAACGAAGCAAATAAAAAAAATTCTCATAAATAATTTTAGAGACGCGCATACAACCGAGGATATTAAAAATGGAACGGGGATGCCAAAAGCAAAGAGAGAAAACAAAAGAATAACGTCTGTACCAAGGAAAATAGTGCGTGCATTAATATAACGAAAGAAAAAAAACCGCAGGTACAAATGAAGCGAACAATATGGGAGAGGGAATAAGAAATAAGTAGAAACAAACAATAGTACCTATATATCTAGATATGCTTTTAAGATTCTAACTCCTGTATTATTTCATTTCATTTTCTCTCTTGGTCTTGTTGACTTAGAAGAGTAGGAAAAAGAATCTTTAAAACACATTGCTGTTTATTCTGCGATGTAACGCTTGATGAAGTAATACCTTATGTAATTGAGTAAATGTTTGAGGTTATATTACTGTAGACTCTTGGATGCATGTAACTGTAGTCAATAGTAAGCTGCTGCAATGTTTTCCAGGTGATTAGCTCAAGAATGCATCAACCTAATGCTTCGCTGTAGCAGCTATTTTACTTGTTTTCTATCACTGACGATAGAACATAACGTCCAAACAAACGAAATGTTTTAACACTTAGGAGGATCGATCTGTGTATTTTCGAAAACCAAAATTACTCTACTGAACCTTCATACGTTTTACCACATATTGGTACGTATATTATAGGTACCTAATTACGCATTTTGAAACGCAAATATAAGCTATTTTGTAAATAATGTTCTTAATGATGCATTTTCATAATTTTTTATTAAATATCATCTATATTTAAGAGCCATGTTCCTTGTCGATCTGCAAAATAAGTTTAGCAAGGAATTGTCTTAAAATTACTAGGTATTTTGAACACAAGTTTTGCTTGATTGGAAATTTAGCTTTGCTTTTTCTTATATACTTTTCAAACTTAACTTGGTAGCATAACAATTAGTCTTTAATAAATGTATAGCAAGTTTCGTTAGCAGAGATTGAGGAAATTATTTCCCAAGATTTTTTCCCCTGATATATTAAAAATTGCAGCATAAGGAGACCTTTAAATCCTGAAAAAATGTCTAAAATATAACCAGAAAATCATTTAAATTCATTGACTTGAAATGCTGCTTACATATTTTTACTTTCTGTGCTATGTGCTTAAAGTAAATAGGGGAAGTACTGTATTCCTCACAAAAATTAGAATTAGATATTTACGTAAATATATGTTTTGAGGCCTGAAAAGGGTCATTGGAAGAAGTCTTTGTGTATCCTGTGTGCCAGTGAATAGCATAAATCATAAACGAAAAGCTAGTTAAATATCAAATTTGGTGATTAAGTTCAGCTTATTCCACGGATATGACACGAAGATTTTCAAACCAGTACCAATCAAATTCTGCTCACGAAAGTCAACATTCGGACTGGGGAATGCTAACCACATCTCCTTCCGGTATCGGTTGGATGATCGCCCACCTTTACCTTGCGTATGTGGGCGTGAGGCCGGCAGTTGGATTGGCAGGTCCTGGTCCTATATGGGCTGTCGATCCCTGGGTTACTTGTTACCATCCAAATTACCATTGATATGGGACAAACTCCAGCATTTTGAACTTCTTAAAAATATCTAACGATTTTGAATAAGTAAATGTAAAGTTTAGTTAAATAAAGTTTTCCTCGTGTGAAAATAATAATCTTCTATATATTTCTTGATAATGGTTTAAATTTTCAAGTTCTTGAGTTTTTTTTTTTTCAAACAAGAAGTCCTTAGTCAAGCGACGTGGCGTAGTAAGCTAAGGCGTCCTGCTTTGGTTCCTTGCCACAGAATGCACCCGGGATCGTTTCTATCCCTGGGGGATGCGGGTTTTAATTCCCGGGTATAAGCCCACTCAGCATTGTGAGGAAAATGAGGATGCACGCTGTGTAGCTAACCCTGGTCAAGAAAGCCAACTTTCCGGCTGGGGGTACCGAGATGCTGACCACATCTCCTGCCGTATCGATTGGATGATCGCCTACCTCTCTCTACCTTGCGTATGTCGGTGTGAGGCCGGCAGTCGGGTTGGCAGGCCTCTTACGCCAAGGTTGATATTTTTTGTTTGTTTGAAGAAGTCATTATTCATTTTATTTTACTCGTGGTCATGCAGAGAGCATGGAATTACAAAGCGACCCACTATTAAAGGATTTAACTGTCGCTTGAAGCCCGCCTCGGTAGCGTAGATGGTAGCATGTCTACCTCACGTTCAAGAGGTCCCGAGTTCGAATCTCGGCCAGGGTGAGTTACCTGGATAAGGTTTTTCCGGGGTTTTTCCTTATTCTAAAAGACGAATGTCGGGTAACTCTAAGCTCCATGGGCCCCGGACTCATTTGAGCATCATTTCACTCATTTCATTCACCGTCCGATATGACTTAACGTTGGAGGACGTAAATTGAAAAAAAAAAAAAAAAACTGTCGCTTGAAACTATTGTATTTCCATAACCCCTCCGTGCCAGTAAGGAAATATGTAATAAAATTATTTCTTTGATAGATTATCTGGATTAACGTGAATTAGATAGAGGAATAAGGTTTAATGGGAATAATTTGTAGAAGAGTAAATAGAGAGTCATATAGGTGCACATAAAGATTTTTCATAAAATAACGTTCATTATTACATGTGTAATTTATAAACCATGGACAAAATATATTTCCAAAATTCTTCAAGAGATTTTAGAAATAGGAACCTGTGATAAAAATAAGCTTCGAAAGTTCGTCTTCTGCTAGGGTTGTTTAAAATGTCACACAAGCCCTCATTTTCACATCGATATCGAAAATATTTACCTAAGACGTTTCTAGAGAATTGAACCGAATAAGTTATTGCAATTTTGGGCCAACTTTTCTCTAATTTTATTGTTCAGTCCTCTCAAGTTCTTCATTCATAAATTGTCTGTCTCTTTAATTTCAACCAGATAGATTGGTAAGTATAGTATAAGAGGTGAATGATAGTCATGCAACTAATGCCAGGTCTACATTAAGTTTGTGTTAACATGAGACAATGGATTGATCTATGACAAAACGCTTATTAAAATCCCTTAATGTCACTTGACATCGTAGCACCGTAAGGTATTGTGACTTTGTGGGTTCGTGAACTTAAAAGTCTAGGCTACAATCATTAAAAATCGCTCTTTATTTCCCTAGAAACACACTTTGGTGAACCTGACAGTAGCAGAGTTACGTCACATACACAATACAACTTGCAAGGTTATCGACTACAAACAAAGTTCACATAGCTGTTCACGCACATGAGTTCAATTAACAACTGTCTCTTTGACGAGCTGCGGCTTCCTTATTTGTAGCTTACTCACTATCCGGAATGTTCTCAATCAAGACGGCGCTAGAAGAAAGATGAACTCTCCAGAAATCCGTCTCCTTCCCACCCATCGTTTCGCCGAGCTATTATCTCCGCACTGCACTGCCCGTCTTTTTGAACTCGTCGGCCACGCCGCTTCGCCTCAACGATGCATTCGTGACAGTATGAAGTTAACTTCTCGAAGCTATCAAAATATCGACTTGGAATGGAAGAAATGTAATCCTGCACCAGTTGTGTGTGTGTGTGTGTGTGTGTGTGTGTGTGTGTGTGTGTGTGTGTGTGTGTGTGTGTGTGTGAACTACAATGTAGCGAATCAAAGCTCTGATTCTGGATGTTCCAAATCCCATTGGCGTCAGGCTGGCCACTCTGACCATTATGTCTTTTTTTCTTTTTTTCTGTTTTTTTATTCCCTTTCTACCACGTATTTGCTATCCATTTTCTGTCCACATTATTTCCTTTCATCTGTCTCAGGATTGTAGGACCAGGCGACGCTGGTTGGTGTGTTGCGGCAGGTCAGGTGACTTCTTCAATATAAATAGGTATTTCTCCTAACTCTTGTAGGAACCGCACCCCAGCCCTACTTCCTTGAAGGAGTTATTCGTTTTCTGGGACCCCCATTTAATGGGTGGCTAAGGCAGTTAACCACCGTCAGGTTTGATGTTACTTGGAATGATTAGGAATCCCGTCCCTGCTGGCACACATCATCGTCTGGATTTGGTCGCCCCTGTAAATCTCCCAGGGATTATGTTGGAAGCACAACGGGCTCACTACGGCCGATGCTGTGCTTAGTTTCTGGAGACCCATTCGTCTCACTGCCAATAACGCTTAACAGCGGATAAATACCCTAAGGTGCTGCGGTCTTCTGGTTTCTGGTAACACAACACAGAATTCTATTTTCATACTTATCCTTTAACTTGTACTACGTTCTTCCTGTTTTGCAATTATTAGTTACCTACGTAATTCTGTAAAGTTAAACAACCTTAATCCAGCGTTGCATTTAGAAATTGAAGTGCGTTTTTCTTTACTTAACCGAATTTTTGCTGGAAGTGGGCGCAGGTGGAGGCGCTTTTGAGGTGAGCGTTAAAGAACGCACCTATAGTAAAAGCACTGTGATGTAATGGGTGATAAATCAGGGCGGATAAATAACGACGAGAACTGAAAGAGATCAGAAGGGAACGTGAAGATTAAGTGCATGAAGCACCACTTCGCAGCTAAGAGCTGTATACACATGGCTTTGTTTTTACTTAATCTTCTATAAAAGGTTATTTTTTAAATCAAGAACACATTTTTTGTATGTATAAGAAAAACGTAATATGGTAAAGCAATAAAAACCTTTGAAAAGAAGATTCCTGCGCAATGGCTCTGAAATTACCTGATTTTTTTTGGGTGCATAAATACCAGAAAAAAATGGAATAGCAGCTTACCACCTGGAAAAGTATTTGTAAAATCGAACCAATAATAAAGCATATCTCGGGAAAGCTTTACGATACAAAAGTTGTATTTGGTATGAAACGTGTACTTTAAGATCTACATATTTTTGTGTAGTAAGCTTTTATTTATCGCTTACTGTTCAACAATTATGCGAATTAAGAGCACTTTTTAGGCACTTCTTGAAAATTCAAGATGTCACTTTATTTTTCACGCCAATATCTTAAACATGCAGTATTTTAATCCAAATCTTTAGAATCACAAGGGTAGTTACCAAATGGTAGTTTGGAGTTGGGAACTTCTTTGTTGTTAAACATCCGCAGGTCACATTCATGGAAAATGACTTTTCGTTTTTAATTTATCTATTCACATAGACAGATACAGACAGACAGATAGATACAGGCATACATTTTTCTTAAAATGCCTCTTTTGAGTGTAGAGAGTTTCGTAATATGCAGAGGTGTACTTTACCTCATCCTTCTGGTGAAATTTTCATATCTAATTTGTGAGTAGAATGCATGTAAAAGGCACAGAGGATTGTCAGCTGTTTTAAAAGAAGATGGTTATATTACATAGTATTTAATTGAGCTCATGATAAACAAAAGAACGCCAATGTACTGTTTCAAAGTTTGCTGCTTACAAAATTTAAACGAAACAAATAGCACTTCGAAAATGATTATTACAATGAAGTTAACTATTTGACTTAAATGTTATGCTTTAACATACTCTTAATTTTCTCGTAGTAAGTTTTCGTGCTTCCTTTTTAATGTTTCCCAGTGGCAGAAATTTCAATGAGAATGAAGGGCGGAATTAATGGGCAGGTTATTCAAGCTTGTATACATATTTTATTAGTGTCAGTATTTAAAATAAATTGTTGTTAAAAATTAGATAACAGATTTTTGAAAGAAAAAGTAATAGAATAATGTAGCCACTGTTGTGAAATGCGAACCACCTTCGGAAAGTGGCGGTATTTGATATAAGGTCCCCAAATTAGTTCAGATCGGAGGTTGTTTGCTGGAGTGATTACGGGGTCCGTGACAATTTTTCAGTGTAAAGAGTTATTTGGAGTGGGAATATCTTCGCTTTGTATCTACAAAGAGTGGTTTGATTATGTATGACTTTTCGTTTTTCATTTATGGAATTCACAGAAAGACAGAGAATCATATTAACATATTTCCAGAGATTCCTTATTTTTTCAAGTAAGCTTAGAAGATAATATATCCATTTCCAAACAAATTTGGAATCGGAAGTTTTATTTGAATGCTACACCTTATCTTAGATAAACAAGGAAAGTGAAAATATTTTATATATCCATGCAGAGTGATTATATATAGTTTATATTAATATTTATAATCACTGGCATATTATGGGCATTGTCAGAATCATAAAGCAGTAAAATGCTCCATTAATGCATAGACATAACATTGTTTCAAAATATTTCACTTGCATGCAAATTTAAAAATTGAGCCAAAGGATAAAAGGGACTTTTTACCAATTATTTAAATTGTGTATTTGAAAACTTATGTTCATTTATCTCTTAACATTAGGAGGTAACGAATTGTAACATTTGGACCCAGACTAAATTTATTGACTTCTGAGACTAAATTGAGGCAAGTTCAGATCTATGTTAGATAGGCATGTCGATGAGAAGCTTACTTTCAACGAAAAATAAATAACATGAGTAGAGTTTGGCTGTGTCCATGAAACTCAACTTTCGGTGATAAAAGAAGAAAATGAAGCAGCTTTTGCTTGAGTCGCTATTCTGGCAAGGAAGACCTTTTAAAGCCATCTCTTACGACAGGCAGTACACGGGTCATAAACACGTGAACTCCATTTGGGGTTTCTGTGTGAGGACAAAGCCCTTTACCTCATTGCTTTTATTTAACGGAACAAAAGCACGAGGAAGCTTCCCATCATTCCTGATGAAGCACTAGAGCGAAATCGCTGCGGAGGCCCACATCAAGGCAAGGCAGAATGTGTAGGAAGAGTCGTAAGAGAAAGCATAAATGAGGTACTCAAATCTTTTGTAAGAAATGTCTTACTTGTATATTACAAATTATAAACCATTATAAAACAAATATTGTGCATTATGTACTAGGATGGAGATATTAAGGGGATACGTTTTATAAACAAACAAAACGAGAATACACAAACATTACTGGGATATCTATATAAATTATGTGGAACATAATATCCATGGATCTCAAAGGGAAAAAATGAAACTCTTAAAGCATTAAAATAAAACAGAATGACAAAATAAGAATAGGCACACCGAATACAAAAGAAATAGTAACACAATATTCCTAAGTTCTTCTAATTGAATATAAAGAAAAATAATATGAATAAATAAATGAAAATACTCAAGTTAATTTATATATCGATCCGTATTTGAAGAATTTCAGGAGTCTTGAGAAACAGTAAGTATAAAAAGATGCGTAAACGGCATAAACTTAGAATTCATAAAATTGATTGCTGGAAATAAGTTACAATACAAATTAGTTGGGGGGGGGGTATGTTTTAATGGATACAAAGAGATACAGAAACAAGAGAGTACAAGTAAATTTTTATACTTTAAAACTAAAAGTATAAAATTTAAATAGCTATATAGCATATTTACAGAGAATAGAAGTCTCAGAAATACCAAGATGGATGTCACCTATAATTCAAGACGGAAAAGAAGAGTTGGACGTACATATATAGAGGGAGAGATTAAACTATTCTTAAAGAAGATGGTTCAGTGATGGACTAAACCGTGACATTGACGATGATGATGATGTTATATGAAAAACTTCACTTCAGAAAATTTGAAGTTATTGCAAATACATACACATTTTAACATGGCAATAGCAACTACATTTGATAAATAGATATATCTCAAAACATGGTAGCGATCCTAGGCATTGAATCTAGAAACTACCTACGCTTCCAATTTCTGCTTCTCGTTTCCTTGCTATGTAAATGATAAGCACGAACGCACATTTGCATAGATGACGTTTTATGCGTTACAGAAGGGTTTCCGGTAGAACTTCTGCTGCTTTATTCATGAGCTACATCTAACACTGACACTACAGATCGCCACTGATTGACTTTGACTTCCGGAATTGCAAAAGCAATTTAATCTTTTCTGAGGGCTGGAGGAATGGGAATGGGAGGGAATTTCAAATATTGATTACCTAGATTAGATCCCTACTTTAAGAATAGGGGAAGGGATAGTCTTTGACGGAACAAATATGACATCAAATACAATGAATAAACAGGGCAATCAAACAAGAAATTTAGCTAACCGAGACTGCATAACATTCACTAACTTAACGTGACAGTATAAAAAGTTTTTCGGATAGTTTAAACAAATTACAATGGCAAGAAAAGGTTACAGAAATCCCTGACCTCTAAAGAGCAAAGAACAAGTCGGAATCATAAATCTACAAACTGGACACACTGCCTAATCAATTTATATTATCTTCACCAAAGACCTCATTTCAAAGTCTGCAACACATACCTTACATTAAGGATCTTATGAACATTGCAGACGACATCTACATAATATCTCTGCAGCATCACAAATGTTTATTCACAATACAGAATACTCTATCAAAGTCCTGCTCCTCTTGAGAAGTATAAAACTTGTTTAGAAACTGTAATTACCTACTTGTTAACAGTATTAACCGAGCGGGATGTCTTAGGTGGTTTCGTCTGTGGCCCGCATTCGAGAGATCCGGGTTCGATTACCGTGGCCAGCCTACCTGACGCATGGGCTATTTTCGGCGGTTTTCCCAGCGAACGCTGGGTTTGTTGATTATATCCCCCGAATTTCCTGTCCCTCCATTTCATCCCCATTATCGTCTCTCATCTGGTGGTCTCTTTCAGGGTGGGAGTGTCGGTGGGTGTCTCGGTGCTGCATGGCAGGATGATAAGCTCTCCTCCGGTAGGGCGGTTTTCGGTCTCCGGACCGGCGCGTTGGGCCGACCCTGTGGGCCGTTTCCGGACCACGGCGGGTGGGATGCCAGTTGTGCTGGCCTGCCGGAGAATTTCCAGATGGTAAATAGTAGAGATCCTGCCCTCTGTACTGTCGTGATTCCTTGGATCGAACGCCTTCTGCCTCCTCTCGCCTCATCCTTCCTCCCGGGAGGAAGGATGTACAATAAACTACAGATTTCGGTGTCGAATACACTCCGTAGTAATCCTAATCCTAATCATATTATGTTGAAATCCAAGTAAGCAGTGCTCATAATATAATGAATTATTTCAAATATTGTACAGCCACGATACGACGAAGCTGTCAAAGCAACTTAAATATATATTAAAAATCCAGTTTTGTGGAGCAGCCAAGCACCACTAAGTCCTGAGCTACGATGATGATGAATATGATGAATATGATGATGATGATAATAATAATAATAATAGTAACAGTAATAATAGTAATAGTAATAATAATGATGGTGATTTATGATTCACATATAGAGATTTACTCCTTTTACATGTCAGCCACTTGACTCTGTACTCGTAGTTTACAACTAGTCAATTATATTAAAGACAACTTATAATTACTTTCAAGGAGGGTTGCAGTTCAGATCTTCACCATTCAAAGTTAAATATTTCTAAATGCAGGCTTAGTAAAACCATGAATAACGTTGGAACAATGCCTGAAAATTTGCAAACGGATTACCGTTTTTAATCTAAGCAAGACTACGTTGAAACATGCTATGACTGGTTTGCTCATAAAAATCCAATTATGTAACATTCTTAAATATTTCAAATTGAATATCCCCATATTTAATATCACTAGTTTGTGTTATGACGAAGCCAGTTAAATTGTTTTGTGTCAAATGCAGATATAAACAAAAATACTAACTTTAGTCTCGCTACGTCAAATTATTTATAAATACTGTCATTTTTCTGCAATACTGCCTACTCATTAATGCAATTTATTGGTTTTGTTTATGCATTATTGTATGTAATTAATGTTAGAAGCTGTTCCTTTTATATTGAGTTAAATCTATTGTACACTAACCTTAATTCAACACATTCTAGTTTTAAATGGTGTAATGATAACAGAAAGAGGCTCTTTGAAAGCTTGGTGCCTCTTTTGCACCAAATTTTTCTACAACGATCTGCAGTGGAACGGACATTGCGGGGAACAGTTGGCAGCAATGTGAAAAGCGCAGATGTGTCGCTAAATGGGGAAAATTTGAACCCCGCTGTGGATGTGAGCGAAGCCAACTGGGCCTCAAATTAATGCCTGGTTTCAGCCAGTTATATCGAGCCTGTGAAAAGTGCCCATAGCAATAAAAAGAACCGATCCCAATAGTTTAAGCAATACCTTCGTCCTTCAGCTCAATCAAGTGTCTTCTGATTGTTTAATATTTTATAACTTTTTTCTTTCACACACTATATTTCAGAGGCGATGTTTGTGTTACATAACGTAAAAATCAGATTTATAGACTGAGCACCTGATATAGCGAAACGTCTGTGTTTTACTTGCAAAGTGGGAGCATCCACTCCACTAGACAGGTACATAAACCCTCCCCCCCCCACACACACACATACACGGAACGTTTTTCTAAAATCTCTTTTGGATTCAGGAACCTTAAAACTATATTTACATTGAAATCTCGATAAAACCCTTTGATAGTTGCAGTATTTCCTCTACTCATTAGTAAAAGCTTTAGTAAAACTAAACATTACATAAGTGAATTAACAATTACAAATAAATGGGAAGTTCTTCTTCTTCAATCTTGCAGGGATTAGGCCATCTTGTCTGTTTCGTCTTCACGGCCTTGAGACCATCTTTTTCTCGGACGTTTGACAACTCTTCTTCCTTGGGGCTGATAACTGTTAACCATCACTGGAATTCTTTCACTCTTTATGGGATTCAAATGGGCTCTCTAATCTTTTTGGTGCTCTTCTGTTTATTCACTGATGTTATATATACATATATATATATGTTTATTTATGTTATATATATTTAATTATTCTCGCAAATTTTCGTTTAGAATTCGATCCAGTACATCTTTTCACACCTCGTAAAAGTTTCATTTCTGCTGGCTTGAACGTACTCCTACGATTCTTACTCTTACTCCTTACTCTCGTAGGATTCGCTTCCAACATTCACAGTCATTGTATACATATGTGGATTGGAAGTGAAGATGATGTTCTCGAATCCCCGCGTTGCGGCGGGAATGCAGGGATGATGCTAATGTTCTCGGAATCCCTCGTTGCTGTTTATCTGAAATGCCTCCGGCTGCTCTCCTAGAAACTGGTGAAATCTTATCTCTGGTCGTGGTCGCGATGGTAAGAGATGTTGGGTTTTGTCTAAGGAATAAATATTGATACTTTTTTTTTTCGAAATAAAAAGTTGGATTTATTTGAACGTTTTACAATTATTAGTCGAAACATTTAATCCATCACTTGTCTAAATGTCACTATTTACTTCTGATAAAATTATAATACCTTATGACACCTTAAATTATAATGCCTTATGAATCGTGTCCTCTCTGCAAAACCTGCGGACAGAATTGCACACGCGTCTGGTCTCAACGGCTGCTGAACGCAGAAGAACGCAGCTTTATCCAATCTTGATTTTATAGTTCTTCCGTTACTATAGAAGTCAACATTTTACCATTGGTCCACGTCACAACCAATCATAATTAGGTTCATTATTAGATTCAATTATATTTTTATAATTTTTTAAAATAATTTTTCAAAACTGTTTAACATTCAAAATAATATTTATTCTTAATTTAAATTAATTTTGTTGTTACCAAAATCGAAATTAATATTTAATTTTTCTTTCTTCTATCAAATTACTTTTGCGCTTTCATTTGTTACTCTAATCTTCGGATTTTATCCAATATAATAAAAATCATTTCGTCATAGTCATATAAAATTTTAGATTAGTATCTTATCGAGTTTTATTTTGCAGAGTTCTATTTATTGTCCCACATATTGATTGAATTTTGTTCAATTTTCAACATCTCTATCGCTGTCAGCATCCTAGATAATCAAAGTGAGACATTTTAGTTTTCTATCACTATTTTCAAACGTACTAGGTATTTACCTCGATCAGCCAACACTTTTGTTTTTATAGATATTTTAAAATTATATTCTTGTCTAGTTTGACTCAGCTTATATACTGAACGTTACAAATTTTCTTCATTATTTTGTATTATTAATGTGTCATCAGCATACAACAATATAAATGGTAGGCTTCAACATTTTTATTCTTGAAGTGAACTACAGTTAGCCTTGGATTTAAAAAAGGGGGTCACTTACTTGCATCCGGGTAGCAGGCTGATGAATATTCTTGCTCACAGCATCCGGCTCTAAGCCTCGGTAATAGTGTCAGGAAGTACCTCGTTATACAGATTCTGGATGCTGTCTGATCCTAGAGACACGACTTCCCTCCTTGTTAGCTAACATTTTTATTTTCCTGAGTAGCGACACAAACTCCTGATGAAGTTAGCTGTGCACGAGCCTAAAATATCATTTGCGGAAGTTAAATTTACCTCAAAGTGTGCAAGTTTGCGGTCAGAGTCACAAAGACCGTTAGAGGGAACTTCGTGATATGCGGACGATATCGTGTTCCTGGTTACCGGTTCTCTCCAGAGAACAGCTCAAGGGTGCAGGGCATCGTTTTACACTTTGGGGGTTGCTAAGTGTAAAAGTTATATACATTTTATTTTATCAGTTTTGAAATAGAATTCTATTTCTGAATTAAATTATATACTTTTTAAATCTATAGAAATTCATCCAACAATTCGATATCGGGATTCCGATACAAATATATTGTTTAGAAGAATCTGATATGCTACTTTCACATGACTTTATCTGGATTTAGCATGAGCTTCATAAACTACTGGAAGGTAGAGTTAGACTGAAAAATTCAATACCATAGTTGGGATTTGAGCCACAGATCTTTCTGTCTCCGGTCTCAAATCCCGGCTATGGCATTGGATTTTTCAGACTGACTGCCTTTCCATACTTTGGTCTACACACGGCTATTGTGAAATAACAATTAATTTTCTTAAACTATTGTTACAGAAGCTTATTACTTTCTCCACAACGCACACTGTAGATAGAGAAGTATCACATTCCATCGAGCAAAAGTTTTACTAAATACACGTTTTGAGGCATCCTAAATTCAGACACAGCATTTTAAGAAAAAGGTGTGGTATGGTGTGGAGTGGTGTGTGTGTGTGTGTGTGTGTGTGTGTGTGTGTGTGTGTGTGTGTGTGTGTATGTGTGTGTGTGTGTCTGTGTGTGAAAAGTGCAACTCAGAAATAAAAGCTCGGTTTAATACTAAACTAATATTTAAGCTCAACACCTTCCAAGGATGCGACAAGAAGATTTGGAAGAAAATCCCCTCCTCCCATCTCTCACATCCCTTTACATGGAACAACTTACCAAGGTTTTGATTTATTGAAAAATGACACTAATGATTTTGATTGAAATATTATATTTTAATGAAAAATGAAATGATATCTTGAATTTTCTGAGAATGTCCTTAGTGGTAATCGTAAAATATAGACAAAACCTTATTAAAAATCTAGAGCTCGTTAAAATATGCAATTTGTGCCATATAGATTTTTTGTGGAGTAAACTTCATTGGTATCCGTTTTGGTTTATTTGAACTTTCTGAGAAGATGTTACTAATTCTTTTATCAACAATGTATATATAGATCAAATCATACAATTAATGATGCTGCGTATTGAACAAAATTACTTCATATTCAATAACAAATATTATAAACAAACAAAATACCTAGCCATGGATATGCGCTTACACATTTTTAGCAGACCTGTATATGAGAAATTTAGAGACAGTATCACAAAAGTCTTTTCATATATTTTAAATTCTGAACCAGGTACCTTGGTATATTTTTTCTATAGTCCCTCAAATGTTTTGAATCGATGCTTTAAAGCTGCTGAATATGCAAGCTCATCACACAAAGTCCAGTGAAATTTGAGTAATACAGTAAGCTGCCTTTCTGATATTTAATGATGATCCGAAAAAGTGAAAATATAAAAATTGGAATCAACAGAAAATAGACTCAAACCTCTAGATTCAAAACAACATAGACGGATTTGAATATAAATTAAATACAGCAACAGAAAAATGGACTGTAGACAAAAAGATATAAAACAGATCATTGTTTTTCGAAAAGAATAAAAACTAAAAACACAAAAAATGTACATTCCATCCTTGAGAATTCCCTAATTTAGATATAATATAACATAACATCAAACTAGCACCATAAAATAAATTTTCATTCAAAAATTTGTTAAATTATCTCAGAAACATAATAGCACCATAACAAAAATTAAGGTATATATAGGTTACTTTGTGAGGATTGTGACAAATTCTACATTGGAATGACAAAAACGAAATTAAAAGCTAGATTAACAGAACACAGAAGATATATACAATATAAACAAATAGAAAAATCGACAGTTGCTTTTCATTTTTGTAACAAGAGCTACAACATCGGGTAGGAGATCAAATTACTTAAACCATTAACAAATGAAATGAAGCCAGAGTGGTATTAAAGGGCATAATGGAAAAAATAATCGTTATTTCACACTAGCCGTCTGTAGGCCAAAGTCGGGGTTCAAATTATTGAACTTTTCAGTCTGACTCTACCTTTCCAAATCATATATTGTGAACGCAGCGTCAGCGAATGCTTCCGAAGTTTTCCGAATCGAACTTTGGTTCTGATAGCTGCCTTTAGGCAAGACTCATCATGGTTGGTAAAATATCTTCATTATTTCATCATTACATTACTACTTTTTCACTTTAATTAGATAGTTCAATTAAAAGACTTTTGCTATTTTTGCGTTTAGTTTTCATTTAATGTAATAATAGGTTTACCTATACTTTAAATATGTTGGTAATCAATATGTTTTCTGCTTGTATCTGTCTTAAGTTGATGATTTTCCTGTAAAGTTTCTTACGATTTTCTTCACTGTCCAACGTTTTTATTTCAGGGTCGTAGCGTTTCCTTGGGCCAAGTTTTATCGCAGTAGTCTGTTTTGTTCATAGCAATGTTCATGGCCCAGTGGGTAACTGAGTGCAAAGCGGCATGTTTGTGCTGCATGGGCTGAACCAGCGTACTAAGTATGAGGTTTCTTGTGGCCGTGGGTTTCCTATATTTTAAACCCCATCCCTCTCCCCCCAAAAAGAAAACGAGATACTGCAAAAACACCATGCAGCAGGAAGGAAACTTGACATCTCCGAACTGTTTGAACTTTACAAGTACACAAGTAATTTAATAAAATCATATTGAAAAGTCATATTAACTTCACATCTCACACCTTATTTGTGTGTAATATACACAGTATATTTCCATCTCCTATCCACCACAACCTAACTGCTCTGAACTGCAACCGAGACATTGGCCGACTAGCAACCGCTAGGATGCCTGGATAACTCCGCGAAGCAGTAGTCTGCAGTGCGCTAAAAGTAGAAACAATTGCACTACATAATATGAAAAATTATTTATTTAGTGATTTAGTTCGGTGCAAAAGGGAGTTAAATGTGAAAATAGCAAGTTTTGTTTATAAGCAACTTTTATGAACATTTTGACAAACTTTCAGAATTTTGCTTTGAAATATGCCGAAAAGAGCGTGAAAATAACTAACAAAATTAAAAAGTATTATGCAAAAATATGAAAAATGTATGTATTTCTACATAAAGTAGATCTACTGTTACAAATAGGTACAATTACTATATGTACACTATTACAAATTTACAAAATGCTAAGATATAGATTGATTAGTTTAGGAAACTAACATTTCACTTCTGTGTTCTCTTCCCAGACATATAAGAGAAGTTTGGGCTGTATAATTCTGTGAATGTAGTTTTCATAAACTAGTATTGCAAATAACAGAAGGAGAAGATTATATCCTCTTTAATTTGTTAATGACTCAGTTTTCTTCTTCATTCTTTTCTTCTTCATTTTCTTCTTATATGCCTAAGTTCATTTCAGCTGTTTTCCCAATTGAACAATTATTGGTTATCGACAATGAAGTTCACTGTCTTGTGAGGTTGTTTAGGTTATGTTATTTTTTACAGATATTAAATTCACCTACATTAACGTTACTTATAGTTCCAGACTCTAAGGTATATGGGGGTGTGCTCATATTATATTGCAGTAATAACTTAACATGTTTCTGTTTACTATTCTTGTGTAATGTAATATTTTGTTTACCTGTTGCCGTTGAAACTCTTCTTAGCTTATTCTATAATGTTAAAGGGCGGTGTCAAAACGTGCCTTTTGAAGTTACAAGTGAGTTTTTTTTGCCTTCCTTTGTGGCTTTTTCTCTGTCGTCCCGCGTTTTTGCTTGCTTCTCACGGCTTCCTAAACCAATTAAAGCTGCGTAAAGGGCAGCCATCTTGTGCCCGGCGAATGTGCTAATGGTCGTGCATCATATTAAATTTTCCGTCATAATTTCCACAAAAGAAAACATTTTCACTTTGAGCAGAAATTTCTCTGCCACTCTAACTGGCGCTAGCTAAACGGTAATGAATGCCATTTGGAACTCCAGGCGTGCAGGGAACTTCTGAACAAGTGGTCCCGAAATAAAATTATTGTGTGCACGCTCATTGCTCTGGAAAGTGAATGAGAATTGGGATCTACGCTCGAGGAATTCATGGCCACCTGAATGCAGCACTTTTAACATGGACACCTGTAATTCAAGTGTGGTTTTGTTTATACGTAATAAGCTTTAGAGGCTATTACATATGGAAAAGTTTTATGACACCTTTGCTCTTGTAAAACAAATGTATTAATTCATAATGTATCTATATGTTCTACAAACAATTCTTTAAAAAGCCACAAGTTAGCAAAAGCGATAATAGGATTTTTGAAAAAGTGAGTTGCTATGTGATGTACTTAAAATTCCATGTTTTTCATAAGAGCACGATGGAAAAAAAAACGAGTAGGGACTTACCATTTGAAAAACGTTAACAAAGAATGTCTCGGAAATGGTTGTATGCTTTAAGGGCTATACATTTTTATAGGTAATATTTTGTTTTATCTCTTACAGTTTCCAAGTTATCCAAGCTGGCATTCAGAATAAAGAGCACTTCACAGGCTATTCACAGAACATTCAAAATTTCATTTATTATGAAAATATATCATTCAAAATCGTTGAAGATATTTTTGAGGAAATAAAAGATAAGGAATATTTTCCCATTCGAGGGTTAGTTTGGGGTAGACGATTTTCTTGAAAGATGACGAACGTAAGTACCATGTGTGTTATTTAACCAAAGTTTTGTTGTTAAGCTGTTCACACTTCGCATAAAGGTACCTTCTGCATCTTCCAAGGATGCGACACGAAAATTTTCGATAAAATATCACTCTAGACTAATCTTTACATGAAAGAGTTTTAGAAAATTGCAATTTTCTCAAAAAATACTCTAAGTATCTTGAATAACATTCTCTGTATATGTTTAAGATATTTTCATGAAAAATAAAATGTTTATCTTGCATTTTCTGGAAATATCCTCAAAAGTCCACTTTATTCTAGATGACATTTGCATATCTCTGAAACTGTAAGAGACAAAATCTTGTCACACAAACATAGATTTCTTTAAAACTTACAGTTTGTCACATTTTAAAGATAACTTTTTGGGAGATAATATTCTTTGTAGTTTCTCTGCATTTTCCAGTAGTAACACTTTTCTCAAATGGAGACTTGTTAATACTGTTTAATCTTGGCCATGTAAGTAGCGACTAGCTTTAAGATATTTGTATATCTCTCAAAGCCTAATGCATTGCCATATTTCCTTGTACCCACAAGAGAATTAGCAATCAAGTAACTTTCATCTCGATTAACATGATGTAGATGTAAGAATACTGTTTGCAAGTGTATAAAAGGCTATGTGAGTTAGATCATCAGTTATTTTGAACTATGTAAAAATAGTCTTTGTAGCAAATGCTGTTCCAATTTGAGACACTCGTAGCACGAATTGGAACCTTAAGGAATAACGCTAATGCTGAAGGAGCTTCTTGACATACTCTTTTTCATTCAGTGTAGCTCATTCACTCAAAAATCACCAAATAAATCAGTAAATTGTATTACTAAGTATTGCTATATTAGAGTTTAATTACGTTTTACATATGCACATTTTATTAGTAGCACACAATTCTGCTCTGAAAACCTACAATATTGGATTATTCCGAAGCGCTGCTCTTTGCATATTCGATTCCCGTTTTCCGCTTCGGGAGCTTTTTGCACCACGCCGCCGTGCTAGAGAATCCACATCAGAAATTTTACATCATAGGAGCACAATGATTCTCCGTGCGAAGAGATATAGGTACAAAGGAAATCGGGAAGGGAAATGCAACTGTAACAAAAAGGATCGGGAACCTCTGAACTCGAGAATGTAAAGGCAGCAAAATGCTTGTGGTGATATCGGATTTAGCAAGGTCATTCTTTCCCTTTTATGAGAGAAAAAGTGTGTATGTCAGTCACACGTTGTTTCTGATATTACATTTCATTGTGATTCCACAGTGAACTTAATGTTAAAATAAGATAAATGTAATAGTGCCTTAACGTATTCCTTTAAAATGCCTTGTTTTATTATGGACGAATAAACTAAACAAATGGGCTCCGCGATAGCGGTGAGGATCGGATTTGAGAAGTCTCCGGTTTAATTACCGTCAACCTTGATTCTTTCCGTCTTGGGCTAATGCTGGGATGGTTCCTCAACTCCCAGAATTTTCTTTCTACTTTCACTTCATTTCACACATGTTTCTAGTTTTCTTGACATGTGACTGTGATCGGTCGGTCAGTCTGTCAGCCTTCTCTGCATTCAGACAATAGTTGTGTTACACCGTTACAGAATGCTTACAATATTTCCAGAGTCTGGAAGACTATCAAGGAACGGTTAAAGGATCAAAGCAAAAGTCACACATATTTCATATGTTTTTGTGTATCAGGAATTTTTCATACATTTTTAAGAATATCTCACTATGAAATCACGTTTTAATGGGGAGGTACAATACCATAGTGCAAGAATACGCAGGCAGATAAGTGAAATGAAGTTGTAACATAAGCAGGGATTACTTTTTCGGCCGAAATGCACCGGAACACGTTTCCATAAACTTTCATAAACTACAGGGAAATTTAAAATTTAAATTACCGCCCATATTGAGTGCAAGAGTTTGCATTTTATCATCATCGTTGATGCAGAAGTAATTCTTTAATACACTGCGTTTAGTGCTTCCATCTTCCGTTCGTTAATCTAAAACTGCTTTAGAGCCGCCTATTGCCCCATTCCCGTTCCTTAAAGTTAGTAGGATTACAGAGAGCAGCCTATACATGAGCAAACGACAATGCAAAGGATATAACACAGTAGACTGTGGTAAGATGCAGTCCTCTTCTGTGCGTCTGCTTGATTATAGTGCAATATTATTTCCGAGAGTAGAGACTGAGAGGTTTTAGATTTTTAGATTTATTGTACAATATGTTTGAGTGAGAGAATGCCAGTAAACTTTTTTTCTGCACAAAAAGCACTGTAAAAGCCTAAAGCACTGTAAAGCCTACCATGCAAGGTTGTATAAGTCAACTAGTGATTATATAAAGAAAGAAATGTGTCCATTGCAATAAACAAATTATTCTTTCAATATTTAAAATTAACACTTAAAGAATATATTTCCCTGTGTTTTTATGGTACTTTTAATCTCTTCCGACAGTCTTCTAAATCATGGAAATGTAATTAAGTATCTTTAGCAGTAAAACAATTATCGGAAGAGCGCAGGAATGTTTAAATAATTATAAGATTTGAGAGTTTAAACTCTCGTATCTGTTATTCGTACTACAGTTATTTAATAACGTAAGGTGTAGTGTAGTGTTTAACGCGCGCTTTTACTACATAGGGCACAGCAGGCAATGACACTGTAAGGCTCCACAATTTTCACACGAAATACAAAGTTCTGACATGTGTATACAACAAAATACGGCCGAAACTGGAAGGCAAAATAATAACTAATTAATAATTCTTAAATGAGGAAACCCAGGATCATGTTTAAAAAAGGAAATCGGAAAGAAACTATTTTTCGTCTTGTGTTTCTACTTGCAATCTGGCTGTAGGAGGAACAAGGCCGATAAATTACAATGTTAGCTACTTTATTTCTGTGGAGTGTCGCGGGTTGAATAATGCAGCAGGAGCCGTAGCTATCGGCGAGTCATGCGGTTAGCAATTTAAAGGCGGAGGGCACTTCGCTCTCGTCTTGTTGTTATAACCTTAACTTCATTTCATTCAGCTCGGTATTAGCATAATCTAAGTAACTTTTAAACGTGAGGAAATGTATGCCAAAACAAAATCAGATACAGGCAAGTGTTGGGCTCTCGTTACCGGATGTCCCTAGGGGATGGAGCTATCATCTGGCTCTCTACTCCATATTTTCAGAGTTAAAATGCACTTACTATGCAGAGTTTACAAAATTACTTTAAACCTTGGCTGCGTAAAAAGTAATTTTGCTGATGGTTTGTGTCTCAAAGGCACCATTTTTCAGAAGAAATACCGGTTGATTACTTTGTCCTCATTATAAAAATTTGGAACATTTTAAGGAATAGTTTTGGATATTTTATTTCCATTCGTAAGACATCTATTTTCCTAAACACACACACACACACACACACACACACACACACACACACACACACACACACACACACACACACACACACACACACACACACACATATATATAAATGCCAAAAATGAGGACTTATAGTAAAATAGAGCAGTAATGCTGAACTATATGCAAATACTTGAAATACTTCAAGTAAACTTGAAGCCTAAACCGATTAAAGCTTTTGAATGATTTGGTCAGAAGCTGCATCTTCAGTGATGAGTGAAAACGTACGATGTTGGATGAGGAAGAGCTTGTGGACTATAAAAGAAAGAAGCAGAGTTCTGAACTAGGAACGACAAAATCTTTATAGCAATTTCTTTCAGCCAAAACCGCTTTTGTTATTGCTTCTCTCGACATTTTATATATGCGATTATTTCAAAGATCCTCGATATTTTCAACATTAGTATTACAAATGCTGGTAATTTTCGAAAACTTAAGTGTAAAAGGAGCGATATTGTAATAATAAATTAATGACAAAGACATGAGTTTAAAAACAAAATTAAATTATGAAAGTTTAGGTACTAATTTATGATCACCAGGCATAGATGATAATATTAATGATGAAGATAATAATATTAATAGTAATAATATTAATAGTAATAATAATGGAGATTATGTTACAAACAATAATGCATAAAATTATAGCAATAAAACGTGTTTAATATAGTTTATATTGAACATGATATATAGTTAACATCAAAATAATATAAAATTATTTCTACAACATATTATGTGATTTTAAACGTACTGCAGAATACTGTTGAACAAATTAGTAAGAAAATTCATTTGTTTGAAACGAGAGTTTCACGTATGTTACACTTTATTCATAAAATAACCTTAATAAATCCCGTTCTTTGTTGTGAGTTTCGTGCTCCATATTCACGAATCTATCACTATAAGCTCTTAACCTCTTGTAGCTCACCGATGATAATTTAACTCTGACGCTTCTCAGTCAATGAACCAACTTATAGATATTGAACTGATTAATAGGATTGACTTTAACAATACCACAAAACGTTTAGTCTGACAATTCTTAGATGGCATATTCACAGGTCGTTGGATTGGCCGTGGTGGTCCAATTCCTTGGGCTCCGCGTTCCCCCGACATCATCCCACTAGATTTCTTCTTGTAGGAGTACGTCAAAGACAGAGTGTACACCACAAGAGTGCAGAATGTACTGGAGTTGAAACAACGCTTAGAGATGTTATAAACACTGTGTCAGAAGAATTGCTGCACAACACATGGCGTGAAATTGACTAAGGGTTGGATATTCTTCTCGCCACCCGAGGCGCCCACATGCAAGTGCACTGAACGTTCGCTACAATGTGTTAGAGTTTGTTGCAACGAAAACTTCATGAATTACATTAACATTTTGGTGTATAGTAATTATAGTACACAAACTTTCCTTTGCGTTACATTTGTTTGAAATGCGGGAGTCTCACTGTGGACACTCTGTAATATAGAAATACAAATTACTGGCAGTAGCTGGGTGTCAGCTTGCAGATCACCGCATACTAAATAAATGACCATCAAATGTGTTGCGGAATATAACCATTCCTGCAACATTAACGTAAGGTAATATAGGAATATATAATTAGACATTTTCAAAGAACCTAATTTATTAGATATTTGAACATGCATTGATTAAAAGAAATCTTAACACCTGAGAATTTCAGGTCTGCAAGTTTTCGTTAGTGGCTTAGCTACCTGTATGATTTTTTCTTTTATTTTGCAGTTTACGTCTTCCAACGTTAAGTCATATCGGACGATGAATGAAATGGGTGAAATGATGCTCAAATGTGTCCGGGGTCCATGGAGCTTAGAGTTAACTGACATTCGTCTATCAGGATAAGGGAAAACCCCGGAAAAACTTATCCAGGTAACTCACCATAACCGAGATTCGAACTTGCGACCTCTTGAACGTGAGGCAGGCAGGCTATCATCTACACTACCGAGGCGGGCGTATGATTCTTTAAAATGGCTCGAAATACTGTTTTGTAGTAATTTTTTCACCCCTTCATGTTTTATTAATGGAAGGTGATGATTCATTAAAATGTATTATTATTATTATTATTATTATTATTATTATTATTATTATTATTATTATTATTATTATTATTATTATTATTATTATTATTATTATTATTATTATTATTATTATTATTATTATTATTATTATTATTATTATTATTATTATTATTATTATTATTATTATTATTATTATTATTATTATTATTATTATTATTATTATTATTATTATTATTATTATTATTATTATTATTATTATTATTATTATTATTATTATTATTATTATTATTATTATTATTATTATTATTATTATTATTATTATTATTATTATTATTATTATTATTATTATTATTATTATTATTATTATTATTATTATTATTATTATTATTATTATTATTATTATTATTATTATTATTATTATTATTATTATTATTATTATTATTATTGTTATTATTGTTATTATTATTATTATTATTATTATTATTATTATTATTATTATTATTATTATTATTATTATTATTATTGTTATTGTTATTGTTATTGTTATTATTATTATTGTTATTGTTATTATTATTATTATTATTATTATTATTATTGTTATTATTATTATTATTATTACTATTATTATTACTATTATTATTACTATTATTATTATTATTATTATTATTATTATTATTATTATTATTATTATTATTATTATTATTATTATTATTATTATTATTATTATTATTATTATTATTATTATTATTATTATTATTATTATTATTATTATTTTCTTTAATGCATTTTCTTAATAGTGACTCTTTGTTGTTGTTTGAGTTGTCTTTTTTATGTTATTTATGTTATGGTTTGGTTTTATTCCCAAACCTTGAGCTTGGAATTTCTTTTCCTATTTCAGCGCCAACAATCGAGATGAATGACGTAGCCTGTTAATCACTACATACTGATGGTATGGTTCAGTAAATAGATGGATATGATAGACTTGATAATGTAGGGCACAGCTAGCATCTCGAGCGCAGAGAATTTTTGTACACACATTTCCGAGAGGAACAGAAGTTTATAAAAGAATTGCAGAAGACGTTGAAGTGTACACGGTGTTCATTTTTATTCGTGATTTCCCGCCCTCCGATTGAGAAAGAATGACGTCATAGTTGACTGGTGAGTCTATCTTGAAATCATAGTGCCCTCTACGGAGAAGAACCGGTAATTTTTGCAGAACCGTAAGCAAATTACAGCGCTCTGGTAACTAATACAATCAGCTTTCCCCTGGATATGAACACAGTGCACCACGTCTTCATGGTTGAATGCTACTTTCGTACCGGCATTAAAATTGGTGTGACATATAAATATAATTTAAAGGGCTGCATAGAGGAGTTTATGCAACGCTATACAGCATTCAGACAAGTCTCTCGAGCGTAATGTCAAAAGCGTCCAGGTATCGTCAAAATGACATACTTTTGTTTGCAACATAAACGTCTCACGTTTTATCAGTATATGATATACACTTTTTGTCATTCTCAAACTTAATTAAAATATTTATTAATGTTAGTATTATGTCTTAAAACCTATTGGTGCATTAAACATTTTCAAAATGCAGGATCAGTTACTGGCAAAAAGAGATACACTGGACGCTTTAAAGTGTCTGGTTACAATCTAGAAACAATAAATATGTTATGACAGAAAGGCCTCAAGCATACCTTGTCACAATACAGACAGTGTTTAAGGGAAAGAGACAAAGGAAATATAAGAATTGGACACAGAGGACTATGTACTAGAGATATTTTCTTTAGACTTGGATGAAAGCTTTGTACATATTGTAACATTAATTTATTTTTCATTTCTAAAACATGTTCTGCTAATTTTCTGGTTTGTAATAAAGTTAGTCTGTGAGGAAACTGTGGGTGATAGAAAAGAATTGAGATCAAATTAAAATATTTCTATTTTATGTGACAGATTTACAATATATATATATATATATATATATATATATATATATATATATATATATATATGTCTACTATAACAGTAAAACAGATGTTCGTTGTGAAATAAGTGTTTATTGACTTACAATTTCGTATATTCTTCATGGTCTACTTTTATGGCTGCATAATTAGCGTTGTAGTGCATTGCATTGCAGTATATAATTTTTTATAAACAGTTATCGTATCTACGCACTAGGCGAAATTACGCACCTTTATATTACGCAGGCAGACTCACCTCTCAAATAGTATATTTATCTGCCGGTAGAGCGAGGCCTCAAAGCTGCTGTCAGCAGATCAAATACGATCGCAAGCCGCTAGGGGAGTCGTATATAAACTCGCTCCATCAGCGATGCTATTGATGACGTCAAATTTTGCGCGGTAAAATTACAGATAAAAGTGAACATCGTGTAGAATCAACCCATGCAGACATGCAGGGTTCCCTAAATTATAGGCTTGGCCATCCGGTTGGGAGCCGTTCAAGCCATTGAGGGTAGCACATCGGCTACCCTTCAGCTGGAACCGGGGAAACTTTATTCTAGCAGTGGAGACTTGAATGACAACCCTCTGACGGAGCCAAGAAGTTCCAAATGACAGGCCTCTGCAGCATCTGTCCGCCGTGGATCGACATAGTCCCAGAGTCAACCTGTAACGTGAAAGAGGGAGTTGAAATGAGAGGAAATGGATGGGAAGGGAGCCGTTGTGGAAGACAACACTCCAGCATTCACCTTGGCGTCCAGGTAAAATCAGGAATAATCCCATGGTCAGAATACGGGATCTTCAGAATGCAAGTCTCATAATGTTAGCGCGGAGCCATTTCGCACAGTTTACAGTTCAGAAAACGCTAACGTTTAATAAAGAAGTTAGGGGAAAACAACGAAGGAGACAGGGATGAGGAACTCCAGTATCTTTATCTCAGGAAGTGTCCGAATGGTCCACCTCGTTGTGTTATTGATTAAGTGATGTTCTCAAGTGCGACTGTTAATTATTTATAACAGTACTTCACTTAATACAATTATCTCCGGACTGTTTTGCCGTCGTCTGTTGGCGCAAGAACGTCCAAACGTTTCGTCCACAACTGCGGTAGACATCCTCAGTGGCGCGGTCGAAGTTTCCTTGCAGAGAGTTTTGCTGCTTCTGAAGGGTTCAGTGTCTGGTATCAAAATTATACGCTACTTTACCTACACATAGAAGCGCCCTCGTCAGATCATTGGGAGATTATGGCCCCACTAGACGCCGTTCTAGACAGCACCGGTTACCCCGCACGGCTTGCGGGTACCAGAGATAACCCAGGAGCTAATCCGAACAGCAGCTAAAAGCTTAATTTTTTCCAAGCTGTTTGGCATCAATTTTTTTCTCCAAATTTAATCAAAATTAAAACACCATGGTGCAAGGCATTGAATCCTGTCCTTCAATCCCAAGGTACAAAAGTGTAAACTCATAAAATAATCCAAATCTCAAAACCCACATCTCACCCTACAATATCCCGAATTCAAATACCCTTCCTGCGGTAAAACCCTTAACGGGTGGGCACGCAGAAGAAATCTTCTGGCTTTATACAGCCAGCCAGCACCTCATGGCATGGCATGGCATGGCATGAACCCTTCAGACGCAGCGAAACTCTCTGCAAGGAAACTTCGACCGCGCCACTGAGGATGTCTACCGCAGTTGTGGACGAAACGTTTGGACGTTCTTACGCCAACAGACCACAGCAAAACAGCCCGGAAATAATTAATTGTATTATGGACTCCGGCCGTGAAAAAGCGTTCTCTCAGTATTTCACTTATCTGATATGCAAAAAAAAAAAAAAAAAAAAAAAAAAAAAAGTCAAATGCTAAAAAACTGCCGAAAATCGTTTCCTGGGGCACAGATTTTGCTATTTATTTCTTTTTCTGGAAAAACAATGTTTTGAGTGACATAGTATTTTAAACATACATTATTTATCTACTAAATTTTCATTACCACTAGAACTGAGATGATGGAAAACGTCCTCAGCTGATACGTTTGTACTCATAGCTACTACAAACAGTTCTTACAGAAACATATCTTTGGGCACTTTATGTAAAGCAAGATAAAGATTTCAGAAATAATTTCATTACATATTTTCGTAGGCACAAAGTGGATACAGGAAGCCGAATCAACAGTAAATACGTTAAAAAGCTAAGAGATGATTCTCTTTCCATGAAAGTGCAAAAGATATCTTAATAACATCATTAACTTAAACATAGCTTATGTGTTGTATTCATATGGCTTTGTCTACTGAAATGTTTTGTAAACTATTCTTTTTAAAGTTTGCTCTTCTGTCTATTTGTTATTAATTGAGACAAAATTTCATTACACATTTGGACAGTTCGTTGTAGGTATAAGAAGAGTCTAAAGCGAACGGTGTGTTACGGCTCTGAACTTTCTGCATAGAGAAGCAGTAGAAAAAAAGGAAAGGCCTCAATAATTATTTTCTGTAGCTTTACTATTTGCAAGAAGAATAAATATTGTACCTTCACCAAACATAGAACAAGATATCACTGAAAACATATTCTGAACACCACTGAATAATAAAACGCTCTAACTACAGATATGAGCTCGGCCAAACAGTTAACTGGAAACAGAAAGTTTTTAGAAATACAAAATTTAGATATAATAAGCTTCGTAGTTTACTATCAGTCATATGTCTTAAAATATGGTATTATTATATGATGGAATTATATAAATAATTTCGAAATGTGTAGTGTAGTGTTGTGTTTAATGCCCGCTTTTACTACATACGGCACCACAGGCGGTGACACTGATGATGCATGAGATGAAGATGGTGCACCGGTGGAATGAGATGGCGGGGGAAACCGGAGGTCCCGGAGAAAACCCGCCCTAACGCCATGTTGTCCACCACAAATATCACTTTGCGGTCACTTGGGATCGAACCCGGGCCCCCTTGGTGAGAGCCAAGCGGTCTAACCACTGAGCCACGGTGTGGCCTAAATAATTTCGAATTAAGCACAAATCAATAGCATGAATCTATTCAGTTTCTGAAGTAGGAATACTTGTAAGTCTTAATTGTTACTGCTGTAGACAGAGGTCACAAAGTAAGCGTAACTTACGTGGGGCTACTGCACCATGAGTACATTAATTTATTGATATGGAATTGTATTTAAGTATTATAAAAACGATGCGAACACCTACCTACATTTTCATAGCGCAACCGTATTCTCTGTAATGTTCCAGGAGATGTGAACGTAATCAAGGGTCGGCCTACCTCTTCAGAAACGTTATTTTACACTATTTATTACAAACGTATGTTACTAAAACCCAAACATTGCTGCTTTTCTTGATGGTTTCATACCAAAGCAGTCACAAAATTTAATATTCACTGTTTCCACGATGTCGCCCATGTAAGGTACAGAGGCCGACAGAAGTATTCGAATAATGTAACATGTAACATTGCACGTACTTATATTGCAGCGTTGAATTGTTTAACATGTAAACATTAACTTTTTGTGTCTCGAAAACAATATTTAAAATATCACTTTGTATGTACTTATTAAACAATCTGTACTGTATTTATTCTATTGTCCCTCTTACTGGAGGACATAAGTATTCGAACGTACCCAGTCGAACAGAGAGAAAGGTGGTTGGACGTACCCTACACGCCCCTACCACATAGCAGTTGTGTTTATGCTATGCCTCGAGACAGAGTGCTCAAAGTTATTCCGCCGATTGTGAACTCACAGGTAATATGGGACGTAAAGGTAAGGAGACAACGGTGACAGAGAGGAATATCATGAGAAATATGTACAAACAAAACAAATCTTTCTCTGAAATTGCCAAAACCATTAACAGAAGCAAAATTACAGTGTTCTGCATAATTCGACGCCTCAAACCGACAAATACTGTTGTAAATAAACCTAGAAATGGCGCTCCTTCTAAAAGCACCACCAGAGACAGGAGGCAAATAATAAAAATGGTGACGCAGTATCCTAGAGTCACTGCATCTGAGATTAGAGGATGCCTTGAGCAATATTGTGGCACTGTGGTTCACATTAGAACAGTTGAACGGGTTTCAAATAGTACTGGGTACAATTCCCGCGTTCCTAGAAAGAAACCATGTGTTAATAAAGTGAATAAGAAAAAGCGCATAGAATTTGCTAAACAGTATGTGGTGAAACCAACAGAATTCTTGGATAAGGTTCTCTGAACGAACGAGAGCAAATTCTGCTTATACAAGAGTGATGGACGTCTTAAAGTGTGGAGACTGCTAAATACAGAATGGGAACCTAAGAACATGGTAGCTACAGTGAAACATGGTGGCAGTAGTGTGATGGTATGGGGCTGTATAGCTTCATCTGGCTTTGGGGAACTGGTGTTCATAGATATGATCATGAACAAATTTGAATACAAGAGGATTCTTGAAAACACTCTTAAAAAGAGTGCAGAGAAGCTGGGATTAGTGTATGATTATTACTTGCAGCAGGACAATGTTCCGAAGCATACTGCAGAAATTGTAAGGCTTTGGATCCTATAGAGAACATTTGGAAGGAACTTGAGGAGCGTGTGAGGAAGCATCACATCAGAAGCATGGACCATCTGAAAGAACTTCAAACAGTGTGGAGAAATATGAACTCTACAGTCACTAAACAACACATACAGACAATGCCCAAACAATTATCAGCAGTAATTCAAATAAAGGGGATGATAACTAAATACTAGCTGTTCTCTGTTCAAATACTTATGTCCAGATGTAAAGTAACCGTTTTATTTCTCCTTGTGGTGCAAATTAGTTTCAGTTGCTATTTATGAGTTTATATGCTTAATGGAAGACTCAAGTTTACTTTGTACAAGTTGTGTTTACGTATGCTTACTCTGCGTAGCTTTAAAATGATATAAGTAATAAATATGTTTACGTTCGAATACTTATGTCGGCCACTGTATTTCAAGGGGCCAACCAGCTCCCGTCACAATTGCATTGGTCGACCAGCATTTGGGTCTGGATGGCTGAGTTGATTAGCCGCTGACTTGCTTAACTCTATCAAGGGCGCCAGTTTAAACACGGATGACCAATGATTTTTAAGGGTGCTAAAAACTGGTAGTCCTGTCTCAGTAATGTTTACTGGTACGTAAAATAATTCCTCCGCGATGAAATTCCGGCCTACTGGCGGAGCTGTTGGATCCTGGTGATTGACAGCCTGGTTAACAAAATATTTATTATTCTATCAGAATGTTTATTTCCCCCGGTGCAACTTATCTGCTTTCTGCAAAGTTTCCTTCGTCATTACCAATTATTCATTACCAACATAGTTTCTAAACTGTAAACCAAATAATTGCGACATAAAGGAATGGGGGATCTCAGTGTAGGTACTTCTTGACTTCAAACAAATGATAAAAGCTACGTTAAGATTTGCAGCCAGAGCAGGAAAATATTTGGTTACCTCATTAGGTCTGCTTTAAAGCTGCAAGTTTGCGGAGTCAGAATCATTAGTGAGGAATAAAACTGTTTATTGCCACTACGACTGCCTCGTTAGTAACTACTGGAATAAACAAATCAATATAGCTCCCTTACTCTAAGGGTTTGTTTAGCGTAGACGCATATAAGCGGTCCTGTTAATTAACAGCGGTTGAGACCTCGTTGTGATACTTTATGGTAGTGAAGTTAAGGCAAAGTTCAGTGCGACGTGTGTCCGGTAAACAAAACACTGTAAAGCGGTCAGAGTGGCCTACATTTTACCAACAAGAGCGCATCTACTAAGATCCTTATCTTTTTCGTTGTTAATGCTACGCTCATTACTCAGCGTCAGTATATTTCATTACACCTAAACCTGTGTATAATTTGTCTCAAACTAGAACGATTCTGTTTTAAACTAGTGGGAGAGTTGAAAGACAGATACAGAGATACTATAACGGAACAGTTTCTCTATCTCTTTCTCCGTATGTTTAAAACAGGTTCGTTATATTTTGCGACGGATTATAATGGTATAACGCTGTTAGATGCTTTTCTTGGTGCTAGGAGACGTCCTGATTTATTAAGAAGTATGATAAAGAAATGGAGTGATAAGAGAAATAGGGAATAGAGGAGGCTCCTTTTTGTCCCTTGTTTCCCGTCTCTCTCTTTCTGTTATTTTCCTTGTGTTTGCCGTTTTCTTTTCACACATTAATATTTACAAATACACAACATTCATGGACGAAACGGCACTCGAAGCCGCAATCCCCTACTCCACGAAACTCCAAACTATTTTTTATAGGCATTTATACACGAACGCTGCCATGGATGTGACCAAGGACAGACTGGGTGTAGCCCACTAGGCTTCCAATAGCAAGATAGTATGAAGAGAGATCGTACTGATGAGGGATTACGCGTCGCAACCGAGTGTGATGGCTTAGGCGGTTTCGTCTGTGACCCACATTCGGGAGGCCCGTGTTCGATTCCCGTAGCTGACCTACCTGATCCATGGTTCTTTTCGGGAGTTTCCCCGGGTCGCTAGGTGAATGCTGGGTAGGTTAATTAGCAGGGCAAGAAATTTAGACATCACCGAACCTAATACGAGCACTCTACACCTGATTCCGACCTTGGGTACGTACAGTTAGTCGACGACAACAAACAGAGGCTCTTGAACAATATGAGAAAATCCCTAAGCTCATTCATTATTTTTTGTGAACAGATACACAGGCCTATTGAAATAACGTTGTTTAAATTTTAATTATAGTCATTAATTTTATTGCAATGTATAACTACGTACATTCGTAAATTGTCAACTTTGAAACTTGTTCTATTGTCTTACAAAATATTTTTGTATTGAGAGAATGTTCTCTCTACATAGCGTGATGTGATTGGAACATACTTGAAACAGTTTATATTTGAATCTTGGTTGCTATTTAAACAATTTCACACAGTTTCGAATGTGATGAATTGTTTTTATAAACACGTTGAATTTTCTGTTTAACACAATTACTATTATTATCATCAGGGACTTCGTTTATTTTTTCACGAACTTTTTCCACCTCCCCTAAAGCACCACACATTTCAATATTCGAAGTTTCACCTCAGACCCTCCCTTGGAATGTGACTGTACATCAGGACAGCAGTGGATCGAGATGTTCCACAGATCACTGTCTCGCAATCTGCACCCGCCTCGTTCCAATGTTTTGGTGTCCAAAGTTCCTGCCCTGTTAATTACATCTCCTGAATTTCCTTTCCTCAATTATCATTTTACGTCTGGTGGTCTCATTCATGGTAGAAGTGTCGGCGAGAGTATCGGTGGTGCATTGTGGGACGATATGTTCTGAGTGAATACTTCTCCGAGCTGGACTAGTGGGCGGATCCAGAAACGCGGGTGGTGGGATGCCCGTTGTGCAACTCTGCTTGGAGTCTTCCTTGCTGTGTGTGTGGTGGGGTTGGTCTCCGTTTCGCAAACGGCCTATGACAATTTTGGGGTCACGGTAGGTGGGATAACGATTGTCCTGGACCGCCGGGGAATTTCTATCTAGTAAAATGTAGGGAGCCCGCCCTGTCTGCTGTACTATCTGCGCAGCACAAGAAGGCAAGACAGAGGAATGTGTAATGTAACCACTTTTGCTGTGCTTGTGTTCCCCTTCCGGATATGATATGGATGCTACTAGGTTCATAGTGTTGTCACATAACTCACCCATGCATAAAAGCAATCACTGCTGTTACTGAACGAGCATTAGATCTGACAGCATAGGTGACTCATATGCACTCTCATACATTCATTTGGTAGTAAACAGATCCACAAATGAAGCAAACGGTTCAGGCTCCTCTCGCCTTCATTCTTGCAAGCCTTCTTGTGGTGGGCAGACAGTAGTAACACCTTGGGGTCGAAACCAGTCTGATCGAGTTGCCGAATCCCGTCCAATAATACGTCGCACATCATAGTGCTTTGTGTCTGGCTCTGCAACCATGAAATATGAAAGAAAATACGAGATAAGGACAATTATTATACAACCAACCACAATATTTGCCTACCGAAGTGAGAAAATCACGAACAAAACCCAAGGGGTTGCCACAACTGAACCTTCCGAATGCAAACCTCAGAAGAATTAGCTTTTGGAAGAATTTGTAGGCAACCGATAGCTGTAAATATGTGTAGCTACTGATTAAAACAAAATACTGTCTTTCTAAAATAGGATAATTGGGCTTGACGGCTGGTTAAAGGTGGAAACAGCGATGCCCAACCTTATCATAAGATGGCAGGGCGATTTGCTCTCAACTATGCATTCATAGGCCTAAGAAACAAACCTCTTTAACACCTACTTGGTCATACGAACGAGTTCAGGGGAAGTGCTTCATATACAAAATGGAGGTGGGATCGAACAAGGTGACGTCATTTGCTCATAAGTAGATACCGAAACCTGGAAAGTGATAAACAGGCTAGTTGTAATCATACTAAAGGTTGCCGGGTTCAAAGTGTAAGAGAAATGTGGAGAACATTATTAGCGTCATCTGCCGCACAATCCAGTATAAATGCTGTAGTCATATAACTGCTAGAGTCATATTGATACCGAAATTAAAGGATTGCAATAAGTACAGAATCGTGATGGATTTCAAATAAATCTTGTATCTTTGAGAAACGCGTGCACGTGCAGTTGAGTCGAATAGCAATTGGGTGAATAGTTGTTTCAACAAAAGAAACGTAAGAAACAATGTTCTTAGCAGGGTTCTAAAGGGATAGCACTTGACTCTGTTTGAAAAGGTATTCTTCGGACCCTTAATAATGGCATGACCGAGACTAATAATCACAATGGACAAAATAGTTACAAAGGATTTTTGGTTGAGTAAAGGGCTTCAAGAAAGTGAAAGTTACACACCCACGCACAGCTGTGTATAGTGTGAGGACAAACGGTCCGCGGCTAGCGGCCGAGTAAGAAGTTTACTCTTGTCTTAGTCGAAGGCAGATTAGAACCGGAGGGAAGATTTGCCGGTTTATACGTAACGAATTAAGTATTATCGAGTAATAAGCATTCCACCTTCAATAGCTCTAAACAGTGGTATATTGGTAACCATTGGTCGGCAACTTCGAATTTGATTTTATGATAAAAAGAAGCAGTTATTAAACCAGTTTGAAACGGGCATTCCAGTGTCATTAGAACCAATCCTTACTCTTGCTTTACCCTGCGCTAACCGCAATTTCCTTCAATATCAAATGGAGTTCTGCGGCGTATGTTAATTTACATTTTAACTTTCGATAAAGAAACTATGCATGATTATCTTTGAAATTGGAGATACTGTACGTCGTTTTATAAAATGGTTCTACTTTGTGGGAAATATAAACTTAGACTAGAAGAATTCCAGCCCAATGTACGTTGACTGTCGGCTTGATAGATTATTATCTTTTGCATCTATTAGACTAATAATTTCGTTATTCATCATTAGTTGTTATTTCAATTTTTATCGAACATCACTGAAATGGATGGACACCTAACTACTTGGCTCTCACCAAGGAGGACCGAGTTTGATCCCAGGCGACCGCATCTAAGATTTGTTGGGGACAACACGGCGCTGGGGCGGGTTTTCTCCAGGATCTCCGGTTTTCCCCACGTCTCATTTCACCAGTGCTGCATATTCATTTCATGTATCACAAGTGTCACCGCCTGCGTCGCCGCAAGGGGCATTAAACACTACACATTCATTCTTCACTCAAATGACCTAGTTATCCACGGGCTCTTAAATTCCAATCACTCATTCACTGGTTGTAAATTGCATCCAGTTCAGTTCTTTGGCAAAAATGAACCCATTTATCGCGAATATAACATTGTTAATGCTAATTGTTGTAATAAAATCTACAAAAACAGTACTAAATGGTGTAGTTTATAATAAATACTTAAATTATTCACATGGACTTCGTCGAAAATCAGAAAAGAGTGTATGCTTTCCATTGCTAGCACAATTGTCATCTGCGGACTGTGCTGTTGCCGGGAACGGGAATGGAATGGGAAAACAGGACGAGTAAAGGGTTAAAACACTTGGTTTCAATTGTGAACATATACCCGTACAATCAACTGGAAGCTTTCTGTAGCCTAGGAATGAGAATGGGAAAGTTAGTTAAGTTTGTCTCTCGATCCCGTTCGTAGTGCACGTATTGTGCGTAGGTATCTTCATTGTCCAGGACGTCGTGACCAACAACGTTTCTCTCCAGCAGTAGTTTTGGAACAACAAATCTGGAGTGAATACTGGTAGAGACAAATGTTTTCATTCTCAGATTCGTTTCTTCTTCAGATAAAGGCATTTCCTTTAATAATCTGAACGATAACAACAGCGCATTTTATAAAATGTTTAGATATTAAATTTCAGAATTAGCTAATCCGTGTTTAAATGAAAGAATTAAGCTTTACATTGACATTACTTCCTGCATCCAGAACCAGTTTTTACATATCTTCTATAAATAGTACTATGCAAGTTTATTTTTGTATCTCCTTATTTGTTGGAGATGAACATTTCGTTGTAGGCATAAGAAGGACATAGGAAATTAATTGGCTTACTTAATCTTACTTAATATTTAAAATTCCATTATCTTTCCATGATATTTTGAGAAACAAATGAACAGCGACAAAACTTCAAAGCACTACAGATTTTTAACACCTGAAACTAATATTAATGGATATTTTTGAAGTGGCTGATTCTATTGAAATGAATTGCATTTTATAAAATAATCTATGTTTTATATAGTACCTACATGTTTTGACTATCTTGTAACGTTTACCAATTATTAAAATATGACAAAAAGGTTTGCTTCCGTACGAAGTAAATTTCAGGACTAATCCCAAGGAAATTGAAGAGATGCATTTTATTTACCTATAAATACCTTAAATATGTGTTATTTAAATCAATATTGTTTGAGTCAGTTTTCAGAAACTCACAAATTTCTAAAAGTTTTCCATGCAGATGGTAGTTTGGGGTAATGAATTATTTTCTTGAACATTTTCGTTACATCTTTGGAAGATTTAAACTTAAATATGAATTTTTCAATTTCTCGGGTTTGAATTCTTCTGTTTACACATACACATTCGCGATCTTATTGTAAAAACACTTTTTGCCTATTTTATTCGGATGTCTTCAAAACTTTATTTTTGGTGAAATCCTGATATCTTAACTATAGCTGGAATGCAATATTTGGCCTACTATTCCACGTTGCTGCCAACGTAGCAACTATATGTGTTGTGCATTGCCAGTATAGGCTACTTGGTGTAAACAGGATGACAGCGCCTCCAATAAATACTAATTAATACAAAAAAGAATAAAAATTATGCGCTATCCACAAATGGCATTCCGTTATGGAAATTTGTCAAAGACAAGCACAGAGAATGTGCTATTACTGGTAAAATTTGGTTAATGTCGGTGTAAGAAAGCTTGAGGGAGCTGATTATGACCTTCCTCTTAAGGCCGCTATATCCTACTCACGTGCCGACCCTTGACTATCCTAATCCGTTTTAAACAGTGGTTCATCATGCAGTTTATGACGTAAGAAGGAGAAAATGCACTGTCACTTAAAGCAAGAAAAAAGTATTTTAACTGATTGTTGACCATTATATCAAGGTGAAATGAAAGTAGGAAGTAAGCTGAAAGAAACAAAAGGACCATGGAGGAGGAGGAGGAGGAGGAGGAGGAGGAGGAGGAGGAGGAGGAGGAGGTGGTGGTGGCTCATATGGCTATATACTTATTACCTGGAGTGTATACCAAAAATGGAAAACTTACAAATTTCTCTGGGACCTACTTAGAATAGTTGAGAACATTGCATTCTTATGCCAAATTCTACACATAGTTTTCAGAGGAAATACTTGTTTTGATATAAAAATATTACTAGAAAATCTTCTGTGTGTATGTGTCAGGAGGTCTATCTCTGGGGATGAAGAATATTAAATATAATCATAAAAGTGATGATGCGAAAATTTGCGGTTCAAATTATTCAACCCAGCGCAGCTCTCACAGCTGGACCGAAGTAGGTAGCATTCGCTTAAGATGTTTAATAGTCCTAACTTTTTTTAGAAAAAAACAAAACCGCTCCAATCAGACATAATTTGTATATTTTTGTGTATCGGTTAGACCATAGTGATATTCACAGAAAGTTACTGTGTAAACTGTTGATTCCAAATATCCTCTTTGTGAACATCAGCAATTTATGGGTTAATCACTGTTATTGGTTTGAATTTTCGATATTTTGGTAAATATTTGAAGCTTTATTCCCATTCAGCTGTTTATTGCTATGTCATGGAAGAGCATGGAGTTTCAAGGCAGCATAAGCCACACAGAGATGTCATTGAAGAGTCATCATTCTCTTAAGACAAGGTGCCTACGACCTTTTGCCATTCCCGGATTCTGTCCCTTACTGGTGTGATAATGGATTTATAATAATAGTCAGTGGGTAGATGGTGTTTTTTTTAAATAAAATGTTGCAAGTTGTAGGATGGAAGAGAGGATGTGTTATTAATTATAGGAGGCCATTGAGATTATGATTGGCCTAAGGTGAGTCTGGGTTGCCTGTAGGTTTTCCCGAGGCCTCGGATAAATTGACTGAAGCTGCAAGGAAGACGGGAGCAGAATTTTTGAGAGAGTTTGAGGATATGGTCATTTAATTTGGGAAAGGATAAGTCTGAATAGTGTTTTCATTAGAAGTTTACCAATCGAGAGCTGTTGCTACTCGAAGGTATCGGTTATTAAGTATTTGAAGTTTGTAGAGGTGAGTTTTTGCAGGCTGCGCCCCTGACCTGAAGGCCAGCATAAGGCGAACTACTCATTTTAACTGTCGTTTTAGCCTCCTATGTTCCTCTAATACGTAATGGAACTATTTCTGCAAATATTTATCTAGATTAACTTTAAGATGTCCCGAGTACGACGAGGTTGATTACGCCAATTGTATTTTAAAAACTTGTCTAATAATTTGACTCATACGCCCTGGTGTTTTTCTGTAAGTGAAAGCTTTGCGTACAAAATAAAATGTTTTGAAAATATTGTATGTTATTCGATCGAAAATTATGAGCTATACAATGTAGCATGTTTAGTGTATGCTGATACACCTACTGTTTGTTCTTTTCAAGTCAATCAAATGAGGTGTCAAGTCGACAACTAAGAACATTTTCGACACCTGCTTTTTGCGTTTTAATCAAGCGACAAAGCCACAGAAGGCGCTCGAGTAATTTGTTGTCGAGTTGGTACTTCATTTTATTCACCTTAAAGTAATAAACAATGTAATTCATACTACTTGAAACGTCTGGGAGGAATGAGAGGGCAGCGAAAGTGAGACGGATGACCGTTATGCCGTTAATTGGATCAGCAAAGGTATGCAAGTAAAATATAGGTAACATCCATTACCTTACCTGACTAATCCTTGTTTCAAATAAGCTTGCTGCGATCTCCTAACGATCACGTGTACTTATCACCTCTCGGTCGTGGTATATTGTAGGATAAAGATGAGTTCGTTATTTAACACGATATATTTGATCTGTTCGAAGAGAATTGACAAAAATTAATGTTTTCATAACCGTATAAATTAAATGTATTACGTAAGAAAGTTTGGGATGCATGTTAATTCTTAAACGAAATAAAGAGGAGGATCCTTTGCTTGAAACCTGCCTCTCGAGATGACTGATGCGTTTATCGTTAGTCGTGACATTGTTGTTTATATGACTTTTATCGCTGATCTTGGTTTGAACTGGATTTGTTATACATTACTATTCAACGTGTCAGCTACTTTTGCATGCCTTTACATCTTTGTCTTCCTGGCAATTACTGTGATTTGTTTATTGCAGGTTTCTAAGTAGTATGAAAACAGCGCTAAGGCGCGGAAAGCATTAGCGAATTAGGACCAAGGGGAGTGCAATGGTATGCGGAGGAATTAATGTCAGCGGCGCTATGTTATTAACCCTATAATGCATGGTGTTGCGCAACATTAGACTGTATTGAGCTTGAAAAAATATTTCAGTGCAGTTATTTTGTTATAATATTTTACTGGCCTTTGTCAATTATACACACAAAATTTTACACGTTTGAATTGTAAATATTTTATTATTTTTACAATTATATTGTAGTGTTTTTTACTATGAAAAGGTAAAATCCAAACAACTGTAGTCAAATGATACCCCGTCAACATCCAAGCGAGCCCTCACATAGATTACTTTACTTGGGCTCTCCTCGTCCTTTACCACAGGCACATTTGACTGCAGTTGCCGAGAATCGAATCCAGGACGTTCATCTCTTAATGGATTGCCAATCCACCCTATCGCTTTAACGACCATGATTATTCTAATTCATTGCGTTGAGTCACCGCAGAAAGCGGTATGAGAACCGGTTTAGAAATTAGGCGGAAACGGCATAAGTAGGAAAACAATTCATGTAGTAAAGATTTAATCTAAACCCAAACGGTCATCTGTTTTACTATCGTTGTATCCTTCTCTCTACCCTCCGATACGTTTACACCAGGATTAAAGTAATTTGATATACATTATAAACACACTATTTTGTAGAACACATAATACTTTATGGAATAACATAAAACGGTGTATCAAAACATTTTATTTTGCACGCGAAACTATCACTTGAAAAAAAAAAAAAATGCCACCAGAACTTATGAGCCAACCCGTCAAAAGAACTGGAAACTAAAGTGGGTATTCCGTGGCATTAAAACGTAAATGAATGTGAATGAATTTGTTAGTTTCATCGTACCAACGTAGTATCTATAAATCTATGGCAAACTCTCGGAGAGACAATTTTTCCGACTGATGCTCCAATGCTGCCATTCCGAGGGGACGACACTGCTTTAATCCCATTAATTTCGTGTCAACGATGCATAGTCGTGCAGAATAAAAGATAGAGGTAAAGGTTCACATTAAGGAATGACCCTTGAAATCGCACCTGCATCTTTTATGCTTCGAACACTACTTCTGTAAGGAAGATAGGGAAAGATGACAAAGAGACCCGAAGGACGACCACCGGGAGATGACGTGCGCAAGCCACTCCAAATTGAATGCTGAAGCCTGCCCACAAGCTATGATGGTCAAGGGAAGCCGATCAAGAGGTGGCTCCGTCAACAGCCGAAACCTTTACAAAATGCATCACGATTACTCAGCCGCAGCACGCTGACACCGTCGCTGACACCGTATAATGACTGAAGTAATTGATGAATACAGAAAAGTCATGAAAATAGGAACCATTCCAGCATTCGTTTGCCGACTTGGGGGAATCTGCAGAAAACGAGCTTCACACGGTACCACGGGAGCCACTCCTCGGTCCGTGCAGAAAAAGTACACGATTTACAAGTATGAGGCAATTGCTTTTAAAATAAGGAACACCAAATGTACTTATTTAGCCAATTCATCCCTAAGCAATTCAGAGTTTGCTCTCCTAGCTGCTTGGCCATTACATAATAATATGCGACTTCTATTCTAATAACTATGTTTTCTATAAATGTTGAACTGTGATCAACAGAAAAGTAAGTGTATTGGACTATTAACGTTTAATGATCATACTAAATGTTTCATAGAAACTGGTTTTGAGTTTAGCAAAAGCTTAACAATATTTTAAACATATAAGAATTTCAGTATTATATGTGTGATAGATTAATACTGTCGCGAACCCGATGGCGCGGCTTCTGTACACAAAGAGCCGGAAAATAAAGATAGCGGAGATAAAATACTTACCGACAGAAATAAGTGAGGTAAATGGAAATTTCTAGTGACTTCTTGATTGATAGAGATTATTTGGTTTCTGGTTTGTTTTAGAACAGCCTAGAAATTATCAATGGAGGTATATATAAGAGATTGTGACACGCCAGTCAGGAAAACAGAGCAGTAGTACTAAACAGCTGTGAAGTGTTGTAACGAGAGCTGATGTAAACAGGTGTAATCAGAACGCTTTTGTGATCATCGACCTTGTTAGATTGTGTATGTGATGTAATACTGTTACTTTGAGTGTATTTCTACGCAAATAAAGAGCGATTTGAATTTCCGCAAATTGGACTTTTAATTCTACAAACCCACAGAGTCACAATATGTAAGGTACTTAGATCTAGCGACAATGCTCTTTATCTGCGGCTCGCTGGAGAAGCTTTTCAAAAACAATTTCTCACCAGCTTTGGAATCTGTATTTTGTTGCATTTATACTTCTCATCAGACTAGGATTCGTGGAGTGGGTTTTGAAAGAAACTCTTAACTCAATACCTATTGGTATTTAATTAAGTGTAGATAAATTACTTACGCAGGGTGAATCAATAAGGCACCGACATCGCTAAGTATGTTGCACAGGCCAGCACACTGTTCATTTTTCAACCAGGACTCCACTTCCTAAAACGCACGGTTTGGATGCTGTAGGACGGCAGAGTTAGAGAACTGGTGTCCTAAGTGCATGTTTGAGAGGACGAAAATCCACTTGCGCTAATCGTTCGAAGTCACCAACACACGTTTAGTATCAACCTATAGGCTGGAATAATTGCTGACCATATAATTAGTCTGTACATACTATCAAACAGACCAATAGGACCGTTCTACCTCGCATTTCTTAGAGTGATTTGGCCTACCTTATTGGAGGACATCGCACTACCTACACGTTCGGCAGGTAATGAAGCCGCAACACGACTGAGCTAAATGTGCGGAATCCCTTAACCACAGATTCCCTTAACATTACATACACCAATTAATGGATTGGTAGAGGGGACCAGTTCTATGGCCAGCACGATCACCAGAACTGATACCACTGGACTAGTATGAAAACCACGGTGTACGCTACTCCTGTAACGTCAGAAGAGAACGCCATTGCACGAGTATATGGAGCGATTACCATTCTTTCAAGTCAACCACACTTATTGGAACATTACGTGAAGCTCAGCGCAGCCGATATACGTTCTGCATTGACGTAGAGGTATCTAGTTTGAACCCCGTTTGTAATGTTAAACTGCTTTGTGCTGCATACCATCTTTTCGTGGTATTGACATGTGGAAGGACTCTTTTATGGTCTAGTGCTCCCAAACCGTGCATTTCCGGACATGGGTTGCTGCTTTAAAATGTTCCGTTTGCCGTCCTGCATAACATACCGAGCGTTAGCGATGCTTTTTGACTCATCCTGTATAGATTGTTATGTATTATCTATATGAAAGATCTCGCAAGAGTGCTTGCTTATAAAACCGTTGGAAATTCTCAAAGAATTCCAGAACGTTCCAGAAATCGGCAGACTGGAAACTATTACAAGGTTGTAGTTTTCTCTAAATAGTCATTCTGGTGTTTATCCTGGGTGAGAGCAGTTTATTTGTCTCTTACAGACCGGCCGCTCGGCGCCAGCCCCGTCGGGTATCTGGGTCACCATAGTATTCTGTTGCTTTATACAAATATTTAAAATGTAATTTTACATTACATAACATGCTTTAATTGCAACTGTGTGAAACAGGAATTTTATTCTGTTACAGTCTTTCATTAAATATGTTTGTGCAAGTTTCAAATGTTACTTAGAAGGTTGATATATCTATGTCTTCTAAGAATGTTAGTAAATGTACATATAAATGAGTGATAATGTACAGAAAGTGCTGCTTATTTGAATGAAATGACGCAATAATTGCTTTAGAAGGTAATTAATTTTGACTTTTATTCATACATTGAGACTGTTACTTGGCAGTACTGAACTAACATAAAAAGTACATTTTCTGTAAATGAGTCTTTCATCTGTGTATCGCAAAATCTAAAATAATTATTTTATGATCTAATTGATTCTTAGGTTGCACAGGGGCCAAGCAGTTATACTGCTTGACTCTCTCAAAGGCGGCCCGGGTTCGAGCCCATGGCGTCCGCATGTAAGTTTTGTGGACAATACGGCGCTGGGACGGATTTTCTCCGGTACCTCCGGTTTCCCCTGCCATTTCACACCACCGATATTCATTTCATGTATCATCAGTGTCACCACTTGTGGTGCCGCATAAAAGCGGGTGTTAAACACTGCAAAAAATGACATGTACTCTTCCACAGGATAAAATTCCTCCATTCGGATAAAATAGCGCGCAAGCACTTAAGTAGCTGATATGTGACTTAGTTGTTTTAAATTTACTTTCCCAGGCTAGTGTACGTTTACTTTAATAATATTACTGCATTTAAAAAACTATTTTTATGTGAGGATTTTTGGTTTTGCAAACAACTGCTGTTAGATAATGACGAGCCGATGTTTTGCTCAAATTCAAAGTAAGGTTTACAGGTACTGGAGTATAGAGTAGGTGTCTAGTATAAGAAAAATGTTAACCTTTCTTTCTAAAATGATAACTTTGAATCCGTGATCTCTGTGACGTCATTATAGACAACAAGTCAATCCAAAAATAGTCTATAATAAGACAAAGTGTTGTCCTTGATAGTGAGGTAAAAATTTGTGACAGCACTTATCACTAGAACCGGAGGGGGAATTTAGCCCCTCACCCATGGGACACCTTACGGGTCTATGTCTCCGGGAGGGAGAGGTGAGGTGAGATAAGCGTAGTAGGATCTGACGAGAGATTGAAAAGGTAGGGTTCATAACAGCTACATAATGAAACTCCCCAGTGTCGGATCGTCCAATGGTGTCCCTTCTGTGAGAATCGAATACCTTTCCAGATCGGGAAGACGAGATTTACAGAGAGTAAATTTCATGCCATACAACCCTAAAGCTCCCGGAGAACCTTAGAATCCTGAAATAACCAAACAGGATGAGAGATGTACTGAAATAAAAAGTGAAGTGAATTGGAATTCGGACAGAGAATTCTGGAACTGTAAGTATCCTTTTGGGCATTCTCCTAGCGACTCAAGAGAAAACTCAAAACAAACCAATGGATCAACAAGGTCGGGCATAGGAATCGAACACAAGATCTCCGAACGAAGGCCACAGGTTGATTACTATAGTTGATACTATTAGTATATAACATACTTTGAGTGCAAAAACATAATTACTTTATCAAAGCAGTTTATATATGAAATGAATTATGAAGTTCCAAACAATATATCACGTTCTGTAAAAAAATATATTGTGTGAAATGGCTTAGAAGCGTTTTATGAAAGTTTTATCATTTTGAAATTTTTGTGTGAGTTGGATAAATTGGAAAAGTAATATTTAGATTTGTTGATAAGCTTGTCAGTGGATGTCTAACAAAACGGTTCAAGATTCTTTAATTTCAAATAGCATTTTCATTTCGATACCTCGAATGCCATAAAGACTATTTTAATTAAATTCGAGTATTTGTCTATTCTTTTTCTAAGCAGTCACTGAAAATATTTAACACATGGAGTTTCACTCAGTTCATTAGAAATATTTTTATATTGTGAAAAGAGAAATAATGAAAACAAATCAATATTCTTTTGTACTTCGAAAGATTTTGAGGAATTTATTCTTAAAGCTACTATGAGGAGCATTAAACATTGGAAGTTTGCAATCGGAGTTTCTTAATTTGTTTTTCCAAAGCACAGCAGGTTCGAAAAGTTATATAACATTTTTGTGCCCCGATAATTATATATGTATGCAAAATTAATATTTTAAAAATGTTATCGAGTAAAACATGACTTAGAGCAGTAACATTAAATTGTGAAAATAATAAGTAAAATGTTGATGGGATACTATAATTACGTTTTATTATTTATTTGTAACAAAGTTATAATTAAGATAAATTAAAGCTAAACTTTAGTATATTAACTTACGAAGTTGCATACACTTTTCGTTACTATTTTAGTATCCATATGCAGAACAGTTTACACTGCTATTTATTTTGGTTTTACTTTCTGGTTACAAGAATAAACATAATAGTTTATAAAACATAATGAGACACAGGGTTGCTTATACCTCATACTTATATTTTTAATAGAAGCAGTGCTTAGTCGCTAAAGAAGAAATGAATCCCCCAATAGGATCAGAAATCCAGGCCATTGCAAGAAAAGACAGCTCTAAGCCACGTACTTTTTCTCCGCTTCACTAACTTAAGAACTTTGTGAACACAATGCTGGCTCCGAATAGTTCTTTACTTTAGCACCCTCTCTTTCCCCTGATGGCGCCGATATTTGTTGGAGATACGGCACTGGACTGCGCAAGAGCCTGCCTATTTATATGCGAGTCGTGGGAGGCTTGGAGTTCGGAATTTCCTGCTATATTCAGCTCACACCGTGATTTGTAATTCCTACATGTCCTGGAACTCATTTTCATTACCTTCTGCGTTCCTGCTCACTTTTATCAACCTTTTTGTTCGCTTTTGAAGTAAGCAACTGCTGCTTCTGCTTGCTGTACGTGACACTAGGTATGCATCTTGTTTAAGCACCGACATAAATATATCTAAACAGGATTTTTGTTTGTGTGAACATTTGGCTCATATGAAGAATAATACGAATACCTTAAGTATTGACTTCGGGGTTGCCATCATCTGTATGTAAATGAATTGACGTTTGTTAGTAAAACAAAAACTCGAGAGCCCACCTCGGTAGCCTAGGTGGTAGCATGTCTGCCTCACGTTTAAGAGGACCCGAGTTCGAATCTCGGCTAGCGTGAGTTTCCTGGATAATGTTTTTTTCCGGTTTTGCCTTATCCTAAAAGAAGAATGTCGGGTAACTCTAAGCTCCATGGACTCTGGGCTTATTTGAGCATAATTTCATCCATTCCATTTATCGTTGGATATGAATTAAAAGTTAAATGCCGTAAATTACAAAGGAAAAAAAATACTCGAAAATGGCTGAACCGATTTATCTAATTTTGGTTTTGAAATATTTTTATATAACCAAGGAAGATTTAAAAGTTGAAGAAAAAACATGAAGTTATAATAGACCGGGTTATTAACTAAATATAAAAATACACACGCAGACTTTTACGGAACATACATACCTTCTTTTATTTTCGACAAACAAAAGCATTGCAAAATAGAAAGATATTCCACTTCTTGCCAAAGTCTTCAAAAGCTATTTCACTTATCATATTTTATCAAATAACCTATAGATTTCCGTCACTTCACAGACTCGGAAGAGGATCTTATTCACCGTGTTTTTCGGAGATAACGCAACAGTACACAAACTACGAGGGCTGTTCAATGAAGAATGGTCATAATTTTTTTGACAACGTACCTTTACTCATCCTCATAATTTTTATGGTCCTTCTCAAAATAACCTCCCTTGAATGCGATGCACTTGTCCCAGCGTTTCTGCCAGTCTTCAAAGACATGCTGGAAACCATTTTTTGAGAGATCCTTCAAAATCACCTCTGCAGCCTTCACCACTTCTTCTGATGATGGATAATGTCTCCCATGAAGGCGGTTCTTCAAGTTAGGGAATAGAAAGAAGCCACATGGGGCTAAATCCGGACTGTAGGGAGGGTGAGAGCTGTACTTCACGTTTATTTTTGCAAGATATTCAGCAACAACTTTGGCAATATGCAGCCACGCATTATCATGGTGCAGCATCCAGCCTGCTTCATGGAAATGTGGTATTTTGCGCCTGATATGGACTTGCAATGTTTTCAGGACATCGCTGTAGTATTGTCCAGTTACTGATGTGTGTGCAGGTACAACATGCTGATAAACCATTCCATGAATGTCAAAGAATGAGATGACCATAACTTTCCCAGCAGAAGCAACCACGTTTGCTTTTTGGGGGGTTGGTGATAAGGGAAATTTCCACACTGAGCTTTGCTGTTTGCTCTCAGGATCAAAATGATGTAGCCAAGTTTCATCAGCAGTGATTACGTTTGATAGAAACTCCGGATCTTCCTCTAACATCAACTTTAACTGCATGTTACCTCCATCGCGGTAAGCGATACTGAACATGTCTGAAGTTGCCTGGTTCTTACAGGCGAGAACCAGGAATACCAGCAATGAAACTACTACGGCGTGTTTGTTTTACATTAAGCTAACAGAATATAAGATTAAATTTTAGTGTGAAAAATTATAACCGTAAAAAAGTTATGATCATTCTTTATTGAACAGCTCTCGTATAATTGGCTGAGTGAACAAGCAATATTGGCGACAAAAAATACAAATGTCGATGATCTCATTGTGACCTTAGAGAATTTTCTTTCGGTTTTCGTAAAAATCAATTGATACAGTTATTAACCAGGGTGACGTAATCAACTATCCCATTTTTAAATTCATTAGATGTCTGGACTTCCACCTCACAATTTAAAATTATAAATAGGATCAGTTGCGATCATGCTGTGTAATATTAATCAACCACGACTGTGTAGTGGATCGAGAATAACTGTGAAAAAGCTAATGAATAGGGTCATCAAGGCAACAATCATCAAGGGAAAGTGGTAGCATGTCTGCCTCACGTTCAAGAGGTCCCGAGTTCGAATCTGTGAGGGTGAGTTACCTGTTTAAGGTTTTTACGGGGTTTTCCCTTATCCTGAAAGAAGAATGTCTGGTAACTCTGAGCTCTATGGACCCTGGAATAATTTGAGCATCATTTCACCTATTCCATCGTCCGGTATGACTTAACGTTGGAGGACGTAGATTACAAAAAAAAAAAAAAAAAAAAAAAAAAAAAAAATGAGTTCCAATGATTCTAATGGATTTGTCTTTTGATTTTGAGTGTCTACAGTTTCCGGTTCATTTGACCTTTGCGCTGAGCATAAATAAATCGTAAGGTTAGTCCTTGGTAGTTTGCGGAATTAACTTGGATTTTCCCTGTTTCTTTCTTGCAGAATTATACGTCGCGAGTTCGCGCGTCGGAAAGCCATCTTTATATATTTACGCGCCGCAAAAAGACAAAAAGTATTGTTATTCAGAAAGCTTTAAATTGACTAACTTAATTGTAACTGTGTTGTATTTAAATTCACTACCACTTGCAGAACAGATAACTAATGTGAATTTATTTAATTTAAATAGATAAGTTCAGACAACTTTTATTGGCGGCACGAAGTTCGCCGGCTCAGCTAGCAATTTGATAATTATGCCTCTCCATGTTCAAACACATCATTTTGTAGCGAAAGTCAACCGTCATTTGTTTACGATTATGCTTGTTTTTTTCTGTGTTAGTTTTAAGATTTAGTCAAACGTTATGCGTTGGGCGGTTAATTAAGTCCGAGGGTTTCTATTTTAATTCTGCTTATATAATATCTTTAACTTATGTTTGTTTTTGAGATTGGGCATTGTTTTATAATTTACTAGCTAGTGTTAATTGTACAGTAAGCCGGGATTACATATTTATCTAAGCATACCGTGAAAATAAATTGCTTTTATTATACCTTTTTAAGAAAGCCTTATTTACATTGAAATAGAGTTACTCTGCAATCCCAGAATCTATTGTAATACTACATAAGATGACTAATTACAAAGTACTTCAAAACAAATGAGTACTATTTGGATCCTATGTCAATTTGTTTTATCCCCATTTTAACCCTATTACGGAACAAGAAATATAACTTTTTATGCGATAGAGCTTGTTTACTTTTGTGATCATAAATAGTTAACTTAGTTTAGTTCATATATCTGCCCGGATATTCTTAGATCATAAAACAGTACATTTTTAATTTGTGAAAGAAAAAGGGAAGACAATAATTATACTTTACATTTAGAATCACAAGACTTTCTCTAGCCACTATCGTTTACATTTATTTTCCTCTAAAAGCCATGGAAAGATAGAGTCAGACTGAAAAATTCAATGCCATAGCCGGGATTTGAACCGCGGATCTTCTGGTTGCCGTCCAGCCGCTCTAACCCTTGAGCTACTATGGCCAACGTGCCGATATGACATTAAATTCTGCAACTGACTCTATCTTACCCGTAAGCCACTTAGGAGTTCTTATAAACACATGAGACAACTACCTTAATGGCGACTTACTATGCTGTAAGTACTTTAAGGCCTGGGCTTTATAGTTAACCACTATTAGGTCAATTAATGGAAATTAATTGTTCTTTCCTACTGGCCTTGTGTAGGCTAAAATATGGAAAAATAGAGTCAGACTAAAAAGTTCAATGCCATAGCCGGGATTTGAACCGCGGATCTTCTGGTTGCCGTCCAGCCCCTCTAACCCTTGAGCTACTATGGCCAACGTGCCGACATGACATTAAATTAATTTAATATATATTTGTATATATTATATTATACATACAAATGTATAAAAATATTAAATTTTATCTCATGTGTTCATGAGAACTCCTAAGGGGCTTACCGGGAAAAACAGAGTCAGTCGGAGAATTTAATGTCATATCGGCACGTTGACCATATTAGCTCAAGGGTTAGAGCGGCTGGACGGCAATCAGAAGATTCGCGGTTGAAATCCCGGCTAGAGCATTGAAGTTTTCAGTGTAACTCTATCTTTCCATACTTCAGCCTACACACGGCCAGTGTGTAAGAACAATTAATTTCTCTAAAAACCATCCTTACAAAATTAGTTTTTTATCTTCCTCATGTTACTTGAGAATAAATTTCATTACACCTTTAGTTGAAGGTACAAGAGGATACAGGAGATTGAATTTGTAGTCAAACATTTAAGAACTAGGCCATATGCTGACCTTGAAATTATTTTTCTTTCCATAAGGTAGCAAAAAATACCTGAATGGTTACAGAACTTCAAACAGAGACCAGTTTTGCAAGTTTTGAAAGCTTAAAACGAATAGAAACCTATATCTCAAAATGGCTCAGGTTCAAAAGATTATTTGAAAGAAATTATGCCTTTTAAAATATCTATAATTCATGTGCAGTAAGTTTTTGACGGTCTCTTAGGATTTACAGTTATATAAATAGATACAATATTCATTTCGAATGATGGGGACTTTAGAGCTATTTGCAAAAGGTTCGGAATATACATTTTATTAATTATGGAATTATCTTAAACAAAATATGTACTTGTTGAAATATTACAGTAACTTTTTAGAAAATAAAAGATAAAGACATTTCTTTCTATAAGGGATAGTTTTGTGTTGGGGATTTTATTGTGTGGCATATTTCGTAAAAATGAATTTAAATACAAGTTTTTATTTATTCCACTTTGTGATTTTGAGATATAATACCCACATTCGTGCGCAAAGGTACACTCAGTTATCTCTCTATAATTTTGTTATCCTATTCTGGTTACTCAAATCATATGTTTACAGTGATCTTTTGATGTAGAGTTTTTGGGAGGAATGCAATACCTACTTGATTTATCTAATAGAGAGACTAAGAAAAACTGCTTTTGGTTTCTCGTCATACATTTATATTCTATTATGTAATAAGGCCAAGACGACGCAATATGCTGAAAGACTAGCGGTATCTGATGTTTCCTAAGGGTCCTTGATTCAGCTCCAGTTCCCATGACGATAACTCATTCAAGCCTACTACAAAAGGTCACATTGCGTACGTATTTGCATATATTTTTGTCTTTACTTGCGACATTTGATTTTATCAAACAGAAGCATCAGGAGGCACATTGACGTTCCAGTTTCAGAAACAGGGAATTAGAATGTATTGGATAGTATACGCTTCCTGGAGCTCACTGCTGATATGGAAAAACGGCAAAGTCGAGGTAAAAGGCTTAGAAGGCCATGATACTTGGAACGTAAAAGTGAACGGCTATGGTTTCAATAGATATCCTTTAGTGTCAGTGTAAGAAAGGACAACAAAGCAAATAGATAACAGAGGAACGACAAAGGCTGGAGAAAAAGGTAAAATGAGAAAGAATAAGGAACTCCTAAGAAAAATAAACAAAATAATCCATAGCTTACATTTGAGTAGCCCAATGGAAAAGTGCATATACCACCTGTCTAGTACATTTGTGATTTTAGTAAAGAGAGACAGCTTCTGCTATTTATTATCATAAGTTGTAAATTCTAGTAGAATGACATATGATTCGTTGAAAGAGGACATAATAAATATTTACATGAATTGCACATTCACAGTGCAAAAAGGCTGTGCCATTCACTACTACAGTATTTTTAAGTCGATTGTTCCCTTTCACCAGTAACACTTTCTGAGATTATGTGATTGAGCACAAAAATGCACTTTTAGAAAAGGGTTTGTAGGTAGAGGAAATATTGTATTCACCAAAAACAAACATTGTTTTGAGTCCCTAAAAGGAAACATTTTAGAAACGTGGGATGTGTATATGTATACGCGTGCGCGCCTGTGTGTGTATGTGTGTTGTGTATCAGTTAATAAAAAAACCTAAAAATAAACACAGAATTAAAATATTTATGTGACACAAACAGGCTGTTTTTTGTCATTTAAAGATATCAGAAACATATTTTGTTTACAGTATAAACTTAATCTGTTTTGTGATCTATGCTGACCTTAGATACAAAATTATAGGAGGAAAGTGCACGATTCCAACATTCTGAATTAGAGAAGCAGTGTGTCACAAATATCATGTTTGTATTAATGTATTATTTTTATATTTACACGCAGAAATAAATGCGTAACCGCCATTCATTCAGTGGTTATTGTGTAGCCATGACTAGTGCCTTAAGTTAGCTTCTTAGCTTTGTAGTGATATCAGTGCGCTTAATGCCGTATCTTCAGAAATAAATGATTGTTACCTTGATCTGGTTCATCCTGCATTGTCTTTTCCTCTGCAAAGTATCTGAACAGGCACTCAGGTAAGGCAACAATACCGTCGGTGCGTATAGGCAAAATAAGTAAAAAATATGGACTCTGTATCTATTTTAGAACACAATGCATCTTCTCCAGGTGTTCACTCGACAGAAAGGCTATAGATATAAAAATCCCATCCTCAGGCGATTGAAATTGCTTTTTACAGCTACTAGCATAAGCAAAACTTTCAGTATAGAGTAGGTACTTTACTTCAGTTTATAGACTACTAATTAAGCGCGTATTCATGGAGCACGTAGAATGCACACAAGTGATGGAAAGGTTTTACCTCATTTTTATTCATGGTTTCCTATCGGAAGCGTTACCTTTTCGCGCCTGCGTAGTGTAGTACATTGATTGATTGTGGTTTAGCTGATGGAGATAGCAGTGTGCGCATCTGTATTACTGCATTTACATAGAGTAATGCATCAAAACCGCGGCCGTGTTTTCTCTTTTTGCATCAGGCTTACACGCCGTGTAATGCTCCGGTTAAACAAAAACTTGAACTGTAAACAGAAAATGTAGAAGAAATGTCTGTTTTATCAACTTGTTTTAAAAACAGTATTGTGATATAAAACAAGGGAAGGAAAATTATATTCCCATTCTTATATTCTCTGTTTCTTTTGTTATCTCTATTGTTTTTCCTTTCCGCTCGCACAACTCATTAACCATAGACGATGGTGATTTAATTATCTCTTTGAATCACATGCACATATACTGTTTTGAAAATCAAATGTATACGATTAAAGAAAGAAAAGCATTATTGAAAATTATTGAATAAAGCAAAGATGCCATAAAATACATTAGGAGCGAATTAAATGTGTAATATAAACTATTCTCAAGCGGGATAACGATTGACGTTAAATTTACTAAATAGTCCTGCATAATGGCGTTCCTGGGTAAACACTTTTACTGGTATGTTAAATTTAATTATTTTGTGATTAGATTTACTATCACTAGACGTGTAACGACGTGAACAATGTGAAAACAAGTTATCGTAATCCAATCTGCAGGCTCTTTAAGTTAAAATTCAAATGTGTGAAGTTTTTTTAAGAGTGTTAGGTATATTATACAGGTTGCCTCTAAACGACACCGAGCGATTATAGCCGTTGCGAAGTTTATAACTTAACTAGTCCGAATTTCGGTGTTGCAGCTTTGAAGTCCTGTTAGGTATTATTTTATGCAGCATTAAATATTACATGATTTTGTGATTAGGCAGCGCAGGAACCACTGATGTGCGAACCTCAGAAGTTGTTAATGGGACGCACCGGCCACGAAAACAAAAACATTGCTCGTTGCTCTTTATCAGTGACCCTACCTACCTTTCAGGCAATGGGGCAAAGGGCAGTTACTTGTGAAAAAGTCGACTAATAACTCGGACAGTTGCAAGGTTGCTCTTCAGCGTAAAACTACACATTCCGTCCTAATAGGGAGGATTTTGCGCGTACTTAGTAAATCAAAGCAATATGGAGTGCTATACAAACGCCGAAATGTCGGAAATGGTTTTGGTGGATGGAAGAGCTGAAGGGAGTTCAACGAACGCACGATTAATTTAGTTTCATTAAAAATATGAATTGTAAAAATAGCTACATCAATGATAATATTTATTTGTTTAACTTCAGAGCATTTTGTTATGATTTTACTTGTACAATACTTTCTACCACTTAATGTAAATATCAACAGTTTCCTCCTCAGTTACAAATGCTTTATTTACTATTATTAAACACGCGAAATAAAATGCTCGTCTCATTGTATAAGCCATTTAGTTCTGGTTAATTTAATCTACAATTCTTTCATGTTTTTTCTGTTCTGTTTATCGTTTAATGCTCGTATCCTCCCCTAACAAACATTAATTTCTCTCTAAAAGTTGTAAGTTGCATATGTGCACCATGGACTGCTATACGGGAATTTTGGAACACGTTAAACACTCATAAGCAATAATTAAGCAATAGCTTCTTTACTGCGCTTTCATAAGACAACAAAATTATAAATAGTAGTAAGCTACTGCGGAGTATGCCGGTATGTTTACAAAAAGTTACAGCACGCGGCATGGTGTGTGACCTATACCTGCGAACTTTGACAGTGTGAGGCACGCGTCGTTGTTCCTGTCACTACCTAATCCACACTCATTATGGAGCAGTTTTATGCAGCTCTATTGGTAGTAAAAACTATCTATATGTGTCACATTGAAGCTGAGAAACTACTTCTATATGTTAGTTTGGTGTCCTTTGAAACATCCTGTATATTTTGTTTGAACTCCTAGACAAGGGATTACCCATTAGGAATAATTGTGGTTTACTCGTACTTACTAGTGTCTGCACCGAGTGCTTGATTTAATTAAGGAGCTGTAACGCCACTGTGCGCAAATCCGTTTAACTGGCAGCAACCGTTTTTAAGACAGGGATTGCCACTGAATAAACGGCTTTTTTTTTAAATCTTCCCTCCGCTGTTCTCGCTGGTTTCTGTATGTTTAACATACATACATCCACATTTATGAGATACCAACGTCCATACAGTGCAATCCCCTACGCCTCGAAATACCAAAGCTGGGCGCTTGAGCAAGTATGGCCTTGGGCTCCAATTCAAAATTTAAACTCTAGTTTTGCACTCCTTAGCTTGGGTTGAGCATTACATTTTATCTGCCATTTATATGTAACAAGTTGATCTTCCCTAACCATCATTATGCTGTTCATACAGAAAGCAAAATATGATATGTAATAGCGTGTTTAAAAAGAATTTTAAACTAGCTAGTGCAAAGTTGAGTGCATTAAATCAATGTAAAACGAATTAAATTAAACTGTTCATATCACAAGAAGGATGTTATCCTAATCTCAAACGAAAGAAGGGAAATCGCTAATGCTTATCTTTTCATAGAAAGGACTACATTACAGTTTACCTTTAATCTGGAAAATTTTAACATGAAGTAGCGAATATTTCTGAAATGACTAATGCTGTTAAGAAAGTAATTCAAAAAGGTTTACTTTTATACTATTTTCATATATCTGAGCAAGAGTTTTGCTGCAGCTTACGGTTCCCAAAATGTGTTAAATTTAAGGAGAGGATGGAGAATGTCCATTTAATCTGAGATGACAATATTTCAAACTTATGAAGTACTAATCACAATTGTCAGCTTTTTTATTACATATAAAATTCACATACATAAGCGTTTGAGGTGACTAAATTAAAAGCGTAATTCTTATCTTTGAAAATCTCCAAAGTTTTAAATGAACACATTTTTTTCTTTTTGATTTATAGTTGTAGCGGTACATGCACGCGAAACTTTCTCCAACTTTTCCCACCTCTATTCATTTATTTTAATTTCGTGGTAATATCGCGACGATCTGTTGGTAGACAGACTCGGTGTGGCGGGCATTTAGCCTTTTTATAATTCCTGTAACATGCCATCTTCCTTTGTCACGGGTCCTTAGAGATCTTAGTACTTTGCTAACGTACCTTGCTTCTAAATGCGATGGGTAGATGGCAGCTCCGTCGCATGTTCACAGAGACCTTAGTGTAAGTGCAATATCTGCTTTTACACTTTCAATATCTGTGGAAAGATAACTTTCGTTGTTACCGTCTATTTTCACTGTTACTATCATCTTACACTTAAACAGAACTTTGGGTCAGTGTATTAAATATTTAACAAAATGGTAAACAAATTTGAATGCATACCGGTTTATTTAATATTATTTATACAGTTTAATAGTATATAATTTTACATTTGTTTGAAGAATTACATAGTGACATGAACAATTTAAACCTAAAAATTAATCCAACTATATGCGATAACCAAATGTAAAATGGGCAACTTCCATTAGCAAACACACGTGTTTCAACATAACATTTTGAATAGCACAGTATATAGTAGAAAATTACTTATAAGCCTGATTCAGCGTTGCCTAAACATGATCCAAAAACATACTTGCTACTAAGTTGTATATGAACTGACGTCTGCTTACTTTTTCACCTGTTACTTCCTTATAGAGTACCCATGCATTAATAGCTGCCAAGGCCAACACATTGAAAAAAAAATCATGCATAGGCTGCATCCATATATCACTGTGTACAGTCGAGCCAATTGATCAACGACGTCAACGCCGTACTTGGTGTTTTTGTAGTACGCCACTGATTCTGGTAGCTTTTTTGAATGTTGTTTATTTTTAGTAACTGTGTCATGCGTTGAACTTAAAAGAAGCATATTTTTGTTCTTTTTGCCTGATAGCATGTCAGAGTTATGTCACCTGACTTATAAAGTACAGTTATGTACAAAGCTGCTGCAGCAGATTTTGCAGATTTATGGATTTCCCTTCTACATTTCTTTACTGTACCCACAATGCTTGTTATTTTACGTATCAAAATTTCTGCAAAGCATTTGGCTGTGGAAAAATTGTCACGTGTAGTATTTCTTCCTACAAAATAAGAGCGCTGTATAAGACGCACTACACAATGCTCTGCAAGGGGCGCTGATCATCTTTGCCCAGGGGAAGCAAACCATTCACCAGATACTTTGAATTTGCATCAACTGCAAGCCAAAACTTTATTCCAAATTTGTCCGGTTTATTGCTCATATATTTAATGAAAGAGCATCCAGCCTTTCAAGGAAACAGTGATATTTTCACTTGGAATGTATCACTGCAAGGAATTGGCAATAAAATGATTCCAGACAGGAGTAGCAGCTGCAAAGCGATCTGTACTTAGTCTTTGAGAACGTGTGTCCTTGTCATCAAATCGCATAAACCACAACATTTCAGCGAATTTGTTTCTGCTCATTGTGTTCCTGAAAAATGGTGTTCCCTAGGTATTTGACCATAACAACTTCAATGGAAAGTTTTTTGCTCCAACACCTCGTAAATTCATAAATGGTAGCACGAATTGCGCCACTTGGGCAATAAAGCTTTCTTACTCATCGACAAAGGGTCTACAGAGTGCCATAAACCAATCAGGAAGGAAAACAACAACAGATGTCGACAGATCCGAAGGTTATTGTTCACACTTCTGTACCCGTCAAAATGACGGGTGGTGGTCCTTCTAGTAGGAGTTGTTTGTACCAGTTTTTAGAAAGGTCCAAAATGCTTAATTCTTTGTGGATGTGTTTATCATAAGTATTTATTAAAAGTCGTAGGCCATGGGAAGTGTAGGAAAAAACATAAGCAAGAAATAACACTTCTAAAACAGCACATCCGTCAAAATGACGGGTGCGGTCCTTCTAGTGTTAATTGATATTTTTATGGCAACCTAAACTACGAAAAAGAAAGAGAAAAAAAGAATAAAAGGCAGATTCGATGCCCATGGGATTTGAACTTAGGACATGTCGAATACCGGCCAAGATGTTACTGCTTCGACTATCCCGGGCGGTGTTTTTTCATTCAAATAAGACCAAAATATAATTTAGGATAACATCTCGAGGTTTTGCACAGTATAAAGCACTTTTTTCACCAGTGCGGAGACCAAAAGCAACGCGAGAGTGAAATACTTTAATTTAGCAGCAAACTGTGTCACTGCTCATAGAGGAAAACCCTTGGAGTGAGTCAGATGACTTTGTTTAGCTGATATACAGAAGTGCAGCACTATACCATCATTGACTTGAGTTAAGGCAATGAGTCATGTTTATTAGGTTTCATTAAAAGGAGGAGGTAGAGGGAGTGTATGCCACGTTTGTAAACAGATACATCGTGAATAGACCTTCAAGGATACAATAGTGTTCATGGTCTGTCGTGGGAACGTCCCAGTGACTTGGCGCTTTTGTACTAGACCTTGAGGTGAAGCTGCTAAGCAAAACAACAGATTTTCTTAATTTTCTCTAGAAACACACTTCCTTTATCCAAATGTGTTAGAGACTTTCATTGCTAAATAGAATATCACATCTGTTTTTTTTTTTACTTTCTATAACAGGTACATTGTCATTGTCATACGTTCCAACCAAAAATTTGATATACAGTTTCACCGGAAACACACGTTTTGTGACCCATTAAATAAAAATAAAAATAAAGTATTTTTAGAAACAGACCCCTTTGTGTGTGTTTGTGTGTGTGTGTGTGTGTGTGTGTGTGTGTGTGTGTGTGTGTGTGTGTGTGTGTGTGTTTGCTCGCGTGCGTGCGCTTATGAATAACATAACTCCAAAACAAAAATTCGGTTCCAAGGATGCCACACGATTTTCAAGCAAGTTGACATACCACAACGTATACTTCTTACGAAACATTTCCATTTTGATTTTCTCAAAAATGATCCTAATGATTTTGTTTAAAATATACGAAAGTTTAACATACTTTAAAGCTTTAATTTACTCGAAATAGCCTATGCTCTAAAGTTCTCTTTATTCTTATTGAGCTTTGCGTAACTGGTAAACCACGAGAGGCTGACAAAATCTAGCTAAAAATTAGATTTAATTAAAACCCACAATTTATGTCAAGTACTGTCTGCCCACCACAAGAAGGCAAGCGAGGAATGAAGGGGAGAGGAGCCTGAACTGTTTATCTGCTCTGGTAATGGATCTGTTTACTATGAAATAATGTATTAGAATACACATGAGTCACCTATGCTGCCAGATCTAAAGCCTGTTTCATTAATACCAGTGATAGGTATTATGTATGAGTGAGTTTTGTGACAACACTGTATTTTAAACTAACCTAGCATCCGGAAGGCGAGCATAAACACAAAAAAATGATCACGTTACATATTTCTCTGCCTTGCCTTCTTATGGTGGATAGACAGTACATGTTTCTGTGGAGTTGATCATTTCCAAATATTCCGTGTTGTTGGTTTAAATTTTCCAATACTTTGTTGTGTTTTTCCAGATCAAAAGCATTAGAGCTCGTAATGCTGGTAAAAGATTTGACTATCTCTTGAGACTGTATGTTTTTCCTTCTCCATTCTACTTACAAGGAAATATGTAAAAAACATTTATGCAAATGCTTATCTTATTTAACATGATGCAGCATAAAGGGCTGGCTAAAAATTGTTGAAAAAGGTCATGTGAATGTAACACATTCAGATTTACTCTTGGTGATTTTGTACACCGTGATACTAATGTATGGAACTTAGTTGTGTTACGTGAAAGTAACAGGTACACTAGAGAATCAGATTTTCTGTCTAAATATCTGATATAGCGAGCAAAAGCCTTCGTGGTAACATGTGAAGGTGACATTCGGTAAGTCCCGGCTTCGATTCCCGTGAACCACCCTCTTCCTCTTAGCTTAACTTTTCTTATGTCTGTCCCCACCGTGGCGTAGGTAATCTGAGTCCCCCCTAGGGCATGGACAATTGCGTCTTTGTGTAGTCCCTGGCAATGACAGCGATTCCAGTGGACGAGCCTTCCAACAGTCACATGCGCAAACCTGGATGCGCGAAAGTCAGTGGTTTTTTTTGTTACAGACGAGTTAAGTACTGTACTTGATCAAGCTCTGTGTGATTGCAGGATGCGGGGAAGTTGGTTAAGGGGATAAGCTGGTGATGTGTGGCAATTCTTGCATAAACAGAAATTAATACGTGAGATTGCTATTGTTCCTTACACGAGTGAAGCAGACAATAATTTGGATATCATCACAGAGCTTCCCCAATCACCTTAGAGCAAACCACTCCCACTGATTTGGATGAGACTCGAATGGAAGCTTAGCCACTTTAAATGCAGGGACTTTATGCAAGTACGGCTACTGTACAACCTGTCTGAAGAATGAGTGTAGACAGCCAACAGAGGAAGTTGCGTAAAAACAGATAAGGGGTATTACATTACCATTCGCATTGCATGCCCTGTACCGTTCAGCAATACTGAATTGCAGAAGTTGAATCCCTTGTAGTGGACGGGTTCCAATCAAGTCAAAATGGAAACACGGCGCGCGAAGTCATGCACTGACAAAAAAAGAAAATGAACGTTCAATGTGTTGCAGTTTTGTAAAGAAGTAAGCCGTAACGGTCTATAAAAAGGACAGCAACGGTATTGGGGAAAGATGAATGAAAGGTAATAAAGTAAAAGAAGTTCAAAGCGTAAATTCAAAGCGTACGGGAGAAAAACTTTCAACGCCTGGTACACATAGCCCACTTCCTAAAAGGTTTTGAACTCTATAAGTTTGAAAAACGTGTTGTGCGCAGAACTTTTCTCGAGTTTTACTAAGAGTAAAAGGAAATTCCTATGGTATTTAAACTCATGAATGGTGTTAAAGAAAGGATTCCTTTTGAAGGTAGAAGGACACAAACTTATCGGTTTTGCAAGGGAAAAAATAAGTTGCGTCTTGCTGCATGCGCTGTATTTTGGTCAGTGTATAATGCATTGTATTCTCGCCTTCTCTGACCTTTCTAAACCAACCTGTACAGCACCAGCCACCTTCCCAAGCCACTCCACCCATTCGTCAGAGAGGTAATATGAAGAAATACAGAAAAACAACCTAACAAGGGAACTGTTACTGTACTCACACTGCTATGCACCTGAAAATTTGATGGCGTAATGCCTGCTGCATATATACCGTTTGTACCGAAAATCTGCTGCGGAGTAGAACCGCAACGCCCAACACTGAAGCCTGGAAACTTCCGCTTACAACCACTTGCAAGTAGCTGCTGGATATCTCTCGTCAGCTCTGTGCTGAGTTGGGAGAGGGCGCTCCTTACGTATGCCATGTGTAGACCTCTGCCGTTCAGGGGTAAACAATCCCTCCCGTACAATGCTGTTGTGATGCCTAATGTTTCTACGTATTCTGGACTCATTTTCGGGTACTTCCAGCTATACTCCACACCCGATTTTGGGACACAGGCCCCACATAGCTGAGATGATACCATCAAACCCTCAAACGCGTACGGGTGTGAGAATAGTAATAGTTCCCGTGTAAAGTAGAGAGAAAATGCCTACTTTGTGAAACAGGATGACTTACTTTAATAACCACATGATACTGTTTGGTAGCTTTCGTCCCGCTCTACAGCTAAAGCAAAGAGGTTGCCGATGCACCAGGGGTTTAAAGTTGGGAGAATGCACACTCACTGCTAAAATATTTTAATGACAAATTCATATTCATATTAACAGTAAAGGATATTGTATTATGATTTTTTGTTCTCCTTAAAGCAAGGATAAAATATTTAGACTTAATTTTTGCAAGTCTCTCAGAAACTTTGACTTAACAAATGACTTATGTTTCATCACGTGAAGTCATGTCTTGTTTTCATTGATGTTGGATGGATATTGTTGGTTAGAGCAATCAGATAATTTTCCTTGTATGAGTGCATTAATGCTATTACTGATTCAGAAATAGCGAATTTTTTGTGGCTGCCAAAATTTGTGAATCGAAGCATAGTTATTTAAATAACATAAGCAGTCTAATGCGTATTATATGTCTGATTATGTTCGTTTGCTGACGTTTAATAAATCTAATGCTTATTTGTAAAACGTAACATGTGTTTTTTATTTCTTTTCAGAAGCTAACAGCGAAACACGATAATTGTGTTTTTCATTTTATGGAAAATATTTGATAAAACAATTGTTTAATATTGCTTTTCATTTTATTACCAGATTTATTCCTTATTAATTTATATTACGTAAACATAGTTCACCATAGTGGAGGAGTTTGAAAATAGCCACAAGTTGTTGACACTGTGAAGCACAGATCGAATATTGTGTAAGCTCGAGACGCCTCTAATCATGAGTAAATGAGTACAGAAGAGAGGAACAAAAATAAATCAGGAAGGTTTTATTTTTAAATCAATGGTGCTGATAATTATTATTTTGATGAGAACTGTGATAATGATAATAATAATGAAGATGGTAACGATAAACACCAATTACTTAGAATAAAATGAATAGATGTTTTGTCTTTTACTTAAAGTTTCATATATTGGCACGAGAAAAGGTACGCTGTTTGTATAATATTTTGTTCATCGATACCGTTTATTAAACATATATCAGAGTCATATGAAATGTTAAATATAGTTCTTAAAGAAGTTTTAAGTGTTATCTAAACAAACTGACATTACAAAATAATCAATATATGAAAAAATACATAGTTTGACTTATATGGCAATACATTAAGATTTTCCGAGCTGTTGAAATTTGTTTTCCATGGCAAAATCCCTTTATTTCTAATTTAAAGTCTTTTGGTACATGTTAGATATTTGCTAAAGGTATGCAGTGTGTTAGTCCACAGCTTAACTTCATGCATAACCTTTCTAGTTTAAAAGTTGGTGGAAATTCATGGTGCTTCAAAGTGAAAACATACTGCTACATATACTAAACAAACATTGCGCTTAACTCATCATACCCTCGATCAAAAGGGAAGTTAACACAGAGGGCCTGTTATTTCTACCAGATTTCTTTTTTACTTCTTCTTTCTATTTTCCATCCTTTTGTTCTTTCTACTAGTAGCGCCAACAATGAGGGTGACGAGAGAATAATAATGCTACCTAATTGCCCTGTATGATATATTTACAGAGAAATTGTAGGTTAATGATAGGATTATTACTTGTTATTATTGATATTAATTTAGAGATGAAATAATCGCCTTACTGTCTGAGGAGTCGATCAACTAATCCTCGCCACCCTCATTCTATGGTATGTATAGGTGAGAAGCCCTAGAGATTATATTATTTTGGGATTCTGGACAAAAGCTATAGTCATAACAGGCCTTATATGAATAATTCATATTGTTTATGTTTCCATCTGATTCTCCAAAGCCTCTAGGTAACACAATACGATATATATAAAACATATGATACAATATTTACAGTATATTTACATCACAGACATAAAACCTGCAGATAAGATATAGGTATATTATTCTAAACTCTTTTAGTTCAGTAACCTCCCCATATAACGCCTGGGTTAAACGCAGCACCTTCTTTCTCACGGGCTGCAAAGTATAGATAAGAAAAACTACTGTGGTATAGTTATAGACTTCCTTTATTTTCATAAATACCTCTGTAGTTCACTTTTCTGTACATAAAATGGTTTCCCTAGTTAGGATACATTATTACCTAGAAATTATTTCAGTGTATGTGTGATATGAAAATGATTATTTGCTATACATATCAGTAGTGAATTTTGGTTACTAATGAGTCCTTCGGGGTATATGATTGCAGATATTTTCCAAGATTTTTCATTCTTTGGCCATAATTTGAACCGTACTCTTTTTGTAGTTATAGCAAGATTATGCTTATCTCTTAAGCTTACTAAATTCAATGAGGATAAGCAAGACTTACAACTTATTCATAGGAAAATATATTTACTGACTCACTCTTTTCATACAATAGTCTCAAACATATGATATTTTAACAAAACAGTGAAAAAACGTTTGGCAATATAATATTTATAGAAAAATATTTAGTAAAGTGTGGCTTATTTCTTAAGAATCCTTACGTTGGCTTAAATATAAAATTTACTACTTCTTCCACTTGCTGTTTACACGAACACGAAAAACACACACTCATACCTAAGTGGTGTATCACTTCTTATTTGTTTAATTAAATAAAATATGGATCAAGTACCTCCATTTCTTATGAAATCCGTTGATCTTGTGGTACGAATAAAAAGCTTTATTTATGAACATTGAAATTAATTTTCTATTATGAATGTTTCATGTTTATGAAAAATGTGCAGCTGTGGAGTATTTTACATTATGAAACTCTTATGATTCCTATAGGCTACAAGATCATGACATGTTCTAGTTCCGGGAATGATAAAGCATGCAAGGAACTTAGTTCAGGATTTCTATTACTACTGCAGCTGCTGAGCGAGTAAATCTGTAAACCACGAGCACACAAAGCAATCGAATGCTGAGCTTTGGTAAAGTCGAGACACGAAGTCGATATGCAGATTACCGAGAGTGGTCGCCTCTTTGCTTACTGCATCTCATTTGTATGGAATTCATTTAGCAGCTGGGATATTCACAGGTCAGACGGTGTAGAGGATAGGTTTACCTTCTTAGGTAAAAAGGAATGGGCACTGCCAATGTGTATGAGAAGATTTTCCTAGGATGTTTGCTAGTTTCGTCATTTTACTAAAAAAAAACTAGAGAAAATATTGCATTGCACTTAAAACTTCGATATCGAAATTTCATCGGAAATAATGTTTTGAGGTTTCTCAAATAAAAAAGAAAGTAGTTTTTGAAATAAAAAAGACAGTGCCTTTGTGTACGTGTGTGAACAGAATAACTCAAAAGCGAAATATCGAATCAATACCAAACTTTATTATATATAAAGGTATACTATTCTAAATAATATACAAAGATATTCAAGAAAATCTACAATTATATGGGAAAAGTTTCAACATTTTTTATTTCTTACTTCGTTTGGAATAACATGTGTAAATATTGTATAACAGTAAGTGGTAAGGGATAAAGAAAAATATGCCACACAAAAGTAATCCACTTGAATTCCACAGTTTCTTTCAAATATTTTATTTTTGCATTTGTGGCTTAACCATTTCAAAGAAATTAGCTGTTTGTTGTTCTAAATGCTGCAATATTTAGCAGGTTTTTATAGCGTTGAAGCAATTGTTTTTGTTTGGCCCCAAAATAAATATTGTTTATTTATTTGGTAGTGTTTTTACAGTTTAAAAAGGAAGGAGTAGTGTTTTAAAATACTACAATGTTTTTATTAAGTATACAGAAGTGAAATTGTGAATAAGAGACAAACAAGATATGCACATAGAAACGAAACGAACGGTTGCTAAGGGAGAGAAATCAACTTCCGAGAAGACGCTTTAGCGAAGAAGATAGTTGTTGTGGAAGTAAACTTGTTAAAAGGGCTATCGTATGAAATTGTGTTGTCTTATTTTATAATTAGTTCTCGTAAAGTAAATAATTATCAATAAAGAAGCTTCATAATCTTATCTTAGTAAATTGAGATTAAATCAGTTCATAAATTCGATATTGTGACCCAGGGACGAGATTTCTTATACACGACTGGGAGAATGAAGTTTAATTCTTTATAAACTCATTACATCTTCAAAATTTTCAAATATAATCATTCCGCAATACAAACAATAACAAAATTACAGAACTAAATTAAAAAGACAGAATTATTTATCATAAATAGACGACGCAAACTTTATCACAGCAAAATTTCAACACGTATCATGCAACATAATAATTCTCTCGACAGCGTTGTTGATATTCATTTGTTTTTCACGATCTCATAGGAAGATCATGGAGTTTCAAAGCCTGTGTAGATAGTGATAGAGATTTATATATTTAAATAGCGTGTCGATCTTGTGTACTTTCTTGTGCCTAAAATGAAATATGTACCTAATAAAGCGTTTATGCAACTGATATATTGATTAATATGAAATATGCGACATTTAACATTTGGAAGACTTGAAAGACTCTCTTGAAAGTTGCAATGCAATGCAAAAAGGAAGATAACGAACACCTTCTCCAATCAAATTTATGTCTTAAAAATCTTCGTATTGCACCCTTGAAATATGCTAGACTTAGAAGAAGTTTGGACTTTATCTGAATTTGTGTTTTCAAGCTATGTTGCTCAATGAGGGCTCAACCAGCAACAACAACAAAAGCTATAAAAATTGCGATTTAACGAAATAGTATATTTTAAAAAGTATTTCGTTTTCTGAGACTAAGTTTAATGCATCTCTTATGATTATATAGTTATAAAATACTCAGACAGAAGGAGAATATCTTCCAAGGCTATTCACAGAAATTTAAAACTATACATTTTACTCTTCATATTAGTATGTCGAGCATTATATCTTAGCAGAATAACTATAGAAATTTTTGAACTTTGAAAATGTATACAACAGGACAATAATATAATAATATTAAATAAGGTGGATAACGATTGAAAACAGAGTTTAGATATGTAAGGTTAGGTTATAATCAGTGGTTTAATGCAAAGATAGAAGATATATAGTTAGAATAAGTCAGAAAAGTCACTATCTTCTGAATCGATGATCAGGATGTTTAGAGTCAGTTTTTTAATCTGGTCCTGTCTAAGTTTCTACAATGTGATAGTTATAGCGTCTGGTACTTCTTATAAACTAACGAAGAATGTCTTTGAGAGTAGCTGGAAGTAAAGATGACACGAGAAGAATACCAAGTTCCTGATGGAGTTGATGCTTTCTTATGCGGAGAAATTTGTTTTGTATAACCTGGATTCGATAAATACGAGTTTGGCTTTCTGCATCCCATACAGAAGTAGCATAAGAAATTATGGGGCGTATAAGAGACTTGTAAATCAACATTGAGCACTCCAGGTCAAGCTGTAATTTCTTGTGCAGCAAAAGACACATTTTTATTTAGAAGTGGCTGTTACAGAAATGTAAGATATGTGAGAATTCGAAGTTAATTTAGTATCCACCATTACTCCTAAATATTTGTCTGATGTTTCTGGAAGCTGCCAAGTTACAATGGGGGTGGATTTTGATAGGATGTTATGGGGAATATTTTAGTTTAGATTTTGTTAGTGTTTAGTACTCCTCGCCACGTTTTAAACCATTTAGATAACATATTCATTAATATTTATAGCCTCTTGATTGCAGTACTTAAGTCTGGATGCGAACAGAAAATTAGTTTGCCATCGGCATACATAAGCTGTGGGTATAGGATTTGTGTTTGGAAAATCTGCAAGAACATATTGGATAATATTGGTGCCAGAATTGATTCTTGTGGAACTCCCACTGCTATTGGTTGAAGACCGGATCTGTAACTGTCAATTCACACTTAAAATTGTCGTTGTAAGATGAAACTTTCAATTATTGTGATGAGATAATCTGGGAGTCCAGTTCTATGTAGAATGCTTGCAATAAGCATTAGTGCCAGGACGGAAGTAAATACAATTGAGCTCTTGTTGTACTATAGGCAGGAAGTTCGCAACCATCCCCTATCTCTTGCAGAGTTTTTTGGTGTTCGCAGGTCAGTTTTTAGTTGCTGACAGTAAACCGTGATCGCTTTTGAAATAATAGCTGTTTGAGTGTAGATAACTTGAACCAGCTGCTTAAAAATTCCTATACCTTGTAATAAACTTTTCTATGAATAGTTAATAGCACAGTCATAACAATAAATAGCTAGTAACAAAATGATATTATTACGTCATATAAATTATTTCACCCTCCAGAAACGCCCAAAAGGAAGTCAGGAAGTAAACTTTGCAATTTTTTTGTCTCGAGATAGGGGGAATATTTAAAACAAATACACAGGTTCCACTAAAACGTTTCTGCATTTTACTTCCCATAAATTATGTCACTGCTATGGAAAGCTTATGCAGCATTAAGCTAAACTTACCACTACTTTTATCCTGACCAGCATATCACGTCAGACGTCGTGACGCATGAAGATGTTACGTCGCCAACATTTTCTCCTCTCTCCCTCTCTCTCTCTCTCTCTCTCTCTCTCTCTCTCTCTCTCTCTCTGTTGTTTTCTGCTTTATCGGAGTTAAAGCTAAGGTCGCATTTCTATGGGTTAAGTATTACCCTTGATGGGATATATACGTGACTAGAGTACTGCAGTTACTCCTTCAGAAAAAGACGCTGTCACCATACACGAAGTCATTTTGCAGGAAAGCTTGCCCTTGGGGCATAAAACGCAATATCCCTGCCGATGCTAGAGAACCTTCATCCCAGGAATACAGCTAAACAGCGTCAATGAATGAATGAATGTACATAAACTACGTCAAAATGGGTCACAAAATCGAAAAATCAGTTTTGGTTTTTCCACAAAGTGCAATTATTTCTGTATAGTATGCACATGGCCCCCAAGATTATTTGTATATTTTAAGTTTTAATTTAACTTCATGCCTAGTTCGCCCTTTAAAGATGGTTATTCAGTGATTCCGTCTATTTATTATTTATTGAAAACGTTGAAGGTTACTTCTAGGATAGGTTTTTGATTGCGGCAAATTTATTTTACTCCTCAATCTGCAATTCAGCTGAGCGATATTACAAATTCTGTGGGTGTCGAGAAGTGTCACTGACTACTTAGCAATCCTTAATACTCGAAATATGTATTTATCTTTAAGCTTCCCAAATTAATGTTTTGCCATTTCAAATAAAATATGTGTTTGAATATACATGCACGTGTTTTAAATATACATAAAGTTGCACAAATTGCGTACAAAACGTTTTTGAAAGGACCTTTTTAAGCGTAATCTAAAATTAGCATGCCAACATAAGGAGGTACTTCTTTTATAAAATAAAAAGTGATGTTTAACGGCAGAAGGCTATTTCCCTTCTTTTCACTCTGATCTGTAAAGCATTGCAGTGCTGATCGATCAATAAAAAATTAAAAAAGAAGGCTATTTCATGCATTAGAGCATTATGAATGTTAAATTGGTTTCAGAAGTTGACAGACGATGAGTCAAATCACTTGGATGCAGTTGAGATGATATTTCGTCTTTTAATTGCAGCTGTAATCTCATATGTTCTACACTTTTCTACATGAACTTCTGCCGGTTGTTTATCTGACTATTCTAATTGTTGGGCCGATAATGAAACCAGAAGACGATCCTGGTGGAATGGCGAATACACATACCTATTCTGCGACAAGATCTATTGGTTCCTCACCCATCAACCTCGTCAACTGTTTGATACTGTTCTTGCGTTTCGGTAATCAAGGACTTCTGTGAGCATGTTTCTCAAAGTCTCACTGCTTGGCAAATAAAATATCTCCCTTATTAACGGCGATTTCATTTGCCAGGATCATGCAAGTGCAGCTGGTGTGCCGGAATTTCCTCTCGCAGGAGCTATTTTACGGGCCAGTAAATCCACTGACATGAAGTGTAGCTTTTAAGCACATAAAACAATGGTTTGGGCTGGGTTTCAACCCGCGACCTTGGGATCAAAATCCCATCGTCTAACCAGCTGAGTCACCCAGACCGGTTCTAACTGAATGGGCAGATGTGCAAATTCTTGACATTTAAATTAATTTTCTACTTCTACATCAGAGTAAACAACTTTAACAGCTTGCATACGTTTCGTAAAAATAAATATGTTAAGTATTTGGAGAAATTCGTAAATTATCAGAGTAATGTTTTACAGTTCCTGGACCAAATCCATGAAATAATAATTTGTAAAGGATCATAGCATTATCATAAAGATCAAGAGCCAAATTGAAGTAGGTATAAGGTTCTTAAACTACGCTAAAATGCAAGTAACAGTAGTAGCATCTTCTGGCTAATTTTCTAAAAAGTAGAATTAAATGTAAATATTATGACAGATAAAATTTTATAAATATTTTTGAGAATATAAATAGTATAAAGATTCTAATATACAATTTGCAATTAGTATGCAGTGTTTACAGAGTTCTCTAAAGCTGCATGGCCTCAAGAGAGACAAGGAGCAAATATGAGACAAGCATATTTGCTTATGACATGCATTGCTTAAATAGGGATAAGAAAACCTTAGGTATTTACTATGATGGGCCTGCCATCACAATTTGAATGTAGCATTTAGCTTTGGTAAGTGAAATATCCATGGTAAAAGCAGGTCAAGAAAAATGATTAGGAAACGAAGGCTAGAACTTAGCTGTTGCAATTGATGGAGGTTGGCAAAAAAGGGGACACAGCTCGATGAGTTATGTTGTAACTGCACCTGAATTGGACCAGGGAAAGTTATAGGCATTGGTAAGGCTGAGCACCAAGGTGTAGGTTACAATGGCGAAATGGAGTATGAGGGAATGCTGAATATGTTCAGGACACAAGCTTTTCGTGTTCTGAACTTGGTGGACATCTACAGTGACTGTCAATTTTTCGGACAAGGTGGTCTGTACATATAACATGCTTGTTTTTAAAGGAAAAGTTGGTAAACAATTCAAAATTGTTAAGCTCCTAATTCTATGCACTTCATGCGTACCGCATTAATACATTTTCTGTTTGTAAATTATTTTTAAAATGCACAATATCTGTTAATTTGTTGAGATAGGAAAATTTGCTCGTCAATACTTTTCGGACAAGGCTACACAACACAACAAGGCAACACAAGGCATGCTTTGCAGTTGTTATGTGCTGTGCGGGGAGGCCCCCTTACTGTCGCACAAAGCAGACGCAAACATTTGGGAGTAAAATGGGGCGCAGAAGAAGGAACAGACCATTTCGGCAATGAGAATTATTAAATTTACATCATTAAAAGGGAAAAACAAGCAAATAGCATATTTGCTAAACATGAAGAAAAGCGCTGTTAACGACATTATATGCCGATATAAATATCTAAATAGGATTGAAACTTTGCCACTGACAGGTCGCCTGAAGGTCCTTAATAGGTAAGAAGAGAGGGCAGAACAAGCAAAGTGAAGAATAATCCATGTGTTGCTGCAACTGCTATTACTGCAGAGGCGACGAATGCGTTTGGAAAGAGGATCAGCGCAAACGCAATCCGGAGGGTTTTATACAGAGAAGATTATCATGGACTAACTTCAAGAAAAAATCCCTAAGTAAACAAAATTAATAGAATCAAGCTGGAAAGATCTGCTAAGGAGCACCTCAGCAACGATATGGACTGGTCCAAAACAGTAATTTTCTGCCATGAGACAAAATTTAACATTTCTGGCTCAGATGGGCGAATTATAGTTTGGAGATAGCCAAATAAACAATGTGAAGAAAGAAATATGCAGGCAACAGTAAAACATGGAGGGGAACATGTTATGGTTTGGTGCCGTATGTCGGCTGAACGAGTAGTGAGGTAGTTTTTATAGATGAACATATGAATCACCGCCAGTATCTTCAGATTTTATAAGATAAACTGAAGAAAAGTGCAGAATATATGGGAATGGGAGACTGGTTTAAATTTAATCAGGACAATGACCCAAAACATACGGTTCGTAATGTACAGCTATGGTTGCTGTACAATTCTCCTAAAGTTATGAATCTTTCCCTACAGAGTCCCGACATCAATCCGATTGAGAATATATGAATTATACTCGAGAAGAACGTAAAAAAATTCACATAAACTCTAAAACTGATGTGAGGAGGCGACTGCAAGAGGAATGGAACAAATTGTCCCGTTCTACCACTAGCAAACTGGTGGACACATACCGAAAAGCTGATTGAAGTGCTATGGAAGAAGGGAAGAATCACCAAACATTAATATTCCCACATAGGCTCCATTATTTCTATTTATTTTGTACTTATATTTCTTGTCCGAATGCTTTTGAATAGGAAATTTTGTATTACTATAATTATATTCATAATTTTTATATTTTGTCCTTCATGTAACGAAATGAAACTTTATTTTTGTTATCTGTATATATTACTGTATAATCTGAAGTGAGAAAAATATAATACAGTAGGTTTGATGTTAATCTTTTGTTGTTAAACATACAACAGATTTACTTGTTCGAAAAATTCTGATAGTCACGGTATGTACTTAGTTTGGATGGGGAGACTAAAGGGTATCTAAACGTTTTAAGAAGGCAATCCTTATGTTAATATAGAGAAACCTATATGTATTGGACGTGTAACAAATTATTAAGTATTACATTTACAAAATCCTCTCTATGTAATATTGTTTATTGCAATACGAAAACATCGTACGATTATACAGAAGAACATGATTATACAGATAAAATCGGAAGAAAGGAAATGAGCAACACCAAGAGGAAATAATACGTTTAAATGTATTATTTATACATTATTTTGTCATGCTTTTACTTCATGCAGGATTGCTGATAACTCGAAATAAATAAGTTAGAACGACAATAGACTTATTATTATGTTTTTCAAATGGGAAGGGTTCTGGAGTCCAGCTAATCAGATGCCGTATCACACTCTCTTTATATTTCCCTCTCTCTCGCACACTCATACTACATGCACGTCTGTTTGGCCCTAGATATAAGTGTAAGCGAATGATATTTTACAAACTTTTACAATGATGTAGTTGCCAAAATCAAAATTGGAAAAAGCATTTTCGCAAATTATGTATAATTTTAAATACTATAAATATAATTATAGTTTACGAATTACCTGCTTTTCTAATCCAAATGCGGGACACACATGTTTTACCTACACCACACGCTTCAGCAGTAAGCCGTTGAACATTTTTGAAATCGAGCTGATTTCTATATTACTTATTGCCCAATTTTTTGAAGAACGTGTACACCTTAAAAATAATACTTCGAGCCTGACTTCGTAATAATTGTCTTTTTGACTCGCTACTAAATTCACCGCAAGTAGCCATTGCACTATTTAACTCTTACTCCACTGTTGTGTAAAGAACAACTGAATGATATTGATCTGAACTCTCCAGAATAAATAAACACTTCTTATACAGCATTCATTCATTAACATAAGCATACAGCATTCCACAGGCTAACAGGAAATGAAGTGTTTGCTCTTTCTCGAATTTAATACCTTTATTTATTCACAGTAATTCTTTTATCACGCCATGCAGTAGTTTAAATTTCAGTTCTGAGTAATTAAAAGTATATGTATATACATACACACCAACCACTTTGCACTCTCTAGAGTAAATAGAGATTACGAACCATTCATAAACAAAGATATAATGTGTCCAGACACGTTCTGCCAGAGCAGCAGGAAATTTATTGTTTCCTCTCGCTCGAATTGGATTATTCAAAGTAATTCTTTTATCACGTCACGTCAAACATTTACGTTTCAGTTCTGAGTAATTACAAATATACGTACATGCATTCATGCCAACCAATAATGATATTCATACAGTGCTTACGTCGCGATTTATTGTTATAATACAGGTAATAGTGTTTTATTTATTTGTATTAGAAAAACTATTTCAGCTAAAAATATGGGGTGTTCATGGTTATGTTAGATACATTATTCTCTACCTTCCACATGGATCAGTTTTGGCGAAATCTGAGTTTTTGTCTTAGCGCGAATAGTATTTCATACAGATTGATTAGACACCACTTAGCGGGAATGCAATATGACAACACCGCAGGGCTCCCATTGGTTGCTCGCCTAGTAGCGCTCAAGGAGAAACACCTTCCCATTTGAAACATAATAATAATTTGCGTATATCTCAGGTCTCGTACAGAATACACAAAGCTCGTTCGGGAGTCGTGTGTAAGATTTTGCGAGAGTGTTTGTACCAAAGAGCCGGTATATTTTGTTAGTGGAATATCCACTCAGGAATGAACTTGGAAACCAAGTTTGTCAGATGGAATAAATAGCAACAGGTTATCATGTTGGTGTTTGTTTACACAGGAAGACAAATTACCAAAACCGCCTGCTTTTCCTAGATTGCGTGCAGCAGGAAGCAGTTAGAAGGAATACCACCTGTATTTACCTTTGGAGATTGTATGTACCAGGATAGTTTACACGTAATGTAACATGTATAAACATTTATGTTAAATTAATCTTTTAGTCTATAAATAGGAGATTGATATTCAAGAGCTTAATGAAAAGGATTAAGTTGTCACTCCTAGCCTCCCAAATGTGACGCATTAAACCGTACAGTGAGGACGAACTCTATCCCGTTCTGTGTATATATAAACTCTTCCGTCTATACGCCTGTCCATCTACAGGCGGTATTCCAAAGTACAGCCATTTTTATTTACCTATATTAACTAACGAAAGTACTCCATTCCCCAAAATTTGATACCGAAATTTCACCTTTACAAGTTTTGAGGTTTCTTAAATAAAACAGTTCAGTTTTATAGAAAGTCTATGCTCTCGTACCTGTCCGTATGTGTATATCGGTAATTTATTATGTTCTTTAATCTCTAAATAACATCTTTACATCTTGAAAATCTGTCTAACACTTCAGTCTATTGTATCCACCTTATACTACAATGTTGTAAGCTAATTTATTATGTTCTTTAATCTTTACATAAAATTTACACAATTATTACTTGGAGTTGATTATTTCTATTTCTTCTCCTTATATTTAACATTTTGTCTTATATTTACTGGGAGAAAATAAATTCTTATAAGATTACTTTGTAGAAGAATGACCAAAAACAGATTGAATATAATGCATTAGTTTTTATTTCCTTTTATAAAAATACAACGAATTAAAATTGAGAAATATTGGCTCCTGTTTTGTGGGATGCCGGAAGCTAACAAGCTTCTACTGCTGCCATATTTAGACCCATCTTTTGTGTAGCTAATTTGCATGTCACAGATGTGACAGATAACATTAAAATACGCACCTACATGCTACCTATACTTTGACTTACCTTTAGAATGTTCTGCCTTGCTAATGCGTGGACTAAATCTCCTACCGTTACATTCCTAATGAAAGAAGGCGCTCTCCTGAGAGACCACGCAGCACTGACATATTTGGGGACTCTTATTAACATATTTTACAGGGTATGTGGGCCGAGAGGAGTGTCTCAGTGGGCACATCAAATTGATGCTCCGAAACCCACAAAAGCTACGTTGGTGTTCACGCACATTTAGAATGCGTAATATATTACTCTTTTAAATCACGAGGTACTGTAATTCATACGTTCGTTTCCGAAATGCACGCTGTGGTATGTAGAACATTCCATTAATTTGAATAAATGTAGCCCTTCTAAAGGAGGTTAAATCTCCACTTTAGATAGGTTCAAAGCTCGCTGATCGAGCGAAATGGCTCAAACGGAAGCGTCTGTGATTAACATTCAAGTTCTGCATATCGGTTCAAATGTCGGGAGTTTTTCATCCGTTCCCTCAGTCACCTGGTAAATGTCAATACCATGCCCAGGATCTACAGCCACGCCATGAAAGAAAGACATTAAAATAGAGGGAACAGGAAACCGATTATGCAACTAAAGATATCTGGCCCTTTCTAGTACATGTGCCAGAAAACATAAAGAGCACACCTTTCTCCGATTAAAAGAGCGGGAAATAATTGGCATAGGGAGATTCATTTGAAAACGCCAGTCTGTGAATTAATCAAGCAGATATTGTAAATAAACTGCAGCAATTTGTAGCAAACTTCATTTATGTGTTTTAATTGACGAATCCTCCAGGATTAGTTTCGTGTTTTTTTTCTGTAATTTACGTCCTCCAACATTAAGTCATATAGGACGATGAATGGCATAGGTGAAATGATGCTCAAATGAGCCCAGGGTCCATAGAGCTTATAAAGTTACCCGATATTCGTCTTTGAGGATAAGGGAAACCCTGGAAAAAACCTTATCCAGGTAACTCACCCTGACCGAAATTCAAACTCGGGACCTCTTGCACATGAGGCAGACATGCTACCACCACGCTACCGAGGCGGGCTAGTTTCGTGATGGACATGAGGTTGAGGCTGTGATGGAGACATCACAAAACCAGTACTGGAGAATTCGTACATTAAAAGCAAATAAGTGAATTTTGTAATAAACTGTTGTAATTTATTTATAATATTTGTATTGCTTCAGTGTCAGTAGCTTCATTTTATTTTACAAAGAATACTCAAGCAGATATTATAGAACGCAACTACGCTACTAAGGCAATCTGCTAAGTACACCATATCATGTGTATCAGTGAATCAAAGGAAACCCTCGTGATATAACTTAGTAATTAACCTAACAATAAATTAGAAGAAATAAAGAAAAAGAGTCAGATCAAAATTAAAACCATTATGGCTTTGCTTCAAACATATAGAACTTACTTGTTTAGCCACCAAAAGCTGTGAAGAAATAGATTTCCTATCCACCGTTCCATTACTAATACGCGTGTAGAAAGCATTTAATTTCAACATTACAACGTTAATATAGTTTACAGTGATGTGCAATCACAATCTTATATTACGTATCTTATACTTGTTATTCCATTTATTTAGACCACCGGTGAAAGAAAGTGAATGAGTAATTTTCAGTTTGGCATTACTAAATCGATTATCAGGACACAAAAATGCAACATTCTTTATTACTAGTTATTATGGGAAATAGTATATTACTTGAGCATCTCTGAATGAAACAACAACAAAGTTATTTTAAACATTAAATTAAATATATACGTTTTCTAATAAATATATTTACTCTTAAGTATGTCATTTCGTGACTTGGATTAGCCTATCCTCAGTTGGATATTAAAACGTAATCATGTCTACAGAGTTGTGTTACAAAATTCGATATTGTATCTTAGAGGTGTAAACAAGGTTAATATGGGGGTTGAACCCAAGTATGCATATTTATACTAAGTGAATAATGCTGATAATAAAAGTAACTTTATTTTTCTCTCTAGGAACTAATTTCAATGTGTATGACGAAAGAAGGAAAAATAGGTTTCATTCATAGCATTTACAGGTTTTCAAGGTCTGTTGGTATATTCAGATCTGGTTATGTTAAATTGTAGAGGCATGTTCATACAAAGCAACTTAGCTGGTGCAACGTATGCATTACCCTTGACAGTCTTACTTGTTGGAGCATAACTTGTGAACCAAGGCCATCAGCAAGTTGCCTTTAGCCGTCCTTGGCTGCAGGAATGTCGTGGTACACGATAAGGTCCTTCATCACTTTACTGTGCGTGATTGCAAAAATCATGACTTAAAAGTGTTAGTAGGCAACAGGAGGATTTGCATATCTCATTTTTACTTTATTTCTTCCTAATTAGCAAACCATTAAAGGAACATAAAAGTTTTAATTTCCTCACTGTGTAGAAATCATTTATCAATGAAAAATGCAAAAAGCAGACATTTTTCCTGTTCATATTTTATATGTTATTATTTAGCAGTATGCTACGGCAAATATATTATATGGAATATTTCAGCTCCAAATTAGTAAAGAAATAAAATAATATTTTTGTTTAATTACGTAAAGCGTTGGAGCATTCACGTCTTTTAATCATTGTTAAAAGCAGAAACTTCGGTAAACATTTTAATTTAGCTAATTTTCAAAGGCTTCTCAAATCACAGAACAAAACAAACCAACATTCAATTATTTAACTGTACGTCCATTTACACATTGAAACATGCATACCGGTATTCAATAAAAAACTGTTATTTCTAAATAGCGTGCAATTAAATCATATAACTAAAGAGTGGCATCACCTGGTTAATATGGAAATTACAAAATAAGAAATATGTTACTTGACGTAGAATTTGAGTAAATGACTACTGCAGCATTAAAAGAAATGATTTAATTTTCCTAGATATCTGATGTGATAAATTAATTTAAGATCACTTTAAAACGTCATAGGAAATGAGCGGAAACTCAGCATATTAAATATAACTTATTGAACTGTTTGATGTACTTAGAATACAGACTTCTTAGCTTATAGTGAAATTATTGAAGTCATAGTTCTGTTTTGGAATAGTAATTGGAGCTCTGTGGTCTAACAAATTACTAGTATCAAATAACGTGTACATTTTAATATTGGTCATATTGTCTTAGAACGTAAACTACTAAAAATTATATATCCAACACAAAGACCAAAAAACTAAACTTCCTCTTAGATCTTCCAAGTTGATATGAATATCTTAGTCTCAATAACACTACAATACGGAGAAGAAATGATAATACTACACTTCTATTCTGCTATAATCTATAAGGTTTTGTTTACGTGATTTAGTCATTTTGGAACGTAAACTAGGAATTTTTTAACGGAACCGTAGCTATTTAAAAGTGTAGGGTGTCCCCATTAAGAAAGTGAAATATCCTTCGCTCCCCCTGAACATTTTTGTCTTTTAAAGCTTTTACCTACTGCAACAGATGTAACTAAGAAGCTCATTTTCAATTCACTTTAAATTACAAAAATCATTAGATCATAGTTTTCTTTTATTATATTCGTTGTTTCTAGTTGAAACATTTTCAAATTTATATTACTGTTTAACAATTGAGCCCTTTTCAAAACTGTATATGAAGTTATGTTTTTAAAAGAACACTCCTTTCTGAAGATGTAATGCAGATACAATAAATCTATGATACGTGCACTGTGAGAAAAAAGCTTAGTTTCCTCCAATTTACAATAAAAACGAATATTTTTAATATAATTTCAGTCAATGTCAGACACTCCTAAGTCTGCCAAATAAAAACGGACATTTCCAAACCATTTGGTAAACCATTTAGTAAACATGGCGTATGAAAAAGATATTGATCCTATAGCATCATCTCGTTTAACCATAAAAACATACATTCATCTCGAGTAAAGCGTCATTATACTGTATTTTCTGTTTGATTATTAAATTATTGCTTTAGAAATAACCAATTTTGTTTGCAGCCTCCATCTCATTTCTAAATATTAAGTTTAATTTAGTATGCTTTATAAACAACATCCTCCACAAGCTTCATAACCTCTTATGATAAATTTTGCTAAGCAGATGAAATGAGGTTGGCCTGTTCGGCAAACTAGCGCTTTCGTAACGCTCAAGTTGCGCTTGACGTCGCTGTCAACTTCCAAAACAATAAAAGAAAGCTTCGCCTGGTGGGCAACACCCAAACAATGTTTATGAGCTTCAGTAATCATTCCTCCATTGTTTTATACTTATTTTCTTCCTGACACAAGGTTTTGGTCGAATAATAAACCTGCATCTACGCCTTATCCTTGTAGATGGATGAAATCATGTGTGATGATGTCAAGATGTCGTCATTTCGATGTTCGGCAAGAAAAATTCTGCAGTTCGTGAGGTTATGTCTGGATGACGAAATCTTTTTAGTTTTCAAACAAAAGCTTCTTGTCTAATAGACCTTGCTCAAGGACGAGCAACTACTGCACATAGAGGCTCTTTGATTACCTGACTGGACTATGTTTTTATGTGCGTTTGGAGGACTTTCCTTTAACCATTTCGCATGGTTAAGTGATCATCAAGTAGGACTATTTATGGCAACTGTATGTTTGATTTTAACCATGATCATAAATTAATATTAACCCAGTTTACCCACGTTTTATTTCATCTGTGGCGTTCAATGAAGCAGAAAATGTCACGCACATTTATGACTGGAAATCCACATGCTTTCGAATATTTTTGAAGATTAGTTTATTCAAATTTCCTAGTTCTTTTTGAAGAAATGTTAAACATTTTCTTGTATGGGGAATAGGGTGTCTGTTGTCTAACTTGGAGGTCCGAGTTCAGTTTGGATCATTTATATGGATTAGAGGGTTTCTTACTTTCATAAGGAAAATTAGGTTTAGCCCTGAGGTGATGCAGCTTGACCATTTTTAAGCACCACGTCTCCTTAGACCTGAGTTATTAAGAACAAGTGGTACGTGTTAACAAGAACAAATACTATCATTGGGCTGATTGCATTAATGTTGATGGCTCAAATTCTACATATCCTTTACATCCAAACCTAACTGTTGCCACGTTTTATTATAATCCCTGTGAAAATTACGGGATGTGCTTTGACTATATGTGGAACTATTAATTCCGAACTTAGGTGCCTTTCTGGGACACCAATCCTTGCTAGAGTTACTACCATTTCATCCTAGAGCTTTCAATTTTTCCTCTCCAGACCGAGTTCTTCGAAGATGTGTTATCACTGACACTAATGTTACAAAAACTCCACTCCAAAATATCAACTACAGAAACAAGTGAAATTCAAACGATTTTCGGCGTTATAGTTTGACCAGTAGGATTTATGATTGTCGTGGAAAATGAGTGTAAGAATTGGAGAAGCCAGTAAATCAAGGAGGCGGAATTATAGTGCTCTGTTGGATGACTAAGTGTGGTGAAAATAAAGCCAAACTTTACTGTTTCATAGCTGGAAAGCGCTGTAAATATAACTTTAGGGGAATCGTTTCAATATCTAGAAGCACGCCGTGTCAGCCAGCTAATCTAACAACCATCAGGTCAGGGCAAACTGAAGAATGGCTTGTGTTGACGATTGTTGGGTTAGCTCCACTTGATATTTGCACTACCATTTGTGGTATGCAGGTATACCAGAACATGATTCGTAGTAGTTAAAAGTGTGTGCTTAAATGCAACAACCTCGTTGGTTTACTAGTCTGTAAATGTTCTCGTGCAGTTGAATTGTATCATACAGACAACTCTAATACTGTCGTTACTAAATATACTTAACTTAATTACATTCTCTGTTAGAATAGTAAGCAGAGGAAGTATTGTATTCAACCCAACAATTCGATATCAAAATATCACTAGAAATACACGTTCTGGGTTCGCTTAATCTAAGAAAAGTATTTTAGGAAAAGTTGTGTTTGTGCATATGTGTGTGTGTGTGTGTGTGTGTGTGTGTGTGTGTGCGCGTGCGTGCGTGCGTGCGTGTGTGAACAGGACAACCAAAAATCGAAAAATTGGTGAAATACCAAACTTAGTTTAAGTTCAAAATTCTTCAAGGTTGCCATACGCAAATGCTCAAATAAAGCACCTCACCCCAAACTAGAGGTCACATTTTTGGAGAAATTTTTCTTAAAATGTGTAACAATTGATTAAAACACTACACGTTTAAGATGTTTTCATGAAATTTTCTTGAATAATTTGAGAATAGCTTATGAAATTCTCTTAGGTCTGCACCACTTTGCATAGCTTTAATCCGTGGGATAATGAAAAAACTTTATATATACATACATATATATATATATAAAGAAAACCGTAATATTTTACAAAGCATACAATGTATATCAAATACATATTTTGTGGAGTTGACTATTTCAAGATATTGCTTGATATTGATTTGAAATTTCAATTACATATATTTTATCAAATAGGAAGTCATTACTCATTTTACCCTTGGTCATACATAGAGAACATAATTTCAAACCATCATCTAATTTCGAGTAGCTCTTCAAAGTTTTGACTATCGATTAAACTTACTGCATTTCTCCCTTGTCAATGTACCTACAAAATGATATTGTTTAACAGTTGTTAACAGTTTTTGTCTCTATTACATGAAATGGATACAATAGTAAGGTAAGAGAAGTTTGTTAAAGATTGAGAGGAAATCAGTTTTTTTTTCACTTTCCCTACGATAATTATTGAAAATATTATAAAAATTCGAAATCCAAATTCTACCGGAAATATAGACTTTGAAGCCTTCTGATTAATAAAGAATATTCTGTTAACTGAACATTTTACACGGTGCTGATTTTCACAAAATTGTCCTAACGATTTTAATTAAAATAGTTTATATTTATGTCGTTTATATGATAAATAAAAGTGTATTTAAATTTTCTAAGATAGTGTAGAATAGCTAAACAAAGAGTGTAGATACTACTAAGTCACAAGAATGTAAGTCAAATATTATTGTTAGTTTTTATAATTGAATATTTCTGATATATCCCTTGTTATTTGTTTTAAATTTCAAATACCAATACTTTTCTCATATGGGAAGGTGTTATTTGTTGTTTTTCCCACCAGGTCATTCAAAGAGAACGATGTTTCAAATCCACCCCATGAGTGCTTCTTTGGTCTGCTGTCTAGTATGACAGTTTTCTAATACAGAGGTTCCGGTTTCGATTCCCGGTTGGAGGATAGACATTTTTATTTAGTCAATATTATTTACCATCCTGCGAAGTGTCTAGAAGAAGTATGGGTGGGGGAGTAAATGTGTATATATATGAAAGAGTGGGTGTGTGCTCGAGCGTGTTTGACTTTAATGGAAATACTCGTATGACATGCCGACTACTAATTGGACCTTTAGCCTCGCCCACCTCCGGAAGAAAACTGCAACAAAAGAACAAGTAGCAACCGGGTCTAAAAAGATTTGACTGTCATTTAAGTCTAATATGTGCCGCTATTCTCACTGTAACTACAAGGAAATATACTATGAAACCTTTTTAATGTTTATGAATTATTTTGTAACAGAAAAATAAGCTTTTGTAAGAATTATTTCTGTAATGACGAATAAAGTGAGGTGTGTATACGTAAGAAGTGTTTAACGTTGATAACGGATTGATAAGTCAGCCATAACGCTGATGGCTGAAGACATTGCAATAAATTCTTGCACAATGGAAGTTGGATTTCCCCTACTGTTGTGGATAGAACCGCAACAGAAAATAGGAGTCAGTCTATGGGTCAGTGGCACGAACGAACGCCCCCGTTTTCTGCACACATCAATGAACTTGACTCTGGCAACATTATTTCTGCCCGTGAATGAAGTTGTGGACATTGCAGGCTACCCACGCAACTTTCACTTATACAATCCTGTGGGCGAAGTTAAACGACCTCATGATTCATGAACCAAGCTTGTTTGGTCTAAAAGCCTGTGGAAGTAGACAGTGTGTTATATTTTTGCTGGCCATGACTTGTTCCTTTTTCTGAAAATATTTTAGTTCTTTATTTCTTTTTAACTTTGGTCGTCCTCTGTAGTCTAAAGTTAACGTGCTAGCCTGGTTCTCGAGATCGAGGTTGTGGATTGCATTCCGGTGGAGGGCGACTGAAACTTTACATGGCTACTTTAGGAAGGGAAGCAAAGTCGGTGGTCCTGGTTGTAGATATACGGCACATAAAAGAAGTTCAGGCTTCTGAACAAAACCAAGCCTCTATCACAATATATAGAGACCATATATATGACTTAATACATGAGTCGCTTAGAACCATACCCGGAGATCGCCCATAAATACTCATTTTTTTACTTTTACTAACATGTACGTAGAAGATAGAGGAAGCATTAGTTTTACACAAAAAGAACTAAACCAAAATTTCACCGGAAGACCTCATTGAGGCCTCTAAATAAAAAGGTGTAGAAACAGGTCGATATGTTTGCATTTCTGTGTGTGAACAGTATAACTCGAAAGCAAGTACCGAGTATAAACTTTGTAATTGAGTTCAGAATCTTCCAAAGATACGAAATGTAAATTTGAATACGACAAACTACACTTTACGTAGAAACATTTTGGATACTCCCAGTCAAAATGTTATACTTCTGAAATATTTCTTGAAAATGCTGATACATATTTTGAATTCTATGATAATAAACTGCAAAACGTTGTCACTGGAAGATAGTTTTATATTCGAGGGCTGTTCAATAAAAAATGATCATAATTTTTTTACAGTTATAATTTCTCGCACTAAAATTCAATGTTATTATATTCTGTTAGCTTAATGTGAAACAAACACGCCGTAATAGTTTCATTGTTGGTACTGCTGGTTACCCCCTGTGAGAACCAGGCAATTTATATCGCCTACAGCTGCAATGGAGGTAACATGCAGTTGAAGTTGATGTTAGAGGAAGATCCGGAGTTTCTATCAAACGTAATCACTGCTGATGAAACTTGGCATCATTTTGATCCTGAGAGCAAACAACAAAGCTCAGTGTGGAATCTCCTTCATCACCAACCCCCAAAAAGCAAAAGTGGTTGCTTCTGCTGGGAAAGTTATGGTCATCTCATTCTTTGATATTCATGGAGTGGTTTATCAGCATGTTGTACCTGCACAAACATCAGTTACTGGACAATACTACAGGAATGTCCTGAAAACATTGCAAGTCCATATCAGATGCAAAAGACCACATTTCTGTGAAGCAGGCTGGATGCTGCACCACGATAATGCGCGGCTGCATATTGCCAATGTTGTTGCTGAATATTTTGCAAAAATCATCGTGAAATGCATCCCTCGCCCTCTCTATAGTCCGGATTTAGCCTCATGTGACCTTTTTCTATTCCCTAATTTGAAGAAACGCCTTCGTCGGAGGCATTATCCATCATCAGAAGCAGTGGTGAAGGCTGTGGAGGCGATTTTGAAGGACCTCTCAAAAAAGATTTCCAGCATGTCTTTAAAGACTGGCAGATACTCTGGGACAAGTGCATCGCATTCATGGGAGACTATTTTGAGACAGACCATCAAAATTATGAGGATGAGTAAAGGTACACTGTCAAAAAAGTTATGATTATTCTTTATTGAACAGCCCTCGTATCTATATTTATCTGGTAAACCTAAAGAGACAAAAATTGTAGATGTCTTTAAAGCACTCCTTGTTACAAATAATTTTGTTGAACCGACGGGCATTTCAGAAATACTCAGAGATACGTTTTAGTAAATATTAAAAGCAGAAGCATTATTAACAGTGAAGTATTCTTCATATTTAAGTTTGAATTTAGGAGTCACTATGTTTACACTCAGTCTTCACTTACTTGTTGTTGTATAATTGAAACGTTTTCAAGATCATTCGATCTCATCCTCAGCTGTTTGGTGACTAGATGAATCTTCCTCTTCTTCCACTGCTACGGCGCTCCGATCACTCTGCCATCTGGTGTTAGGGGCACTAAGTTTTAATACTTCATTTAATGCCGGGATTTCAAAATTTATAACTTTATCACGGTTTTTGTTTATGAATATTTTTTCCCAAATATCCAATTCTATGGGCGTACTTAAAGATTTTAACAGTTTAATGTTGTGGCCAATGTTGTGGTTTTCTGCCCAAAAATGGTGTGAAACTGCAGATTTTTCTGTTTGTTTCAACTTAATGTTCCTCTGGTGTTCCTTTTGCCTGGTTAACAAGTTTCTCTTAGTTTTTCCTATGTAGCTTTTTTCACAGGTTTCACAATTAATCTGATAAATTCCTGATTTCAAATTGTTGGGGATTGTATTTTTCAGTGGTTTATTTAGCAGGTTCCTCAGACTGAATTTGTTTTGGGGTGCTAGTTTTAAGTATAGTCTTTTGAAGATTCATTCAAATTTTCTAAAAGCCCATGGATGGTAGGTGAATTTTCTATATTGCCAATTTGTGTTATTAAGTGGTGTCAGAGTGGTATTTTTTGATCTTATCTTCAGTTTTTCTTTCCTCTTCATCATGTTCCTTATGGTGGCTGGGTTGAATCTATTTAATACCGCTATGTCTTTTATGTGTTGTTGTTCTTTCAAAAATTCATCCTTACTCAGTGGGACGTTGTATAGCCGGTGAATTAGACTTCTAAAGGCAGCTAGTTGATGTGAAACTGGGTTGTATTCATTTTTCTTTATGTAATTATCTATGTGTGTGGGCTTCCTGTATATTCCAAAATCTACACCATGACGATTTCTAGTTATCTTGAGGTCCAAAAAGGGTAGGGTGTTGTCTCTTTCTACTTCCATAGTAAATTGGATGTGATTATCTTGCAGGTTTAGTAACTTTAGAGAATCTTCTCTAAGTTTTTCCGGAATGATAGCAAAAACATCATCAACATATCTCCGCCAAAATTTATAAATCTGTGGGAAGGCCTTTTACTATGTGTGTTTCAAAATAGCTCATGTATAGGTCTGCTAAAATAGGCGAAAGTGGGCTCCCCATAGCTAATCCTTTTGATTGTCTGTAGAATTTTTGGTTAAACATGAAGTAATTATTCCTTATGCATAAATCTGTAAGATTGATAATGTCATCTATTTCTCAGGGGTCCGTTGTAGTCTGGGTTAGCCATTTTTTGAGGAATGTAGGTATTTTTTCTACTGGAATGCTTGTAAAAAGTGCCTTAACGTCAAAAGAAACAAGTATGTGCTTTTCCGGGATGTTGTATTTCTGTAGGTGATTTATCAATTCTAAGGAGTTTTTTTTTATTCCCAAACTTTGAAATTTGTCATATGATTTTAATTTTCTTACTAACCATTTTGCTATGTGGTATGTAGGTGAATTAATCCCATAGAATTGGATATTTGGGAAAAAATATTCATAAACAAAAACCGTGATAAAGTTATAAATTTTGAAATCCCGGCATTAAATGAAGTATTAAAACTTAGTGCCCCTAACACCAGATGGCAGAGTGATCGGAGCTCCGTAGCAGTGGAAGAAGAGGAAGGTTCATCTAGTCACCAAACAGCTGAGGATGAGATCGAATGATCTTGAAAATGTTTCAATTATACAACAACAAGTAAGTGAAGACTGAGTGTAAACATAGTGACTCCTAAATTCAAACTTAAATACGTTTTAGTAGTTTGTGTATTTTAAAGTTTTGTCACTATTTTTATAAAGTCATGGAAATAGTGTATAATTTAAAATACCAGCAGACCTTCAAACACCGTTGATTAATATAGTGTTTAAAATGTTGCACTTCAGCTTTTGAGCACCTTATTGGACAAATATTTAAATCGTTATAATTATTATCATGTCCAGTTTTTTGATCTGTGTATTTTTGTGTTATTTTTAACTAGAGCCCTAACATACGTTACTGGTAAAACAGCGTTATTTCATTCGGAGAATAAATAATAATAAAATAACAGCATATAATAACACATTTTTAAATTTCTCAGAATCGATTGTAACTTAAGGAAAGTATTTATGCAAATGTTTTTTTTTCTGGATTTAGATGAAATATTTATATAAAATTCACTTTTAAAGGAATATACGTGCTCAGATTTCCACAGCCGGCACTGAGGGTAAAACGTCAAAATAATCCATCAACTGCACCACGTCGTGTAAGCCTAGCAGCTACATTCTATCGGGTTTTAACTTTAATAGAAGCTGCAAAAAATAAAGGATAATGTGTCGAAACAGTCATATGAGTGCAACACATAGAAGTTTTACACAATTTCCAGAACCTTCACTTTTGGAAATTTATGTTCTTATTTTCCAGAATATGTGTAACTAACTCTCTTTTGTGCCTTCCTTTATAGTCCCTAGGCTTTGGTAAATTATGATGCTGTCTTATTTTGTAACATTATTTTCAAAATTCTCTCTCGTATTGTTTCCCTTCCTGTCTACAGCGAATTTATCTTTTCCATCTTTTGTTTTGTTGTGCTTTATAAAAGTTTAGTGAGGAGATTATTTTATGCTTCTGGACGATAGAGTTCTTTGATCCTGTTCATGCTGTCATGGTGAAAAGTTGTATTTCCTGCAGTCATTTCGGACTCGTTCCCTATCTGCCAGCGCATTTTGCGTATTTTAACTGCATATACAGGGTGTTTCAAAACGACAGCGAACGAACATATAGAAGTATTTACTCAGCTTCTATATGACACATATAGATAATTTTTACTAGAGCAGCATAAAAATGCTCCAGAATGAGTGTGGATTAGACAGTGACAGGAATAACGACGCGTGCCTCACGCTGTCTGAATTCGCAGGTATAGGTCAAACGCCGTGCCGCGTGCTGTAGCTGTTTGTAAACATACCGGCATACTCTGCAGTAGCTTGCTACTATTAAGAATTTCTTTGGCCTATGAAACCACAATAAAGCTGTTTCTTAATTATTGCTTATGCATGTTTAACGTGTTCCAAAATTCCGTTATAGCAATTCATGATGGCAAATAAGCTGGTGCACATATGCAACTTAAACCTTTTAGAGGGAAGTTAATGTTAGTGAGGTTGCGGAGTCATTAAATGATAAACAGAACAGAAAACAATATCAAAGAATTGTAGATAAATTAACCAAAACTAAATGGCTTATGCAATGAGACGAGCATTTTACTTCACGTGTTTGATAATACTAAATAATGCATTTGTAACTGAAAAGGAAGCTGTTGATATTTACAGTAAGTGGTTGAAAGTATTATACAATTAAGATCATAACAAAATGCTCTGATGTTAAACAGATAAATATTATCATTGATATAACTATTTTTACAATTCATATTTTTAGTGAGACTAAATTAATTGTGCGTTCGTTGAACTCCCTTTAGCTCTTCCATTCATCAAAACCTTCTACGTTATTTCGGCGTTTGTAAAACGTTCCATATTGCTTGGATTTGCTAAGTACGCGCAAAATCCTCCCTGTTAGGACGGATGAGCAACCTTACAACTGTCCAAGTTGTTAGTCGACTTTTTCACAAGTAACTGCCCTTTGTCCCATTACCTGAAAGGTAGGCTAGGGTCAATGATAAAGAGCAAGGAGTAATGTTTTTGTTTTCGTGGCCGGTGCGTCCCAATAACAACTTTTGAGGTTCGTACACCAGTGGTACCAATGCTGCCTAATCACAAAATAATGTAATATTTAATGCTGCATAAAATTATAACTAACAGAACTTCGTAGCCGCGACACCGAAATTCGGACTAGTTAAGTTATAAACTACGCAACGGCTATAATCGTTCGGTGTCGTTTTGAAACAACCTGTATAGGCATGAAACAGTTTTAAATTTGCTCAATATATAGTTATTCCATTTGTGGTACATAATCATCAGGTATAACAATGTTCTATACATTATCCCGGTACGGAAGGAAAAACTGCTAGACTGCCACTAGACAATGGGGAGGAAGGACAGATAAATCTTCCCCAAAACTAGTAGTCTATTTGACGTTTGCAGGAAACACTAAGACCGACTTTTACTTGCCTGTTAGTGACCTTTAGTCCTCTTTTATTTTACAATATTTCTAGTGATAATGGTTTGAGGGTAGATAACTTGGAGGCAGCTGTTAAAAATCGTCTACCTGATAATGATATTCGATAATGGAATTTTATCATTTCACCATTATCTTATCTGATCTTTACTTCCTTTTTATTTATAAATATTTATTCAGTATTTAATTCAGTGGAAGCTAAGTATGAACTTCAAGTTAATGATTATTTAACCCAGAAGAGGTTGGTAACAAGTTCTTGAGATTTCGTAATTATTCCGATATAAATATAAATTTTAATTAGCAAAACAGATTATTGAGGTATTAAAAATCAAATTTAGCAATTTAAATAATAATTTATATTGTCGTACTCCGTCTCTTCTAGGGTGTAACTATTTGTAAAGCTAAAAATATTTTTGTGGCGATAGTTTTCCATATACAGAGGCAATCTTTGGATCTCTGTAATATTATTGCGGCTGAAATGTAATGTATATAACAGAAAATATTTAACATATTTTAATATGTTAATTAATAAATATTTAAAATATTTAACATTCTTCATTTAAGTCTTTCTTTTCCACAGTAAACAATGTAGGCATTTTTGACATCTTCTCTATATGAAAATTTGTAAGGTCACTGTAATTTTGATTTAAACATAAGATTTGACTAGTAAAATCACAAATAAATATTTATTTTCGTGCCAAATATTATAATATAAAGTTATTCTACTTTTTTGGTATTCCCTATATATATCACACCATTTTTATATGAAATATTTCCATCTTAGGTTATTTTCCAATTTGTTTTGCATAAGAAAACGTAGCAGCATTAAGAAATTTTTATTGAAAAATAAGGAATATATTATGTGCACATAACATGAAATATATTAGAACTAAGGCTCCTGATATAGGAGTACACAGCAAAATTTGACTGATCAGTACCATTTATGGCGTGTGTATCATTATATAAAAATGCTATTTTATATTCTGATGATCACATTCTGATAACGTTCCCGAAGATATCTTATAAACTCTGTATCAGCTGACAAATATGTTTAAACTTAATAAAGTTTAAGAATATAACCGGAAAAGAATCAGGTCATTTCATTTCAAGATAGATTGGCTCATAGATACTGAACTAATTTTAAAGAGTAAAAACATGAAACAAGGAAATCTCCTCAATTATTCAGACTGTATAGTATTTAAGGATTTAAAATATAAGATCATTTATAACAAATTACAGAACATTTATACGGACATTGAAAAACAAGAGGTTTAATTTCTATAAGAGGTTATGACGTTTCTGGTAGTGAGACCTGGACCTTAAAAAGAAACAAACAATAGAATTCAAACTTTTAAATATAAAATAAAAACAGACCTCAGGCAGAACTAAACATTTTTTTAAATAATAGATCGGCTGTGCATGTATATTCTAAATACATTGTTGATATACTGCCTGACCATCAAAAGAAGGCGAGCTGGAGGGATGTGCTGCGTAAACATGTTCTACCGTTCCCATCATGTTTATGCAGGCTAACACACAGATAAATGCGTAATACCAACACAGCGATTATATACCTACTGTACGCCCCTGATCACAAAACCTCTGTAGGTTGCTCTGCTTTCTGGAGGAGTAGGAAATGTGGCAGAATGGGCGATTCACATATATAATTTTTCGTAAACAAATGGACTACGTGAGCAGCTTAGGTAACGCCGTCTCTCATACTTCAAACCCCGCTCGCCTTCTCATGGTCAGACAATACATAGCATCAAAATAACATTGAAACGAGATAAAGTCGATTGGATGCCTCGTTGATAGTGATTTGAACGCATTATAATAACAGATCTAGTTTTAAAAACTAGCCAATGGTTCTTAATGCGATTTGGGAAGCTGGAGAACAGCAAACACTTCAAGGGACATCTGTTACATTATTGTGAGGAGCCGTTATTTACGATCGCGCGGCTTGTTTACACAAAGGAACTGATAGGCCGCTAGCGTTCACAAAGAGCCAACAATTAACGATAGTGCCGACAAAACGGATAGTGTATCACAGAGGTGAAAGACTTGCCGGCACCGATATAGTTACATTCTAGAACATTCGTGTTTTATCTGGTGACATGTTAGAGAAAATTCGATAACAGTTTGGAATTCATGAATGGGTGTATAAAAAGAAGCCATGGCTAGTGACTAGTCAGTTAAAAAACAGTGAGGTAAACAGAGAACAACTGAGAATGTGGTTGTAACGAGAGCTGATCGCTGTTTGTTATTATCATCAATCTTGGAAGATTGTGTTGTATATGTGATGTAATGTTGTTACGTGAGAATTGCACAGTGTATTGCTACGGAAATAAAAAAATAGAATTTCGGCAAAATGGACTTTTAATCTACGAACCCACAAAGTCACATTATTGTAAATTGTTCTGCTAGTGATAAAGTTGACTGTTGGTTCCAGTTTCTCTGTGCAGTAGGTTATTTCTGACAAACCAGGGAGCGGTCGTTAAGATGCGTGGAATCTTGATTTAGTGCGCTTGAATTGGATTGATTTTGGAATCACCAGTTCCTTTTCAAACCGCAGATGTACAGTAAGCGTGGTATGGAGCGGGATGCAGCTTTTTGCTTTGAGTCAAGGTGTTTTGTTGAGAGTTGGTGAAGCTTTGTTTGTGCTGATTTAAGTCTATTATTTATGTGTTCCCTATATGATTCGTCGGTCCAGTTGTACACCAAAATGCTTCTGTTTCCATTTAAAATTTCCAGAATCAGAACAATAATTATTTTTGATGGGAGATAGTCTGGTCTCCATAATGCAAATATTATTGCTTCACATGTTTAGTGGTCGAGCGAAAGGCGACACGTAATAACCAGGGTAATTGAAGGAAAACACGAATTCATGGAGAACAATGTAAGTAATATGTAACAATCAAATAACAAGCTAGATAAAATGTCTTAGAAATACATTTAGAATATATATATATAAACATGGAAGAAATTGGTGGATGAGCGGAAGCATTCTGAAGGTCGGAACTGTATCTAGATTACTTATTGTAAAAACCTTGCATTATATGAGAAGCATGATATCTATTTTGAGATAAATGATGGTAGCGAAATTGTTTTCACTTGACGGTTTCTGTGTAAGAACGATAACGGAAGTAACAGGTTCAAATTATATTTCTGTCAAAATTAGTATACTGAACTTTTTCGATACAAAGATTGAAAATCTCACATATTAAGCATCTCTATTTGCTGTCTCATATAGTTTTATTTTTGTGAACCGTACACTTTATTCTGGGTAACTACAAAGCCCATCTGATTGCTAGTCTTTTCCGAATCGATTCCTTACTGTTATCGCAGATAACGCTCCTCTGCTGTTTTCTGTCGCGTTATGTCTTTAATTCCTATTGAGTTTAGTTCTACTTCTCTCTTTTGCGCATTCTTTTTCCCAAGTGCCTCACTTTACCTTCCGTTTCCCTCTTGATTATTTTTTTCTGTATTTCTTTCGCAATATTTAAAGCTTTTCATTTCAAGATGACTTTCTCAAGTTTGTGCTCTCTGCTCTTCCTTTTTATAAATTTCTTCATAACATATTTCTTTTGATCTTTCTTAATAGAACAGTAAAATCAGAATATATTAATTAGTAGTTGATTTGTGGGGATTTAAAAACACCTGCGTTAGCTGTTTTTGAAACCCCCTTGTTAAAACTCGACGCGAAATCCGCCTGTCCAAATATCGAAGAGGTTGTGTGTTGGTTGTGTTAGAATCCCCATGTTAAAATATCGAAGGGTTGGTTGTGTAGTAACACGTGTGTCACGTGTTAATGAAATCCGAGCCTTGAAAGTCGAGTAGAAATCTGTGTTTAAAAAAAATATATATATATTGATGTGCTGGCGTTCGTGTGCCACCCCCATCCCCCTCCAGGAGCTTGACGACGACGACGACGACGACAACGACGCATCTCTCCCAAGCCTGCAAGGGCAATCGTGTCATTTTGTTGTATGAATGTGAAATGTAATTAACTGATGAATGTAATTACTGAAAAAAAAAATGTGAATGGATTTCAGTATTCACACACACACACACACACACACACACACACACACACACACACACACACACACACACACACACACACACACACCGCTCCGTCTCCCCCGGCACTCCTGCAATAGGGGTGATGCATGTTATTTATATGTGAATGCTGTAAGACTGAATTGTCAATCGCCTTCACCTTTGTCGACATTTGCAAAAAGGAACGCGTCGAGGGTAGTTATTTAAATCAGTAAGTATTGATTTTATTATCGGGAGCCGTAGGAATCAAACACTCTATGGATCCTCCCCTCCTACACGACGCAATAAGGAATGCAAACCGATTCCGTGAGCAGATGAATCCGTAGCAGTGTACCAATGTACTGCAGGGAGGGTGCGCGATCGATCACTTCCATCTGTCAGTTGTCATCTAACACTCAGCAAGATGAGCAGCGAAACAAGTAGAGTGGAGAGCGATATCAACTTCTGGGAACATCTGCAAGATTACGAGAGCATGCAGCAACACTGGATGGATCATCACGAGGAAATGTGTGATGGAAAGACTCATCAAACCGTCTGCAAGAATCCTGCACATCATGACAAAGTCACTTCATACGGCAAGTGTGGGATGCAGTGCAAGGTATATCTCAGGTAAGTGGAAAGAAAAAGCACTGGAAATTAGTGAGCTATAGTGTTTTGTGTACGGGTAAAAAAGATTTCTCTCATTGTGTAATTACAGAAGCTTGGAAGGTGAAGACATAACACCTCCAATCCGTGACGAGAAACAAGCCGGCCCATCCAAAGAACTAGATAAAGAAAAGTGAGTAAAAAGAAAACGTCACACTTAATATAAAAGCGTGTAATAATTCGTATCCTCATAGCCGTGCATGTTCGCAGGTCCGACAAGAAAGCAGAGAAGAAGAGCTGTAAGCCGAGGGTGCTCAAGAAGAAGAGGATCTTCGACAAGGACAGCTTTATAATAATGATGTTCGAACCCATGGCCCCCGCTCCTGAAGAGGTGACAAAGAGTGATGGCGAATAGTGTGTTCATGGTAGACGACATCCCCATCAACTCCGGGCACCGTGTGAACATAGGCTTATACCATGAACTCCCATCCCTCTATATCAGAGCTACAGATGAAACTTTTGTATACATCACAAAGAAAGACTGACTAATAATAAAGCAAAATATGGATGCGTTGGAAACTTACTTGAAAGATGGTAAGCATCCAAAAGTGTCATACAGTGAGAATATAATATATGCGTACAATATATTACTGTGCATGAATAAAGTGAATGAAGTAACGTTTGTGAATACGTGCTTAAACTTAAACAGCATAAATCTAAATAGCATTGCCATAAGAGGACTTAAGAGACTAATCCCATATATTGAAAGAAACTTATTTCAATTACATGACATATATAAATCAATGTGTTCATACGATGCAAAAAGTAGGAGTGACAGGGAAAAGGTTAAGGAAATGTATGTTAAAATCAATAAAAAGATAACATAAATTTGAGTTTCGTTTTCTTTTTTATTTCCACAAAATTACATCCTTATATGATAGATTGAACAACATGCGTTAGTGGTTTATAGGTGAACAATTTATCATGAATAATCAGGTAATATAATGATGTATGTGCAGGAAAGTTAGATGAGGCTTGAACTTCCAGTCTCACATTCACGGCCCCGGTCACGGTCTCCTCAGGCTGATGCGAGCAGTCGATGACAAAGAGCGGTGCATAATTCAGAAAGTCACTTCTCTTCAAAAGTGGGTAATTTTCTTTTCCATAATAGGATGATTGAAATTTCGAATACTGATCATACAGAGATGCAAATTTAGAGTTTCCAAAATCCAAGTTCATATCGTGATAAGGATAACACTCGCTGTTGAGATAAAGCTTCAGATTGGTGATGTTGCAATGATCAAAGAGTGAGCAATCCTTACTAAGCTTATTCAGTCTGTCGGTTTGTACACCGACTATGACGAAGCGAGGTTTCTCAAGTTTCGTTGTAGTTGCAATGTTCCAGGTGAAGGCCTTAGTTTGCGGTACCGCAGGTTGAGTGTGAAGGTCCAAGGTTCGAAAGGCTACGTGCAGTGGCTTATCGGATTTGACGAGTTTAAGCTTTTCGACTCGCTCTCCATCTGAAAGTCGAAGAACGGGCATCCTCCATTCGAGTCTAGTTAGTTGAATAATAGCTGGTTCGTTGCCCGATATACAATTATTAGAATCTTTAGATCTAATGAGAACCAGTTCAAATTTGCTATTGAGAATGACTTCCTTGTGATCGTCTGCAAAGCCCAGCAGCATCGAAAGAGGAACTACAGCATTAAAGACACCATTCTTTGAATTCACGATGTCGACGTCAACTCCCGGATAGGTCCATCCGGCATTCTGCATTCGATCGGATTCCAGTGCATTCAGAGATGCATAGTTGCGCATCGTTGAAGAAATGCCCGGATTCCTGGTTCTGTCTATAGTAATGCCGTTCATATCTAGACGAATTTCGTCAAACAGAAATGCCATGGCATTGTTGGTCAGCTTTGAGGAGGAGGGTCCGCCACTTGTTTTGGTGAGAGAGCCCTCTATGTAGAGATAACTTCTACTAGGAAGAGTGTACAAATCTTCTGCTTGACACGGTATTCTAATTTCATCGTTCGCGTCAAGAGCCGATGTATTGTATGGCAGGAAGACGTGCTCCTCCTCTTTACTAATCTTATCATCAAAGGTCGGTACTCCTGTTACATCGAGGACATCCATTATAGCACTTTGAATCCCAAAACCTCGAGGAACCTTCGATTAGACGACGTGATCGGACGCCCTGTCAATGAGCGAGTATAGCCCAATCTCGAAAGAGGCTTCTTAATATAGGAACGATGCTTAAAATTTATTCCCATTGCGACGTATGTGTAATCGTACGGTTATGGTTTCGTTCCTGAAGTCGAGCACGTCACCGTTCTGATCTACCACTCTAATGTCGAGATGATCAATGAGATTCGTATCGATGATTGGTAGATATATAGGGCTAGATGGTTCTTGCGAAATGTGGTAACCGGGAGGAACCGACGGGAAAAACTCGTACAGAGAATGACCGTGTTTACCGTCAATGAAGGATCCCGTGGCTAGGCTGCACTCGATGCGTATGATGCTAACTTTGAAGATGTTCACCAAATCATCAGACTCAGTCATCACGTTCGCTCGAATCAAACGCTGTGCTTTGAATCCGAGAAGAGAGCCAATTGATCTGTCTTGAGTAAAGTCGATAGTATATGGGCATTTTATCTCAGACTTCATGGTATTATTATTAGCACGTAAGATAAACCCGTCTTCGACGTCGAGGGCTCCCTTGAGAAAATGCGCGATATCATCTAATTCGTAAGTTCCAGGAGGAATCTCGATACTCTCGTTCTTGTCATTACGAGCGAAATGGAATAAGTTGTTGCTCTGATCCACATTAGGAATGGAATAAAAGGTTTCGAAATTCAATAGAGCTATTTCGTAAAGTCCATTCGGATCCAGATGAAGAGGCGGGTTGAGAAAGCTAGAGAAGCTGGCATTCGAACCGCTCACGGTGATTGTGTAACTCATTTTGATCAAACATTCAAGTCGGTAAATCCGTTTTATAAGAGAAACTGCAGGCACAGATGACCGCAAATCACAGATCCAAAATTCTGAAACCTCTTGGTGTTGTACATGAGTTTAACACCCTCGAGGTAGGACTCAATCTGTTTCGGTGGTCTTAGATTACCGAAGCTATCAAAGTAGAATGCAACATCTCCATCCTTGCGTATCGCAACCCAGTGTGTTCCCGGGTTACGCGAGATATCCAAATTTACGATAATCCTTTCTACATGTCGAGGACGTGAAGGTAAGTTGTCTATCATGTACACACCTCTAAAATGAGGAATGCGCAGTCGTCGTGCATAGGCATCGATCTCTGCAGCACTTAGGGCTTTTTCCGGGATAAATACAGGCCTCGCCCCGAGTTTTTTGCACGAAGATGCAATCCTTTGCCCTTGCGCTTCTTACGTCGAATGCCTTTACCCCTAGCTAAACCCTCCATGCTCTGATTGTGACGACTCAACTCTGCAAGCTGTCTTTCCGCGGAACGTTTCCTATTCACAGCCGTGGCGATCTGAGCAGCGCCACCGGCTAGGCTACCTGCAGCGCCCAAAGCCGCCAAAAGCGGGATCAGAGGTAAAAAACCGCCTCGAGGGCTCGGTATGATCCTCTTGCGTCGCTTACGCATTCCGGCGCCCATGGCAACTTTCCCCTTCATGATGGCTGTTACAAGTCGGGCTGCAAGTCGCTCGCCGAAAGATGCGTCAGCAGACTTTACTCGACTCCAAGCCTTTTCAACGAGTTCCTTATCGGCCAAACGTCGCGAATCTGCGTCCTGATGAGTGGCGTAAGCGAGATCGTGAGCGAGGCAGGCTGAGTCCAAAGCGTTTCTGGGAGAATCCCCTCTCTGCAGACGCTTATGTAGTTTCGTTCCAGGTCCACAGAATCGGTACCCTGGTAAATGAGCCTCAAACGGAAGAGAATTAATTAGCGAATTAAGGATTCCGGATCCCTTCTTTACGCCTGCAGAGTTCATGGCTTACTATGAAATAAAAAAGCAAACGTTATGATTTATATGTTTAGTTGCGATATGGAAGTAGTGAAGCAAAAGTGCAAGTTGCCTATACAGGTGCTCGATTTCGACAACGACATACGCAAAGGACGACACGGCGCGCTCTTCCCGTGCAACGTCAGAGCACTCCTCTTGGGTAGTTCGAATGCTGGAAAGACGAACGTTCTACTGAACTTGCTCATCCATGAAAATGGTCTTAGGTTCGAGAATCTCTACATATATTCAAAATCGTTGCACCAACCGAAATACCAGTATTTGCTCAAGGTGCTAAAAACCATACCCGATATTGGAGTTTTCACGTTCGAGGATGGCGAGAAGGTGGTTCAACCATCCGAAGCCCGAGGAAACTCCATATTCGTATTCGATGATGTCATAAATGAGAAGCATGGAAAAATAGCGTCATATTACAGCATGGGTAGACATCGCAATGTCGATGCCGTATACTTAGCACAGTCATATGCGAAGGTGCCTAAACATTTAATTAGAGATAATGCAAATATGATCGTGCTCTTCAGACAGGATAACCTCAACTTAAAGCATATATATGATGATTACGTAAACACTGATATGACGTATGCGGAATTTAAGGACATGTGTAAACAAGTTTGGGAGAGTAATGACGGATCGAACTCGCGACCTTTCGTTGTCATAGTACCCGAGTTCCCTTTGAACGAAGGACGCTACCGTCACGGTTTCGACATCTTTATCAGAGTGAATAAATAACGCGCATCCTTCATTGTAGTCATGAGTATCGATAGGTTCGGATCTCGGAGAGTCATACCCTCCCGGGGCGTGATTAACCGGTATACCATAAGTAGAGATGGATCGGGAAACTATCAATTCAAGGGAAAGCGATTGCGCAACGTTCACGATCCTGAGGAAAGTGATGACGCGTCAACTAAGAGCTATGTGGACGCGTGTACGAGTGATGTCGAGAGTCGAATGCAGATCTTCAGCGAACAGGCTTCATATCAACGCATGGGCCAGTTTGAAGCTATGCTTAGGAATCACATACAAAAATCCCTCGACCTCCAATATGAACATCTAATGGAATACTTAACAAAATATGCATTTAAACGTGATTCGGATAACAATGTCATTCTGGATGCTATAAGGATGAAAGTTCTATTGGATCCCATTGACGATCACGATGTTATCAATAAAAAGTATATAGATGCCAGAATGCCAATTCTAGAGTCTGATGCTAATCTATCATTTCGAATGAAACGATTAAAGGATATAGCCGATCCTGCACAGGATAACGATGCTGCAACCATGAAATATGTTAATCGGTTCTATATACAGAAACAGAATGAACTGCAAACCGGTTTAACTAGAACGATAACAACCGTTGCCGAAACTATATCTACAGCGGTGGAAAAGGCCGTGAAAGATATAACCGAGCGACAGACGGAACTGGATAAGAATCTAACCAGTGCAGTGAACGATATTGACAACATGAAAATACAGACGAGACATATCGTAAACGGCATGTTACAACAACTGAAAGGTCAGCTCATCATTTCACTGCATACACGACCCTTTAGAGGTCCCTCGTTAAGGTATACGTTATCCTCGGGTCTCGAATTCTACAAGTCTCCAGGAAATGGGAATGTAATTTCTTGTTCTATGCTTTCATCAATACACCCTCATACGGCGCATGACACAATGTTTGCAATAAACGATAAATTAGTTGAAAGGTATCCTGTCCCTATTCGAACTGGTGATTTACTCACTTTCACAGCACCAGTGGAACGTGCTAAGGATGGTCACATGTTAAGTATAGAAATTATAATTTCATATAAAATATCTGCAGTAGGTTAATTATACATTCAGTACAATATGGATGCCGAAGGTATAAGTCTCAAACAATCAATCGCTCGTCACAGTAGGGCAATACGAGAAAAGTTACGCTCCCTGAAAGGTCTCAAGTTCGAAACTCACCGCGTCATGTCCGAGGTTCTCCAGCCTGTAACCGAGCCCTTGAAGGTTATAGCCGACAGGGATCGTGACAAGTCAAAACCAGTCGTTAACGATGCAGAAGAGGATGGGGATGAGGAGGAGGATGATCTACTTGCAGAGTACCTGAAGAAGGTTCGAACCGCTAGCTCCAGCGACATGGATGCCACCTACGGCGTGCGGTATGAAGATGGAGAATATAAACTAGGGAATAAAACTATCGATTTCACCGATGACGGTATTCAGATAGGGCAAGAGAGCTACGATGCAAGTCCTGGATTGTACGAATTGCTCTTCAAGCGATCGCCGCTCAATTCATCATATACCGAAGAGGATCTGGACGCCTATTCGCAGATATTGCAGAATACTCAGGTTTACAGGCAGGGATACGCTAGGAGCGGGCGTATAAGAGCAAGCCGCGGTTACAAGTATCGCAATATTATTCGAGATCTTGTTTCCAGTCGCACGGGCTCGGCTCTCTACTGGAAGGAGCACGTACCCGGCAGAAAACTGGATTACATCTATTGGACCGATCCCAACGTTCTAATAGACAGATTGAGATTACTCATTGCATCGAGGGATGCGGGTAACTTTAACCATTCAGCAGAGATTCAGGAAATAATCACAGAATTAAAAAACTCGAAAATCATAGCATGATTAAACGTGTCATAGCAAGCGAATTACACTCGCCGGCAAGAAGGCGCTTCTTACGCCGTAAAATAATAAGTAAAGGTCTTAATGATCTACTACAAATAGATCTTATTGAAATGATACCTTATGCAAAAGAAAATAGAAATTATAAGTATATTCTTATTGCTATTAATTTCTATTCTAAAATGGCTTATGCACGAGCATTGAAAGATAAAAGTGGCATTAGCGTGACAAGAGCTATGCACGGTATCCTATCAGAGTTGAATTCACCTCCTAAGAACGTTCAAAGTGATAATGGAAAGGAGTTTTACAATCGCCATTTCAGGCAATTAATGCTTAGGAATGGAATCAATCATTACAGTACTTTCAGTAGCATCAAGGCTGCAGCAGTGGAAAGGTTGATTAGAACAATTAAAATGAACATGCATAGAGAATTCCTGATTCAGGGTTCGCATCAGTGGTTACAAATGCTACCTAGAATCATCGATTCATACAACAATACCTACCATACGACGATTCGCATGAAGCCCCGTGACGTCAGCAACAACGATCTGCTCCTTAGTGTATATCGTTATGGCGGGCGTGAACGTCGAGAGAAAAGGAATGCAAGGAGTTTTCATGTCGGTGATCGTGTAAGGATTTCCAGGTACAAGGGACTACTTGAGAAAGGTTACACGGCCAATTGGAGTACGGAGATCTTTCGGATTGTTCGTGCAAGGAATACTAACCCAGTTGTCTATTTTCTGGAGGATGCAGAAGGAAATGAAATACAGGGCGGTTTTTATGGTCACGAACTACTAAAAACACGCCATCCTAATGTATACCTTGTTGAGAGACTGATACGCCGACGTGGTAATCGTGCGTACGTTAAGTGGCTGGGTTTTCCTACAAAGGAATGGATCGATGTTAAGGATATTGTGTAAAAAGGAATGTATGTTTTATTGATAAATAAATAAATAAATACACAAGATATTTTCCCAAAAATTTAGTGTTTTTATTTTATAATTCCTTTCCAGCTAAATCCTCTAAACATAATGGTTATATTTTTTAAATAGTTTCAGTATACGTGGCTACATAAACAGAAATTTTTCAGTAGAACATCACAACTAAATCCTCTAAAAATAATGCTTACACTGTGTTTTAAACAGCTTCAATACATGTGCATATAAATAAAAGTAAAGTGTTTTACATGTTAAATTCTTTTAATATTAGTGCAAATTAATGTTTAATCTTCAAAAGAATTTCAATATACCTACAAACATAATCAGAAATGCAGTCCCCCCAAAATTATATGTTTACCCCAACTAAATCCTCTATATATAATACATCGACAACAGGTTAAAACTCCTTACACCTAAGTTCAAAGTTCATAGTGAATAATGTATATATTTTCTTAAAACATACATATATAAGCAGAATTGTAACCCATCCCAAGAAACCATACTTTTATTCTAAATAAATCCTGTAGAGATAATGCATCCACAACAGGTTAAAACCCCCTAAATTAACTTCAATTTAATAGAGAATAATGCTCACATTCTTTATAAAATGAGCTTCAGTACACATGCATACATAAACACATTACGTATTTTCACATGTTAAAACTCCTTACATCCAAGTTCAAATAGATGCTTACATTTTAAAGATGCGTACTAGCGAAAATGTAGTCCCCAGCACCGTAATTATAATATTATCCAATCAATATCCGGTAAAGTTAATGGTTAATGATGCTTACATTTTAAAAAGTTTCAATGTGCGTGCATACATAAACACAAATTGAGTGTCTTACACTTGAAAAATCCTTAAATCTAAGTTCAAATTAATGGTTACTTTTTTTAAAAAAAAAAGAAATTAACGACGCATCAATAGAATAGTAAACACCTGTCCAAATTATAGCTTTATCCCAATATGCATGTATACATAAAACAAATTAAGTATTATGCACGTTAAAGTCCTTAAACATAAGTTTAAAATTAATTGTTACCTCTTTTAAGGAATTGAGAGATGCAATAATCTCATATTATATATCATATTATATCCCCATACATAAGCGGGATTATAGTCCTCCAAAGGTATTTATACATACCATCAGCAACTAAAAGCAATGAATGAGCACCAAAACTTGACAACGTATATCAAGACTTGCTTAAAATGACATCATGACTCATGTACATAAGTTTTATAAAGTGTAAAGATTTATCTCAAATCACAAAAAGCATTACTTCAATCACGCTTGCACTGCTGCATGTACACATGTTGAAAAATTAAATATTTGTGTCAAATCATTAAAAAGCAAATTATTTCACATGTTTTTGCTAGCTTTAAAATACATTGTCAACTTTTTTACAAGATTTTTTCACATATTTTTTATACGATTACTTATCCAATGGTACAGAATGATGACCCCAGGCCAAGGTTTCATGTGAATTTTTCTGTATAAATCGCTTCGTGTCGAATCCTCTAAGAGCAACTTTATTACTCTCGATGGTTCGAACAACGTGCTTATAACTTCTAAAGCACGTCTGTTTAGCATGACGTACGGTTGTCATATCATTTACACAGGATAGATAATCCTCAAACGTTATGCACCGCATGCCATCACTCGTAACGCCTTTAGATTTCTTGACCGTTTTGCCATCGTATCGATATGAATACAATTTTGAACGTAAACCTACGTATTCTGTCATAACTTTACCCGATAATTCATCTTTAAATAGACCAGCGACTTTTTTATTCATCAACGCAATACCGTACACATTATCGATCGGGTAATTAGATGTATCGAAGAGATGTATATTAGATTTAATAAATTCATAGATGTCACTACTGGTTTCAAACAGAAATGCATCGGTATCCGTATAATTCAACATAACATCTTTTAACTGTTTCTTCAAAATATTATAATAAAAATTATACAACAAGTGTTTTGAAAGATCTAGAATGGCCTGTCCTATATAAATCGGTTTCGTCATCTTAATTTCTTCCCTTACCAGTTCGAGTCCTATAAGGTTCTCGTCAAAAATTACGTATCGTATGAATGTCTGTCGTGATATTAACTTTCTTGCCTGTTTCCAATTGCTCGCTAGGTGAAAGGAATTGTAACGTCTGACGTTCTCAATAAATTTACCATATACGCAATTATTCATTTTCTTCCATAAATTTTGACCGAATTTTGTTTTATCTTCAATAAGTTTAGCAGCATTTAAATCAATGTACGTCTTAAGCCAAAAGGATTGTTTGTAGGATACCGCTCGATGTATACGCTTCATTTTCAAACCGAGCTCTACACACTGCTGCAAGTTTCTGTAATGTAATATATATTTTTCCTTATGATTCAACGTTGCAAGTAACTTTTTGTAATTATCACCCGGAGCTATCTCACTCTGCGGACATGATGGCAAGTCGTTATGCAACTCGTGAATGTTCTCCGGATATTCCAGGTCTACTTCTAAAACATAACCTGTATCTGAATCATGTCTGATGCTCAAAAAAAATCTATAGAATTAATTTCGTTATCGTTTAACCATCTCAATTGAGCATACGGTAAAGCGTTCCCTGTCATAATGTGTGAATAAAGTCCGTTGCAATCCAAGTATGATAGGTATTTAATCGATTCCGCTTCATTGTAAGCAGATATGTATTTATTATTTGCTTTGGAATAACGTTTTGATACAGTGCAGATACCACCTCTAATCGCAGATTCGAAAAATTCCAGCATATTTTGATCGGTAATCAGCGATATTTGCACGCGACTCGTTCGTAACATTGCGTCATATGATAGGCCAGGAGCTGTATAGTAATGACAAGGATCTAAGCCATACATATCGATACTTAAACTTCGGAATTTTTCATAGATGTCTGTTAATAAGATCGTATCCGTCTTGAGATAAAGATCAGAGTATTCACCGAGATTTTGTATACCAAATTCTCTCCATACCGCGCACGCGTGCATGTAATCATCATTGCTTATATTATCAAAACACTCTTGAGGAGGTAATTTGGAATCATTTAATTTTTCCTTGCAATCTAAATATGTATATGGGAAAATACCTTTCCGTTGCATTAACAAACGTTGCTTAGGATCAACGTACATCTTATTTGTGTACCGAAAATCTTGAGGTTCTAGCATACCAGAAAGATCGCTCAATTTAGAATCCAGAAAGCGGTAGCTATCAAGAAATCTGAGGAATATTGATTTACCATTAGATGTGTATCTTTTACTAAATGACAGATAATTCTCCGATGTTTGCGAAATACATGTAATGGGTTCATTGTCATACGATAACTTTTTTACTATGAAATGCGAATCATACTTTGATAGGCAATGAAAAAATATCGGGATAAAGTTTGGCGTTTTTCTATTGAGGTTGCATGATTTATGAGCAGCCCCTATATATAATCCGGTCTGATGATCGTGGTCACGCACCCTAATCGAGTCAGAATCGAAATCCTTTTTGCATACGTGACACTGGACTGCATTTCTGAAATTTAATTCATCCTCATCACTCATATGCATCTCTGTCACATCACCGTATATCCTAAGCACATCCTCGGCAATCACAGTTAATTCTCTAAGAAACTCTTCAACTGCATGCGAACCTCTAAATATTTTGAATTTTGTTAGTGTCTCGTCATAACTGCAGACCAGGTGCAACGAAACGGATATCGCCTCGTGCACGTGCATATCACGTGTCCAACTATGCATCGCATCGGGCTGACACGATGGCACTTTTATTAACATAGTCTCGATATCAGCGTATATCACAAAAGGGACTTTAACGCATTTTGAGTAAGCCTGAAACTCGATAACATCATTTATTCCTTCGCGAGGCATGCTAATAATTTGACATTTCATACATCTCAGTTTATGTTTCTTCAGAATAACTTCAGTCGAAAACCATGCATTACAAGATTCACACACAAATTTTTTACTTTTATGTTTGGATATCTGCTTACTTACTAGACGCGACATATCGGTTATGAGAGAATAATGCGAATTGATCATTAGAAGATTCACATGGTTTATCTTTTGCTCCCTCGTCTGATATAAGATGATAATGGATTCTCTCTCTAACCCGTATATGTTCACCGAGATATCATGATTTTGCTTTTCGAATAATTCAATGTCATGAAGGGCGACGGGGAAGTTTATTCCTTTAAAATTGAATTCGCGATATATATCATATTTACTGTACGTGCTAGCTCTATGCCTGTTCTGGCGAGCTGGATATTTTGCTGCCAGCATACAATATGCAAAACATTTAAAGTCAGTATTCCGAATATTCACGACAGCTCTCTTTGATTTTATCCACGATGGCAGCGGCTTAAAGCAACCTGCGTTTAACGGATCGTACTGACATGCGTATAAAGTTAGCGAATCTATCCTGTAAAGCGCTTTCGAACTGGCTTTTGTTTCAAAATTTTCTAGATGGGTGATTATAGGCTGTTTCAGTTTAATTTCATACCATTCAGATTTGTTTGTCGATTGCAATATAGCATCCATCTTACTGTTAAAATTAATCGATTCAACTGTTTCATTATCGGGTGAAGTTATTATATATTGACATGTTAAAGTACCGGCTAATTTAATTCCTGATTTGTAAGTTCTTATGGCCTTCTGGATTTCACTGGTAACAAGGGGTTTGCACAAGTTCAAGAACGTTGATGGATCTAGCTCGTGTATAGAATTTTTTATGGTACCTGTGAAGATCCTGTGCTGGAACGCTGATTCTACAGTAATGCATTCCAATGTTTTGTCGTTGCGTTTCGCCTGCTTTGCACTACTTGCTTGAATATCTTGCATGCCCGGTCTCTTGTGACTCGTTACACCTCCTGAAATTATGGATTAAACATGTCAGAAAACACGAATAATTACACTTTTAAAATAATAAACATTTGAACACTCATGGCAATGCTATATTTTTAAGCTTTAAAATGATTACTTTATTAACATTGCTGAACTTTGAATTTGATTTACATAACATGTTTTCCTTAAAAGAAATAAGTTGTATGTTATTTGCAGTGGAATTAAATGATAACTGTATCTTTTGAATAACAAAGATTTAGAACATTCAGAGTACTGCATTCCCTAATATGGATTTTTTTTTTAAATTGCACCTCTGTCTTTTATTGAAATTTTTTTTTTTTTAAATTGCACCTCTGTATTTTATTGAAATTTTATCCTGACTTACGTAACATGTTTTCTGGAAAAGAAATAAGATTATACACGTAACATGTTTCCCTGAAAAAAAACGTTATACATAATGCATCATCACAATATACTCATTTGTATATGGCTACTGGCTGTTTAATTAGTTAATTGAATTCCTCAACTTCCCGTCGATTGGCTGCAGATATGCATTAATGACTTTTAAAACGTTAAATTTGCTTGCATTATTACTCTTATCGATTTGCCTTTTATATAGAATGACTAATTCGTTAGGTATTCCATTCACAAATATTAACAGATTAACGCTAATTACTTTAACTTACACTGAAATATTTGACATCAAGAGATTGACACTTCATAGCAGTAGTGCAGCACTATTTTAGTTTTTTTTGTAAAGTCTTACCTTCACTGGTTACTCCCGACTGTTTAAAAAAGTTAATTTGTGCTTCTTGAATCCATTTTCCAGAGTTTCTTCACCGGAATACACGAAACTCCAACCACCCTGATTAACAGCATCCACTTGAGCTGCTGTCATCTTCTTAAATCTCTCGGGCAAAAAAACCTGGCATTCTTGCAGCTTAAGTACGACTCTATCACCGTATCTCGTCTTCACGATTTTGACATCGTGTATGGCTTGTGGCACGTCTCGGGGAATCTCTCGTAACTTCTTCGTCGGGAGATAGGAACCTCCTTCCGCAAGCTGATTTAAATCGTGAAGAATCGATTCTGGAATTATAAATTCACGCATATTATTCAACGCTTCGATTCATTACGTGGAAATTACTGTACATAGACATATGCATATTGCTTACCTTCATTCATGTTGATGCTGTCTGCTACGTTTCAGTTGTTGATGTGCTGTTTTATTCGCTCGGTTCACTGTTTTGTTACCTCAGCACCCCCTCCCAAAATTTCCATTCTGGCTGTAACCTGTTTGCACACATCCTTAAGTTTATGCTTCTGCTTCTTTCGCTATAAACTATTAAACTTAGAGTAGAGTTTTAACCTGTCATCTTATGCATCTAGTAACTAAAAATTAAATAATATAAGATCTATAGCTATTAACTGTAAGTATATATATACTCTTTAGAAAGTTTCCACCCCTTTTACGTTGCGCACGCACTCGTGTGGCGATTGGTCGTTTATACCCTTTATTACGATACTGCTACCTGCACCCTGATTGGCTAGCTTGGATGAAGTGGAATATGTCACACCCACTGTTCACCTTAGTGCATTCATGGTAATTACCTCATTGAACAATATTTCAAATTTGTATTGCAGCAAACTAATAATATCATAATGCCATCTATAATATGAGTATAACCTTTTATTGCATTTTAATTATTGCAAGCTGTATTTCGAGTTTGTATTGCTACTTAATGCAACTGTATTATTCCGAAGGACCGTTTGAGTGTGACCGTTAGATAATTTATGTTTTTATTCCTTCCAGTGATATTTTGCTTCAATTCGGTAAGCCTAACGCCTCGAACGGATTAGTCTCTCGTATCAGATTTATTCAGAAGCGTGTCTCTCGTAGTTATTCACCAAATCGATGTACAAACGTTTTAAGAGGCACTGGCATTATTATAGCAGACTTTGCATAGCTTTTCAACGTTTTGGCATGTTTCTACTCAGCTGATTTATATCATTACAATTATCCTTAATACATTATTTATTACGTTTGCATAGATATCTCGTTTACTTGTCTCCTTTACGCTCGAGTGAATTTTTAGAACCCAGCCGCGTTAATTGATTCCTACCCGCACGTGTACGTAATTTTTTCACCCCAAGTAAGTTATACGGATTCTCTCTTCCGTTGGGGTGGTTTTAGCTGCAGCGAACAACATTATTTCTCAATAAATCTTTACCTACCTTTCCTAACATTTCACTGCATGCGCATTATTTTTAACAGAGGGAATGGCTCGGTTTTACCACACATTTCCATGGAGTATGATTCATCGGGCTCCCAATAACTGAATACATTAACAGATAAATAATAAATAGGTAGCTAAATAAATACAAGTTTTCAGTTCGACGTTCCTACCTGCGCTGCCTTTTGAAAACGTCGACGATGGGACAGAGACGGCATAGTCTTACAACATTTGATGTATTATTAAAAGTTTGATACTGTCCAATTCGTATTTGCATTCTTAGTTACTTATATATGCTATATTCGACGCGTTAAGCCTAGCGGACTACTGTCATTATCTCTAAGTAAAATTGGTTTTAATGTTTTATTTTTGCGAATCCTATTTTAGAATCCTTTTTTAACTTCAATTCGTTAAGTGTAACGCCTCGAGCGATTACTGCATTTTATTAGATTTATTTAGAAACATTTTTCTCGTAGTTATACGCCTATTTGGTGTACAGACGTTTTAAGAAGCACTAGGATTGTTATAGCTGACTTTGCATGGCTTTTCGACGTTTTGGCATCTTCCTACTAAGCTGATTTATATCATTACAATTATTCTTATTACATTATTTATTTCATTGCATAGATATCTCGTTGGCTTGTCTCCTTTACGCTTGAGTGAATTTTTAGAATCCAGCTGCGTTAATTGATTCCTAGCGCAGGTGTGTGTAATATTTCACCCCAAGTAAGTTATATGGATTCGCTGTTCCGTTGGGGTGGCTACAGCTGTAGCAATAAACATTCATCCTCGCTAAATCTTTACTTGACTCTCTTAACATTTCACTGCATATGCATTTATATTTTGAACAGAGGGAAAGGATCGCTTTTTAGCACACATAGAGTGTCAGATTCCTCAGGAGCTCAATAACTGTAATGGATAACTCAATAAATACTTAAATAAACAAATAAATTAATTAATAATGTATACTTAGTTACGTGAATAAATACATTTTTTCCATTCGATTTGCATGCGTGCCGGGGGGGGGGGGGACGGAGCGGTGTGTGTGTGTGTGTGTGTGTGTGTGTGTGTGTGTGTGTGTGTGTGTGTGTGTGTGTGTGTGTGTGTGAATACTGAAATCCATTCACATTTTTTTTTCAGTAATTACATTCGTCAGTTAATTACATTTCACATACATACAACAAAATGACACGATTGCCCTTGCAGGCTTGGGAGAGATGCGTCGTTGTCGTCGTCGTCGTCGTCGTCAAGCTCCTGGAGGGGGAGGGGGTGGCACACGAACGCCAGCACATCAATATATATATTTTTTTTTTAAACACACATTTCTACTCGACTTTCAAGGCTCGGATTTCATTAACACGTGACACACGTGTTACTACACAACCAACCCTTCGATATTTTAACATGGGGATTCTAACACAACCAACACACAACCTCTTCGATATTTGGACAGGCGGATTTCGCGTCGAGTTTTAACAAGGGGGTTTCAAAAACAGCTAACGCAGGTGTTTTTAAATCCCCACAAATCAACTACTTTAATTTCTTGCCGGAAAGAATTTCAATAACGCTGTCGTGATGTTTATGTACTTTTAGCGTCGCTCATAGCAAAGTGAGAGAAATTAAATAAAAAGTTAAGGAGGAAGGAATGAATTCATCAAAGCAATGTCATGAGCCAAATCTGGGATGAACTTTCGCTGATACTGTAGTGCAGCAACTTATGTGTTAAGCACAGAATATGATAGTTTCAAGTACTTTCAGCCTTAGTCAAGAATGATGCAATATACAGAGTAGAGCAGAAAATGCGCACTTATTTATAAACAGCTCTCTTATAATATAGCTTTCACCTATTCTACTAACTTGTAGCTTGAATTTTCCATTTAAAACATTTTTAATAATGTACCTAATTAAGACAAAACTCATGTACGGAATTAGTAATATACAGGAAACTCAGATTTTATATTAATAATTTTTTCTGCTTCCGTTTTAGCCGCAGTTAGCAGCTGCTTTCTTATTTTAAATGGTGTATCCAGTGTTGTATACAGGTTCGGATAGTAACCACACACAGTAGAAAAAACAAAGAAAACCACAATAAGAATAAACATAAAGGAACAGAGGTAGCTCATCGTCTAATTTCTATATTCAAGCGGATAACTCTTAGCTGCTCGATAATATGACAATCGATCGTAGAAATCATTTGAATGAATCAACCAAGAATTAGAACTATCTCTCATTACTTCCATTAGTGGATGCTCCAGATATACTAAATTGTTGGGTGTATCTCATATATCACCAACTTCAAATGAACCCTCCATTAAAAAAGACCACAGACCTGAGGATACTGCTGGCCGCTGTATGTGACCTCTCCTACCAATCCATTATTGTGGTAAAAACTGGTCTAAGTACAGATGAGCAATCTGTTCAGTGTGAGCTAGAGATCCACCTAAAGAAGAAAGTACCAATAATGTCACCAACAATACCAAAGCGATACTGTGGATTCTACGGGTTGCATTCTATCCGTTGTATATTTATGTCTGCCATGTAGCGGCATTAAAATGCTTTCATGGATATAAACAAAGAACAGTGGAATCAGAAAGGCGGAAAGTTTTGCTGCATTTTTATTATTCATGTAATTTTTGTTTGTTTATCAGTAATGTAGTAAACTGAATTATCTTGTAAGTGCTCAGTGAAAAGCGAATGAATAATACAATCCGAACATGAAATAACATATAGGATATGCAATTAAAATGAGAAAGTTGCAGTCACTTCCGGTTAAACGGGAAGAAGCAACAGGCCAGTAACTTAACGGTTGAGGTGCCTGTGAATAAGTTATAGCTATGTACATTGAGTTTCGTTGAATGATCATTTTGGCGACCCGGAATCCGGAATCATGCGGAAAACACCGCACGATTTTAATTAACATTCTAAATTACCGTACTTTTTATTTGTTAATTAATAGGCATTTTTCCATTTAAAAAGTGTATGTTTGCTCCAAAAATGCACCTTCTAAGTTGTATTAAAATCTACTTATAGGCTAGAACTACGAGCCCCTAACTACCAAACAATGCTGTGCAAACCCCACAACACTTTCCATTTCGGGAATACTGAATGTTGTTAACGACACTTTAAATGGCTAGGATCATATCAGAACCGCCGGTGTGCCGAAATCTTGTCTAGCAGGACTTCTTTTATTTGCCACTTTTAAGCCGTAGGGGAGGGGATCCGTCGCCTTCAGTTGCCGAGATGCGGGCGCTGTGGACCTCTAGCACTCGTGGTACCTCTGACGTTACTAGAGGAACCTCGGGCCGAACTGCCGAGCCCCTCACGTCGGGGAGTTGTTCGGATTGGGTTGGACTCGAGGGGACAGTGTGTTCCCGACACCCACGGGGAATTGGGTACCTCCGGCCAGGCTACAGCCGCCCGGAGGGAGTAGAGGGTTGCATCATAAGTCCCGGGTACTAGCCTGCAGAGCTAGTAAAAGGTGTGCGAGATCACCAGGCGGCCCCATCGAGGTTTTCGGTAGTCTTCCCTGCGGGGTTGACGCCCGTAAGTGGCGTATCCACTTCCATCCCGTCTTGACGTTGTGCTCAGCGGGGGGGGGGGGGGCTTTTTAGACTCAAGGTATTGCCCTATGGAAAGAGCCCCGGAGTATCCATCGCTTCTGGGTAGAAGGAGGCCCGGGTCCTTGGTCCTATGGGTCTAGGACTAATAGGAGTAGAACCTCTGCACTTAACTGTCACTTTTAAGCACACTTACTATCGGTCTGGGCTGAGATTGAACCCGCGATTTCAGGATCAATAAATCAGTGATGCGTGTGTTTTGCGGTGTGTGTGTGTGTGTGTGTGTGTGTGTGTGTGTGTGTGTGTGTGTGTGTGTGTGTGTGTGTGTGTGTGTGTGTGTGTGTGTGTGTGTGTGTGTGTTCTTAATAGAGTTCTACACATTGCACAGATTTCCACTAAAGCTGACTCAAATAACCTTTCGCACAAGACAAAGACAAGACAAAGATTACCGTCTTGCTTAGAATTAGAAATTCCACCCCATTTCACAAATTAATGTTTTAATTTTATATAATATCTACAAAAGTTCACAATGCTATCCATGTCTTTCAACGACAATTATATTACCTCTAACATTCAAGCATAACTATACTAAACTTATGTTTTTATGGCTTCATAAAATAACAACGGAAGAGCGCATTCGTTCAGTATTCCCTGATCTCTCTGACATTAGTCATGTAATAATAAAGGCTTTTCTTTTGTTCGTAGCTTTGATGGTTACTACGAATATACCAGGTACATATTTTGCTTAAATGAGTATTATTTTTTTCCTCTATAAATAGCGACGAGGTAGCTAAAATGTAACGTGATTGTCACTCAGCTACATTAACGGGCAATCAGTATTACAAACTATTGGTATTTGTGGTTATTTAACAGTACTGGCATTGTACCTTCTCGGTAATTCTTAAGCGTCTTTTGCAATATTTTTAAACGCTTCTAAAGGAACAAAAGACTATTGGGCAAATGTAGCCTTGAACATAAAGTTGAAGGGATAAACCGTCATACCATGGGCAACGCCAGGTAATTAATGACATTAACCTTATGATATACATTTCTATAGGACATCAGATAAAATACAGTCTAATACTTTTAAAAGTCCACTGATCTCGTTAGGAAGCCTAGTAAGCTAATATATGACACTACTTTAAACTCTGTTTGTACAACTATTGAATGAATGGCAAACAAATTTGGGTTAGTTATACTCTTTGTTTCGTAAAATAATTTCCCCCCCTTCCTCACCAATGCTGGTGCTAGGAGTCGCTCGGGTTCGCTCAGAGAGAGGGAGCCGAAGCATTTGACCTGAGATGACCTGAGGGTTGAGGAATCGGTTCAACGCCTCGGATGATGAAGAGATTAATCATGGAGCGATTGGTGGAATAATGGTGGGGGAAACCGGAGGACGCGGAGGAAACCTAACTCAGTGCCATGTTGTCCACCACAAACCCACTTGGGAACGAACCCGGACCGCCTTGGTAAGAGCCAACCGGTCAAACCACTCAGCCATGGCGCGGCCTATAATATTAGTGATAAAAGTAATAAGTTAACGCTTGCTTAAAGTTGTAAATGAGTGATGACACTCTGTTTAACTCAAAATGTTGTAACTTAGACCTCACGTGCACTTTCCTCCCTTGGTATTTTTTCGGAGTTTTTATTTATTTATTTACTATAGTGTTTGTTTTTATAGTGTATCCAAAGAGTTTTCTTTATGTGCATCAAATATTAAATTTTAAATATTACAAAAAAGTGCAAGACTGTTCAGCAAGTGCAACGTAAGTCTGAAAGCTGATAATTGGTCAAACTACGACTGAACACCCAACCACTCACGCGTCTTTTGTTATATGCTTTTGGATGTTCAGGGATCCTATTTATTTCCGGTGAAATACGTATAAAAGTTTTGATGAAATGTAGTACTTTCAGTACGTAAATTCAATAAATGTTAGAGAAGATAAAATAACCAGAAGGATTTAAAACTAAAACTAAATTTTCCGACTAGGGCCAATTAATCAGTTGACTTCATCACGCGCGGATCTTACTAGACACATAAAATACTTCCATAAGATTCTTAATGTGGAAACCCATCAAATGATAAAGGAAAATGGATTCAGAAAAGTGGAACAAGAGGTATTCACCTCACAGAAAATAAACCACTCGGTTTGTGAGATACAGGTGCAGTTCGAGGACATAAAGCAAACACAATGAGTGTTTACTTGTCAAGGAAACGATCTATCTGTGGAATTATCGTGTTCACACGAAAGTGTGAATGCCAGGTGTTGTACATATCTTGGGACGGTGCACTTCCTGTGTCCCTGATAGGACCTCAAAAATGACATGCGTGGACACACCTGTCAGTACACGTGCCACTAGTTTCCGGCACAATCTAGATCACATTGCCATACTACAGGGAAGTTCATTGTCACATCTTTACCGGGAAAATGGGTGTATTCTGTGAAGATGTCCCATCGGCGTGAGCCTTTTTGTGACTTGCAGGGCTCCGTCAAAATGCTCTAGTTATGTTTCTCTTAATGAAAATGGTAATTACTGTATGTGCTATGTATAAGTAAGCAGGGGAAGTATTGGGAAGTAACGGTCAAAGTCATAAGAATAGATTATAACATAGATAAACTGTCTTATCGAACCTAAACATTTTTATTAGTATGATTTTTAACTATCTTTTACGTTTACAATTTATATCAGAATGAAAATAACTTCAGAGACTGCTCCCAGAAAATTCGAGATGCACCTTTCATTTGTCATGAAAGTACCTTAAACTTTTAAATAAAGTCGCTAAAGCCATTTTTTAGAAAATAAAAGTTTTTGAAAATGTTTTATCTAAGGAGTGGTTTGAAGTAGAGGATTCTCATGAAAAAAATTGTGTTGCATCTTTTGAACTTAACATTTCAAGTTTGGTAATTAACGACTTCTCGTTTTCCAGTTATGCCGGACAGAACTTTTCCCTAAAGAATGCTTTTTGTTAGATTTTAGAGCGTCTCAAACTTCAATTTCTGGTGAAATATTGGCATAGCATTCTTCAGTGGAATACAGAACAGAGAGATACAGTGAGATACAGAACAGAACAAAAGAAATGATCCATGGAATCGAATAACAACTCATAATTGCATTGCATTACCTCTGCGCTCATGTATCACTTTCAACTTTCTACTCTTAGCTCAACTCGACTTAACTCAGGTGTCCGCCGGACGCTGCCCAGCTCCTAATAGGAAAGTCGAATACAAAGAGAATGCTCTAGAAATGGCAAATGAACTACCAAAGTGAATCTTTAGGAGCGGCACACAATGGCAGTTGTTCTGCAGGAGGTGGGCTGTTAGGCAGCCGGGCGGGTATGCGCCAATCCCCAACAGCTCGAAGATAGCTTTGCGCTTTGGTGACACTATGTCCTTTATCTCTTCCTCTTCTCTCAGTAGTGCCATATAACTAACAAACTAATGCACTTCATTCTTCTTTCTTACACTTTTCATCCCTTCTTCCGAAAATATTTTTCGGCAGCCTCCAAGCGGTTGACATGTTCTTGCATGCTCCCTCCGACATACTTCATAAATATCTGAAAAATAAATGATTGATGGATGGAACAATTCATCTGAAGGCCATTAGTGAAGACATAGATATATTTAGAAAAATGCTCTGTAGTCTCTACGAGTACAGGGGATCACGATCTCGTTGCTTTTTCCTTATACTGAGAGAATTCATCCGTAATGCATTTGAACATTCTTGAATAAATAATGCTCACTGATTCTGCTGTGCTAGCTTTAGAGTCTGCAGTATCCAATCTTATGTTTTTGCTTACACTTCACAACTTCACAAATCACTAATATAAATATTAATGAGCTTTGTCGATACGACATTGGTATTTTCGGATACAAATACAGCCAAGTCTGAAAACTTAACGTGCTGGTGAATGAATCCATTATGGAAGCAATGGCAGCCCATGTTAGAGTGCATACTCTAGTAAAAGGCATGGTCTCAGGACACGCGAGAAAACAAATAGTAGATGTTCTGTGCTGTGACTCATACACAGAAGCGATAATTTATCATACACGATTTACTACCTGGTCATTCTCTTGTTTTGTACCATTTATCAATAAGCCATTCTTTTGTTTAGTTAGTGTCGCCAACAGCATTCCCATAAATCGCAGAAAAACAATTTATTACACATTACAACTGGATTTTCTGATACAAAACAAGAGAAAATCATAAAATTTCTGCATTTCACGTTCCTCGTCTGAACTTAGTAAGTCGAACAGCACTAATTATAATTAATATACGTTATTTTTTATGCTTGTAGAAATTAAAATTTTCTGGTGATGTATTTGCGATATAGTATTTATATTAATATTTTATTTATGAAATAGGAGAGATAAATATCATTCGAATTATCCACTCGAGAATTTATCGGTTAGTGCAAACGTTTTATTACATTATTTATGATAATTTATGATGTACATTTGTTTTATTTTTGTAAAAAATATTTATTGACACCAGATAGTTTCCCATTATGTACCTAGAGTAATAGAGGAGGTATTGTACTTCACCTAAAAATTCTATGTAGATATTGTACAGGAAATACAAGTTTTGTGTTTTCTAAAAAAACTGAAGTTACTGACAGTGACAAATATTATAAATAAACGACAACACTCGATAAAAGAACTCCACTTATCTGTGGCTATGGATATTTAGGTTTACAAGATAGTGCTGCACCTTTAATAGAACAGCTTATATATTTCCATGACCATTCAATATTTTCAACTTTTCTTTTCCTAATCTTACTATAAACTAATATACATGAAATATTTTATTTCAAAAACAATAAGTGGAATTGGATATCCAGTGTTGTAGTTTGCTTATAATACATATTTTGAGTAGGTAGACCATAGCTCAGTGTATGTATTTGACGGTGTGCGTCAGTGTGTGTGTGTGTGTGTGTGTGAGAGAGAGAGAGAGAGAGAGAGAGAGGTATCGACATGAATAACTCTAATACGAGAATTCCGATAAGGTCAGTATCTTCCAAATATGCCACAAAATATTTATGAGAAAATCCACTATCACATTTATTTGCTAATTTTGATTATCTAAAAGTTGCTCTAACGATTTTGATAAACAGAACGTCCTGTTCATTCAGAACTAATCTTGTGTATAGCTCGTGCAGAATAACATTTGCAAAAACGGATTCCTCAGAAAGTGTAGAACTGTTTAAACACACAATTTGAAATTATTTTGTGACATTCTTCCGATCAGCTATTTCCGAGTTATTAATTATTATTGTTTTGTTTTCAGTACTTCGTAATTTTTAAAGGCTTTATTACTCAGTTGTTTCTCGGGATGTGAGAGAGAGAGAGAGAGAGAGAGAGAGAGAGAGAGAGAGAGAGAGAGAGAGAGAGAGAGAGAGAGAGAGAGAGAGAGAGAGAGAGAGAGAGAGAGAGAGAGAGAGAGAGAGAGAGGAATTTCAAGACCAGTATTCTCGTAATGCTACTCCTTTATAAACATTCGATTATTAATTTGGTTTCTTCTATCCCGTTGTATAATCAAATGTGCAATCAAACTATTTATCCAAATTTTTATCTCAACATGAATGTAACAGTTGTTTCGATTTATTTTTAGAAAGGGTTTGAAAAATTTAAAATTTATAAAGGAAAACAAACAAAATTGTGTAAAATATATGTAATTTTGTGATTGGCCGTAGTAATAATTGTATTACGTAATGTAGTGACGTAGTAGTAAATCGGTCAATTATATAAAAGCAATATATGGGTAGCAATAGTAACGAAGGATTAAATAATCTTGGTGTAGAAACCGAAAGAAAATTCGTCCTTCTTTCTGGAACGCCGAAGATATCGGACGATTTTTAAATTGCTCGAAAATATTTAAGTGTTAGTTCAATTTGAGGTATTAGATTGATTCCGTTTACAGTATAAAGTTTTGTGATAAGAATTGTAATGGATTTGGTGTTAAAAGAAATAAACAAAAGATTGATTTCTTATAGAAATTCAAATTAAAAACCTTAATAATTTCTTCACTCGTTACCACCCTTGTAACTTAGAACTTTAATTGCCTGTAAGTAAGAATATAACAAAAGAATATTAAAATCTAGCCGAGACATAATTAAGGATTTTCCCGATAACTTCGGGGAGCATCTTCTTCATCAAGTCATAATATTTTGGACGAAGGTAAGATCGCTGAACTAAGACCAACGACGGGAAAAGAGATACCAGCACGAATCTTGCTATATATGTCGCCACAACGTGAGGATCATAGCATCTTTAACATCGTAACCATACCCCCAGCAACAAAAACTTCTGTTTTAACATGATTTTCACAACGCAGGGCTTATAGTTCGTCGTCTTCAATCATCGCCTGTGTAGCAGAATAGAAATCCTGCTACATGAAGTAGATATAAAGACAAGTTATCATAAGAATAAATAAAACTTTCATCTAGATTGTGGTTCATAAAAATATAGTGGGTAGAGAAAGTAATATGAACGCAGCACATGCTATTTTTAAAAGAAAATATTATTTGCGATACAATTTTTTGTTGGGTTTAGTCCGCAAATTTCTTTTGTCTTTCTTTTAAGCTTTGTATGTCCATCCTGAAACATATTAATCTTTTCACGACTGCCAGAGCTCTCCAGTTATTGCCAGAAAGGAGATTTTTAGCTCCATCTGGGATTCTGTCCAATGCAAGATGTTTTTATTGTGTCCCTAAAATTTATTGTAGACAAAATCCCTCACGTATATCTTGCTTGTCTTCTGATCCAATAAAGCACAGCCCCTAGAGACCGGGCGGCTATCGCTTTCCTTTGTTCAGTTGCATTACTGCAATCCACCAAAGGGGATTCTCACTCTTGCTTTTTACTGTCCCTTTCAATTGTTTGAGTTTGTGAGCAACAGTACTGCCGGCGAAGTCATATATACCAACTGTTTGGCTGCACAAGATTTTTTGTTCAATCTTTGTTTATGGAAAATTTAGTTGTCACATTTTCCCTTTTTTGTATATTCCTGGAGAAGAATGAAGAGCTTACTGGAATAATCACATTAATAATGGTTTAACAAAGCACGTATGTCAGAGGGGGGAACATAAACTGCAGAAACTGAGGAACATTCAAACGCACAAAAATATAATGATTATTATTTTTTTTTCTTGTTACTTTTTTCTTTATTTATTGTTGACAGAAAATCGTTATCATCTGTTTCACACCAGATCTAAGTGAGCTAGACTCTTATTGGTTTGAAATAAAGTCCGATTTTCACGCCTTAGCTAGTGAACAAAGCCAGGATTAGCTAAGAGGCTAATGGGAGGGAGTACGGAAATATGAGTGGCATGCTTCGCCACAACTGTTCACACTGCTCCCATCTAGTACTACTGACTGCCCAGAACAAGAAGGCAGCTAGAGTAATGTGCAACATAATTACTTTTGCTGCCTCCTCGGGGTGCATGCTCGCCTTCCGAGTATGACAAGGATGGAAGGCTCGTTTAAAATACACAAGTGTTGTCACATTACTCACCTATACATAATGCCTATCGCTGCAACAAACTTATATCTGGCAGCATGAGTGACTCATGTGCGCTCTCATTCACTCATTTCCTAGAAACAGATCCGCTACCGGAGCAGATAAACAGTTCAAGCTCATCTGCCCTTCATACCCATCTAACCTTCTTGTTGTGGGCATACAGTTTGATGGTTAAGTTTGAAAGTCAAACCTAAGCCTAAAACAACAGATTGGTTTCAGGCCCAGGAGCAACGGAAGGGGAGTAAATAAACTATTATGTGGATTGCCAGAACTAGGTAAGCGTTTTCTTACCAATGGCATGATTTCATGTACTCACCTGTACAACCGAGCGGGATGACTCAGATGGTGGTGTTAGAGGCTCGCATAACAGAGTTCTCGAGTTCGATTCCCGTTGCAGCAGCTAGCCTGACCATGGTTTTCCTCTTTTTTTCGTGATTTTACCAGGCTGTAGAAGAATGGTGGGCTGGTTTAATACTGCTACAGTCTTTCGCATCTCTTCTTTATTCTTATTTATTCGTTTCGTCTTTCAAGTTTAGAGGACCAAGCGCAATAGACGGTGGTGTGTAGCTTTGAAGAGGAAACTTACTTCCTTTGTAAAACGCTCTGCCCGAAACTGTCCTGTGGATAAATCGAATGGGTGAAGATGCTAATTTGGATTGTTTCTGGAGTTAATACTCTCTGGTCTCATCACTTTCTCCTGGAGGTATAGTAGGCCCAGCCTTTCCCGCAGTGCTGAAATATTCCTGGCCATTTTAATGAAAATAATGGAAAAGCGGAAAAGAGGATATTCCTGCAATACTTAAGTAGGTTCTAGTGGCCAATCTAACGTAGAGACAATTTTAATTTTGAGTATATATAACGAATTACACTTATTTGGGATTATATGTTTCCGATATTTAAAAAAAAATTCATTTTATGAGTATTACAACTTTTTAAAAGTGCACAAATAGAGTTGTGTTATATTTGGCAATTTCAACACTAATTTGCATTCACAGAGGCCGACATAAGTATTCGAACGTAAACATATTGACTACTTATATTATTTTAAATCCTCACAGAGTAAGCATACGTAAATACAACTTGTACAAAATAAACTTGAGTCTTCTATTAAACATATAAACTCATAAATAGCAACAGAAACTAATTTGCACTACAAGGAGAAATAAAACGGTTAATTTACATCTAGACATGAGTAATCGAACAGAGAACAGCTAGCGTTTAGTTATCATCCCCTTTCTTTGAATTACTGCTGATAATCGTTTGGGCATTGTCTGTATGTGTTGTTTAGTCACTGCAGAGTTCTTTCAGATGGTCCTTGCTTCTGATGTAAAGCTTCTTCACACGCTCCTCGAGTTCCTTCCAGATGTTCTCTACAGGATTTAAATCTGAGATTGGGGCGGTGTCTTCAAAGTGCGAGGAGTGTTCTACACGATCTATAGCCTTACAATTTCAGCAGTATGCTTCGGAACATTGTCCTGCTGGAAGTAATAATCATGCCCTAATCCCAGCTTCTCTGCGTGCTTCTCTAAGAGTGTTTTCAAGAATCCTCTTGTATTTAAATTTGTCCATGATCCCATCTATGACAACAGTTCCCCATAGACAGATGAAGCTATACAGCCCCATACCATCACATTACTGCCAACAAGTTTCACTATAGCTACCATGTTCTTAGGTTCCCATTCTTTATTTGGCAGTCTCTACACATTAAGGCGTCCATCACTTTGTATAAGCAGAATTTGCTCTTGTCCGAAAGAGAAACTTATCCCAGAATTCTGTTGGTTTCACCACATACTCTTTAGCAAATTCTACACGCTTTTTATTATTCACTTTATTAACATATGGTTTCTTCCTAGGAACGCGGGCATTGTACCCAGTACTATTTAAACCCCGTTCAACTGTACTGGTCTGAACCACAGTGCCAGAATGTTGTTCAAGGCATCCTCTAATCTCAGATGCAGTGAATCTCGGATTCTGCTTCACCATTTTTATTATTTGCCTCCTGTCTCTGGTGGTGACTTTAGAAGGAGCGCCATTTCCAGGTTTATTTACAACAGTATTTGTCGGTTTGAAGCGTCGAATTTTGCAGAACACTGTAGTTTTTCTTCTGTTATTGGTTTTGCAACTTCATAGAGAGATTTGTTTTATTTGTGCATATTTATCACGATATTCCTCTCTGCCACCATTGTCTCCTTACCTTTACGTCCCATATTAACTGTGAGTTCACAATTGGCTGAATAACTTTGAGCACACTGTCTCATAGCATGAGCACAACTGCTATGTGGTAGGGGCGTGTAGGGTACGTCCAACCACCTTTCTCTCTGTTCGATTGGCTACGTTCGAATATTTAAGTCCTCCAATAAGAGGGACAGTAGAATAAATACAGTACAGATTGTGTAATAAATATATGCAAAGTTATATTTCTTAATATTACTTCCGAGACACAAAAAGTTAATGTTTACATGTTTAACAATTCAGCGGTGCAAAATAAATATCAAACTATTTATGTACGGTCAATGATATATGTTATATTATTCGAATACTTCTGTCGGCCTCTGTACGTAGTGAGGAAAGTTTTATGTATTTTCTAAAAATAAACATTATTTAAACTGAGAGAAACTAACTGGAAAATAGGGTAAACTTAAGTTTGTTCATTCAGAAGTTCACTTCTCCAACGAAAAAAATTGGAATCTGACCTATGTAATCTCAGTTCTCCCGGAAGTCATACAGGTCCTAGGGCCAAATGCTATCCATTGTACTAAATATATCTGTCGGCCACAGTCCTTTGCTGAATGTGTATTTTAAATTGTTTTTGTCATAGTTCACTGTTGCTCTGCATTATGTCACTATTTTGATACGAGTTAACATTTCATGTCGAAGTTGCCTAGTGCACACAGCGTAAAAAGTCGTATTACAGCGAGCGCCCTCTGTCAATCAAAACAATCAAATTGAGGCGAATGAAGATAGGCACACAGCAGAGCGATGGGCATGTTGAATAATTGTTTTAAAGTTCTTTTTACTTCTTGTACTAAGTAGGGGAGTATTGCGTTCCACTAAGAAAATCGATATCGGGATCTACCTGGAAATACTGTTTTGAAACCATCTGAACAAAAAGTTATTTTTACAAAAAGATCTGTGTGTATGTGCCGTTTGTGGGTGTGTGTGAACAGCATAAATAAAATACGAAAAGTTGGTTGATTACAAAATGAAGAGCAGCGTAATGTTTAAGTTCAGCATCTTCCAAACTTTGCAGCACAAATGTTTACAAGAAAACACCTTAACATGGAACATTTTCATTTTATAAAACAGCACGTGGTAAAACACATGCTTAAGTTATTCATAACAAAATGTATCTTGAATTTTTTTAGTAATTTGTCCACTTCCTGGCCGCGCCGTGGCCGAGCGGTCGACGCTTGACCCTCACCAAGGCGGCTCTATTCGATCCCAGACGACCATATGTGAGATTTGTGGTGCTCAGCACGGCACTGGGGCGGGTTTTCTCCGAGATCTCCTGTTTTCCCGCCATCATTCCATCAACTGCTCCATTGTTATGGAGCTTTCATCCACTTCACCTTCATTCCGTTCATCCACTTTTCTCACTCTCATTCCAGGCACTGGGCTGATCACCCATCCTGGTCTTTTTATCTGATCCAAAGTTTCTCAACTCGTCACCTATGCCATAAGGGGTAGAGGACGAAGAATCCCGTAACAGGCACTAGTGGGAAGTGGAAGAACAAACAGAAGTCCCCTTTATTCTGGTTGACTTTTGCGTTAACTCGGAAACCGTAAGGGCTTGACAAAATGTTACTTCACTAAAAATTTAGATCTCAGTTTAAGTCTGACCCACTTTTTTCTGAAATGAACCATTTCAAGATATTCTTTGTTATTTGTTTGAATTTTCAAATGCTTCATACTTTTCTCAAACAGAAGTCTATATCATTTTTTTAACTATTGGCCATGTAAAAAGAACAGAATTTCAATGTTACATGGCAACCAGCTTTGGCTATCGTTGAAAGCGTATATTTCCATATTCCCTTTACATTCAAGAAAGGTGGCAATAGGATAATTTATGAATTAATAAAATAAGATAATGAAGATGATTTCTAAAGTAAGATAATTTCTCGATTAATAGAAAGCGTTTATAGGAATATTTCTACCAGAGTATTTTATATGAATTCTAGAAACAATTTAAGAAATTGATGATCTTTTTTCTTTCTTTAAAAGCCTTTCATTTGCTGTTAAAAGTGTTCAAGATTTTATTTTGGATTATTCTCTTTCCATTTGTCATTCATAATCAACTTCAAATTTCGAACTCCCTTTTCTCACCCATCCTATGATGTAATTATTTGGCAATTATTGCCACCTCGGTATGGATTCATTAACATTTGAAGAGTAACGTTGACGAACCAGCATAAAATGAACACTCACTATAAATTAATATTTCTTCTCGCTTCTACCTGGGTGCAGTGAGTTCCTCCCTTTGCCCGAGCTATACTCAGTTCGATGAATGAGCGACTTGAAATGAAAGATTCTTGCCCCAAAAATTTGTATTTGAGATAAACATATGACTGAAGTATTTTGCTACACCCTGTTAGCACGTGTTTGCAGTAATGCGGTAGAAGCTGCAGCAGATAGAGAGAAGATATTGCACGTGTGTTTTATTGATGTCCATTTCAGCGAGTCCCTGGCTGTCCATTTCTTTTCGCTTATTGGAGTCATCCTTCAAACTTGACTTTCAACATTGGCGAGAGGAACTGTGTTTGCTTTGGGAGAGGTATAAGGAAAATCCATTTTAGAGATGACACAAGCCTTTGGGATCATTCTGTCAGGATTTGGATTACACTGAGCTGAGAGAAATGATGCACCTTGAGTTACATATATTTAATATTAAAATTGTGTTTATCAGTGTATACAAAAACTCTTAAAATATTACTTTACACCTTAACGTAACGTATGTATATGAACAAACACTATTTATGGTCTTTAAATGTGCTTTAATGCAATTTTGAATTTGTTGTTTATATGTATTTGTATAGTAAAGTTAAACTAAGGCATTACTCGCTTTATTAAGCCGATTGCCCACCTCACACCTACATATCTACACAAGGCAGAAGTGAAAGACAACTAGTCAATAGAGGAGTTTCTGTTATCAACTGCCTTACCCCAGCCGAAATGCTATCTTACTATTTATAGTACGTTCTCAAATGTATTACGGAGCAGAGTGGACACCCTCATATCTGTACCTACAGTGCGAATTTCTCCCGCACTTTTATTATATAAAATATATATCTGTATACAAAGATATATTTTTCTTTTCCTTATCTTATCGTTATTTTATTGTTTCAGTTTTATTACACTTTTTTCCTGTATTTTCATATATAAATTATACATATAAACATCCATGCCCAAGGTGGGACTCGAACCTGACACTACATCACTTATGTATGTGCATAAGTATATTATTTATTAATAGAGAACAAAAATATCGTAAACGCATATTGAAAACACTTTTGTTAGGTGTAATCCTTCTACGGTAACATATATTCTGTATGTTTCAGCTACAGATGTATGAGAAAATGTATGAGAAATGTATAAAATGTACGAGAAAAGGCAATTACACAGCTAAGAGAGACGTTTAGAACAAGTTGCTGAAATACTTTGTACAAGGAGACGATGCAACTAAGGCAGACCTCCAAGCTCTATAGACCTTGGGCTTATTTGAGCACCATTTAATTCATTTGATTCAGCGTCCGATATTGTGACAACCTGACCATCAATGGACACCGATTAAGAAGCAACGTGGCCGGAGCGTGCACCTTAGAGGTTAATAATTCAGAGGTAGGCGTACTCAGGAGGAGAGGTTGGGATTTCTATGTAAAGATTCGATTACATCACAAACTCTGAAACTACAATTTAACAACAAGCGTTTAATAGTACAAGATGGCCACATGACCATTACCTGAGCTCCTGGACGAAACACGTCCGCTCATACCTGTTGCTCGTACCTAAGAGAGAGTAGGCTCCTTGCATGCCTCAAAGACGGAGGAGAGGTCACATGACGTGACGTCACAAACATCACCACAAGTTACAAGTTACTAATGTGACAATATGACTTAATGTTTGAAGATTAAATTTAAAAAATAATAAAATAATCGCCCATCAGTATTACAGTGATCACATTCACTCCCCCATAAAGAATGTTTCAGGGTAGGAAATTCAAATTTTTGTAAGTAGCAACCAAACAGATAGAACAAAAGAGGGTCTTCACCCAGCCTCAGATAATAACCCAAAGAGTCAAAGGAACAATCATAACAATAAATCAGACAATTAAAAGATACCTAAAATAAGACTTTCTACATTTCTCGATTTTCTTTAGTTACAGTGAATGTATTATCTTTTATTTTCTTCTTATGTTAGGACAAATGCTTCATGTTTGACGTCTCTAAACAGCACAAAATGTGAAACTAATTTTAAATAGGAACAAGAATGTAGTCTGTAACTCTACAGTTCTTCAGAAACTCAAATGAAACAATGATTTATTTTCTGCAAATGTTCCTTACGAAATTATTTTATGTACTGACGATATGAAATAAGCTTAAGCTAATCTTTCTCCTCCAAGGCATACCGTATAATGCCGTCTACAGTTGGTCGTGCAATGTCCAATATTTTAGGTTTTAGTGTTTCTTTTGGTTATCTCTCAAATGTAAGGTAATTAATTAAGATATTTTTAAACTTTAGATTTATTCACAATTGGCAACAAGCAATGCTTATTATTTTACCAAGTAATTGTGATGTTTCATAACAACGCACGTTCAAAAAAGTAAAAAAGTTAAAAAAAAGCCTGATATAGAGCTAAAAAGTGCTTTACCGACATCGGGTCTATTATTGGAGAGTTATAGAATCTTGCTCCATTTGGCTATGCTCCGTTTCTCCATTTAATGCCTCTATAACAATAGATCTGCAGTGTTTCCTGTGTCGGCATGAGCCTAGATTTCTATTGAATATATATATTTAAAGTAGCAAATTTTCACATAAAGAAAATTTATATATATATTTTTTTCCTTTATGTGATAATTTGCTACTGTAAAAGTACGTTTCTGTAGCAGTCCCGCCATTAAAGTGGTGTACATTTGACCCTGAACTCTCTCAAATGTAAGGTAATTTTTATGACAATTACTTTAAAGAGAATAACAGAGAAATAGAGTCACTAGAAATGCATGAATAAAGCTTCTGAAAAGGCTTCGAGTAAATTTATTGATGTTATATTTGTTTAATCCATAACGTTAGTATATTCTTGTTCCGCACATGCATTTATCTAGAATATGTATAGAAAATGCAATCATTCTATTTGGTTAATGTCTTTTCTCTTTTGTTGCAGGTAATACTTTTTCTTAACATCAAAGCATATGCAAAGGTAAGATTCATATTTGAGATGTTTGCTGAAGAGACAATTAGAATTTCTATAACAGAAATTACCAGGTTAATGTCGAGAACAACGTATGTAGACTTTTAAAGCACGGGGCGAACGTAGTTGTTAGCTAACCAGAACAAATGGTAATGTTCTTTTGAATTAAATACATTGTACATATGTACCTATTCGCCTAACTCTGCAGTAAGGGATCTGTGTCTCTAGTAGTTTACTTCTGTGCTTCTAACTCTGGACTACGACCTCGACATACCTGCTCCATTCATATCAAGGAAATCGAATTGCAGAACGTTTGTTTTAAGCCTACACATATTCATTATAATTCATATACTTTCGGATAAGATTCGTCTGTAATTTTAGAGGATTAGTCTGCTATCTTAGTAACTATATGAATATCCACGCAGTAAACAAATGACGATCACAAACAACATATATTAGGAAGAAGTTAAAACAGACAAATGCTACATAGGCAATAAACAAGTGCGTTGAACAACCAAGATTGTTTAAAAAGGTTGTGTCGTGTCGTTGTATTGGTCGAAAGTACTATGGTAATTGTACGAGTGAGATACCACTTCAAACATACCAGTTATAATAGAAACACGTGCCTAAAAATGCTAACGACTGAACATTCTAAAAACGCAACTACCTTTTGCATTTAACCCACTTTCCATCTCACGATGTAGAATTACAACCTATATTTACTTTTAATGGGATGATATTTGTGCTTGAATACTACCAGCCGAACAACCAATCGGATTTCTGCGGTGTTGTCATATTACATTCCCTTAAGTTGGGTGTGACGAGCGCCAGTTGAATTCATTTCTAATAAATACGGCTCGCACTAAGACAGAAATTCAAATTTCGCAAAAAGTGACGCACGAGAAAGATAGGGAGTAATGTTTGTCACATAATCGTTAAACCACTATAATTTTATCTCAAATAGTTCATTTAATACAAATAAATTAAATACCAGTACATTATATAAATGCATCGCAACCTAAGCACTCTAATAATCGTCATTATTGGTATGTATGCATGTACGTATTGTATGTACCTATGTACGTAGGTATATTTGTAATAACTCAGAATTTAAATTGTTAACTATTGTCATGATGTGTTGAAAAAACTACTTCGAACAATCCAAGGTGTTGTTAAATTTGAGAGAGAGAGAGAGAGAGAGAGAGAGAGAGAGAGAGAGAGAGAGAGAGAGAGAGAGAGAGAGAGAGAGAGAGAGAGAGAGAGAGAGAGAGTAAATAGTTTTCTTTCTGTTAGCTTGCAGAATGCTATATCTGCAGAACGTGAGCCTTCACATGATAATTTTTATGAATGCTTCGTAATCGGATACCTTACAGAGTTCAAACCAGAATTATTCAGTTGTTCTTCTGTTTAAGAACCATGAAAAGAGTATCAGCTGTATTAATTTGCAATTAAATGGGATCAGGGGTAATTCGCCTTCCTTCTTGACACTGCCAGTACAATACAGCCGAGTTAGTGCAAGCTTAAAAAAAAGGGAGCTGCAGTCAGAAATAATGCTTTTAAACTAATGACTTTCAACGACTTATTCACGAAGAAATTAACAAGGTAAGACAACAAGACTGGGAAACAACGTGAGACATGCAGAAAAACTACAAGAAGGCGACTATTGGAAAGAAATAGCACGTGAGAAGTTTTGGGAGCATATCATCATAAATTTGCAAGACTCAGACAGTGAAAATTGTCTCTTGACGTAAATAACATTCAAAATTTTTGAAAATTCAAAATTGTGTTCCCCTACGATTAGCACTAAGGTGACTTGCATGCTCTAGGATAGAGTATAAGAGAGAGCGGAACATGAAAAATGTGGGACTAACAAGGTTGTAAAGCTGAGCACACAAACACAATGTATCCAGAACTCTTCCCATTTGAAGAACAAATTAATGTATCTGAGCATTTTGTGTGTTTTAAGGCACATATATGCTTGAACTATATTAACTAGTGCTAACTTTTGATAAATTATAATTTCAAACATTGAATATAAACATATATAATGATAGCCTAAATTTAGCATTTAAATATTAAACTGTTGATTTCTTTTAGATCAACAACCAAGCGTGGATAAGTGACCTCCATCCTTCCACTAAGGTTAATGTTGAACTTGAATTAGATTATAAGCGGAGGGAAATCTACCTTGAACCAACAGACGGGTTATTTGTCAGATCCTTCGGAGAAAGGGATGCAATGTGCTGGTGATCTAGAACTCCGGTTAGGAGTACGAGCTAGCATGAGGTTCCTTACGTGGGCTGGAGATTTATCACGGTGCCATCGTTCCCGCACAGTCACCAGCCACACTAGTGCGCCCCAGCAGTTCAGGGGACTACAATGCTATCCATATGCCGAGAACAGTAGTTCAGTGCACAAGGACTCCGCAGTGGGAAATCGCCAATCGCAAACACTTCCATCCGTGAAAAGAGCGCATTGAAACGAAAGTGAAGTAAAATAGATCAAAGTCACGGAAAATAAAGTATCGTGGCCTTCAAAGTAAGCGGTTGCCTTCAACCAACGTGCCATTGAACGACACTTGGGCTTTTAGCCAAATGGGAAACGCAAGGAGGTATGCTTTACCTAAAGGGTAGGCTGAGGGTGTGATGAACGATTAACTTCAAAAAGTGACATATAGTCAGTCACCTAACTAATGTTTATTCTACACAAATAAAGTTCATAATGTACATAATGATGAGAAGACCAAAGTTTGATCTTATAAAGTCAGGACGGAGGTTGGCGGCGGTATAGATTCCATCCTTGCAAATAGTAGACGTGGCCGTATCGGAAATGAGTTCTCAGATTTGTCCTAGTATGTGCGAGACTGTTCACCGTTAAGCGAAATTCCAACGTATTTAAATATTAAATACCTAGCCGACCAAGCGCCTGATTCAAGACTTTGTCAGCGCACGTCAGCTATGACAAGTAGCTATGGCGTGTATGACAAGTAGACATGGTCTTCCAGGCATCGCACCTTTATTAATGTAACACAAGCTTCCAGGAAATGACTCACATGTATCCTGATATGAAGTCGCGCGTTTGGACCTCATTCCTTTATCTTTTGAATATCTAAATTCTACACCTTCCCTAAATCTACAAATTACTCGTCGCAGTATCTAGACCAGTATTCCTTGGTCACTGGGGAATGAACCCGGGACCTCCAGAATGCGACCCTGTTTTGGGGACCATGTGCAACAGCCGCTAGTTAATTATTTTTATTTTTGTGTACTACACTTTCTATGTAGCAAGTAGACGGGTTCGTCTTGTATTTTTAAATACTTACTCGTTCTCCAGTGATGCATTTACCACTATTGTATCTTAATATACTATATTAATCGGCACTTTAGAAATGCAGATAGCATCCGACGTCCACAGATGCATGCGACAAAGGGAATTTGCGCTCTTCTTGAAATTTAAGCCTCCTTAACACAGCAAGTTAATGTTAACAATTTGGAAATACTCTGGGTTTTCACATTAGCATATATGTAAATGTGACTCTGTAATAGACATTTTGCACACGCTCTAAGCATTCCAAAAACAAAAAGGAAAATGCAGTTAATCGCTGCACGTTATTACGGAATTATTGAGAGGGAAAATCTGCATAGTTATAGTCAAAGGAAGGGAGAAGGATTTCAGAAATGTAGCGGTAATTGGCCTGTTTCGTCGATGTGACCCTTGAGAGGAAGGAACGTAATGAGAGATTACTAACGGTGGCTAGATAATGGAGATAGGCAGAGTGAAGCGCGTCTCTGGTACAGCAGTGCGTCAGTTGTAGCTTCGATCCTTCCAGCCCTAATTGAAAATATAATACCTATTATTATTATTATTATTATTATTATTATTATTATTATTATTATTATTATTATTATTATTATTATTATTATTATTATTATTATTATTATTATTATTATTATTATTATTATTATTATTATTATTATTATTATTATTATTATTATTATTATTATTATTATTATTATTATTATTATTATTATTATTATTTGTTTGACACCTCTGTGTTGCACTCACAGATTAACAAATTGTTATTTTTGTTCTGGAGGTTTCTTTACACTAAGGAATAAACAAACGTTATAACACAGAAAATTGGTAAATAACAAGGGTATGTAGGAGGTTGAAGCGATAAAGGAAACGGGCCTTTGCAACTGTGACGCAGCGCTGCACTGAGGCCATTTGACCCTTTGGGTTCTTAACGTGATCCCTGAGAGTGGGGAACGAGGGCAGAGAGATCCGCAGGGTGACTAGATCCAGTTGCTCCCAAACGTTTCCATTTCCCTGGCACCTCGAGAGTCACCTGAATGGGTGCCTGGGCGAGAGCACTCGTGAGATCACCGACCGAGCCCAGGAGCGCACCAAACACTGCCAAGCCACAACACGCCAAAAACCGTCGCCACTTCAATTCTGAAACAAATAATTATGAAGGAATTGCTGGAAACAATGGACACCTTCTGAGTCCATGGGTATTACCGCGGAGACTTCTGCCTTGGTCAAGTTGAAGCGATTATGTGGCAGTGGGTCGCTGTTTATTGGCTTTGAGTTGCTATTTCTGCATGCTCACAAGAAAAAAACAAGTGACGACTTTATTACTAAAAAATATAAAATATAAGAAAAATCAAACCAATATACAAAGAATTTCCCAAAAATAGTTAATATCACAAATATTTATTTAGGTATAAATTGTGTTTCAAGTAGACCAATATTTTGTACAGTAGTCTGTTACACATGAATTTATTTTTATGATCATGCGATATTTATTCCTGCAAGGAAATTGTCAGTGTATTTGCAGAAAATTAATTATTGTCGCCAGGCATTGTTTCCTGCCGACCCGTGCCTATTCGAACACCGAGAGAGAGAGAGGGGAGAGAGAGAAGTGGGGAGTGAAAGAGACAGATAGCACCCAAGCCACGCCCACGGAGCAGAAGAGTGCTTGTTAATTGCCGAGAGAGAACGAGCTAGAGAGATATCTGGACAGTTCCCTCTTCTCCCTGCATCGTGAAAGACCGTGATGCTTCGGCAACTTCCGAGAAACAATGGCTCGGGTATAAATAAGGGACAAGGAGGTTTTCTAGGCATGGACGAAGTTGCAGTTGTCTATGGACTTGTGAACTGAGTTGTGTAGCGGAGTCGCTGCTGAGCGGTCTATTGTGTGTGGACATTTCAACTGTACCGAATTGCAAGTTGAGAACTGATAATCGTATAGTGATTTGAAAGTGAATTCATTTCTTTATTTACGTGTGGTGAAGCCACGAGAGACTGTTGGTGTGTGTTACGTCATTCTGCTGCAAAGGGTTGTACAAAATGTCTATATACGGAAATAAAGAGCATTTTGAATTTCTGCAAACTGGACTTTTAATTTTACGAACCCATAGTCACATTATATATAAATTTTATCTATCATTTCATTTTTAAGTCATGCTGCTTTTATCTTCGCTCTCCAATTCATGTCCATGTGATCGGTAATTTTTCTAAACGTTCCATTTTTGGTGGGGGGTATTTATTCGGCCCCATATATTTTCGATAAAATCTTGATATTGAAACTTTGGTTCAAATAGAATACTCTCTCTGTTTCTTCTAGATAAGTAGTGGAGAAAGTAAAATGGATATATTAGATCTATTAAACGCTTCCTCTCTTTATTCAAAATAAACCATAGAATTTCTAATTATATTAGTTTTACATTAAGAATCCTCAGCAATAGTAGTTTCTGCTTTTTAAAATATCTATGGCTATAACCTTTGGTTTTTATAAAACATAAATGTAATAATCGATTACCTGAACCTAAATCGGTACAGAAAGGTAAAACTTTGTATAGTGGATAATTACATAGTGCTGGAAAGTAGTAAAAGTTTTAGAAACTCGGTATAAGGATAGGATTCTGACAATTTCCTTGCTTCAATTCGAAGTAAAAAATTAAATTATTAACTCAATCTTAAGAGATAGTAAACGACTGATATTTTCATTAAACCATTCAAGAAAAAAAAAAAAAAAGTTGCTTTATGTCCAAAAGTTATACATTTATAGTTTTTCTTTAGTTTTTATATAACAGTTACATTAATATGTAGGTAAGATCCCTTCATTTTTAGTGTATGTTAACTAATATTACTTGAGACATGTAGTTCTTGTGTTTTACTTTGCCAGTATAATACTCTTAATTTTGAACCTTGTTTATATTTCTCTGTTTTTATTTAACTTTCCTAATAAATGAATAGCGACCTCTGCATGTAGAACGTTCTGGACAGAAGTGATAACGAAATTTGGTTTCATGCAGTGAAAGTGCTTCATTTGTCTGCGGTATGCGCAGTACGTCACGATGATGCAAACATAGACTCGGTGGCGAAACTAAATTTACAGGAAACCGCACACCTGTGACATCTATTTATGCTGCTCTATTAAATCGATGTTCCTACAGCAAAAATTGGTACAGCAGCATCACAAGCACTACATCTAGCTACAAAAGGTGGAGCGAGGGACGAAAACACTGGAAAGTCCGGCGAAGGCCAATGTAAATAAGGCTGCAAAGGTATTAACGTTTAAAATAATGCTTTAGTTAGAGTGGATGATATATCGTACAATTATTTATAGAAAATAAATTTGATTTTTCAATGAAATGAATCGAAAACACTATTGCATAAATATTTTTGTTAAACATTATTACTTTGTAAATTAATTGTTCTTTCACACTGGCCGTGTGTAGGCTAAGCATGGAAAGGTAGAGTCAGACTGAAAAATTCAATGCCATAGCCGGGATTCGAACCACGGATCTTCTGGTTGCCGTTCAGCCATTCTAACTCTTGAGCTACTATGGCCAACGTGCCGATATGACATGGCATGATATTAATTGACCTAATAGTGGTTAACTATAAAGTCTGGGCCTTAAAGAACTTAAACGTAGTAAGTCATTTTAAGGTAGTTGTCGCGTGTGTTTATGAGAACTCCTAAGTGGTTTACCGGAAAAAACACGAGTCATTTCGAGAATTAAATGTCATGTCTTCCACATTAGTCGTGATTCCCCGTACTTCCGTACTTCCATATGGCTAGTGTGGAAGAAATGATTATTTCCTTCAATGTACCTGAATAACAGTGGTTTAACTATGAGGTCTGTGGACTTAAGTATTTACAACATAGTAAGTTGCCACAAACGTTGCGTGTCCTATAGCCTATGAGAACCCCTAGTGCTCTACTGGGAAACATATGAGTCAGTTGGAGAATTTAATGTCATGTCAGCATGTTGACCATAGTAGCTCAGTTGGTTAGAGCAACCGCAAGGAGAGCGGCAGATCAGTGGTTCAAATCCTGGCTATGGCATTGAATTTTTCAGTCTGGCTCTACTCATTCATATATTATTAACATGTTAAACATTATTTCTATATTGTGTTCAGTTTACTAGCGATTTGCTTCTTGAAGAAAACTTGTGTATTAATTTCTTGTTACGTTAACTTAAATTAAGCCTTAAATTTGATTCGTTTCACAGTATGTCTGAAATACATGGGCCATTCAAAAATTAGTGGTGACATTGCCTGCATTTGGTGCTTTCAGCGATAAATCATGTAAGATGACAACAGTGAAAAATAAGAGCATCTAATGTTTGTTAGCTGGGAGTTTGAATACAATTTTGTTTAATAAGACATTTTTATTAAGTTTAATTGTGGGCTGCCATCTTTAGTGCTGTAAATATATTTAGTAAATACGAACCCAGTGTGCTTCATTGAAATTCGGATTACAAGAGGTATCAATGATCGACAATGTCATACAGAATTATTGGAAGCTTGTAGTAGACAAACTTTACCATATCGTACCGTGACTAGGTGGGCGAATGCATTTTGTAGAGGAAGGGAAGACGTTCATCAAAAACGTGGAGCTGGCAGACCGCAATGAGCAAGTGACGATGTGCATGTGAATGCTGTTAGAGCATTGCTGTAAGAAAATTGTGGTTGTACTTGTATTGAACTAGCAAGGGAAAATGAAATTACCACTTAGAGTATTTCCTTTTAGAACCAGAAACGCAATTATAGCAGCAATAGTGCAGTCTGTTCGAATATTAGGACAACAAGACGCTGTGGATGGCATCCATCGGCCCCATGATGTGAAGAGGCGAGTTCTTAATGTTGGAAGAGATTACTTCTAAGCACTGTGAAGCGGTTATTTTAGATGTTTCATTCAAAATTATTCATGGCTTTACTGAACTGAAATTTGGTAACAATTTTAATAACGATAATGTTATTAGAAATTCTAAAGATAGTTTAGTTCAAGTGTTAAATGGTTTGAGAACAAATTAACAAAATTGTAAAATAGTATATCTGTCGATGAACTTTACGCAAAAGAAATATTAAATGGGCCAATAGAAATATGTTGATCTGCCATAACAACGACACATTACGTTAATGTCAGAGATTCTACTCCCATTAGTCCTGGACCCATAGGACCAAGATCCGGGCCTCCTTCGATTAGGGAGTTACCAGCTGTCCCAAAAGGGCGCCCGGCGCCTCAGTGAGGTTTTCCATAGGGCAAGACCTAGAGACTAACAAGCCCCCTCCCCCCATCTGGTCCTATGGACTCAATCGGGATGGAGGTGGATATGCCACTTACGCGCGCCAAACACCAAAATGGAACGGCTACCGATATGACCTCGGTGAGGTCGCCTGGTGATCTAGCACACCTTCTACTAGCTATGCTGGCTAGTTCGCGGGAATATTAATGGCTTCCCTCAACCCCGTCCGGAGACGTACCCGATCTCCCACGGGTATCGGGAACCACTGTCCCCCTCGAGTCCAACCCAATCCGAACAACTCCCAATCAGGGAGGGGCTTGAATGTTCGGACCGAGGTTCCTCTAGTAACGTCAGAGGTACCACGAGTGCTAGGGGTCCGCAGCGCCCGCACCACGGCAGCTGAAGTTGGCGGATCCCCTCACCTATGGTGCCATAACAACGACAGGACAATTAGCAGGACATTGACTGCAGCTAGCATCTTTCTTCTGCATTGAGATTCCGAACAGTATGGACGTGTGTGATATCTGCAAGTTTGCAGAAACATTGCGGTGCATGATATTTCGTAAAAGCAGAACATTATACTAGAGTACATGAGAATTATCGTGAAACTGACATCAAAAGCAAGATCAAAGGAAAACTAGATAATTTGGATACATGAATGAGCAGATATCATCACCATAATTTTTGCTACAAAATGATCGCCATAACGCGGGACTTTTAAAACATCATAGTCGTCTAACATCATACCACATTTTGGACAAATATCCAGCTACAACTGCAATAATGTGACTGCTTCAAAAATGTTTTACTTGTGGTTAATTAAAATGTTGCCACTAATTATTGAATGACCTAAGTATGTATTCTTATGTTCCTAGAGTATGGTGCGTCCCTTTTATCTCCCACAATGCCCCCTCTCTTTCTCTCTTATGAGATCTATGCACCGCAACGTGAGAGTCAGGTAGTGGACCACTGTTCCTACACTCTTTCTAAAGATGGCGTGTTGTATGTTACTCCGTTTAGCACAGAGTTAACTTTAGTGCAATAAATGTGCTCTCATAATCTTCATTTCTCTGTTTGTGTTTGAATAATATTTGATTTCGTAATTTATTATAGTAAAAAGAATTTAAACTTTTATAATGTTTCGTGAAATGCGAAATACTTTTATGGGAAAGATAGTATAGAATGGCATATAGTCGTACGGATTCAGTACCGATCTAGTACAATATTATACTATGCCACCAAGTACTATAAGGCACCCAGGGAGGAAGGACGACGCGAGAGAAAACAGAGGGCAGCCAACCCAAAGAGTCAGGACAATACAGAGGACAGGATCCCTACATTTTTCCATTTGGAAACCCCCAGCACGCCAGTAAAATTAGTATCCCACCAACCGTGGTTCGGAAATGGCCCACCTGGTCGTCCTGAAGACCAGAAACCGTCCTACAGTAGGAGGAAGTTTTACCAGGAGTATATCATCCTGCCATGCAGCGCCGAGACATCCACCAACATTTCTACACTGAAAGAGAGCACGAGATGGGAGATGAAGTGAAATTGTAATGGAAATGAAATGGATGAACATGAAATTTGGGGAGTGTAATTAATCTACCCAGAAATCGCCGGGCGACCCGGAAAAACGCCCGAAAAAACAAATTGGTCACGTAGGTTGGCCACGGGAATCGAACCCGTTCACTGACGAAACCGAGTGAACCATCCCGCTCGCTTAGTTGGAACTACAAGAATGTCGCTCAACAACAATTACATAGGGTCTGTTAGTCAAAAGTTTGGTCATTGGGTGAGTTAGAAATGAGTAATGCAGAAGAAACAATCATTTCAATACTGCAACTTGTCAACGAAATTATATTCTAACTCATGAGAGGTGGCTAAAGTCTTTAGCAAGTGTTGCGCGTTTTATGTGCAGCTATACTGCTGCCTTCTACTTCTCGTCCGCGAGCGGTTGATAAAATACTTGTACAATAAAACCAGTAGCATATGAAAATTATTAAACTACACTGTTAGATTTGATTACCCGTGATATGACTAAAAAAAGCAGAAAGATGTTATAGATGTTTAATATTGGTAGCTATTTGTTTGAACTCGATTAAACTAAGCATTTTTTGTTGGTTTCTTAATTCTATACACCATAACATCACACATTTGAAGTTGACTTCATGGTGCAACAAAAAAGCAAATTGTGGCAGCTTAATAAATGTGCCATGGTACGGCCTCGTTTATTTATTTTCTTAGAGATAAAATTGCTATCTTTTATATATGCAAATTATAACGGTTATCTGAATCGCTCCGATCATTTATATCCATCCTAAAGTGGATTTATGGTCACTATTCTAGCGCTACACAGCTGTTTGCAATAAGTAAGGTTAGTTTTAATTTTCGTATTTTTTTAAATATCTACGATCACTGAGAAAAAGCACAATACATGTTTGTGACATACTTTACAAAATTTGAGAATACTTGCATTTCTCATTTTTAGTTTTTCTAGACCATACTTCTGTATAAAGTTGATGTAATGTATTCCACCTATACATTTGATATCGACATTTAATTGATATATTGTTTTGAGACCCTATGATTATAAAACAAAAGTTCGACTAGCATATGTCTTCATGCGACTTTATCGCGCAAACAGCACATTTGAAAAAGAGAAGTGGGACAAAACTGATCCTGGATATTTATGTTTAGGATTGTTCAAGCCTGTGAAATGTAGTTTTTAAAGAAAATCCGTCCCTCAAAGTATCATTTACACTGTAAAGTTTAGTTATGTTTTATTTTCTTAGAAATGACCACATATTTCATATATTTACACGTTAGAGTATATATTTTAAACGCTCTGTGGTGCCATTTTAATTCTGAACGAATTTTTGTAATTTTTATGATTTTAAAGTGATTTTAAAGTAATTTTTGTAATTTTTATGATTTTAAACTTGTGAAGCTAAAGGAGATACAAAGCCATGTCATGTAAAACACGTCTATCTGGTAAACACACCCAATGTATTAGATGTTCTTAAACTTGTTAATCATTTCTGAAACAGTCGTTATTGGTCTGAATTCTCAAAGTGCTAAATCACCATTCACTTATTTGTCGTGCTCATACAAACATCCCCAATGGAATTTTCAACTCATAATATAGCAACACAATTCCATCTTCCAATATCCCCTTTTATCTGTAAAAAATGTGCAACATATGGATTAATATAACAATTACTTAGCAAGATGGTTCCGTGGTAACTTCACATTCAGGTGGTTTCAGCTTCGATCCCCGTTGATTGCCAGATATCCTCATGTGCCACGATTTTCTTTCCATAATTTTTATTTCCTTCCGTCTCCTTTTCTTATACCTAGGTTTCGTGGCGTATGGCGGTGCTGGAAATATGACACAGACACTCCACATGGGCACTAGAGCTGTTTGGTTGACGTGTCGTTGTTCATCTCTTTAAGCAACTTCAGCAATGGGATAGGTCGTCGAGCTTTTCTGCGTCCTGTTGCCTCCTGTTTCCTTCATAATGAATGATAGACACAATGGATATGTAGCTTTAAGCGGGCGAGGTTTCCCCCTCTGTTGCATAATCTGTACCTAACATAACGTATTATAGAAGAATACGATTTTTTTTAGAATAGTTTAGAGGAGAGTGGATACAAAAATCACGTGAATGTAACACTAGCATTAATTTAAAAACTATGCCTATTCCTCTGCTTTCCATACTGTTAATACCCGATTATGTCCATGACACTGCTATCAATGTCAAATAGCATATGTAATGAGTGTGCTTTAAATTCTCTTCAATATTCAATCTGATTGCTTCACCACTAAATGGTGTGTTATTGCATCGGTTTTAACATAGAAACATTTTTTTTAGAAATGCATTCGTCCGGTTTCTGTATTTGCGAGTGAGAATAAAATAAACCAGTGTTGCATTAAGCCAAACACAAGCTTCCGTTTATTACTATGCACAGTCAAGAATGCTGCAGAGCTGCGGTTCTGATGCACTACGGCAACCACCATCATCGCTTGTGTATATGCAAACGCCTCATTAAGTGATGTTCAGGATCACAAAACCGCGTGTTTGGCTTTCACCTCAACGTCCTAACTCTGGCTATGGGGAATTAACCTTTGCTCTTTTATTTGCAGATACTTTGTGTCACACAACATGCAGTACAGAGGCGACACAAAACATAAATGGGGTTTATGATTTTAGTACTGGATGTTCAGCAAAATCCCGAGAGACCTATTTTGAAAACTATTTATATATGATCACAAAACTGTAAGTTCATACGAGGGCTGTTCGATAAAGAATGATCATAATATTTTTACGGTCGTAATTTTTTTTCACTATAATTCAATGTTATTATATTCGGTTAGCTTAATATGAAACAAACATGCCGTAGTAGTTTCATTGTTGACACTCCTGGTTCCCGCCTGTGACAACCAGGCAATTTCATACTATTCAGTATCGCCTACCACTGCAATGGAGGTAACATGCAATTAAAGTTGATGTTAGAGGAAGATCCGGAGTTTCTTTCAAACGTAATCACTGCTGAAGAAACTTGGCTATATCATTTTGATCCTAAGAGCAAACAGCAAAGCTCAGTATGGAAACTTCCTTCATCACCAACCCCCCAATAAGCAAAAGTGGTTGCTTCTGCTGGGAAAGTTATGGTCATCTCATTCTTTGATATTCATGGAATGGTTTATCAGCATGTTGTACCTGCACACACATCAGTAACTGGACAATACTACAGGGATGTCCTGAAAACATTGCAAGTCCATATCAGGCACAAAAGACCACATTTCCATGAAGCAGGCTAGATGCTACACCACGATAATGCGCGGCCGCATATTGCCAATGTTGTTGATGAAAATCTTGCAAAAGTCAACGTGAAGTGCATCCCTCACTCTCCCTATAGTCCGGATTTAGCCCCATGTGACTTCTTTCTATTCCCTAACTTGAAGAAACGCCTTCATGAGAGGCATTATCCATCATCAGAAGCAGTGGCGAAGGCCGCGAAGGCGATTTTGAAGGATCTCTAAAAAAATAGTTTCCAGCATGTCTTTGAAGACTGGCAGAAACGCTGGGACAAGTGCATCGCATTCAGGGGAGACTATATTGAGAAGGACCATCAAAATTATGAGGATGAGTAACGATACGTTGTCAAAAAAAAAAAATTATGATCATTCTTTATTGAACAGCCGCTGTATATCTCTCACCTACAGCAAATATGAAAAGTGAAAATATAACAGGAAATGTTTAATTTCTATTACTAATGTGTGGTATACCGGCCTGGTGGAGCTGTGGTGACAGTTCACGTGTTCGTGTCAAGGTTCTGCCACTCTGACCCATGTATTTTTCATGGCTTCCCGGGCTGATAGACGAATGTTGTTTCTTTCATTATCATGTGTTTTAGGGCGTTAGACCAGATTTAGCGTCTTGCAATGGATATGTCCTCTATAGGTTTCTACCATTGGAACTGCCCAGCCAGGATTCACCTCCTTGGTGGCCGCGCCGTGGCTTAGTGGCTGGACCGCTCGACTCTCACCAAGGCGGCGCGAATTCCATTCCAGGCGACCATAAAGTAAGATTTGCGGTGGATAACATGGCGCTGGGGCGGGTTTTCTCCGGGACCTCCGGTTTGCCCTGCCAACTCATTGCACCGGTGCTTCATCTTCATCTCATCACAGTGTCACCGCCTGAGGTGCCGCATGTAGTAAAAGCGGACGTTAAGCACTACACATTTTATTTTCCGCCACAGTGTGGCCCACCAGAGGAGACGATTGGGGATGAGGATCTTGGCTGCGATTAAACTGGATAGTCTAGGGATCCCGTTGATGTTTACGTCCATGATATCCGGCTCTGCCCTTTCCCTGTCGCAGGAGTCGCTATAGAGGTACAAAGGACCATACGGCGTAGGCGCGGAACTCTGTTCCTGTTGTGGAGCTCCTCTATATCGATTTTTAACATTTTAAATATTATAGCGATAATAGCATTGATACTATGAATATTGTATTATTATAGGCAGGTACATGCACACCTCTAATATGACATATTTTAAAAACAAAGTGAATTATTTCAAGCTACACAGTATTAGAAACAACGTGCGAATCAGTTGTTTGCTACTCATTTGTTGCTAAACTTTTGAAAGAAAAGTAAAATTTAGCAATTATTTTTGTGTATTTTTGAATATGTTACACGAGATAGTAGATTAGGTTTCAGCGCCATAGGATAATGGGTTGGATCCGGTTCCCAGTCACGGAATGCGTGTGGTTTGAGCGCACCCATAGGGAGTTGATTTTACCATCCTTTTACCCGCTCAGCATCGTGGCATTTGAGGAGTTACGATAGATACCAGATTGTAGATCACGAAAATCAATATTACGATTGGGAGTAACACAGTGCTAGCAACATCATAACCCAATCTCAGCAGTTTAATCGTCCACCTCTGCCATATACGTTTGTGCATGAGGACAGCATTTGACTCACGAGGGCTTTTATGCCACAGATTATTATGATAGTAGATTAAGTTCGTTAGGAAAGGAATTGCATGTGATGCTGACACAATATTAAGAAGCATATACGCGTGCGGAGCCAATAGTAAAAGACAATACTTTCAAGAATAATTCATATATAAATACTACCTCTATTATATGTTATTCAGTACATTTTCAAAATAATGTTATATTAAACAACATGGTCTTAATTGCATGCATGATTCAGTAAAATTTAGGCTATTTGCATCACATATCGGCTTTTGCCAGTGCGCCATGAAGGAAAATAAAAATATTGCAGCAATGAGCATTATAATACCTTATAATACATATACCCCGCCTTTAACTGCAGTGATCATATCGGTGGCCGTTCTCCTTTGGAGACACATGGAAGGGTTAACTCGTATACATTGGGTTGCTTGTACTATTTATTTTAATCATTAGATCATGCACACATTCACTCTCTCGTGCATACTTCCAGACTCTGGGAAAGATGGGGAATCATCTTGGTTGGAGAAAAATCCTCACCCCACCGCCGGGAATCGAACGCGGACACAGTAGGCAGGTGCGCTACTGACTGAGCTACGGGGCCAGCCGTTGTTAATGTTATGAACATTTATTTTACATATATAACATATACTTACATTTTCGATAGCTTTTGCATACGTTAAATACATATTCCTGGGGTAAATACACATTTTAAATTTTTAATGTAAAAATGCGTGTTTCGCTATTGAATTTAGTATTAAATTATAATGTTTGGCTGACAAGTCATCATAATACTTAATAAAGTCGCTGCAATAAGACCTGGAGCAATTTCAACCACACTCGTTGCACATGGAAAACAATTCTATGTGTTTGTAAGGCGTGCAATTCAGTTTTCAAGGTATTCCATATTCCATTAAGTGCAAAGTTAAAGTATCCATGTGGATGCGGGTTGAGAAGGGGTAACAAAATATACAAAATGATAAAAAAATTACTGTCGATTACGTTTTTTCATGTTAGCCCAGATTTCTTCGTAACTCGGATTAAATCCCATGCTAGACGACCCTGCGGTCTCACAGCGGCTCGCTACGGCGTGCGACAATGATCCTCCGGTACAAGTACAGTAGTACTTGTATTACCAAGAGTTTACATACAAAATAATTAGTTTATTTAATTTTATTATTGTGTTTCGTGCTATAATGTATATGACTTATTTTTTGTCCATTTAAAGGGATATTTTATTGCTTAAATATGAAATGCGGGCTCTAATAATGACATTTGATCCCAGAGTGCTATTAAAACTTCAGGCACATGCTTCCGTGTAAAGGAAGGTGAAAACGATTTTTTTTCGGATGTACATCTTCCGAATGAAGTTCAGTCAGCGAAATCTTTTATTTGGTGCGAGTGGCAGATGCGCTTCTGGAATTGGATGGAAATAAATTTCCGCCCCAGAATATTGCACGTTTGTGAAACGAGATAACATACTGTCTCCACCGCATACGGGGCTACGAACATCGAGAATTTTCTAAAAGAAGTGATTGCATCACGAGCAATAGTTTCATGCAAATGAATGTCATGAGCTGAAAACTATTGTTGAGACTTCATATTGTCTGATTCTGTGATGCGTTATTTATATTCCATTGCCAAATGTTATTTGTATTTAAAAGAAAGGAGAAAGAACTGTTTGATATTGTATCTTGAAATATCTCTGATATGTTGTATTTACACATTTCTCTAGCCACTCTTGGAATACTGGGCTTTATTTTATGTCGTGAGCGTCATGAGGGAACTTTCTCCTCTGTTACGTGCACACTCTTACAAAGACTTATTGTTCTATATGTTTCTGTTAATCTACATTTTCGCTAAACATTTACACATTTCGAATTTATATAGGGATAAGTAGGTAAAGCGTTAGTCAGATTTTTAAGGAGCGTGTTGTTAAGTGATGCTGATGATTTTTTATGACCGTGGACAAAAGAAAGAACCAGAGGGCTGGCCACGTAGCTCAGTCGGTAGAGCACCTGCCTGCCGTGCTAGGGGTCCCGCGTTTGATTGCCGGCTATGATTTCCCATTTTCCCCAGAGTCTGGAAGTATGAATGAGAGTGCGTATGTGTGCGTGATCTACAGATTAAAAATCCAAAGTACCAGCAATCCAACTGGAAAACGGCCGCCGATATGACCATTGCAGTTAAAGGGTATAAATGGAACAAAAAAATAATAGAAAAAGAAACAGAGAAAAAAGAAGGAACAGTGAATAACAACATAAATAAATAAAAATAAGTAAATATCTCACCTCTTAATACTGCTATAAAGTGTGGTAATCATGCCAGCGCCGCGATATGCCGAAATTTCGGCTGACAGGAATTCCTTTACAAGTCAATGTAGTAAGATTTAATCTATTTTTCATTATTTGTTGTTATGCAAATGTTATTTAGAATGAATAGATCTTTAGAAGCTATTCCTAGAACATTCGACATATAATGATATATTTATCATGAAAATATCTTCAACATAAGTGTTTTAATACAAATCATTAGAAACACTCTTTTAGAGAATAAAATATTTCTAAAAATGTAGCCTAAAGGTCGTTTTATAGCTAAAAGCTTATAAAAATAATCCTACCGCTTAACGAGCAATAATACCATCAACTATTTGACAAGTCAAGGGCCACGAATTGAGATTAAAAGGTAGTACATAAATGAAACAATAAAACAAATAAAAGGTAAAAATGACAACAGAAAGCTACTTTTTATTCATGGACAATCAAGATGTATCGATTGGTCTTCGTAATGATTTCAGGAGGTGATTAAGGCAAACGAAAACCTAAAATCTTATGCCTGATACGTTTCTCCCTACCAGTGAAAAATTCATAATATACGAGGGCGACCCAAATGAAACCGGATTGTTGTCATAAAAACTTTATTGATGAACCATTTTACAAAATTACTTCAGTCACCTTCAAAATACTCTCCATTACATGCGATGCACCTGTCAAGTCTCTTTTCCCACTGTTGGAAGCAAGTTTGGAGCTCTTGAAGTTTGATATAGTCCAGTGCCCTTTGGGAAGCTGTTTTTACCGCCTCCACATCGTCATAACGCTCCCCTTTTAGCGTTTTTTTTTTTTCATTCGTGGAAATAGGAAAAAGTCGCATGGGGCTAGGTCCGGCGAATACGGAGCGTGCGGAACAACAGACCACTTCTGAGATGCCAAATAATGGGTCACTCGTAAGGCCGTGTGTGCTGGAGCGTTGTCGTGATGAAGAAACCAGTCACCTGATTGCCAAAGTTCCGGGTGATTCCTCCTCACATCCTCTCGCAGACGTCTTAAAACATTCAAGTAAAAGTGCTGGTTAACAGTCTGGCCAGGGGGTACGAATTCCCGATGCACAATTCCACGAACATCAAAAAAGACAATGATCATCGTCTTCACATACCCGTAACACCAGCTCTCATCGCCTGTAATGACTTTGTTTAAGAAGTTTGGATCACGTGCAATCTCTGTTTTCAAGTCCTGACACACATTCATGCGGATGGTTTTGTGCTCCTGTGTGAGAAGGCGCGGAACTAATTTAGCAGCAACACGTCTGATGTGCAAATCCTCCCTCAAAATCCGCGGCACGAGCTCCAACTGATTCCTGTCGCTGCTGAAAGTTGGTCGATCGTTGGCGACGATCCTCGTTGATCATTTGGCGGACCTTTTCAATGTTCTCCTCATTTCGCGATGTTGTAGGGCGTCCAGAACGAGCTTGGTCTTCAACACACATCTCACCATGTTTAAAGCGCACAAACCACTCGAAAATCTGTGTGCGGCTCATAGCGTCCTCCTGGAAAGCTTCCTCAAGCATTTGGTGTGTCTCCGTCGCAGTTTTTTTAAAGCAGGAAACAAAATTTCACACACACTCTTTATTGTTTTAAAATTGCCATAACGACTTCGCAGAGATAACCCGCCAACAGTCAGAGAAACAATACCACACTTGCACGTTCAGCTCTACACTGACGCCGTCTGCATAGCTGTTTCATGAAGGTCGCTACTAACACCATCTGGCCTAAGACCTCTGCACTACGTCTACGAGTGGCAGCGCCCTCGGAGTCCGGTTTCTTTTGGGCCCCTCCCTCGTATATTCGTTTATATTGTAGCAAACATATAAACACTGTTTTCCTATGAATGTGATGTTAGTATATGGTTTTCTCAGAAATGATTTCAAATTAAATGATACATACCTGCGTACAATTACGAAATCCGCCTTGAAATCTTTAGCCGTGGAATACCTTTTTGAAATGGAAAGAAGTAAGAGAAATCTCAGAATTTAAAGAGTGGCTATTAAATTATCTGCTCCAGAAAATATACACATGCTATGTAGAGTCTTAAAAATGGATAATGTTACAGGAGAAAACAAATATGACACATTTGGCATGTTTTAATGGTCTGCTTTTTTCTGTGTTAAATTTGTGGTTAAACTAGTTCTACAAAGTTAGGAAAAATTCAGCCACTGCGAAAATCTTTTCGAAGAAAAACTGGAAAAATTCTATAGCATTGCTAACTCAAGTAAATTTTAATCCAAATCGTTAGTATTGTTAATGCAAAGTGATACTCGTATCCACAATTTCTCCTATAATTCTTCAGCTAATTATTTACAATGTTCCAAGTCAAGTACCAATGTAGTTTTGCACGTAGAAACACTCCGATATTATAATAAAATTTGTTTATTAATCCTCACTGAAACGTGTATTTCCTATAAAATTTCGGAATTGAACTATTAGTGAGTTCAATGGTTCCACTATTTATCATAAGCAAAAGTTCATATTCAAAAATTTAGACCAGTCATCGCCAGGTGTTTTAGGGTTCTGCAGGATCATAATACAAAAGAGGAACTATAAACTGTCTTTGTTGAGGGTTTTATTTCCCCAGTTATAGATAGGTACTTGATGAGTTAAGAATTTCAAATACCAGATACATTAATGTTGAAATTTGATGTGGCCATGAGATATGTACTTTACTTTCTGTACCTCCTAATGTAGAGAAAACATTAATTTAACTCATAAATTTCCTATTGGTATTTCGTCATAAATGCACTTTCTGAATTTCTTAAATAAGTAAAATATAGAAAACAGCATCCTTGTGTGTGTGTGTGTGTGTGTGTGTGTGTGTGTGTGTGTGTGTGTGTGTGTGTGTGTGTGTGTGTGTGTTTTTGTTGTTGTAATTTACGTCCTCCAACGTTAAGTCATATCGGACGATGAATGGAATGGGTGAAATGATGCTCAAATGAGTCCGGGGTACATGGAGCTTATAGTTACCCTTATAGTTACAGGATAAGGGAAAACCCCGGAAAAGCGTTATCCAGGTAACCCACCCGGACCGAGATTCGAACTCGGGACCTCTTGAACGTGAGGCATACATGCTACCACCACGCTACCGAGGTGTGTGTGTGTGTGTGTGTGTGTGTGTGTGTGTGTGTGTGTGTGTGTGTGTGTGTGTGTGTGTGTGTGTGTGTGTGTGTGTGTGTGTGTGTGTGTGTGTGTGTGTGTGATAATCGTTTTGTGAATGGGACAGCTCAAGTTAAAAGTGATATAATTTAATACATAAATCAGACAATGTTTAAGTATTGCAAAGCAAAGCATAACTCTATAAATAAAATCTTCATTATTCCTATTCTCAAAATTAGTTATATTGAATTGAACACATCATGTTTGAAATCTTGAATCCATGTTCATTGTTCTTGAACTTAATATGTCTGGCAAACTCTAAAAGATTCAACAATATGGCTAACATATAAATATACCATTTATATTAACTAACATTAAGCCATTTATTGTGGCTTAATATTTTAAAAATATTACCCATCTACTTTTACACATTTAGAGCTTTACAGCTTAAAATATTAAGTGGTATTCCTTTTGTTTCTCACAGTATCATGTGAAAATGTATATCATGTTGGCAGAGACTGTCTCAGCCTACAGCATTTATATTTGCCACAATGTTACCTACCTGAACCCGTTTATGATTACTATTTCACACATACGTCACTCTCGTTGTATAGACCAATCAAGTACTAGGATTCGAACAATCGCTGATCTCTTAATCGATAACTGTACACCATGCACAATTATCGCTCAGCATTTATCACATTTTCCTTTACTTTTGGGTATAACGATGACATGAGCAAGGAAGACAAGCACAAGATTCAAACAGTAACATAGCGGCTGAAAGATTTGGCCAGGTATCAAGAATTATAATAAATCTTTTAATTGAGCAGCCAAAGACAAAGAATACCGAAATGAATAGGAAATATGCTTGAAAACAGTTTGAACAATTTTTGTAACGTTTTGTTTCGTTTGTAACATTTGTTACATGTTACAAGGAGGCACTCACTACCACAAACAAAATAAATTAATTTTGTTGCTTGAAAATAGAGATTATGTTACCTTATTATTTTCTTATAATCAATCAGCGCCACCTGACGCCCTAAGACCGAAGTTGCTTTCACCAGTGTTAACTTGTGCACGGCCTGTAAGAATTATTAATCTTGTATGCCTTGACTTGTGAGGTTAAGTTTCTTTTTTGTGCTAATGTAGGCCTATGTGATTTAGGGAATCAAGTGACTTGTTTTATTGCTTTTAACAATTTTTTGTCTCAGTTATACCCCGCCGTTAACTACTATGGTCATATCGGCGGCCGTTTCCCTTTGGAACATACCGAAGGTGTTAACTCGTTATCTTTGGTTTTTAATCATTAAATCACGCACGCATTCGCACTCTCATTCATACTTCCAGACTCTGGGGAAGATGGCGAATTATCTTAGTTGGAGAAAAATCTCCACCCCCACCGCCGGGAATCGAACCCGTGACCCCTAGCACGGCAGGCAGCTGCTTTACCGACTGAGCTACGGGGCCAGCCCAATTTATTTTATTCGTCGCTCAAATTCCTGAGGTTCAATTCCTGGCTATAACATTTAGGTTTTTAGTTCTTATTTTAACTTTCAAAGAAAAGTAGACTTTTATGAATTATTTATAGTGTACTCAGCAAAGTTAAGTTATATGCTATTATAAATCATGTGAATGTTACACATAAGACTTTTCAAGTGAATTGAAAGCAAATCATTGGCAATTGTAATGTTCAAATATTCTATGTATGGATATAATCATAACATAATTTGTTTTTCTGGAATGACGCATATTATATTTTTATTAAGAAATTAAACATTTTCTTCCATTCTCAAACATAATGAAATACGTTGATGTGTAACCAACGAAAAAAATGTAATAACACAATACAAGGTTAATCTTAGTAATTTTATTAATTTTTACCAGTGTGAAGAAAATGAAATTGTATCTTAATATTTCATCCCAAGTGACTTAATTTGGAGGACGTAAATAAAAAAAGTAAGTGTATGCTATTTTGCAATTGCAAAAATTTTAGCATCATCATTTATACTTTTATGATGGAGTTCATATAAAAATATGTCTGATTAGCTTCTGGATAGAACAAAGGTTTCATTTTAGCTGGACAAAAAATTAATTTCCCTTTTAGGAGGGGGGAGCAAAAAGAAATGGAAGCGCTTGAAATGTAGATTTGGAAATGAACATGGAACATTGAGAGACTAAATAATGACGTTATTTAAGGAGAAAGAAGAAAGGAATTTCAATATTAATGAAAATGGTGGCATGAAGCTGGCTGTAAGAACAGAAAATTGCTTCTGTTTTGCTAGAAAAGACGTTAAATGAGGTTCAGGGTAAAACAGTTGATAGACATTACTAAGAAAAGTGGAAGTAAAGATGACTTCTAAGAAGAGGGAAGAATGGAGGAGGCTGGGTTTCAGAAGTACTTGCCTTGATCCATTTATATGTACCAGAATGTAAAGTGGTGTAGGAATTTCTCTTGGTGTGGTGTGCTAGGATGGTTAAGGATTACGTGCCGATGAGCAGGAGTAGTCTCTCAGGGTCCAGCAATTATCACCAGTCAATGAAAAGTACTGCTTCAATTTCATGTGGATTGTTTATTCCAAAAGGTCTTACTTGTCTGGTTGCTCGGCTTTTCTCACTTGCTCTCACTCCCGTTGCGTCGCCTTGTCTGTTTGAGAATATTTAATCCCACCACGTTTGAAATCTAAATCCAATATTACCTCGCCATCAGATATTAAACTAACGCGTCTTTTCCCTTTCGTTGTAACCAACAGAGAGTGACGCTTCTCACCTCGCCCTACTCTCGGCTTCCTCCTAGATTTATTTGTCTATCTCCACCCTTTTTCTATTTGTTCTCTATTTCATGCCTATCACGTGGTTTACGCTACATTTTATTACGGGAATTTATTTCTACGATTTTACTTTATTGGTCATTTCCATTCACTTTCAACTGTGCAGCAGTCACAGTCACGGGTCCACCCCCTAAAGTTGTATGACCCTTTGGCGTCACAACGGTACAGCATCCTGCCTCTACATATTTTCCTTAAACCTCGCTATTGTCTGAGGCTCCGTGGTGGCAAAGGAATTTTGGGCTTCTATTGTCCTATTGTTAACGTATCCGGCCTCGTCTGCCTGTTCTAGCTTGAGGCAACTTTTTCCTTAAGTTTATTTCATTTACACGTTATTGCTATTACAATATTTCTTTTTGATTTTATTTCAAATATTATTTATTCCCAATTGCTTATTAACAATTTATATTGTTTTATCATTCCTTTCTTACATTCTTTTATCGGAAACCTGTGGTTTCCGCTTCAAAAAGGGGCAGTCGTGAGCATAATTTCATTTTAATGCATGTTTTCACATTGATAACATACATAACTATTAACTTAAAATAATATTGGAGCAAAATTAATAATAAAAAACGGAATAACAAACTGAATTAAGCAAAGCCAAGAATATGAATTATTTATTCTAAAATATTAGATTTTTTATTGGTAATCAAGTGTGCTTTATCAAGGTAAATTTAGAAGTTCGCAACCTCCAACGTTTCATGCTTATATTTACGTCAAGCATAAGAAGCTAGCCAATCAGACGTTTATTCGACATACACCTCCTTGTGTGTTCATTCTGCCTTCTCATTGCCCGCTGGCATTGTAGGATCAAGGGGATTAGGAATCACTGTGAAATAAACAATCAAAGAAAAATTTGGCAGGTAGGCTGTTTTTTAAATTAATGTTTCAGGTAGCTCATTCCGTTAGGCGTACATAACCTCTTGTGTATTCTTGGTGGTAGTCTAGCAGGCTTACCTGTCTCACGCTCTCTTGCGATTGGCTGTGGTGAAGTTTCCATTTGTCCTTGTGCATGCCAACATATCGCTTTAAGTAGGTACTTTTAATCTTAAATTGTATATTGTTATGTTAATATGCAATCTTCACTGTAAATATACCCTGATTCTTTGATTGGCATTCAAAAGAGAAGATGCTAAAATCAAATTTCAGAGCTGTTCGTGTATTAATCCTTATCAAACTCCTTTGTTTATTGAATGAGTTGTCTGGTACCGTTTTCATTCTCTGCAATGCTTCTCATCTGGAAAGCATGTTAATTGCATAAGTTTCTCAAACAGAAGCTTGTTACCGCTTGGCATCTGTTGATCGCTGACAGCTTGTTAAGTCGGCTCTGAAACATTTATCTGTGGGGTTTCTGCAAGATTTGTAGCTGCCCGAGATGGAGATGAATGTGAAGCTGTTGAACTTCTCGGGGTTGCTCGGGTCAGGTCGGTTTATGTCGGCCTGTCGGTATGGATGATTGATGTCCTACAGCGATTTTTGTGGAGTGAAGCGAGCGAGATCTGGGCCTAAAACCTGCATCAATGGGGTCATGCTGTCCTTTTGGATTACCAACCAGTGACTCAAAACATGGCAAACGTCACAAAAAGTTCAGTCGTGTAACTGGAGGAGGTACAAATGTAAGGTGTCCATTTTCCCAGAGGGGAGTTATTTATAACCGAACACTTGACATCCTGAAAACTTTTGACAGTTATGCATTATTTACTGACCTGTCGTGCTCCTTTCCCTTTCTTGTTGACTGCAATGATAATACCAGGTCGAGTATCCGTGCTGAAATCAATAGCTAAGGAAAATTTATTTATATATGGAAACCTATTTCATACGATTTATTTTCATTTGTTATCACTGCTTTGTTTTCCGAAAATAAATTCTGAGAAATAAAACATAGCATTTCATTGAAAGATTAGATTTATTAACGGTTAGGTCAAGTTATACATTAGGAACGTCAAGATCAAACATTTTAAAAGTAATGATCCATAGACTCATACTGCCTCGAGCAAGCTGCTTTACAAAGCAGTCAGAACAGATGGTTAGTCGCCCCTGGAAACAATGAAATTGATGCTGGTATTTCGCTTGCTTACCTCGTTCATGTTACACCAAATGGACTGCAGTTCGTCGACTGATTAATTGAACATTTGCATGCCTGGCACATTTAACATCTTCCAAAAACTTCGAATCTTGGAGGTCTCAATTCATTCAGCTTCGAGTTAGGTGTGGCATTCGCCTTACTGCATCGCTCCTCTTTCTTCCCTCCAGACGACAAACTGAGGAGCAGCCGGTGTAGTCTGATGTTACTGCGAACGGCCTTTGCTAAATGTGAAAACACATAATTTGCTTTCGAATAGATTCATGATTAGGTTTCATTATTTAATTGAACTCGAAAAAAGTAGGACATCTTGGAAGAACAACAATTTTCTAATTTTTTTGGTTTCTTTCTTCTTTTCCTTCATTGTTTCCTTCCATTGTACCAATGATAAACAACGAAAGACTTCTAAATTAAACTGAATAAAGGTGAGATATCGAGATTTCATGCTTTCAGACTCTATGAATTTCTCTGAAAAAGGATTTGTACAAAAGTGTGTAGTATGTGTGTAAGTGTTAATACGCATCATCTATGTACAGCACAATTCAAAAGCGAAAAGTGATACATATCAAACTTGGTATTTAAAGTTAAGCGTCTTCCAAATTGTGACATTAAGAATTCCAAAAATCTGCACATCTAGAACTGTTCCATTTATGACTCTAACAGTTTTAATTAGATCACCGCATATCTAAGGTACTTTTATGACAAAGTACATACCTTGAATTTCCTGTCAATAGCCTTTGAATTGCTCTTCATTCTAGATGACTTTTATATAATTGGTAAACGTTAAAAATTGATAAAATAACAGTTTTTGTCAAATATATTTTTGTTAAGTTAACCGTTTCTGAAATGTTCCTTGTTATTGATGGCATATTAAAATACGATTACCTCAAATGGGCAAATAGTTAGGCTTTTCCTCGAAAAAAGGATTTTTAGAAAAACGCACCTGTGTACGTGCGGTTTGTGTGAAATAAAAGTCGGTTAAACACAGAACCTGATATTTAAATTAAGTGACTTCTAGGATGCCACACGAAGATTTTCAAGAAAATCTTTCACTCTAGACTACTATTTACATGAAATATTTTTCTAAAATTGGCTTTAACGATTTTCATTAAAATATATGTAACACTCTCAGAAGTCCACTATATTCTGGATGACGTTTGTATAATTGGGAAAGCGTAGAGTGCAAAATTCTACTACAAGAATAAAAATTCTGTAGATCTCATTAAAACAAACAATTTATTTTACACTTTTTTCTTATATTGAACCATTACAAAGATATTTCTTATAATTTGCCTAAGTTTTCCAATAGTTAAACATTTCCTAAGTGGGAAACAGCTATCCTTTTTATATGTTGGTTATACAAAGAGAACGGAAGCTTAAGGCCTATTGCATTCCCATATACTCCTATTACCTCCAAGAAACATTAGCAAAGTGATAACCATTATCTCGATTACGGCGAAGTATATACAACAATAGCAATTACAAGAAATGTTTTAAAAGTGAAGTTAGTGAAGCACATCAAAATTTTTAAAAAGTAATTTTTCTTTTGTTTATTTATTTTTTCTTTGGCTATTCAAAGAAAACACAGTTTCTTAACCATCACATAGCGGACAGCTTTCATATATTTATTTCACTATCGCTTTCTTCTTCGTTTCTACAAGGAAATATGTTATAAAAGCATTTCTAAACATGCTTATCTTGATTAACGTGAAGTAGATAGAAGGATAAGCCTTCAGCGATATAATTAGTTGAATTTATGGGTAGAGAAAGTCGTGTAAATTCCCTGTACAATAAAATTCCCTGTACAAGAATTTGAATGAAAAATTATACATAAATGTGCACATAACGTATAATTTAAGAAGAGGGTGAAAATTATCGCTAGTATTAACGAAGTAATAAATCTATGCTATTTTAATTATCCTAGCTTTTCAAATTACATTACTCAAATCTGTTAATACTGTACATTAGTTCTGTTCCATATGTTCCAAATATATGTTTAGGTCTTCTTATTCACATTTATTTACATATTTACCATCTATTTACCCTTATGTAACATCTAAATTTTAGAAAATGTAAACAATAACGCACAAGTGTGCGTTCCATTTATATCCCATCTTTAATATCAGTGGTCATATCGGCGAACTATAAGTAATATTGTCTATACCGACAGTGCTATCTAACAAGAGGACTTTGGGTCTTTTGTACATCACCTAACACACACACACACACATTCACATTCACACCTACAGACTCTGTAGAGCATAAGGAATATCTTGAGCAGGAACTGAACCGGGACTCCTTGCACAGCAGGGCGGTGCTTTACCTACTAAGCTAGGAGAGTAATATATTATTATTATTATTATTATTATTATTATTATTATTATTATTATTATTATTATTATTATTATTATTATTATTATTATTATTATTATTATTATTATTATTATTATTATTATTATTATTATTATTATTATTATTATTATTATTATTATTATTATTATTATTATTATTATTATTATTATTATTATTATTATTATTATTATTATTATTATTATTATTATTATTATTATTATTATTATTATTATTATTGTTGTTGTTGTTATTATTATGATTATGATTATGATTATGATTATTATTATTATTATTATTATTATTATTATTATTATTATTATTATTATTATTATTATTATTATTATTATTATTATTATTATTATTATTATTATTATTATTATTATTATTATTATTATTATTATTATTATTATTATTATTATTATTATTATTATTATTATTATTATTATTATTATTATTATTATTATTATTATTATTATTATTATTATTATTATTATTATTATTATTATTATTATTATTAGTGTATTGCACTGACCAAACTTCGCGCCGTGTTATCATTGAGTAATCAAAACGAACGTTATATACAAAGCGGTTCTCGAATAAATATTTAACTTTTTGGCCGTCATGTTTTGTCGAGTTCTCTCTGATATAATAACAGTGGGAAACATTTTAACAAGTGAAACAGCTGTGGTTTTGATGCACAATGGGTCGGGAATTATTATATGAAGGTTAACAATAAAATATCCGCGATTGCATTATGACTGTCATTTTGAAAGTGGCAGGTCATCAAGCTTGACGCACTGAATATGAACTCCCTCGGGATTCTCTGCGAATTGCAACGCTAGCGAAATAATTGTGCACTGGAACGATGAATGAACCGCGGAATATAAAAACGTCCGAAAGCTGCCTGTCACGACTGCAAATGAAGAGTAATGGCTTTACAAGCGAGACCGTTGCTGGTGTTTATGGTACGGCGACAGTTTGTGTCTATGTGTCGGCGAAATAATAGCCGAGAAACAGTTACAAACAGCAACATTACCTTGTGACACAATACGATTCCGGGGAACAACTTACTTTTTTAGTGGATTTCTAATATATTACTTCAAAATTTCCTGAAAGTTAAGAAGCAATAATTCATCGTGATGGATTTCTCAGTTTGAAGAAGAAACTACTTGATGTAAGGGTACATAAAATTGCTACCTTTAAGGTAATAATCGTATTCAATGCAACAACGTGACTGTTATCTGTATTATCAGTGCCCGAGAGGGTCTTCCCTGAAGATGCGGACCAGACGTGCAGTGATGACTTCCACTCCTGGGGTAGGAGGGACCATAGAACCAGGCTGGCATTCCCCTAGAAAATTCTGCACTGCTTTACAGGTTGAAATATATCAGATCTTAGCCTACGTAATGGGTTATTTAACTTTGCCAGGCAGACAAGTATTTGCTCAAATAGACTGACAGCTTTGAAAGTCTAACAATGGTCGAAACTACATCCAAACTGGTACGGCAATACTAAAGAATGTCGGATAAACTTTGTATCAACTGTCCATTCTTCCTTGTTTGGGTTCCTGGACATGTCGGTATCAAAGGGCGATATGATGGATACGGGATGCAGCGATTAATTTTAATTTATTGTATAACGGTTTTCCAGAAGTGTCAAGTATGAGATAACTTAGTTAATCATGTGGGCTCATCTTGAGTTTTGGAATTGATAAATCACTGCCAAGCAAGCCCATTATTTTATTTTGGGCTCAAACGATAAACAGAATGAGATTATTCTGAATCAGAGGCTTTGTTGGCTATCTTACAAGCCACAACACTTGAGAAGACATGTACCTATATAATGATATTTACTCAAAAACACTATGTGAATGCGAAGGATTCGCTATGCAAACTTAACGGTTCCTTAGGCTCATGTTTTTGGAACCCTGGGATATAAGAAGACCAGATTTTATTGGACACAGGATTTTTGTATGTCGATTTTAAAATACCAAAGGGTTTTAAGAGTCTATGGGCAGGTTCCTAAATTGGACCACTCAAGTTTCATCATCGTCATACCCAATATAATTTGTTTCATATCTTTTCTACAACTTATGCATAAAAATTGCTTTTTTTCTTTTTACTATTAAACATCGTTAGCCGAAATGCTTTCATTGCATGCTCTGTTGTAGTTAAGCGAGTACTTATGAGTACAAAAACTGCCAATGAAAGTATATGTTTATATCTGTTTCCTGTTCATCGTGATAAATATGCAAGGAATGGATTTAAATATATAATATTGTGCATTTTGTCAGCATATGTTACCAATGATCACAGACTTTTTGCCTCAACTCGTTAGAAAGTGAAGAAAGGACACGTAATCTAAAACTTTTCGTGCATAAATAAAATACACATAAACGTAAATTAACATCAAATATTTAATATAGTCTTATCTTAAGAATATTTTATTTTATATAGATATTAAATAATAATGAGTAATGGTAGCTACTTCTCCCTGCAGTGAGCATGTTTCTAATTATTATATTTTCTGTTTATTTGGAATTTTATAGGAATGGGGAAGGGTATACGAGTATATGTAGATTTTGTCAATAAGTATTAATACCTACGGCATGTTTTTAAGCAAAGTAGTTATGAGGGAAACCTTTATAGATTAAAATGTTTAATAAATTTATTTTTAAAAGTAAATAAATAATAAATAAAGGAAGGGAAGAATTGAGAAAAGGAGGAAGAGAAGGAAGGGTAGGGAGGGAGGAAGGATGGATGGAAGGAATGAGGGGGGAAGTAAGGGACGAAGGGAGGGAGGGATGAAGAAATGTAAACTAAGTATAGAAGTTTCAGAAAAATTTAAGAAATATTAGGGGAAAGGAAATAAAATTCAAATAAATGTGCACGAAGGCACGATTACTGTTTTAGGCAGTTGTTAGCTTGTAAGCTTCCTTATATACATTTCTGGCAATGCATTTTCCATTTATTCAAAAACATATTGTGAGTCCGTAGAAGCAAAACAAAGATTATAGGTATTCTTAGGTTCGGGGCAATCTCAAGAGAAGAACATCGCTGTTCATCACAAGAAGCGTCCAATGATGTAGACAATCACTCAGGATACTCTTGTTTAAGTGCCAATAGACATTTGCATATGCTAATGTAAGACATACAACGTAGACCATTAGCTTAATCAGTTCCTCAAGTATCGTATGTGGAAATGCAATAAAATGTATAAATGAAATCTATTTGTCGGTACAAAGAAAACCACGAACTGAAACTTGCTTACTTCTTTACGTTTTGCCACTATAAATAAGTATAAACAAATAAGAAATGGTGTGATAACCTGACAGGCGTCCACAGACACATACCTCTGCTTCCATCCCACTTCCACACAACTTCCATTTGTGTCTTTTTCTTTTAATAAGCGCTCTATAACTACTGTTTCTCAAGCAACCCATTCTATATTGGGCATGAAAGACCACTTAAGTTTGCTCAAAGGCCTCTTTATCAAGCTTGAGTTCCTTATTACCGTGGGACTTCCCTTTCCAATGAAGTATCGAAGATCATACACGGGTTTGCTGTTCTTCGGTCTCGATGTTACCACATACCTAATCAGAATGTACAATATGAATGTTACTGAAAGAACAGTCACGCTCAATCAGTTGCTGCCAAATCGTCCTAATAAACTTTTTCAATATAATATACACGTGTTTAATATAATATGTATTGTGGACTATACTAAGAGCCAGAATCAGAGAGTTAGTTGGCTCTAGAACGATTTACTTATTTCATATATAATCCGTACCATATACACATCTTTTATCTGAACTTTCCATGTCATCCTCAGTTTCCATAAAAGGTCCTTTAATTTGAGCTTATCTGCGTATCACCTTCAAACAGCTTTTCAGTATAGTTTGTTTTCTCCAACCATTTATTTACCTATTAAGTTTTGCCTCCAAATACTTGTGGCATTTTTCAAAGATGATATAATTTCATCTTTCTTAATCCCATAGTTAACGAACCTTTCGGAGCTAAGACCCTTCCTCACTATCTTTAGTTTTTAAACACCTAGTCAAAAGTTACCGAAGACTAATCCTTTTCTTATTTTTATTGCAAATTTAAATGCATTTCTTATTTTCAGGGCTTTCTTATAATTCTCTAAAATTTGCAAATGATGCCTCTTTTACCAAATAAAGCTTGCCAGTCTATGTCATCGATTCTTGCTCTCTTTCCTCCAGGAATTTTTTCTAAAACATCCAATATCAACCATACCTCCTAGACCATTTATAAATAATTGTTGTTTTGTTTTCTTTAGACAGGCAATATATTAAAGAGAATTGACAACTTGGAGGATGTAAATAAAAAAGGGAATTCAAATAAAAAAATAACTCAGATGTAAATTCTTTTAAAAGACATCTATTTCATTTCTTGCAAAAAATTAATCTATAGAGAACATAAAATGTACTTTGAGTGCATTTTGATCTTAAGTAAGAGGTTCTCTCTTTAAATGACGCCTATTTTAAGTGCCCCTGCAGCGAGGACGCATACAGACCTTTCTGTTGAGTGTTTGACTGCACTTGTTGCATTTATATAACTGCTTTGTATGTTTATCTGAAGAGTATTATGTCTTGTATATTATCACAAAGTCTTAATTTACATACGGATAAGCTAGGAAAGTTAAACATTACCTTAATATGGCAGATTTCATACCAAGTGCTTTCTGATGGTTTCAAATTTTCTGAATGTCTTCAAAGAGGAAAGGTGTTCCAAATTATAACTTAAAAAAAATTCTTCACTCAGATTTGCAGGAGTGTATTACATAAACGTACAGTAAAACGGAATGAGTTATATTCACGCCAATTTTCGTATAAGTTAATATAGAGCAAATAAAAATCTCGTATATTTACTGCTACAGGAAAGCGGATTTTTTTTTTTTTCAGAAATTATACATTGAGAAACTTTTTTCTGGAAATGCATTATTCTTAACAATAGCTTTACAAGTTGTGACACCATTGGAAACGTTTTAAGTGACACCTTATATAGCTTTTGGGCACACCATCTCAAAGATGTTATTACATATTGTGTTATTATTATGGTTGTGATGAGTGTACAAACTATAAAACCAATGTTGCTGTGGTAATAAAATAAATAATTGAATATATTGGTGTTATCGATGCAGTTTATTTACAAAAAATAACAATGTTTTCAAGAGAACTTTAACTGTTTTGCATCTTTCAATTACTAAATCATAAACTGACAACATTTTGAACATATAATTATTTGAACATTCCTGGCTAACAATCATCATCATTATTATTAAATATTAAGAATGATGTCTGGAGGATTTCCGAGGTATCCATTATTGTTTGAAGTTTTAAATTTTATAATTTTTTTAATCAACGTCCTTGTACTTCAGTCACAATGGACGTATAATTTTTTTAATCAACGTCCTTGTACTTCAGTCACAATGGACGATGAACTGAATAGGCGAAATGATGCTCAAATGAGACCACAGTCCACAAAGCTTCGAACTACCCGAAATTTATGTTTCAGGATAAGAGAAAAGCCTGGAAAAAACGTTATCCATATAGATTATCTTGGCCGAGATTTGAAGTTGAATCTGTTGAATGTGAGGCAGACACGCTACCACCTACGATACAGAAACGGCTATTTTATGAACTTCTGTTGCTATTTAGGTGTTTATCACGTCTTGAAAAGGGAGTCAAGTATTATGCCAGCATGTAGGGACTCTGATTTAACTATTTGACTACCAGTTCGATTTTGTTTATCCTCCTGCAACGATATAATAAAATATTTATCTAGATTAACATCAAGTAAATAGAAACAGAATAATTCGTAAGTTTATTGAGGGTATGTAAAATACATAAAATATACTGGCTAGAGAAATGATTTGAATGTAACACCAGATGTTGTTATGTGCTTTGTATGTAGGTAAAGTTTTATTGAAAGTCTTAGGATGGTCCAAATACTGTGACAGTAAATAAGTAAAACACTCAAAGACTGTTATTGAAACTAAAATAGCCTGACAAATATTTCTAAGTACTGGCTTAATACTTATTTCGGATGTTGAGAATAAAAGGGTTAATAAATAATCAGAGAAAAAGTTCAGCAAATGATTAATTTTCTTAAACGCAATGGCCACAATGTTTAAGCACCCTGATGACTTCTCTTTGTAAAAAGAATTAAACCCTAAACAAGTTGAATTAATTCATTGCTAACTATAAACTACAAATACAAGATAATACGTCAGTTACATTGTTGTTATTGTTATTGAAGTGACATAATTAAATAATTGTCATTGAAAAGTAACAGTGCTATCATACTAATAAACAAAATATAAAAAGAAAACGTTTTTTCTTCTAAAAATAACATACAACTGCAACTGTATGGAACTTCATTTATAGCTCGGGGGTGATATTTTACTATAAGTGTGAAGGTCTTGAAATAAAATTGTTCATTATCATTTTACGTGCTATTAAAGTGCAGTTTTTATTTAGGTTTGAACATGTAGAAATGTTTTTATGTAGGTAGTAGAGGAATGCTTTATTTATCGGATAACTGAAATGCAGGAATGACTTTTTTTTCGTTTTTAAATGTACATTCCCTCTTTTTCTATTCGTTTAATTGAAAACCTGTGCGAGTGACAGGCAAATTAATGAAAAATGTGGGCGAAGCTAAACTGTCGTGACTGCAATGGTCAAGTATATTGCTGGGTTTAACAGCAAAAATCTGGAGTAATTAATAATCATGTTGATGAACCTGTAAACAAACAGACAAAAAAGTAAAACAAAGGCAGGCACGACTTTAATAAAGAGATTGGAAATCGTGTTGGCATTGCTCTTTCACGATGGCATTGCTCTGCCAAAATTGCTGTTAACATCACGACATTAAAAAATCTAATGCATTCCCAATATTATCTCTACTCACTCTTTGCAAACAATTCTTTCAGAATATTCACTTCATTATGATCGAAATACACGTTTGTAGGAATTGCTTTGTTACGTACTTTCTTGTAGGTGTAATGGGAATGGAGAAATACAGCAGGTATCAGCATAAATAAAATATTATAGTAACTAATCGTAACATGAAACGTTAGAAATTTTATTTTCCTTTGATGATCAGAACTAAAAAACAAATACTTCTTATTTAGAAAAAGTAAAAATATTTTAAAATTCAGGGTACTAATAAAGAATATCTCAGAAACGGCTAACTCTGCACATACACACAGATATATATCTGATAAGTGTATTTTATGTTCTTGTCCTGCGCCATGGAAAAGTGGGCTAGAGTATTGTGCTTTGGTTCCCTGTGTCCGGAATGCACGCGGTTTCGATCCCACCCTTCGAGGGTGCGGCTTATAAGTACCGGTTATAGGACACGTGTCCATTCAGCATCCTGGGGAAATACAGGAGCTACGCTAGGTAGCGAACCCTGATCCAGAAAACAACTTTCCGGTTTGGGTTTACATGATGTTGACCACATATCCTCCCCGTATCGGTTGGATGATGCCTTGCTATGTGGGCGTGAGGTCGGCAGTCGGGTTGACAGACTCTGGCTTGCTTGCGCTCTGTAACGCCATGGGTCATTTTATTTATGTTATTAAACCTACACTTTTATGCAGCACGATTTTTGTCCACTTCTTGTGGTTTACCAGACAGGCAAATCATACGTAATGAAAAAGATTGAAGAGGCCATTCCTGAAACATACAATACATGCATTTCATTTGGAATGCAAATCAGTATCAATATAGTGATTTTGTCATGAATGGGAACATTTTTCTGAAAATCTTCATGTCACATCCAAGTTTGGTATTTAACTAGCCTTTTGTTATTTATTTATGCTGTTAACACACACATACACACACAGAGGAACGGACAGACCCTTTTATAAGTTTTCACGTAATAGAAAAACCAATAAGCTATTATACTGCATTCTGTTGTGGCTGTAGTATATTTTTTTATTATTATCATCATCATCATTATTATTATTATTATTATTATTATTATCATCATCATCATCATCATCATCATCATTATTATTATTATTATTATTATTATTATTATTATTATTATTATTATTATTATTATTATTATTATTATTATTATTATTATTATTATTATTATTATTATTATTATTATTATTATTATTATTATTATTATTATTATTATTATTATTATTATTATTATTATTATTATTATTATTATTATTATTATTATTATTATTATTATTATTATTATTATTATTATTATTATTATTATTATTATTATTTATCATCATCTGCAGTTTTTTCATTTCATCTAATGCAAGATAAGGTTTGTATTGCAGACTGATGCTGAGTATCACATTAATTGTACATCTTTTTCTATCAATTAGAAATTCACGTACTTCAAAATATTGATATAAAAAGCGATTGTCCTATTATCGTTATGTTGTTAACGAAACGGTTTTGATACATCTGATATAAAATTAAGCAACATTGGAGTGTATTTCGTGATTTGCATGCATGATTTAAAAACAATACACGACGACTACATCACAAATCATTCCTTGTCGCTGACCATCAGGGCAAAAAGAAGGATCTCGTGTTTTTATTTATGATGTGAAGATGCTGTAACACAGTTCAACCCATGAAAACTAAAGTTTAAAAAAATGTAGTAAGGAATGTTTCAAAAATCTTAATGTTACAAAAAGTTAATTTGTAATAAACTGCCTCTTTTAATGAATCCTACATTCTCTTTGCAGTACATCGACGTCCGTTCTTGGGAAATCAAATGAAAAACGGCGACCTAGATTTAGAATTGAATTAGATGAAATATAATTCTACTTTTTATAATAGTTTTTTTGTCATACTGTAAAAGTGTTATTTAATGCTGGTTTAAAATTCAAGTAATATTTATTTTCAAAACTTATATAATTAGAGGTAACTTAAAACACGAACAGGCGTGTTTCCAGTTTAACGAACTATTAAAGAGTTCAAATTGGTTTAACTTGAATAATTGAAAATACATATGTGCATTTAATAAAGAATAAAGTCATAATATACAGTAAAGCAACAGTAGGATAAAATAAAGATGAAAGTTACATAAAATAATTATAACATATGAAACAAAAACAAATAGTATTGAATATACGAGGGTGGCCCAAAAAGTAATGCCTCCTATTTTTTTTCTCTTTTAATTGCCAAGAAAATTGAATCCAATTTACATGGCTTGAAAACTACAACATTGGCGATTAATTTGTCACCATTCAATATAATTTCCGTCCTTTTCCACAGTTTTGGTCCACCTTTTAACTAGGGCATGTATTCCAGTGTGGTAAAACACACGGTCTTGCTTCCTAAGTCATTGACGCACGGACGTTGTCACAGCCTCCTCTTCTTCAAAATTAATCCCACGATGAGCTTCCTTTAGTGGCCCGAACAGATGGAAGTCTGATGGTGCCACGTCAGGGCTGTATGGGGGTGAGGTAAGACTTGCCATCCCAATTTCTCAATTTCTGCAGTGTTGTAACGGCTGGTGTGTGGTCTTGCATTGTCATGCAAAAGAAGAACATCCGTCATAGTTTTTGTTTGGCGAACTCGGCCTGTCTTCATCTTTTTGAGAGTTCTGACGTATTGGACAGAATTTATTGTGCATCCCTGCTGCAAAGAAAATCAATCATAAGCACACCCTCTGCATCCCAAAACACTGTCGCCATAACTTTCTCTGCCAACCGTTGAGTTTTGATTTTTTTTTTCTTCGGTGACGTTGTGTGATGCCATTCCATTGACTGCCTCTTTGATCCATGTTCCAAAAAATGAACCCACGTTTCGTCTCCAGTAATAATTTTTTCCAGAAACTCCTCTCCCTCCAAACTGAAGCGCTGAAAGTGTTCGCAGGTATTGTTTTCCTTGTTTCTTTGTTTTGGGCAGTTAACATTCTTGGTATCCAACGTGAACATACTTATGAGTAACCTAGTTGTTGAATAATCGTCATCAAACGGCCTTTACTGAGGGAGGTAATGCGACACAATTCACCTGTTGTTACCCGGCGATCACCATGAATGATGTCATTGACTCGCTGAATGTTGCATGGAGTCACCCCAGTCACCGGTCTGCCACGTCGCTTTTCATCTGCCAATGGTATTTGCCCTTCAGCTTCGTTACAGCGACGAACCCATCGTCTAACAATGCTGACATTCACCGTTGCATCACCATACACATTTTTTTTAGCATTTCGTGAATACGAATTGGCGTTTCACCTTCCGCAGTCAAAAATTCAATCACAGAACGCTGTCTAATACGAATGTCGATGTGAGCCATTTTGCAAGAGGATGCAGTGCTGCCACCTGTTGACTTAGGAAGTTTCTACTACAGGGGATTGGAGAAGATTTGAGGAACTGAGCCAAATTCAAAGTTTTCACATAACTTACTTATTTAAGGAAACAAAATAAGAGGCATTACTTTTTGACCCACCCTCGTACGATTCTCAATGTACTAGGAAAATAAATGTAATGAGCATTAAATGATGATATAAATTATCTTAAAATATATGACAACCCTTTGGAAATTTACATGGCTCTTTCACATTCCCTCCTCTTTCGTCTAGCCCTTACGCAAGCGTTTCCTTATTCCCAGCCTACCTTTTACCAGTCGTCAGTTCAGTGGGTGGATGTCAAGCTGAGTGGCTGAGGATAAAGCAGATGTTTGCTTTGAAACCGGTCCCCAGGATTTATATAAGATAAGTGAAGTTGTGTTACTAGTGTTTGTTGTTATTAATAACCTAGTTTACTTCACTGTCAGCAGCTTCAGTTTTTTACATAACTAGGAGTACTATGCTTACAGTTTAATGTACATGAAATTAAAGATGAAATTACAATGAAAAAATTAAGGATTTGAATTTTTTTACAATTTTCGGTGTTTTCTTTTCCTTTAATAAGCTAATGATTGGAATCCGAATTCTTTAATCCACCTTTTAGATTTTTTTTTTTTTTTTTTTTTTTTTAATATGAGTTCCTCCAAGTGTTCTATGGAATACGGTCAGTTCAGAGGTACGCTGAGTACTTTAATGGGAAAAGTAAGGTAAGTTAATAGCGTCCCAAGGAAATGGAAGAGAGAAAAGAGTCATAAATAAATGTTAAAGGTTAGGAGACTCAGGACAACAGAACAATGGCCAGGCACCATACAGCAGGCGCCCTTGCTCTGAAATATGGAATTGAAATGGCATCGATTCGCAAGGAAAGCTTGCCTTTGATAGCGTGTGGCAATGTACGTAGCCAGCCTTTTAAACGAGGGCAAAAGGGTTGCAACTGGTATAAGGCACGCTGCAGGGTTCAAAAGCGAAACATCGCATTTGTGAGGTTAAAGGGGAGAGAGTCGGCGCTGCCTATTTTCAAAGATGAAGCTAAAGCCGCAGGCACGAGTTCATTTAGTTGGTTTGTTCTGGTTGCACATTCATCCACTCCGTAATTCATCCACAAGTCCACTCAGTTGATCCATCAAATCTCTCAGCCATCCCTCAATTCTAACTGGTCTCCCAGCAGCTTAAAATAAATATTCATTACATTTGTGTCTGATCCTCTCGTTAATTCTGTTCAGTCCAGTACTCCATTACTACACCAGCAAATAAACGTCATTCATCTATCAAATCGGTTTTCCAATACTTACAATAGAGTATTCCGATCCATTCACCTAGTTCATGCACACAGCCTTCCACGGCACTTTGCCAGTTTAATCCAGCGAGTTCTTTATATCTCTTAAACAACTGTATCTCATGTTGTCCGATCAATGATGACGACGATGACGACGATGATGATGTGTACATAAGAGCGTTCAACTACACTGTCATCAGCGCCTTCTAAAACACCAAATCATGGCAAAAGCCAGAGATTAGTTTTACTATAAATTATAAAACGTCAAAATAAAATTGCAAATAAAGTAAGCATGCACAATTAACATAAAACAAGAAGAAGTATTGTATTTCACACAAAAACTCGATATCTAGACTTTTTATATGTAAAAATAGACCAAATCTGTCCCGCCTCAAACGTCTTCCCAACGTAATATTTGTCTTCAAGCTCGCAGAGCGTAAAGGAATATATTTGTTGTGTTAATCTATTTAAATCCATTCTATCAATGTGTTTATACCATTTTAAATATTTAATTGTAATGCTAGATGATGAGTGAACGAAATGTGTAAAATAGTGTTAAGATAAGATAAGATACTTTATTCACCCTTTGATTTATACACAAATCATGGCTTCGTCAGTAATACTACATAATTATATAACATAATACTATATACAACAGTATGTACAATATGAAGTAGCTTATACAAGAAGTAATATTTACGAAGTTATTACAAATTTATGTCTTTCAATTCCTGGATGCTAAAAGGTACATGTTTTAAGAGTGCTTTTGTTAATGAACATTTAAATTTGCTATAGACCTGCTCTTTGAAATGTCCAGGTAATGTATTGTATAGGCTAGTCCCATGGTGAATAATGCTACTGCGACTCTTATTGGTGCGACAGAATGTGTTGTGTGTGATACATGTCATTTGTTTTGAACAGATTTCTATTCATAATGTTTCCAGAATATATATGGAAGGGAGAGGTAAAATGTTTAATTCTTCAAATACTATCCTACTAGGCGTTCTTATAGGTACTTGCTTAATTATTTTTAGTATTTTCTTTTGCAATTTAAGTTCAAGTGAGCACAGGAACAATAGATCTTAGGGTTATCCACATTCATCTTTCAGCATAAGGAAGAAACCTTATCCGGGTAACTCGCTCAAATCGAGATTGGAATTCGAAACCAGTTGAATGAGAGGCAGACAAGCCATATTAGGGAGTTGGCCTTCATGCCATTGTTGGTTAAGGGATTAATCTTATCTTTTAAGTTATAGATTTGCAATTGCTATCTTATCTCAGTGTTGGACATGTGATTTATTAGTTCTTACCTCAGTATTCATTTTGAAAACCTCATATCTGCAGGTTCGTTTCTTATTTGTGCTTTATGTACTTAAGACCCAATTCTCCTCGCCATAATATGTTAGAATTACTACCGCTGGAGCTTTAAAAAACATCATTTTCTCTCTCTTTATCTTTTGAAGATTTTTTAAATAAAATACATTGAGGCACACGAATCCAAAAATGTTTTTCTACAAACAAAACCATGCGCGCGCGCGCGCGCGCGTGTGTGTGTGTGTGTGTGTGTGTGTGTGTGTGTGTGTGTGTACATTACTAAAACTAAGAGTCAGATCAATACCAAACTTAGTACTAAAGTTTGAACTTGTGCAACTCTTCTTTGTATCTAGAAGCTCATGACAAAGTAACATTTGTTTGTTATGGACTTTTGAATGTCGTGTTCATATGTAACTATGTAAGTCTGTAGATATTTTTATTTGGGACATATTCTACTCAACAATTTCTATTTTATTAATTAAACTAAATAGAAGAATGGTGAGTTATAAAACTATTTAAATATATAAGATATAAATGTGAAATGGTAATGAATAATGTTTTGTGAGACAACATTTTTGATCTTGGGTTCCCCTTTGTTACAACATGCAGATCGCTGAAATTTGGTATAACAAGTTGAATAAATATGTCATCTATCATAAGATGAAAGTTTTATGCTGGAACAGTAATCCAAATTTTAATTCATATTAGTGAATGGTGAAATTAAAACTTAATATTGTGAACAGCACTTTCATATGAACCATTGATCTTTAAAAGGACCTGATCTGTTGAATTCACATTACTTACTCTCCTCACTCCTTTCAAACTGTTACAAAGCCTTATTCATGTTAGTCAAAATAAATAGAGATGTTATTTTATTGCATATTCAAAAAAGGTTTACGTGAACACAGTAGGCTGTAACCGATAAGGAAGTCTTTTAAGAGTGGATCACTTTGTAATGGCTTTGGATTTCGTTCTCTTGGCATGACTATGAGAGAAAATAGGAAAGAGAGAGTAAAAATGACTTGTGCATTGACAAATGCATTTTAAACAAAGCCAGTAATAAGGAATAGTTCGGAAACTGTTAATTTAAGAAAAATGGGTATTTGATATAATTTGTCCGATTTAACGAGATCTACTGTCTATTCAACCCAAGGAGGGAAGCGGGGCCTGAAGAGGGAGAGGGGCTCGAACTATTTATCTGCTATGGTAGTGGATCTGCTTACTACGAACTGAGTGTATAAGAGTGCTTATGACTCACTCATGTTACCTGCCCGCATCGGTAGCGTGGATGGTAGCGTGTCTGCCTCACCTTTAAGAGGTCACGAGTTCGAATCTCGGCCAGGGTGAGTTACCTGAATAAGGGTTTTCCGGGGTTTTCCTGGAAGACAAATGTCAGTTAACTCTGAGCTCCATGGGCCCCGGACTCATTTGAGCATCATTTCACCCGTTTCATTCATCGTCCGATATGACTTAAGGTTGGAGGACGTAAATCACACACACACACACACACACACACACACACACACACACACACACACACACACACACACACACACACACACACACACACACACACACACAAACTCATGTTGCCAGATCCATTTTCAACATTTGCAACATTTTGGGCAAAAAAGCCATATCGATAGCTTCAAAAATTTTTGGGAGGCTTAAGTTATTGAGACACAGATAAACCTGGGGCAATTTCAAAATGTGGATGTATTGAGAACTTGTTAAAATATTAGACCAAGATGTAAATTATTTTGTTGCAAGGTCCCTTTTAGTGACGTAACAAATAATAAATAAATTTGACCATAATTTCCAAACTTATAAAGTGAAATTGATAAAATTTGGGCTATATCATATTTTCAAAATGTTAACTCTAAGACGGAAATCTTAAAAAGCCACCGTTAGTAGTTTAGTACTTCAAAATTTCAGTATAGATATGAAAACAACAAAAATAACACCAATATAGGACAAGTAGATCCTCTCATATCCATAAGCATTAGCTCATAATATGGATTTATGGAGTTTCCTGCAGACGTGGATCGCTTGTTTAGCTCTAGAAATTATGGCGCATGCGAAGGCGTTTGATGCCTCACCATAATACGTTTACTGCCGTAGGTTTCGCGTTTACAGGATAAATCATCTTTAAGCCTAAAGCCTGTATAACAATGCGGTTCGATAAAGGAGATACTTGAAGCATGTCAAGCGCCCAGCGATCGTCTCTTATCCATTTAATCTAAATTAATGCGCGAGGCAAACCCTTTGTGGCTTCTAATCTCTTTAAATAAGCGTGCCTAATCACAAATGTGGGATGCGGGCTGCTTTTGGTCCTGATACTCTTCAAGTCTCCTTGGATAACACAACGTTTTTAATTAAAGTTGCCTCGTTTTTGTTTTCAAGAAGATAACTTGTCTTTTGAACAGGTTGTGCTTTTTGTTCACATCGAGATAACTGTATTATTATTTTTTCCATTACGCGTAGGAGGTAAACGGGAACATTGCATTCCACCCAAAAATCCGATGCCAACGTTTCAATGGAAATGAATATTTTAAATTTCACTGACAAAACGGTACTTTCAGGAATAGATCCATGTATCTATCTCTATGAATGAATCTATGAACAGCATAAATGAAAAATAAAAATGTCAGTTAAGCACAAACATGGCGTTTAAGTTCTCCATCTTACGACGTTGTGACACAAAGAGAATCTACCCACAACACATTACCATTTACATGATACAGTTTTGAAAATTTGGTATAGAGATAGACAAATTCTTGCTGCTCAGAAAATATAGATCTCATAGTACACAATTTGTACTAACATTTATTTTTAATTGCCGGTTCCGAGATATTCCTTATTCTGATTTGAACCTCTCTAACTGGAAAATTCTCATTTTTTTAGTTTATATATCATGCGTATAATAGATAAAGAAGGTATTTTGACTCTGTGTGATCAAAAACAAGTAGTTTTAGTAAAATATTATGTATATATATGTACACACAGCATGTATCGAAAATGAATAGTCATGACATACAACCTGGTACTTAAGTTAAGCGTCTTCAAGGATATAATAATTAATAATAATTAATAATTAATAATAATTAATAATTATTATTAATAATTAATGATAATTTTAAAAAAGTTAGTTTACCCCAATGATTTTGAATTTATATAATAGCTTCCGTATATGAAATTAAATCGGAAACAATAATGAAGAACGATAGCCAGTCACCCCAAAGTGACTAAAGGGGTTGCTTAGGCATAACTCTTGGATATAATCCTATAAAACTACCCAGTTCGAACTTTCTGTTTGTGAATGTTGAGATGAAAATAAAAATTGCAAATTATTGACTGTCCGCTTATTTGTTTGCGATGCTATTTCCTTGTTGTGGTTTGTCTCAAATTTTCAGGCGACTTAAGTTGGTAGTGTACAGACTTGTGGAGTTGGAGACCGGCGCCGGAGTAAAGCCTACCCTCGACTCTTTTGACAACCTCTGTGAAGATTAGGCTCTACCTGTATCACCTTGTGTATGAAAGCATCAGGGACCACCCCACTTCTCTTCCTCCTCTGCGCAGTTCCAGTTTTCTCACCTCCCGGTGGTCCGACGGCCACAAGGCACGTTATGTATATGCTAAATGTTTCAGCCCCCTTTCTCCCTTAAGCGTTAAATATTGCACGATATGTTAGAGGGAGTCACATTAAATAGGGAATTAGTACATAAGAATGTCGAGGCTGTTGTAATGAATAATGCAGTCTAATGAATAATGTTGAGGAACAAATTAATAAAACCTTTGACTTTGTTGTTCACACCTGGCATCATTTGTAAACACGACTACAAGCAGATAGAGAGAAAATGGTAAAAGTGAATAATGAGCTTTGTATTAACTGAGGGAGATGGTGCCGCCGTAATGTTGCATTGAAGGGGTCGCGGGTTCGATTCCCGCGGGTCCGATTCACTTCAGGTTTAGGCAGGTGGATCTTGAAAAAAAAATGCCAGCTCTGGCGTTTGATGTGTATCAGTTCTCAGAGAAATCTCTCTGTACCGAGAAGTAGGCTTGTGAGAGGGGTACCAGTCGGTGTTGGAATGTTACTCCCTATATGTTAAGGACCCCGTCTGCATTCGAATCTACTGCTCTAGAACTAATCCTTTTCTGTGTTCTGCACTTCACACCTTTTTCTTGGAGACTTCTAGAAGCACAATAGTTGTTCATCTTCGCTTAAGTGCCCTGTTTTGTGATGAGCATATCTAAAGTAAACAATGAGCTTAATATAAATCATCACTTGAAGGTTGTTATGGTGATAAATCTAAATCACTTGTAATTGTCTATATATTTATTGTAAGGGAGTATTACTACTTGTATTGTTAGGGAAGTTATGTTCACTTCTGGTGATGCTTTGCTACTGGCAATCCCCTATAGAGTCGACTCAACCTTGGAGAGCAATTGTAGAGGCACCCAGGGCACATGCCACCACCACTACACACTAGGATGAGTAGGAAACCATCGAATATATTTTGTTTAAACATTTATGCTTGTTAAGTAGTTACTAAAATCAAACTTCCAATGGTTACATGAAGCATATCCCGGGGTGTTGTAAGGGGCATAGGGATGAAACATCTATAGGTGGAGGTGGGGAGTGCCCCCAGAACTTTTTCATAGAGCCACAATCAAATGTGAACTTGGCTAACATATCATGATAAAAACAACTTATTTTAAAATAAAACCATGGTATGGAAATGCGCTTCCTGGATATTTTCTGTCTCCTTTTTTCCCTGAAATTATTTGGTTTAATAAAGTTTTGAAACACAGATAAAAGCGAAAAGTCAGATAAAACTGTTTATTTCTCTTTTATTTAACTTAAGTAGAAGTTGAAGTTTTCTTCCCCATATTTTATGCTCTCTGTATGTTGAAACTCTGCTGTATTCCCGCGGGTGAACTACGGTGCTCTGATTGTAACAGAAACTTATTATTACCGCTTCATAAAAGTTACCAAGAGAAATCCCTTTCCTGGCAAGCTAATTACAGCCTTGCGGCCTATCATCCTTTGCAGTATCATTTCTCCTTAACGAAGTAGCTTATTAATTAACATTTAATGTCTTCCACGAATTTCAAGAGTAAGTTATTACTGTAAACCGGAAGTGCTTCTTAATTGAATGATCCATTTTATTATCTCTGATAATGTAACGAGCACTCTAGATTTTATTCATAATTTAGTTGTTGATGAATTTGGCAGGAAACTAAAGTTGCATTTCCCCTGAAATGTTCACAAATAAAATGGAAAACAACGCACAAATAATCTATCTATATGTTAAGATGCGTGTGTTGCAGCGATATCGTACAAACTTGCAAGCTAACCTTTGATACAAGAAGAAAATTATTGACCGGCGTAAAATTCCGAAATTTCACAATTAATTATGTAAAAGCTCGTATCACTATCTGTATCTTCAGCGACACTCGATTTAGCTAGAACATTGCCAACTTAACAATAATTACTTAGGCTTCCATGGCCTCTCAAAATTATAAAGAAATAGCGACCTCATATAATATTCATTGATTTCCTCTCTGACACCTACATTAGAGTGACAACATTCGCAAATTTGGTTACTTCTGTTGTTTTGATTTTCTTATATTTTCTTAATATTTTGGTATACTTGTTACTGATATTAAGCAAGACTATATTGATGTTATTTAAATTGATATTATTTCTTCCCAGTGAAAATTTCTCTATAAACGCGACGAGGTAGGCGAAATGGAACAACGTGTAAGTCACTCAGTTGCAATAATGAAAAACCACAGTTACAAATTGTAGCATTTGTGGTGATTCAACAGTGCCTTTGCACAAGTGTCCTGAGAACTTTCATATCCCTCTATTGATTTATGTTTACTATTTTAAATGGTTTCATGGAAACACAGCGTATTGACAAATGCAATCCTATGCTAAATGTGTTAGGAACAAATCGACAGACCATTTTGTTTGTGGGGTATTTTAACTAGTACATGCATAAAATGCGCTTCATTTCTATTGATCAGTCTATTCTATTCATTAACCGGATGTTTCATGATGAACCATAACATTTAGCAATATCCATATACAGACCAATAATTGTCACTTAGTCTATTAATATGCTTGCAACTTTCATATTTGTACGCTAGAAAGGGTTAATTTACAACTGAATTCTATACTTGAAATTAAAAAAAGTTGTTGTATTGTGACCTTGACTTGTTTTAATTATGAGGTAAGCTATTTTCTCATTTTTTTTTATATTTCTAACACTGATTAGTAGGTATTTCTACACATTCAACTGTTTATTTAGTATGTCATTATCTTATTTCTGAGGTAATGATGATTAACTTTTAAACAATAAAAGTAAGAAACTAATTATTTATGTAACCCACTCAATGTTACGTGTTTCATAAGATAAATTCAAAACCTTTCATGAGATTTCATTGAAAAATCTGAAGTGTTACACTATGACGATTTCTCTATCCACTTTCGAAACCTTTTTACATACTGTTCATACAAAATACATGTTACTCTATTTTATGTTTATAAAAACAAGCATTTGCAGAAATGGTCTCATTACATATTTGCCTATGCAGGAGACTGAAGCAGGTTCATATATGCTGGCGTTGAAATTAGTCTGCATCACATTGAGAGAACAAAACTAAATAAATTACAATATCGTCTATAATATGTTATCCAGGCATTCGGTTGTGTAAATTAGGCCGTTTGAGCTATTGCTTAACACTTACTGTTGTTTGTTTCCATTTATATTTCTACAATTTTATTATTAACCTTGTTAACTAAAATAAGACAAATCACATATGTTAATTAAGAAAATTAATTCTAAAAATATTCCCCTACTACTATCTGGTGAAGGGCAGTAACCCTTCCATCTGTTTACCAGTTGACATCTACTCTGCTTTAGTTTTAGCATAACTTAAACTTCTAACCACTGATAGCCAGCAGCATTAAATACTTACAACTAACATTACTCATAACCGAAGTGTGTATTTTAACAATTTGTTTAATGCTGACTTCGCCTTTATAGTTACTTAATATTATCTGAATCTTCTATGTAACTGCTGCTATTCAGTTACCTTTAAATTTCTTATTTAACTAACTCTTCTTTCTTTTATTTCTATCTCAAATTTATTTAATTATTACTATTGATTTTATTGTCAAGTGTTTGTTCCATTTAACGTTTACTGCTATCAGATTCCAATATCAATCATTTAAAATTATAGCAAATATTCTTCTCCTTTGTCTAAATTCATAAGTAATTTTTGTACCATGTTAGTTAAAATATTTAACAGTTTAAAACCCACTGAACAACTCTAGCACTACAATATATGTATACTGTAAATGCAGTGCAATTATTACCTCATATTACTAACACATATCTGTAATATCTGCACTTTATTACTTTATCTTTAATATTTAAACACCATTAATCACTTCTCTTTAATCTGCTTCTTATTTATTTAACTTCCACTAATTTTAACGTCACTAACCTCTCCTATTTTATTTACCCGCACTATTGGATATTTTATACCATGACTTACTTATCATTTCAGTTCTGTTTTACTTATCTCCTTTACACTTTACCTTTATTCTCTTCCTCTCAGCTATTAACTTCTTGTTGTCTGCACCTTCTTGCGAGGAAAAAAAATGAATGATGGCTTAGAACTTGAAGAAATTTCATAAATTAGAACATTCGGAAGAATAATAACAAACATCATTAAGTGATTAGTACCAGTGACTACTTAATATAAATTGTTTGTTTTAATGCGATTTGCCATTAAGATTGTGTTTTAACTCTTTTGATATTAGTTATACAAAATTAACCACAATTCAGTCAGAATGAACAGAACTTTGCAGACTGTTCCCAGGAAATACATTTTCTTAGTCATGCAAATATTTTAAACCTGTGGTACTTCAAAATAGAGCTGTTTTCGAGAAAGTAAAATATAGGAAATATATGTGAAATATAATTAAAGAAGTGGAATTTTCTGTACTGCAAAAATAGAAGAGGTTGAACTTAAATTCGAACTCTGGTATTTATCCCCTCTTTGACTTTGAATTATGCTGTTAACACACATATACACATTAAAATTTTCTAGGACGTTGTACTTTATGAAGTGCATGGACAATATTGTTTAATTTCTCACTGATGTCATGAAAGCAGTGTGAGATTTCAACGCCACAATATGGTGGCCCGCCCACCCGCCGGGTCCAAAATCGGCCTACCAGGTCGGCTCGGAGACCGGAAACCGGTTTACCAGGAGGATGTCATCGTGCCATGCAACGCCGACACTTCTACTCTGAGACCACCAGATGAGCGAATGTGAAATAATGGTGATGAAATTGAGGGACAGGCAATTAGGGGAATGTAATCAACATACCTAATATTCGCCTGGCGACCCTGGAGAAGCCACGTGGGTTAGGCAGGCTTGCTACGGGAATCGAACCCGAACCTCCTGAATGCGGGCCGCAGACGAAACTGCCTGGGTTATCCCGCTCGGTAGAAATTCGGTTAAATATTACATCTGATATTTTGGTTCAGCATATTGAAAAAAAGGAAAAATACCCTTACTCGAAACTACGTTTTACATGAAAACCTTTTGGCTATTTTTGATTTTCACAAAACAGTTTAACAATTTTGATTAGGATGGCGCATTTGTTTAAGATATTACTTAGTATGACAAAGAAAATTTCCACTCTGAATTTTGTAAGAATTGCTTCTGAAATCCTTTTCATTACTAATAACACTATAAGAGATAGAGAAGCACTACACAAACACTCTAAATCTCTTTGAAACAAACATTTGAAGGTTAAAATCAGCAATAAACAATTAATTTTTGACAAAGTTTTTTCCCCAGCTGGTAAGCTGCAATTTATTCGTTTTCGTGGCTCTGCAGGGACTGGGGGGATTTACAAAGCGGCGTTTAGATTTCTACCTTATAATGATTTGGTATTCTCCTTATACGTGCAATGTAATGAGGCAATGCTTTTTTCCACTAAGAAGAACTAGGTACAAGAGGCTTTTGTAAGAATATTTGTAGAATTTCATGTAAACAAACTTTAGCGCGTAGAGAAAATTATATGAATCTAACTGAAGATTATTTTTACTCGCTATAGAGCTATTTCTTGCGGTTTCATTGAAACAATAGCACATTGTTTCAATGACACTATATAACGACATGCTTTCAAACACTTGTAAAGCATACTTGCCGATAGATGTATGGATAATAAATTTAAAAAAAAAATTATTTTCATCTGTTGAGCGAAATGAGTTTATTTATTTATTTATTTATTTTTTTTTTTTTTTTGCAGAAATCCATCTCGATTAACTTGAAATAGATTTAAAAAAAAAAAAAACAATTTTCCGTAGAACGTTTTGTAGAAGTTATATAAAACTTAACGATAGTAGTTAGGCAAACACCTATATAAGATTCTTCTTCATTAATCCTCTTGCAGATATGCCGTTATGATTCTAAGCAAAGAGAACTGTAACAGTGTTGCAGTGCATGTAGCAGATTCATTGCCCCTCATTCTCTACTAATTACGTCACGGCATTTCCTACCGCCGCGGGATTTTTTATTTGCATTAAAGGGGTGAATAATGCATATCCCTAATGGTGTATGCGAGGATTTTCATTAAACCGATAAAAGGGAATGAAATATTGTAATCGGCGTTCTCTTTGATGTTGTACGGGCGTTAATTTTACACAAACCTCGTGACCTCTCTCTGCATTGAACTCTCCCGGAAGAAGCTTAGTGAACCTCTTTCCTACTGCATTCAATCATTTACTGCTCACAAGTGAGTTATTAAATGAAAAAGTTGCTTTGTGGTAAAACAGGCAAACACACAGCTTCCTCTACAACTACAACCTGAAAGGAGTCGCACAAATCTATTCTTCAAATAAAGTTCTAATCAAATTTTCTTCTATTTTTTTTTTTACCTCAGCTAGTAATTTAATATGTCATACATCGAGCCTAAAAGTAGAATTAAACATTTTGTTACTTTCTGTACCACGTAACAATAGTAAGAAGAACAAATGCTGATTTCTACTCAAAAAATCGATACGAGACTTCACCGTAAATTCATGTTTAGAAACTACCTAAGTTATTGCCATAGCTGAGTGGCTAGACTACTTGGCTCTTACCTAGGCTGCCTGGGTTTGATTCTAGGCGGCCGCAAAGTGGGCTTTGTGGTTAACAGCATGGCGCTGGGGTGGGTTACCTCCGGGTCCTCCGGTTTCCCCCACCATCTTTCCACCAATTGCTCCGTTGTTCATTCATCCCAGGCATTGGGCCGATCCCCCAACCCTAATCTCATTTTTCAGTTCGATATGCTTCGACTCCCTCGCTCTGAGGGATCCTCAGCGACCCCTATCACCAGCATTGATGAAACTACGGATATTAATGCAAACACGAGATGGGATCTGATATTAACTGAAGGCTATGTCGCTTTACTCCTGCTTTTAACGGTTGATAAAAAATTTGAAAAAATGACAATTCTTTGCAGTTCCTTTTGGTTGATTTAAGCCATTATTATTATTATTATTATTATTATTATTATTATTATTATTATTATTATTATTATTATTATTATTATTATTATTATTATTATTATTATTATTATTATTATTATTATTATTATTATTATTATTATTATTATTATTATTATTATTATTATTATTATTATTATTATTATTATTATTATTATTATTATTATTATTATTATTATTATTATTATTATTATTATTATTATTATTATTATTATTATTATTATTATTATTATTATTATTATTATTATTATTATTATTATTATTATTATTATTATTATTATTATTATTATTATTATTATTATTATTATTATTATTATTATTATTATTATTATTATTATTATTATTATTATTATTATTATTATTATTATTATTATTATTATTATTATTATTATTATTATTATTATTATTATTATTATTATTATTATTATTATTATTATTATTATTATTATTATTATTATTATTATTATTATTATTATTTGATGAAATATCTATATTCGAATTTTGAACAGAGCCCAAGTTCCTTGAGTTAATTGTTGGCAATGAGGCGGTGCTTTTGGATTTGGAAGTTAGTGGGTTGGAGTGCTTCGTCCTCCCCATTAGTCGGCGTCTGTGTCCTGAAAACAATATTTAAAGGTAGAGTAGTTCTGCATAGAGGACACTAAAGTTTATCAAATATAATTACCGAGAAAATGGCTGCTCGGTGCCAACGTGTTCTTGAACTGGAAGAGCTATAAGCTTTGTGAGTTGTCGCTTAATATGAACAATACTACAATATAGAGAACTATGACGTAAGTAAATACACTCAAATTACATCATAGGAAAGTAATTTTCAGCAAAGTAATGTAGAAGTTCTATCATTCAATCTTGTAGATTTATTCAGCTCCCTATGTTCAACTTGTATGCCTATGCCATACAATGTATGTTGTTAAACGAAAAACCCGAAAAATAATGAATTTTTCCATTACACAGCTGCCTGAATAAAACAGTAGAAGGAGAACTGGAGATAAACAATGTGCGTTAAGTGGAACTCCTTTCACTTGGCTAATTGCCGAACTTTAATGGACCTAACGAACTGAAATGAAAGCTTAAAGGTGGGACAACGTTTGAGTTTAATCTTAATATGATAAATATCTGAAATGTAAGTTTTTGGGCACACAAAGTCTTAATTTCAAACATATACATTTAAAAGTTCAAACAGTCCTTATTTGTAATGTGTTTTATTTTATAGCAATGAGTTTTATTTCACGAAATAGTGCCTGACATTGCAGAGACATCCATTCTCTCCTCTTACTTTAGCTTCATTCATAATTAGAAAGTGAAGAAAACTTGGTAGCTGGATTAGGAGAGACGCTTTTGTAGGAAGAGTTTATTCTTCCTTTCTGTTTTCATAATCTATATTACACTTTTCATATTATCCCTTCGTAATTTCGTTTTCGTCCACATTTTCTCCATTTCGTGCTGAATGTCACCAGCAAGCTTGGGTTTCAGTTTCTCTTAACACTTTTCACATTTCTATTTTCTCATTTCATTTTCCTATTATTCTTGTTTCAGCCTCCAGTTTCCAATCAATAGTTATTGCAGCTTTTGCTCCATCTTGAACTTTATACCACGCTCTCTCACTCATATTACTTTGTCCTATTTTCACTGTTATCTAAGTTCTCACTGTCATTTCCCGACTGTGAACCAGTTCAAAACTTCACTGTTACTTCACTTTCTTCGAGGCGTAATTAAATAAGCATGACATAGCTTCTTCTTCCAGCTGGTTTACTCACTGGGGTGTCGAACATGGGACGACGTCACCAACCTATCGTAGTAGTCGAATTTCCACAGAACATTGTAGAATATTCCTGATTCGGAGAAAAAGCAAACCTCCATAAGGTTCTGGTTGACTAGTGTTTCTGGTGTTTTCCTGGGCAAGAGTCTATTGCGTTGACTTATTTGGATTATTTTTCGTATTTATTTATATTTATATTTAATTGTTGACGCTAGGCCAGCTCTGCAGCGTGGTAGTAGTGTGTCTACCTGAGTTCAAGAGATCCTGAGTTCGAGACTCGGTCATGGTGAGCTATCTGGATAAGTTTTTCTGGAGTTTTCCCTTATTTGTAAATATGAATGTCGGGCAACTCTTAAACTCTATTGAACCCTATGAAACCGCATAAAAACCCTATGGTACTCTATATCAATGACAAGACATTAATAATAATAGCAACAATAACAATAACAATAGTTTATCCTTGAGGATTTCATATATTTTATTTAAACAATTTCATACATCAGCTTGCTTTGTTACGCCACTGCGCGTAACAAAGCAAGCTAATAAAAATGCCTGCTTGAGGACTGAAGAGCACAAACATTTATTTGCAGTAATTTAAAAAAAAAACACATTTCCAAATACCACTGAAACATTAAACATTATTTATTACTTTCTGTAAACAAAATATTTAGAATTCAGTGCACACGTATCAATATGTGTATGTGAATATCTTTAAAAAAGCAATACTTGGAGTTTCCCGTGCGGGCAGATCTAATTTCGGGTTTAATGTTATTATCTAGGAGGACTCGAGGGTATATATCTGGGGCCAGACTCAATAAAATCCCGGCATTTTATTTTATAGACGAATCCATTAAAAGGCACTTCACAAACTTTTTTTTTTTTACATTTTCTGCCAAGTTTGTTAGCCATAGTCTTTCTGGTTCCCGAAATCTCGGGTTTAAAACCGGTGGAATACTTTTAGAGTTTAAAATTCCTTAGCACAGCTTCTTTGGAAAGGATAGTTAATCCGTTGGTGGCGTGCAATGATTTTTTATATATAAGGGAATCTCTTACCTAGAAATATCTCTAAGCACTAATACTGACCACACTTTATTGTCAAATGTACAGTGTTTATCGCTTTCTTGATGTCAAACGTTGCCAGAAAGTTTTAAAACAATTTTAAAAAGTAAAACGGCTACAAAAATGAAAATAGGTTGAAGGCATTATACGTTATTTTATTTTCTGTACTCATATACACACGTGCACATGCATATTTTCACTGTCAGAGAGAATACCTATACCACCACGTTATAATCATTTCCAGTGGCGGCTTCCTTCCTTAGGTTCCTTTCGATTTCAGTCCAGACAGGTGGACTGGCAGGAAAGTGGTCATGTTATCAATGACATCAAGGGAAACTCAAGGTCTCACCGAACGCGATGACTCAGGTGGTATCTTACGGCCCACATTCGGAATGTCAGGATTCGATCCTCGTCGACTAACTTCTGGATTTCTTGTGACTTTTCCTTTATGCAGACGAATGCTGGAGTGAACTTCTATCTACAGACGCCCTTTCATCCCGCCCTTCTTTCATATCTGGTTGTCAGTGTGGTGTTATGGGCATATGCGAGTAGATGGTACGGATGCTTGCGGTGGAAGCGCTTCTTTCCATGCAACGGTCGTGGTGTACCTGGTGGTTATATGTGAAACTACGTGTTTCTTGGCTTGCACGGTCACCACCCTCTGCCGATCTGTAATTTCCATTCACCTCATGTCTTCTCCTGAGAGTGGCAGCTCACAATAGATATGCGTTAGGTCGCAATGTAGCGAGATGTTCCTCTCAATAGGAATATCAAAATTAAATTTATAGGATATAATCGTCACTGGTATATTATGTAATTTGTACTTCTTCTGTTCTGAATGAGGTGCATGGGATGGAGGAGACATTATTAAATCACAATTGATGTGGATTGGAATTTCTATCTCACCTGTATTTTGTGTATATGCACCAATAAAAGGTTTTAATAGACAACAATTAATTTATCTTTTGGGGTAACAGTAGTAGACGACTAATATTCATGTGAGAATTTACTGATAATAAATTAGAAATTTTGCCTCATTTGAAGCCAATGTTATATTTGACTTTCGAGTGAATGTTCGCTAACAACAGGCTAAACTTCTCTTCTGTGGCATGTATCTATGAGCCATGGTCTAATATTTACATCTTGTGGTGGAATGAGAGACCCACACATGATTACAGAAATATTTGCTAACCCCTATTTTTCAGTAAACTTGCTCCTTTGTCGCATTCTTCTGAGCTGTATTTCCTCCCCCTTTCTCATGACTGATTTATGTACACCTTCGAATGTGTCAAACAAGCAATGTGCATGCAAGGAAAGGCAATAAGTGATATAAAGGCTCATTCATGAGAGAAACTCGTGGTTTCGTTATCCCGATAGGACATTTGAACTAAAGGATCCTCCCATCTTCTATTTGTTGATAAGAGTGTGCTTACTTTTCAGATGGGTATGTTATCTTCGCCTGATAGTATTACCTAGCAAAGCGAGAAAGCGTATCGGGAAAAATTCGCAACAGAGATGTTTAGCTCAACTTATCGCACATACACGGTGAGTCCAGTGTAAGTATACTCTGTTCAGATATAATCATGTCTTCTGAACAGCAATTTGTCATACATCGGCAGGCGCGAGAAAACATATAGACACACGGAGCTTCCAATCGCTCTATTTGTGTTTCGTAACTTACTGTACATCAACTTATTAATATGTCACTCTTCTACGACCAGATAAGACCCGAAAAGAGATGATCACAGCGCTGGTTACCTGAAGGTCGATACGCCTCAATGCTCGGTCGAGTAATATATTTAATCCACATAGTTATTATTGCAAAGAAGATCTGATAATCCTCTTCAAATACATCAAGGTATTGATCCTTAATAATGAACTATTTTGCGTTGCAGCACAGCCTACTCCATGACGGTAATCAGTGACTTGTAAGTAAACAGTGACAGGTGACAGTTGAGAGATAGGCGACAACGTTATATTATAGGGTAGACTTTAGGGTGTCCGTATACGCATACAGCGGTAGAGAAAACATAGCTAAATTAATGCATTAGGTACCTTAGAACCCAAAATATCCATATTGGAAGTTCATCCGGAAATAAAATTAATATATTTCAGAAATAGTTACGTTTTGTAAGTCACTGACCATGTTAAAAATCAGTATAACTTCACATCTTCTAGATATGTTTTAAGAATGCAAGGGGAATATTTTCAAAAACATTTCCTCTTAAACTACTCCTTAAATAGAATGATGTTCTCTAAAATACCGTGCATGATATTAGAATTTACTCTAAAACGTATGTAGGTATAATTAGTTTTCTCTGAATTACATTCTAAGGCAGCTTCGTCCCTTTGGAATATTGGGAGGTCGTTCTTTAGTTTCTTACGAGTTAATGAAACGAGTATGTAACAACGCGAATAGCTAATACAGAGTTCTTAAGACATTTTACCCCGTTTTAACTGCAATGGTCATTCGACGATATTTACCTTTGGAAATATTGCTTATCGTGAACATAAACAATGTTTGTTGGATTTCTGGTTTACCGTTGGTTCATGCACATTGCATCAAACACACATTCACACTTCGAGACTCTGCACGGAGAGAAAATAATCTTGGTTAGAGAAAAATTCGTTCTTCAGAAGGAATCCAACCCAGGACTCCTCGCATTGGAGAGGTAGGCCAGAGCGTTTAGCTATTACCGCAATAAAATAAACAGAATTCATCTTGTGTTAAACTTGTTTATTTTGGTTATTTCATGTTTAAAACAAATAACGTAAAACACAATTTTAAAAAGTGTCAAGAAAGTTATTAATTCTGAAAAATATACTTACAGTAATATACTCATAATTTTAATTTTCCCTCCCAGGGATTATAAGAACTTTTTTGGATAACGCAGTAAGCTATACCTACAAAGAAAGAGAGAAAGGAAGATTAAAGTGATACAATTAAAAGGATAAAAGGCTTAGACGTTTGTTTAATGATAGCTACGATTGGGTCCAAATGGACCTCGAATAACGACGAGAGTTAGCTATAGAAATTCTCATGATAAGGTTCGTTCATTTTTTGCATTATAGATGTGTGGAACACGACAGACAAGTTTGCATGTATTCCCTTACGATCGTTGGAGCACACACTTAATGTCTTTATTTCACCTTAAAGCGCGCTTTGTTAACGTCTCTTGATGTGCTCATTAATACACAAAGACGTTTATTTATGCAGGGCTGGAGGGTAGAACTAATCTTATATGGGAAAGGAAGGGAGCTGGATAGCACTGAAGCGTTACTTTTGTTCACGTGATAGTGGTAATAACGGCAAGTGTGTTGAGTGGTAATCGATTTCCAATGTAACCGCCAGGTAGCTGTTAATAATTGATGGGCTGGAGCACTGAGTATGCTTGTCAACCAATTCAAACACGGCAGGACTTCCCATTAGTTCCTGCTCATCATCTTTTGTGTCATCTTGCTGTTGGAAGTTACGATTATTGGCAAGCCACCAGAACTAGCACAGACTTATTAGAAGAGGCTTTACATAGGACTTTCGGCAAAGGACATGTTAGACATTAACATAACGACTAAAATTAAAGCATAATGTTTACGCAATTGACTAATAAAATCATCATAATGATAAACAGGAATACACCAACATGAGTATATTCTCTCAGTCAAATAAATCTTTCGTGCCTATCCATCTAGCGGGCGCCAACCGAGAGGTAAGGGAGATGAGAGGATGCTATGGATCAATGGACTGAGGAGAGACAACAGTAGAGGGCAAGAGTCCTAAAAGCCACAGAGTTGAACTCCAAGGTGGCAGCTTGTACAATTGGCTCCATTCCCTCTAGGATATACAAATCTCCTGGAGGGACAGGAACTAGGAGATTTCCCAGATTAGGAGAACGAGGTTTTACATAGAGCAAATCTTTGTCACGTGGAAACTGCCGCCAATCTCACAACCTTGAAGTAGCCAATCAGAGTGAAGGCTTTAGCGAGCAAATAGGTCAGCAAATTAGGCCACGAGAATAGAGCACATGACCTTCCGATTGAGGACTACAGATCCTACTACCTGAGTCACCACGCTTTAGCAGCCAATCACAAGAGAGTTTAACACAGCTGAGGTAATGTGGTGCTCTAAAAGCGACCACCGACGAAAGAGATTTTATGTACATGTATAAAATGAAAAACTTTAGCCAATTAAATAAAGTTAAACTGAAAAGAAAAACAGAAGGTCTGTTTGATGCGATTTTGATATGTTTACGAGATGAGATGTTCATAGAGTCGTCCTCTGAATGAGTATTCTGTTGTGTTTGGTATAGACATAAACATGAAAGTTTAGAGCCGCAAATATAATTGTTTACGTTATTCATGAGTTTAAGAGTCGATATTTGTGTCAACGTTGACCAAGTCGGATAGCTCAGGGATTTCGTCTATGGTTCGGGTTCAATTACCATGGCCGACCTACCTGGCGCATGGATTATTTTTCAAGGATTTTCCGAGCAGGCTAGAAGTGGCGGCGGGTGTCTCGGCGGTGAATGGTGTGGGATGCTATGCTCCTAGTAAACACTTCCTTCTTCGGTAGGACGGTTTCCAGTGTCCGAGCCGACTTAGTGAGCCGTTTCGGGACCATGGCGGATAGGATGCCGGTTGTGCTGGCCTGACTGGGGAGTTTCCAACCGGTAAAGGTATATGGACCCTACCCTCTGCACTGTCGTGACTCTTTGTGTCAGTCGCCCTCTGCTCCCTTTCGCCTCATCCTTCCTCTCGGGATGCTCCACTTGGGGCATAGGTACAATAAACTATAGATTTCGGTACCGAATCCCCTCCGTATTAATCCTAATCATATGTCAACGTCAGCCAATGTGAGTGGTAGTATTAAGATAAAATAAAACAACCTGTCTAAAGTATATAAGTGTAGTAAATACAATAGAGAAGGACACCTCGCTCACGTACACCTACATACATAGGTGTGAGTACCTTCCTTCAGGAGGAAGAGACATAGGATGAAACCATTGGGGGTTCCAGGCCGAAAACAGACAGGTGACAATGACATGCAGAAGTCAAGAGTCACAGGCTGGTCCCAGTGCTGGAGTGCCTATAAAAGACAGTCGCGCCATCTGCCCGGCATCGCGAGACCCATGGAATCTAAAAGACACCTGAGGAAATGGATTGAAAGGGAAATTGCGGAAAGGAAATCGTTGGTAGGTGAGAAACCACATCATTTTTGTAAGTTATATATATTGAATATGACATATTCCACCCATTATCTTAGCATAAATGCATAAATAAACTCATATATAAGAATCCAATCAGTATAAAGAGAACCTCATAGGCTCTTTAAGGAATACTTAAGATACACACCATGTCACACCATCATGTCGCTTGACATAAACGGTATTCATGGTTCAAACGTATCCACACTAATGGTTTGTAAGAATGCGATAGTCGCATGTCAGTAGAATTTATTGACAATTAAAATAACTCTGCTGAACACCATTCTGGCATACCGATGGCTCTGATATGATCTGGGAATTGAGAGCATCGTTAACAAATAAAGCGTTTGAATTACAAAACAGTTAAATTAAAATAAATGCTGGCCAGGAATAGTAGAAATTGGATAAGGAAACTTACACGCAAGGAAACCGCGGAAATTGGTAACTACATTACACATTTTACAGGCGAAGTCCTTATAAAGCGGATCATTATACGCTGGCTTTGAAATTGCTCTTTCATGATCGAGAAACAAACAAATGACGAAATAACGCTTCAAAAATGTATAAAATATTTACAAACGATTAATAACAGTATCTCGGATCGTTAATTCTATACGGAATATTTTTATATAAAGTGTGTGTTTTGCCGAGATGTGTTTTTAGTAAGCTTTTGTTAATCTCTTATGGTTATACAAAATTAGGACATTCGTTTAAAATAAATACTATTTACATAAAATTAAAGACCTACAATTTATATATACTGCAAATATTTTAAACCTGTACTGCTTTAATAACATTCCTTAAAGTCATTTTTGAGAAATTAAATACATAGAAAACAATTTATGGTGGAGATGAATGCTGAATTGAATGAAACTTTTCCTGAAAGTGCGTTTTTATTTGGTGAAGTTTATAATATTTTTTGTTTTGTTTTGTAATTTACGTCCTCCAACGTTAAGTCATATCGTACGATGAATAAAATTGGTGAAATGTTGCTCAAATGAGTCCGGGGTCCATAGAGCTCAGAGCTATGACGTTCGCCTTTAAGGATAAGAGAAAACCCCGGAAAAAACTTTATCCAGGTAACTCATCCTAACCGAGTTTCGAACTCGGGACTCCTTGAAGTGAGGCAGGCATGCTACCAACTGCGCTACTGAGGCGGGCGAAGCTTAGAATATATTGTTACTTTGTGCTTCCGTAGAATTAAAAGTCCAAGTTGCAGAAATTCCAAATGTTCTTTATTTCCGTAGAAATACACTTTGGTCAACACTTACAGTGGCAGAAATTCGTAACATACACAATTAGAATTCTCCAAGGTCGTTGATCACAAACAAAAGAGTTCACTTTCAAAACATCTGCACGCCGACGATTCTCAGTTCCAATTCGACTCTATTTACGACTCGCTGCTCTTATATAGCTCCGCTCACTGTTCGAGAAATTACCGATATTTTCTGTAACAAACAGACAGCACTCGAACCTTCTAATTATCTAGCTTTATCTCTTTCGGCATGCCTTTTATCTCCGCGCTATCTTTATCTGCTTCGACGTGCTCTTTATCTCCGCCCGGCACTCTGCCTTATCTCTCCGCGCCGATCCTTTTGTTCGCATCGCCGCCAGTCGCGATAAGATGTTTCTGGTGAGGTTCAGGTATATATCGAAATTTTTGTTGAAATACAATGGTTCCTGTTTCTGCCGTAGGTAAGCAGAGAAAATAAAATGCGTTGTTTAAATAAAAATAATTTAAACGAGAAGAGAGACCATTATAACATTTTATAAAACGTTTGCAGACGTCTACTTCTATATGATAGTGGAAACTGGGTCCTCAATAATAGCAGCTCATTCGGTAGAGCACCTGTCTGCCATGCGAGCGTTTCCGGGTTCGATTCCCGGCTGGGGTGAGGATTTTTCTCCAACCAAGATGATTGTCCATCTTCCCCAGAGTCTTGCAGTATGAATGAGAGTGTGAATATGTGTGTGATCTAATGATTAAAAAGGAAATCGTCTACGAGATAACACCGTCGCGATATGTTCCAAAGGAGAACGGCCGCCATAAGGACCACTGAAGTGAAAGGCGGGGTATAAATGGAACAATAAAAAAAGGAGGTTAGAAACAGCTGAGATGCAATTCCTTAGAGGAATAACAGGTCACACATAAGTTAGAGGAAATGATACACAACAAATGACAATGGTTTCAACACATAGAAAAAATGGATAATGCCAGACTTTATAACGGCAAGTTAGAACCAGTTTAGCTTCAGACGAACTATTTTTAATCCAAATAAAATACCATTTTCCTTCTATCATTAATCTTTTTATTTCTTTATTATATAAGTAATAATTACCCAACAAATATACATGAAAGTAAAGTTCATAATACCGAGCGGGATGGCTCAGGTGGTTTCGTCTGCGGCCCGCGGGAGGCCGTGGTTCGATCCCGTGAGTGACCTGCCTGACCGATGGACTTTTTCGAGGGTTTTCCGGGTCCCAGGCGAAAGCTAGGTACGTTAATTACATTCTCCGTATATCCTCTCCCTCCATTTCATCTCCATTATCATTTCACATCATCTCTCATCTGGTGGTCCTTCAGAGTAGAAGTGTCGGTGGTGCATGGCAGGACGGTATGCCTCCTACGGTGGCTCGGTTGCCGGTCTCCGAACCGGCTCGTGGGACCATTTCCGAACCGGTTTGCTGGGACCATTTCCGAACTACAGTAAGGGGAATTGCCGTTGTCCTGGCCTAACTGGAAAGTTGTGGCTCCTTGGGGCGGCCGCCCTATCTCTCCTCTCACTGCATCTTTCCTCCCGGGGATGTCCCACTTGGGGACATAGAATAGATCAAGACTGGACGCAGTGCCGAATGTCCTCCGTAGTAATCCTAATCCTGAAGTTAATAATGATGCTGGACTATAAACTATTTTTGAACCATATACTGTTGCAAGTCAACTAATCATACGTATGATGTTCAAGAAGACGGCCAAAAGACAAGTGGGAAGATCTCTTTGCTTCGGAACCTGTATAGCCTTCAAGTGGGAGAAAAAGAAGAATTAAATGTATGACACATGTTTCGGTATTGTTGCTGCTACTGCTGCTGCTACAAAAACAACAAAAACAACTACTACTACTACTTTAGTTAATTGATGGAAATTAATCATCTCTTCACACTAGCCGTATATAGGCTAGGGATTTGAACCACGGATCTCCTGGTCTGCGTCCATTCGCTCTTACCCATTGAGCTACCATGGCCAAATTGCCGACATGACAACTCTCCATTTGTCTCGTATATTTCCCCGGTAAACCACTAGGGGCTCTCGCATTCAAGATACACCGTTTGTGCCGACTTACTATCGTAAGTACTTGAGTCCCAGGCTTCATTATTTAACTCTTATTATTTTAGTTAGTTGATGGAAATTAATCATTTCTTCACACTAGGCGCATACAGGCTAACGAATTGGATAGGTAGAGTCAAAATGAAAAATGCAATGCCATTTACGATACTGGTCATGGTAGCTCAATGGATAAGAGCGATTGGACGCAGACCAGGAGATCCGTGGTTAAAATCCCGGCCGTGGCATTGAATTTTTCATGTTGACTCTACCAGAAACCTTAGCCTATATACAGCTAGTGTGAAGAAATGATTAATTTCCATCAATTAACTAAAATAATAAAAGAGTTAAGTGATGAGGCCTGGGACTCAAGTACTTACGATAGTAGGTCGCCACAAACGGTGTATCGGTGGTTTACCGGGGAAATATACGAGTCAAATGGCGAGTTTAATGTCATGACGGCAAGTTGGCCATGGTAGCTCAATAGGTAAGAGCGATTGGACGCAGACCAGGATATCCATGGTTCAAATCCTGGCTGTGGCATTGAATTTTTCATGTTGACTCTATCTACTATTACTACTACAACTACTACTACTACTGCTACTACTGCTACTACTACTACTGCTGCTGCTGCTGCTGATGATGATGATGATGATGATGATGATGCTACTGCTGATGATGAGGCTACTTACCACCACCGCCCTACCGCTGCACCCGCCACCGCCATCACCAATAATGATGATGATGATGATGATGATGATGATGATGATGATGATGATGATGATGATGATGATGTTTGATGAGTTTCTAATTTCCACCCGTCTCAGAAAAATCATATGAACCCCTAAGTTTCATAAAGTAGGGTTTGTGAGCACTGCCCTAGAGTACTGCAACAGGTAGTTTCACATAGGTAGGTGGATACCTGTTTTCAGGCGATTTCACTAAGCCCGTTAGCGTCAGATAAAAGGAAGCCCTTTAAAAGCGGGTGGTTGAGCGAGTTTATGACAACACACTACGGGCATTATTAACGGCTGTTTCCCAGCGCCTCTGGTCGATGGAATCAGTTATCTGCGGTTCACGCCTCCAATGTTTTAGCTCCATCCTTAATAAAGTGTTTAACCTCTTTGTCTTTGTTACCAAAATAAAGGAGTTAACTGTTGTCACTCATATGTACACTGGTAGACCTTTAATTCTTGTTGCACAATAAGCCAGTCCTAGCGTGTGTACAAAAGTGGAAGCTACTGGCAGAATAGAGTGTTTCTTTAACTATAAGTTATATCTATCGAGTCATTTGGGGAGTATAGCAATGCTCACGTACAGGAATGCATACCCGCTTTTAATAAGTGTGTAGAAGCGCGCAAACATCATCAAATGTTACGGAACCAAATAATGTATACTTGTTTTAATTTTGGGTTGAACTCATACAAATACATATAATACGCCTGCAGTTTATATTTAGTAAAGTATAGGTTGGTAAACTCGTAATTGTGTTCACGATCTGGCCATTAGACGGGGAACAAGAAGACTGCCACTTATTTAGGCAGCATATTTATAAACGGGGGAAAAATAGGAAAATATTAACAGAAGTATTTCTGCCTTCCAACAGATGAAGAACAGCATGCTGGGACTTGTTCTTAAATATTCAAACCTCAGTGGCTTAGAGGTAAGACAAAAGAGATCTGCGTAAATATTATTTAAACATATTTTGTATTTGAACATTTGTGTGTATATACGTTACAGACAGAAGGGGGAGAAATATTGGAATATTAATGCACAAATAGAATGCCAAATCATGTGTTTTTGTAGTGAATATATGAGCAATAAGGTCATTTCTGCAAACATTTATTTCGATGAACATGAAGTGATAGAGGTATAAGCTTTTTAATGATAGTTTGTTGAAGAACTGTGTTGAAATGTCATGTGAACGTAATACAAGATCGTTTTCAACATATGTGACGTCAGCAACATGCTTTCAGACCCATTCGGTATTTTATGTAATTTTTATAACATTAAGTACATAACAAATGCATCTATTATGTGCGGCACCACAGTCTGTGGGTACTGATTAAATGCAATGAAATTATCTGTAAAGGAATCATGAGAAAGTAAAGTTCCAGGTTTAAGTTTAGTGCACCTCATCGGCATTTAATAGCTGGAAGGACTCAGGAAAATCCTACCGGAATCCCAGTGCCGCATTTGAACCGAAAATCCCAATGTGATCCTTGAATGGCAATCCAGGTGAAATATTAGCACTATATTAATACATTATTAAGTAATAAAACTGGAGATCGAGGAGCCTCGAGAAGCCCTTTGTTGGGATGTTTGATAACGGGATATCTTCATTACCAGGTGACAACACATATTTTGGCTTTCTTACATAATCCATTTATGTTTCTTAGCGTATATTAATTTTCATTGGATTGTACACATTTATAAAAATACATAAAAATTGTAGTAAAACAAAGTACAATGAAATTATTGGTTACCAATTTACCTTCCGTTTGCTGCAATGTGACCAACGTTATAGCTAAATCAATCCCAGAATGTTAACATAGCGAGACGCATGTTGTGCAGTAGTAAAATACAAAAGATAAACTTTTAATCATTTGCAAGGAAGATATTATCGTTTTGAGTAATCAATGAGAAGTACTCAACCATTTCGAGATGATATTTGACAAAAACTTCAGAAATCATCGCGAATATACAACTAGAGTAGGAAAAAATTATACCCTGGTATCAGATCTATAATCAGAAATTGATTAAATGAATATACTAAATATTTATGCATTATTCAAGGTGTTTAATCAACGTGGGTAACAATAACAAATAGTCTGCTGATTATCACTTAGCTTTCCCTACAATAAGATATTAGTACTTTTACTATTTGCTGGCCAGACCAGACACAATGCGTGGGGGGCAATACATTACTTGACTCTTGATTCGTGCATCCTTTCATCAAATTTTAAAACGTTTGATAAAGTTAAAATTATGAACCTTAGGAATTAAATGCACCAGTTCTTGTGAACATAATTCAATTAATTGAAGTAAAATTGTAAAGGCAATATTTTAGTCAATTGATGGAAATTAATCATTTCTCCAGACTAGCCGTATATAGGCTAAGGTTTTTGATAGATAGTCAACATGAAAAATTCAATGCCATGGCTGGAATTTGAACCACGGATCTCCTGGTTTCCGTCCAGTCGCTCTTCACCTTTGAGCTACCATGGCCAACGTGCCGTACTGACATTAAATTCTCCAGTCAAAGGAGATCCGTGGTTCAAATCCCGGCCATGGCATTGAATTTTTCATGTTGACTCTATCTATCAAAAACCTTAGCCTATATGCGTACGGCTAGTGTGGAGAAATGATTAATTTCCATCAATTAACTAAAATAATAAGAGTTAAATGATGAAGCCTGGGACTTAACTTACGATAGTAAGTATCTCGGATGCGAGAGCCCCTAGTGGTCTACCGGGGAAATATATGAGTCAACACAACTTTAATTTATAAGATTAAAATAAATACGAAGGTGCAGAGTACTTCAAAATGCTGTATAAGCTGTTTGAAACACTATTTATCAGTAACGAAATGAGGCAGAAATTTTATGTTTGTCGTATTTCCCCCCTAAAACCTGTACATGTTGACAAAGTTCCCTTTTGCCACAGTACGTTCCCAACAACGATGTAACTCATACAAAAGCCTGCAACAACAATCTCGTTATCAACGGAACTTCTCCTTTTTCTGTACCGTCCTTTCAAACACATCTTACATCGTTCCATCGATTTCAAACTTGTTTCGGATTTTTGTGACTGTTAACCTTGTTGATGGTAGTCTACTAAACTAAACCTCCCAATGTCGTTGTACCCCAACATTCTTCATTTTTCATTATGATTTAAGTATTCAGTTACATCCTTTGACGGTAAATGCACGCCACGCGTGTTGTGAACAGATGAAAGTGTTTCTATATTTTCATTGCCTTTTAAGCCTTAAAATTGAATTTATCTTAGATTTTTGTTATTTAGAAATTCTGTTTGAATTCAAAGAGTGTGTACATGAATTTGAGACAGCATAAGTCAATCTATGTGTGTATGTGTATCGCAAAATGCGTTTCACTTATGTTTGTCGGGCTGGGTGCTGGCCTATAGATCTCAAGGTCGCAGAATCAAACCTAGCACACACCAATAGTTTTTAAGTTTACTAAGATCCTTGCAATTGGCAGCTTCGTTAAAAAATCACTTACATTTGAATATTTAATTTAAGATTAATTCCGGACTCTGAAGTCATGTCAATGCTTTCCGGCATTGGTCCTCCCATCTCATAAAACAGAATTGAAATGAGAGGGATTGCCGTACTGAGGGGAAGCGACGGACCGAGTCCAAATGTAATCGAGATTCACATTTTCGCCTACCCCGACATATCTTATGCTGAGTTTGCCCCAAATGTCAGCATTATCTCACGCTATTACTCATCTCCTATTAGCTACTGCATACTACTGGTTCATGGAATGTGAGTTACTTCTTTTTATTGAAATTACAACCCCAAAATAGTGTATTTAGAGCATAAGAATGGAAAGCATCAGAATAGAATATTGTCGGGTTCCTTGTAATTTGTCACCTCTACATGGCGCTTCCGTTTTGCAAGTGAGTTTGATAATGATGTAACATAACGAGGCCAAAATTACAAAGTGTAGCACGAGCATAGGTGATATGTCGTAAGGGCGTAAGGCATTGAAGGATATGTCTTGCTTCTAAAGTAGATTGTTGTTTGTTCTCAACTACTAAACTACTGAACTTCTTTCGTGTGTTTCTCTCGTGCCATGCAGGCCACAATGGTTATATTTCTTCTTCTTCTTCTTCTTCTTCTTCTTCTTCTTCTTCTTCTTCTTCTTCTTCTTCTTCTTCTTCTTCTTCTTCTTCTTCTTCTTCTTCTTCTTCTTCTTCTTCTTCTTCTTCTTCTTCTTCTTCTTCTTCTTCTTCTTCTTCTTCTTCTTCTTCTTCTTCTTCTTC